>OZ023216.1:4017786-4322786 GCA_963995525.1 Escarpia spicata
TGCCTATCCATTTGGCCGACGTAACAGTTGTTGAACCGATTCGAACGTTGAGTCGCGGCAACGAATGTCAGGTAAGCGTATGACTCGCAACACCAATTTAGTAAACAGTATTATTAACACAATAAAACACTTTAGCGACAATTCAAACACGGTCTGATTACCCCACAGCTTCAAAAGCTTCAAACGATTATTCCTAAGATAATATTTGATGTTCATCCAGCTTCAGGTTTGCAGAACTGGATGTTGGCGTTGCAAATTCGCAATTTCGGATTTTCCAGGAAGACGGAAATGCAGTACTTTGTTCAAACCAGCAACAACCGCAATTGTTGTTTGCTCCAAGCTTTTCTCTTCCTTTTTCTTTTCATTTCTGGAACCAATGTACAGTTTCAGTTAATCCAATTGGGATATATCTAAATGCATTAATATGGCAACACTAGTCTAATGGATCTAAGACATATCTCAACGCAATTGAATTTTTTGTTTATGTTTAATTACAGCAGGAATCACAATTAATAACTGAACGCTATTGAGTACTATGACGACAATTGTATCAATGTTCTCATTAGAGTTGTAATTGTTTCAAATTCAAATACTGAATGATGTTTCTCAGCACTAAGAGAGCATCATTTATGTTTAAAACATTCAGCGTGGCTTGTCTCAGATGTTTCGTCATCTTTTTCCATGACTTCTTCCAAGTCGCCGTCTACCAAATGTCAATAAAGTGTCACACATATAAATAAAGTTACGATGCATTAATGCAAAAGAACGCGATGGTAAGTTTAACACATGCTTGATTGTATATGCTATGTTGAGTTTCAACTGTTCTAATAAATAACAATTATATGTATTTCTTATAAAGCGCAGTTTCCATTAAAATGCTCAAAGCGTTGTACACAAACCAAAAATGAGATAAAACGTTCAATATATAATAAAACATAAAGAATAGTGTAAAACTAATAACTAGTTAACTTTCATTAACAACGGAACAATTCATTATTGCGACATCACCAATTCGCATGATTTTTAGTTATGGGTTTTGTTTTCAAAATCAAATATTGATTGATTGTTTGAACTACCAAAGAGTAGGATGTTTGGAACTGAGTCTATTTGTTCTCTGTCATCCCATCATAAGTCACCTGCAGCGTGGCTTGTCTCGGATGTTTCGTCATCTTCTTCCATGTCTTCTTCCAAATCGCCTTCTACCAAGTTTCCACAAAGTGTCACATATATAGACAAAAATACGGTTCAGTAATGCAAAACAACGCGACAATTAACACATGATTGACTGTACATGCTGTGTCATGTTGTAATCGTTCCAATTAACTTCCTTTAACACCAGAACACAAAACAACTCGTTATTGTAATAGCAACAATGTTGCATATTGAACGAAGCAATATTAACCATGTAAATCGAAGACTATATATATATATACCAATGTATATATACACATATATATTATATATATACAACTATATATATATACCCATGTATATATATATTGGATCTGCTGGCAGGCTACATGAGGCACGATATCCAAGTCCATCGTCAATACTACCGTCTTCCTGATACAATTCTGAATGTAGCTAAACTGTCTAAATTATTCCTGAATCTTTGAATCTTGAGAAAGGCACCTTAGCTTCACAGCATGGACGGTCACTGGACAAAATGATCACAGAAGATATTATTGAAGGTAATTTGGTTGTGATAGCCATAATGGCGTGTATATATATATATATATTATTGAAAGTAATTTAGTTGTGATAGCCATAATGGCGTAAATATAATGTAATGGATATATAATTTATTAATCGTAAATATATTGTACGGTAATATATTGTAATTATATATGTGAAAACAGATTGAGATCTGTCTGGATAAATACAATTTAGAAACATCGTTATATATAATGACCGTATTTTAATTTTTGTGGCGAATAAATAAAGACTACATTTTTTTTTTTTACAAACAGTGCATTATAGTAAAAAATGATTTTTTTATATTACTTCGTGAAAACATAAACAAAAAAGTGTAAAGAAAATCAAAGGTTTGCATGCTGTCAGAATTGAACCGGCGTCGCCCGATTGAAAAATAAATGACAAGTATCCAACGCGCCTACCCACTGAACTAGCTGAATCAGCGGGAACTCTTTGACTGATTTAAGTTGTTATGATAAATTGTACAACTCCTTCATATATCGATATTCTAGTGATATTATGAGATTATACACGTTACTTTCTGTGGCTGGATACAATATATGTTTGCTATGTATGTTTATTGGTGTAGATTATCTCCCGTTGGTTGCATTCGATATAATTATTCTGAAAACGAGCCCAAGGCAAGCTCGGCGAAACCTAGTCGACTTGTAGGCCCATTCGCATTCGTTGTTTTGAATAAAATTCGATACATGTGGAACCGTAAGATAAATGTTTGTTCCTCTATGATGACTAGTTTTTGTATTACGTCGGAATATTGCACAATAACTCATTCTGACGCTCGTTTCGACCCAAAAGCTATCCTTGTAAACATGCTCTGAATGCATGGAAAGGGTCGGCCTGATGCGAGTGTGTGTCATAAGTGACGTCACGATACCACGTGATCGCCTAGCTCATTAACATTTTATTTTCTGCGTGAATCGCTTCACAGACGGGCTTAAAATCGAATTTATACTACAAATGTATTTTTCTGTATTTGTTTAATGTTGTCAAATGTTACATACACTGTTAAACTTTGTGTACACATGAAAAAATGATTTTAACTAATGCCTTATTTTTATTTCCTTAAAAAAAATTAGTATGTGTTGAATCATGAGGATACCTAATACTATTGCAAATACGTGTCGAGAAATAACGTATCAAACATGTCCTGGTTTTCTCAGGAATAACAAAATGTGATACAATTATTGCAATTAAGATTGTTTTCCATGTGACTGGAAACATCTTATAAGGGATTTCATTGTGTTTTGTTAGGTTACCAACAAATAATTTGTCTATCGCATTACATTGTTTATAACCACCGAAAGTCGTAAACTAATTCCCGTTTGTTCCATTCACATACAGACCTAATCATATGACACTAAATAAAATAAGACTCAACAAGTGGCAACATATTATTTAAGCGGTAAAAGAAGCATGAATGTACGTGTTATTACACGTAATCATTGATGGAGATACAGTGACCAAACATTGCACTTAACGCCCAAGTCGTATGGCAGACATAATGCACTTTTGTTAAACCAATAATACCCGGACAAGCTGCCTCCATTTCAGACTGATTAACTTTTGATGGAGAAAGCACAGTTCGCCGAATGTCGGCCATCCGAGATTTGTCGCTTTCCGGCCTCCGTATAATCCAATCAGGCGGCGTCCGTTGTGCACTGAACACCGGCGAAATCGAAGACGTCCGCGTCAAATTGACTATGACGCGATTTATTTGTCGCCATCGGCTTCAGCAACGGTAAACGAACGAAAACAGCAAAACCGAGAAAGATGTTATTGGCGGCGCCGACTAAGTGTTCTGTTGCCACTGACGGTAATGTGTTTGGACGCCATGGACGCGTCTCTCGATTAACACGTGTCACCAATGATTGTTGTCAAACCGACGACCACCAGTCTCTCGCAACGGGTAAAATAAATGCGATGTACTGCGATGTTATTTAAAGTAATGGTTTTATGTTTCTTTTGTACATTTCTTCCAGCGGTATACCGGGAAGCTTATTAAATAAAAGATACAACACGGTATTAGGAACGTTCTTATATAACGAGGTGTCCAGTCCTTAGTAGGACAGTTCAAGTCGCTTTACGTTTGGTTCACAGGTAGACAGATTCATTCAAACACCACCTCTTGACTTCTCCTGGAAGCGTTCTGTCACGCTGCAATGAATGCGCTATGAGTATTCGTTCACTTAAATATATCATTGTCTTTCGTCAGGTACTCATTCATACAACTATGTGAAATGAAGCAACGTCGAGTGAGCGAAACTGCCTAAGTTTCAAAACGCATGCAGAAAAGGATTTGAACCCGGATGTTTTCGATTGATAACCCGGTGATCTAACCATCGTGACCGGAGCTCGGCTCAATAATACAATATTCTGTTGTAATCAAGTAACGAAGTTGTATACGTAACATTGCTATGTTATTATAAGCCAACAACACGCTTGCTAATAAGCATGTCACGAACAAAAGTTAAACAACAAAGATATTATAGATATTACGAGAGTAATCGCGCGCGCACGACACACACACACATGAACGCGCACGCACACATGCACGCACACACACACACGCGCGCACACACCTTTCACACCACACATACACCCACCCACAAATGTATTATATATGCGCAACACTGTTGCGGTATTTTTTATTAATCCAAATTTATAGTTTGTAAAACGCGTCCATGAATGCCTGACTTTGTCGCCAGACCCAGCAAGATTGACGCGGTCACCTTTCCCAGCGACGCGCTGTTGTATATAATGTGATTATTTGTTTAGCCGTATCGAGTGAGCGGGCATCAAACTCAGCGTGTCAACGCGTCCGTCTGAATTACTCGGGCACACAGGGTCCGACACTTGATCGTAATATGTTAGAATTAAAGACGGTGCATGGCTTTTAGCGATTTTACACTCGGATGGCAACTAAATGCTGAGGATATTGCTTTGACAGGTAGTGCTAAGTGCATGAGAGTTGTGCGCCTGCGCAGTTCGGCGCACATGTGACGTACGTTCGTGGAAAGGTACAGTAGACTTAAGTGCGGGAACACGTCGGTTCGTGCGTCTGACCTGCCTGTCTTGAGTCTTGAGGATTAGCTCTGCTGGGTGTTGGTTCCCACTAGTTCCAGAGAAGAAGAAAGGAAAGCGGTAGAAACATTAGCATAACATAGGTCCTATGTAGGAAAGTAATTTAATAGCGCCATTGAATGAGCAAATCAGAAGTGTGTGCGTGTGTGCGTGTGTGCGTGTGTGCGTGTGTGCGTGTGTGCGTGTGTGTGTATGCTCATTTATGTGAATGCCATAAGACAATTTCATGTAAAGGGCGTGTGCATGTGCGTCCTGACCCTACCATAGAAGGCAGATTCAAGTATGCAACGACCATTATTCTTCAAACTGCCACAGGTAACAATAAATACGTGCCCCGTGTCCTTCTTAAAACGGGAATGTGCATGGCGTTTGGAACAGTCCGACCTTTCGGCTTTGCTCTAGTATACCGTCATAAGAGTGACGTAATAGCACCTTGTGTGCGTTAAAGCGTGAGCTAGTGTCTCATCCCGGGTACATTTCAGCTGATGGCATGGAAAACAAGATGTTTAATCGCAGATTTGTCACGAAGTTTGACGCAAGCAACGTTGACAACGCATGCAACACGGTGATCGCCAGCGCTGCTAATTTCGGCGTCTACTGCTAATGGCTGCCATTACGTAGTTCGCGACTTCCGGTTTCGGGATGCGCTTTAACGATCGTCACCGACGCATCACTTTTCGCGGCGCTGTCTCCTTTTGCCATGAAGTATATTACTGCCACGACAATCATGATGGAAACCGTCAACTATTATCTCTTCACTTCCACGCCTCTCATCATAAAACGCTGCACCCTCTGAACCGGGTTTACGATGTTCTCGGCACTCTGAAGAACGCGCGATGTGGTCCGCAGTAGTATTCGAATTATCTTAAGATTACGCTAATTACACAGGTTTTATAACAATCGATAATGCTCCGAGATACCAGTGTAATTATTCACCGATTTTATTCAATATGTATGGCACATTGAACGGCGCCACAGCTTTGCCGCTCTCGTAAACCAAATTGACGACATTATGAGGTTGTCATATGAATCATTGTGACATTGAATACAAGTATTACGCTCACAGTAACGGCAAAACAGTAATGATAACACTGCCATGATTATGTGCCAGTAATGACAGTAACATAGAAATAATTGCGAAGATTGATTATAACCACAACTGTCTTTAAGGAACGTCTCGGAACAATTCCCCACCGTTCACAGCATGTGCAATGAGCCTTAAATGCGATTTTATGAGATTCTGTATGTCACATTGGAATGTCACCCGTGTTCACGAGTCGTGGCATATCGCACTCGGCACGTGTTCAAACGCTTTTTGTAAAACGCGTTTTCAATATTTTTTTGTATACGACCTATTTGCTTCGAGTTCCAACGAATACGTTGGCCCGTGATTCAACGACCTATTTGTCTAGTATTTGAACGATTTAGTTTACAGGTGTCACTCAAACTTAATACAATATTTTATACAACACTGAGAAGCTTTTTCACTGATGGCCGTCTGTTGTATATACCATAAAATTATATATTATTTCCCAATCTTATCGACAGTAGGGCCTACTTGCTCTAATTATGTTTTCACTTCCCGTACATGTAAAGTTGTAAACCAATTCGCATGCACCAGTTTATGTCATAAGCATGTTTTCTGTATATATGTTTATATGGCCACAAAGTCTGGGTAAGGACAGGCACGGGTTCTTCTCTTTTCCATTTTGTCTCTCAAACAGGGGAATGCGACGTCACTTGGAATCGTCTCCATCTATCGCAATAATCTTCTATTATCGCTCACTCCCGGCTTTTCACTCCTGTATTTTCGATATCGCTCTTAATGGCATCTTAACGTTGGTTGTCGTCTTCTCCTTCTACAAGTGTTTCAGTTTTTTTCTCTTGTCAATATTTCCTTTCCATTTATTCTCACTGTGTGGCGTGTCCATCCCAGTTTGCTCCAAACTACCTTCCTCAGCTGTTTCTTCATTCAGATTTCTTCTCCTATTTCCTCATCTTGATTCTATTTTCTCTTGTCATTTTACGTATAATTCATTCCAGGTTGTTCTCTGTTGCCCGCAGTGTCTCCTTCAGTCTCTTTGTCAGTGCAAATGATCCCGATCTATATTCATGCACAGGCTGGTATTCCAAGCAGGTTTCCGACACTTTTCCCTGTAGCGAGTATACAAAGCTGTCCATGTGCTTCAAGGTGCTTCCTGAAAAGGTTTATCCCTTCACGAAATCGGGTATTTAGTACAAAAATAAACAATATGTGATTAGCTTAACTAATATCCGACTAGTCCGTTTTTTATCGATTTCCACTGCCAGTTCTTCCATACCAAGAGCTTTCCCAATTTGACATGTTTGACTGATTAATTACTGTTATTATTATTTTTTAATTACTCCTTATTTATTATTATTATTGTACTGTTTTCTATTAGTATTTCCGTGCACACACAGCCTAGTTGTACGTTAGTGAACATATGGCCTGTACTTAGATATGGAGACATCGGCTTGTGTTGAAGTAGTTGTACCGTGTAATGTCGGCAACAAAGCCTGCTGCTAGTTGACCTGTTAGTCTAGGCCGCTGGAGACGTCGTCGACACGACATTAATTGTCTTGTGTCGAGCCCACTGGATACCAGTTGATTGTTATCGCACGGCAGTCTTGGCAATCCCGTGGCTCTATCCGACGGTAATTTCCTGTTTTCTCGTTCTTTCGAAACATCCACTTCAAAGCCGATGACCTGTTTGAATCGAGCCGTGGCTATTTGTCATTGCCGTTCATTTCCTGCGCCTGTCCGGTTATGGCGTGCCAGGTACTCTAGCGTCGACGTAGGATGCGACTCGTCATTGACGCTAATTATCCGCTTCGTTATTAGCTGATTTCTCGAGGGCGAAACACGCAATTGGATGTAGAAAGACCGGGACGCGGCAGCGGGAGATCTGCGTGTCTGGAACGAGGCATCTTGTCACCTTGTGCCGCCAAGACGGGTCCGACTTTTGGCGACTCTCCAGACTCTCCAGTTGTTCTAGTACCATGGACATGTCTTTTTTAATTTCGTCTAGCCACCTGGTTCTGGGTAGACCTCCTTTCCTTTTTTCCTCAGTCATTTCAAGCATTATGATTTTTTAAGGAGTGGTGTTAGCATGACATGGCCAAATGTAGCGCCGTGGTGCAGTGGCTAGAACTTTGGACTCTCAACCGAGAGAACCCGGGTTCGAATTCTGTGCGGCGGTGTCGAACCTTGGGCAAGTTCTTTCACTATATGTTGCTCGAGTTCACTCAGCTGTATGAATGAGTACCTGGCTATAGACAGCGGTGGATATTTGTATACGAACAGTCTTCGCGCATCAATTGCAGCTTGGCTGGATGCTTCCCAGAGAAGTCGAGACTGTGTTCGAGTGAACAGGTCTGCTAGGGAGTAAAGTGTAAAGCGCTTTGAGCAGTCCCTAGGACTGGATACTGCGCTACATGAGAACTTATCTTTACTTTATATATTACCTTTACTTTATGTATATTAGTTTTTGGTGGAGGATAGATCCGTCAAATGTTATTGGATTATTAAGTATACTAGCCCGTCACCTGACGGGATGCCTTGGTAGAAGACAGTCGTGAAAGTAATAGCATTACACAAACACCATAACGCGCTCGCAGATACTCGTTGTTTGTTCAAAATGACGACGGTCGGAGACAATGTGAAGTTCACGTCCATTGATAGGTCCTAGTCGTGATAGTGTAGAGTTGTCAAAAAATACTTGTATTGCTATGCTATTGGCATGAGGGTAGACATAAGCATTATTGTATCTACGACTACTCCTCGATGCCAAGTCTATGACGCTGCAGACGTTTTCCCGAAGTTTTTGCCGCGCGCGCGTGGTTCCTGCAATGTTGTTACGTTTGATGTATTACGCGCGCATTACGTTTTACGCATTACGTGCACATGACGTTTTTAGTTCAGAACCATTAAGGAACGAACTGATTTACCCCATAAAGGAGTCTCGACATATAATTACGTCCTACTCTAGGGGTCGTTAATTAATCCCTGAACGTTTGATGCTCGAGGTTCAAGCTGTCTAAGAGGGAAACGTTGAGATACATACGCTAGGTCGATTATAGTATGTTATGTTGAATTTTTCGTTACTTTTTTGGTCCACGAGATCCTTAACATGCAACGCAGCACCACATCTCAAATGCTTAGATGCGCATTCGATCATCTTTAGTTTTGGTCCATGTTTCAGAAGCGTATAATTGTTGTCACCTGAAAAATCATAGCTTGTACAATTCTAGTTTTTTGTGGCAATTGATATTGATCTGTCTTTCCGAATTGTACCCAGACTTGCCACTGCAGATATGCACAGGGTAAGTCGTCTTTTGAGTTCTCGATTGCATCTTCCTTCATATATGATCTTTGATACTAGGAAAATATCACCACTTTTTATTCATCAATAGTGATATCACTGATCTGTGTAGTTGTTATTATTTTTGTCTTTTTGATGTTGAGAAGACGCCCAGCCGCTTTTTTCTTTTATCCTTGATAGCTTGAATCATTTCTTCCTGATCTTCCAAGGTGTCCACTATCAATGTTTAAGATACTCTTATTTAATTTAATACAACATATTGTATTGACTTTGTGTTACCATTATTGGGCAATCAACTGAACACACCCACCACATGATCGGCATCCATTGTTTGATGGTTTGACGGAAATGTTGCTAGGCAACCGGTCACATGATGGATAGGTCAGTTGTGCCACCCTACATATACCACCAACCACAAACACATTCTTCGGAAAGTGGTGAATATTAGGGGGCTGAAGCTCAAGCAACTTTCAACTGCACTCGTCTTGATGCTCACCAAAACATCCAACAGCAACCCCCATGCAGAAATGCTGGGGGGGGGGGGCTAAACCTATATCCAACCCCACAAAATTAATGGAGGGAGCTCAGTCTACTCCAGCTCCCCACCCCAGCTTCCGAGGCCTATGATAAGGTAGAGCTGCATAACATAGCTTTGTGTGAAACTAACATGTGGACGAAAAACAAGTTAATTTCTTGCCTATTTTGATCGCTATAAGGCTATATTTTATTAGCACGCGACATGTGTATATGCATATATCAATCTTCAACGTGGCGTAATTGACCTATTCATCACGTGCACTGTTGCCTAGTAAAACCCCCGTCAAGCCATAAGAAAAACACGTGGTGGGTTCGGACATTCCGTCGTATATTTTGTTGAAATTCTGATCACTAAAGTGTTTCTTTATGACAAAGACATAAGGCAAAGTTTTTAAAGTGACAACAATATACGGGAATGTTTGATTTATGAGATGTCATGCAACAATACTATTGCAATTCAAGTATAATCTATTTTTGCGCGTGACTTCCGTCAAGCTTTGTCATTTCCAATGATGTTGATAACGATTATACTTGAATTGCAATAATATTGTTGCATGACATCTCATAAATCAAACATTCCCGGAAATGACAAAGCTTGACGGAAGTCACGCGCAAAAATAGATTGTGACGTAGGCAAACCGCGACCTACTGGATACACCAAATGCAAAAGATCATGTTCAACATCTCGGCGTCATGGTTTTACTGAAAATGGGGCCATGTAAAACATCCAACAAATTAATTTAATATGAAGAGCTGTAAAAGCGCATAATATATATATATATTATTACTACTACTGCTGCTGCTGGTGGTGGTGCTGCTGGTACTACCACAACTACTACTATACTAGTATATTACGGTAACGACGCGCTGTTTATTTTGTGTGAAGCTCATACGTATAAATGTATAATTCTCCCGATGTTGGAACATAAACGTACTGGTATTATCATGGATTCGTACAACTGGTATTAATCGTCGTACATGCTGCCATCTGACGGTGGAACTATAATTACGTATCTTTCCTCGATTATCCAGGCGCCATGTAGTGGCAGCACTCGTCCTTCGCTTCTCTGAAAGTCAAAATAATGATACCTAATGTAACAAATATGGGCAACCATTATATATATGTATGTAAAACTGCTAATGTGCTTATTGTAAATGGAAGGATGACTAATGACCCAAGTGGTAATCCCACTTTTAACAATATCAGTTTGATTACGTTTTATGTAGTCCGTTGCTATTTAAACATATCAATGACTTTATTGTGCATGGTAGTAATCCACTATTTTCTGGGCCCGAGGTTATAAATCCGTACTCGGTGCTCAGAATGTCATGCTCAAGCCTCGCTTTCACATCATGCTCATACTCACGGAGGTTATAACACTTTCTGAGCACGTAATCGTACTCAGACTTGAGCATGAAATGTATAAATTCTGAGTATGTTATGGACCTTGCTCAACGTCGTACTCAAACAAACAAAGATGGCAGCTCACGTAGAAATTAGTCAAATTCGTTGTCCAAGTTCGATGTTTTCGAGAAGAAACGAATTACACAGCACTTGTGACAGTTGTGTAGAATCCGGACCTACCTCGATTTCGCCGTTATAACTTGAGTTTTGCCTAACTTTGATACCTCAGTGTGTTAGTTCCACGACTCAACATTATTCCAGGCATATTTACGTTTAAGTATATAGCATCTTAGCCTTAGGCTTAGGGCACTTCTGAGGCGTACATAGCGTACTCAGTTTGCATCAACAAACCCCGCTATATTATATATTGCCCATTTTATGGGCGCGATGCGGTAACGCACGACCGCAGCGGTGCAGACTAGCGCAAACCGGATCGCTATTTGGGCTTCCAAAATGCACAGACACAATATTTTCGTAATATAAATATGCCTGGCATGATGTTGAATGATTGATGGAACTAACGCCAGTAGTAATGGTCTGACTGAGCTCGAGGTATCAAAGTTAGGCAAAACTCAAGTTATAACGGCGAAATCGTGGTGGTCCGGATTCTACACAAGTGCCGATTACACTACATATAGTTTAATAGTATGAGGTTATTATGATAACAATTTAGTCACCGAGGCTTTAGGCTTGGCTTAGTTAAACTTTACAATTTCACACAACACGTACGCTTTCAGAACCTCAACAATTTGCTGCCACGCTTCTTGGCGCTGCTGGTGTACGGTCTTTGCCCCACAGCCCTTTATTATTCCAAACAGCGTGTCTTCACGCTGCAGAACTTCCTTTATTAACTGCTGTTCCTCAACTTCCCCCCATGGCTTAGCCCTTTTCTTGGCAACAACGGGAACACTCGCATTACAATCTTCCTCCGCCATCGTGTAATCTAGCAGACGACACTATTATTGTTTACACTGATTCTTACCTTCATCGATGAAAGAGTTCCATTTCGGCCGCTTGCGTATTTGAAAAAATGGCGTCGCAGTAGCACGCAGTTGAGCATATACTCAAGGCGGCGTACTCAGTTGAGCACGTACTCAAGAAGTTTTATAACCACCGTGAGCACGGATTCCCCGGTGAGCATGAAATATCGAGTCTGAGCATGAGCACCGAGTACGCTTTATATCCTCGGGCCCAGATCAACGTGCGCCCGTTATATCACTCTACCTCACGCTTCCCAGTTGTGATGTACATAATAAAACAACAGTTTAAAAAAGAAACCTTTTCAAATATTCATTTTCTAAATGTGTAACATATGTAATATATTTTGTACAAATTATAACTGATTAAACTACCTGTATACATTGAATATTTACAATATGTTGTGTTTTTTCATAGGGTATCAACAAATGTTCGTGATACAGAAGAAATTTTAAAAAAGTATCACAACATGAAGCAACGAGGTATGTACACGCACACACACACAAACAGACACACACACACATACACACACGCATACAACATCAGTTGAGGAAACAACTCATTTGCATATATTGAAATATAATGTTGGTGCATATAATTATTACTGTTTCCATATGAGAAGCATGTTGTATTAATGGAAGATGAGACAGAACTTTCATATGAAACTTTTTATTTATGATAATTTGTTACATATTCTTTGTTTGAAAAGTGGTAATTGATGATGACATTTTATGTTATTACAGCAAAAGCTAAGATAGATGCAATGCGTCGCAGTCGCTACAAGACTGGGGGTGGGCCGGCACCTCCTTCCCTGACACCAGCAGAAGAGACTATGGCCCAGTCACTGCAGGGGAGGCCAGGCATCCATGGCATCAATGGAGGGATTGATACTGATGGTAAACAGTGTTTCAAACAGTATCATTGCATTTAGGCAAACAAACTTGTTTACAGAAAATTATTATCTGAATATAAGTGAATAGAAAATGTTGTACGGGTTAGCGTCGCATTATGGTCACCTCATTAAATCTGTCTCAAATTATATCTATGTCCTATCAATTAAGATTACCATGTACCAGTCCCAAGGGTTACCATAATACAGTGCACTCTGGATAAGTTGAACCTCCAAGTACCCATGGAAACATATCGACTAGTTATCAGAAGTTCCATTAGTCAAACCTAACATTTAACATCTTAGGACACAGGAAAAATATTGACTTCACCCAAAAAATATAAGACTACGCATGATCTGGAGTGCATATTCATTCCACAAATTGTCGTAATTTTTCTGTCCGATCATATGAAGGGGATAAGTGTGTTGAGAAACTTTTATTGCACTACTTACAATAACACAGAGATTACCAATGATTTCATTTATTTAAATAAAAAAAAACCGTGCATTGCGACAAGGCGAACACTCTGCATATAAATGAAAAATTGTCATAGGTAATGTTCAATGTGCACTTAATATATGAAAGTAAGAATACATAAAATGTACTACACCATGAACATATTTGCTTATTTGCTTCTAAATTATGCAAATATCTGGGCATAAGTCAGTGTAAATTGTCGAAACTACCAACTACACTTTGCAGCAGTCATATGCAGCATTGAAGCAATATAGACATGTGGTAAAACATTTGTTTGCAACATCTATCGCAATAATCTTCTATTATCGCTCACTCCCGGCTTTTCACTCCTGTATTTTCGATATCGCTCTTAATGGCATCTTAACGTTGGTTGTCGTCTTCTCCTTCTACAAGTGTTTCAGTTTTTTTCTCTTGTCAATATTTCCTTTCCATTTATTCTCACTGTGTGGCGTGTCCATCCCAGTTTGCTCCAAACTACCTTCCTCAGCTGTTTCTTCATTCAGATTTCTTCTCCTATTTCCTCATCTTGATTCTATTTTCTCTTGTCATTTTACGTATAATTCATTCCAGGTTGTTCTCTGTTGCCCGCAGTGTCTCCTTCAGTCTCTTTGTCAGTGCAAATGATCCCGATCTATATTCATGCACAGGCTGGTATTCCAAGCAGGTTTCCGACACTTTTCCCTGTAGCGAGTATACAAAGCTGTCCATGTGCTTCAAGGTGCTTCCTGAAAAGGTTTATCCCTTCACGAAATCGGGTATTTAGTACAAAAATAAACAATATGTGATTAGCTTAACTAATATCCGACTAGTCCGTTTTTTATCGATTTCCATTGCCAGTTCTTCCATACCAAGAGCTTTCCCAATTTGACATGTTTGACTGATTAATTACTGTTATTATTATTTTTTAATTACTCCTTATTTATTATTATTATTGTACTGTTTTCTATTAGTATTTCCGTGCACACACAGCCTAGTTGTACGTTAGTGAACATATGGCCTGTACTTAGATATGGAGACATCGGCTTGTGTTGAAGTAGTTGTACCGTGTAATGTCGGCAACAAAGCCTGCTGCTAGTTGACCTGTTAGTCTAGGCCGCTGGAGACGTCGTCGACACGACATTAATTGTCTTGTGTCGAGCCCACTGGATACCAGTTGATTGTTATCGCACGGCAGTCTTGGCAATCCCGTGGCTCTATCCGACGGTAATTTCCTGTTTTCTCGTTCTTTCGAAACATCCACTTCAAAGCCGATGACCATTGCAATACAACAACAGCAATTGTTCCAGTTTGACCCAAAAGGAAGCCAGTTGCTCTACATCTAGCCGTGTCACCTGCGGTAAGTAATTCACCTGTTTCACCATATTTATGATTATTCATGTTGTACACAATGCATAGAAAAGCTAACAATTCTGGAGTAAAATTAGAGAAAATGCTATGTTTATGCATGTAATAATAAATAACTTAAGGGTCGTCACTGTCTAGGTTATGTCCCATCAGTTTTGTAATTTTGGCAGAAATGAGGAATGCATACATCATAATCTTGTCTTTCAATGTCCTTTTTCTCAACAAATAATCCAAAATTAATAAGAAATACTTAATGTATGGTTGTTATGGGCAATTTTTACACGTAGCCCAATTTTGCAGCATATTTCTCTCAAAACGTCGCTTTTTAAATATATGCTCACTGTCAGCAATAAATATTCAAAAACTTGTGAAGATATTTAAACATGTGAGTATTTTGTAGCTTACAATCTGTGGAGTCCAAAAAGGTATAAAACTTAATTTCACAATTTTGGGGATTAATAACCACTTTGCCATAACAGTTCAAATGTAAAGATTTCACGTGCAATGACTCTCATAATATAAACACTGATGAAATTTTGTGAAATATTTTTTTACAGACAAAAAGAAAAAACCCACAAAAAGGACACTGCAACAAGATGAAGCAACTATGCGGAACACTGTGGAAGACACAAAAAGAATATTGCTTGAGCAGGAGAAACTAAATTTGGAAATTGAAATGCTAAAGAAACAAAATCGAAATCTAGATTTGGAATTTGAATTGGTGACGTTGAAGAAATTGCAGTTTGAAAGTAACGAATGAATTTGGCGTTAACTTCGAATAAATGATGACAAATTCAGTTGTTAGTTTCAAACTGCAATGTAGGCTTGCTTACGTTAGAATACTTGTTCTTTTTGCACAAATGAGGGTTGTTGACTTCTGATGCTTCCTATAAGTTATGTGTACGTGTCATATGTGCAAACCTAAGCATTTTTAGAAAGATTGTAAACTGCAATGAAACTTATATGTGGTGAGATTTAACAAAAAGACATGATTCAAATGTTAGTGTATTTGGTAATAAATGTTTAAAATAGATATTGACTGATAAAGATGGCCAAGAAGACCCATTTGCATTACACAGTGTTATGTACTCATAGTTGCAATAAATACATAAACAAAGTTATGACACATGTTAAGATGTTTAGTATATATATAACTATACTATTATTCAATAAAACAAATCAGCAAAAGTCATCAACCACTATTCTAACCTAAACCAATGCAATTGCATTTTAGTAATGCCATATCAAAAACATGAAATAAATGTATTTGCATTTATAATATTTATATGTGAATGTAATCCGATTAACATTTAATTTCAGTGTTGTTTTGAATAATTTATATGATGGATAAATATTCAAAAAACACTTAAATTCAAATGTTATTGACATTACATTCCAATAGTACTATTACTAAATGCAAACACATTTATGTCATGTTTTTTGATATTACATTACTAAATGTACATTGTTGTACATTTCTTTCAATTCTGCTGAAATGGAAGATTGCAGATTTGTTTTAACATGTCTTCTTTGTTAGGTAATTTGAATGTAGTATTTTTCAATATTAACTCACATATTACACAGTAAAGATGGCTTCTCACAACAACTCCGCAGTACTCAACCTGAGCAGATTTAAAAGAAATGTGCAACAATGTGACCTCTCATTACTGCCCCATCGTTTTGTCCTGGAACAGGAATGAAAGCTATATCATCCGGTGGGGGCTGGTTAACATCATCAGTAGCAATGTCAATTATGTCACCATGATCTATCCCAATGTTGTGTAACACAGCACATGCTACAACATAAGTGACAGCATTATGTGGTGTGGTTCTGAGTTCGGTGTGTAAACACTGGAAACGTCTCTTTAGGATACCAAATGTCTGTTCGATTAGAACACGGGTACGGCACAATGAATTATTAAACCGTGCTTCGCCAGGTGATGCAGGATGAAGTATAGGAGTCATGAGAAAACGTAGGCATGGATACCCTGAGTCTCCCAGCAGGAATCCGTGATGTAGTCCTGGAAATATAATGTAACGTTTCATATTTAACCACAATTAAATTTAATATTTCTTTGCAATTATCATGATATGTTGCATTTGTATGCATCGTTAAATATTTCATGTTTATTATGTTGTATGAACAAATATTAAATATACATTTATTTATTTATTATATTAAATATTACTTAATATAAATGTTAACAATCAATGTGTACATTATTATATATGAACTAATTATTGTTTAATAACATTACACAAATATGTGTTATAAAAAGTAAACACTTCAATTATGTAATATGTAAAAATGTAAAAATTTAACAGGATATCCTTACAGTAATGTGTAATTACCATTTTCAAATTGTATGCATAGATCGGAGCCTCGGAAGATCCGGCTGTCGTGCACAGCACCTGGCCATCTAGCAGTGCAGCTGGTTATTCTGTACGTGGCATCACAGCACATCTACATGCAAACACAATTACATTGTTTACATACTTGTGGACATGATATTTCATGTGATTCACTATTTGTATATTTCACATAGCCTATAAGTTACTATTTGGTTTTATTTACTGCATTTGCATCATGATGCAATACAATTTTTTATGAAGTTTTACTAAATGCTATTTATGTGAAGATGAACTTTGTGATTGGCATTGGGTAAACCATCTATTTAATGCTTTCCTTTGCACATATTCATTTATTCTTTGTACAAAGTATGTTGTGATTACTAGTGTTTCAATAAAAACTGTATTGCAGTGCAGCTTCTTGTTTTACAGTTTCTTCTTTACCTGCACATTCAGGGAATGGTAACCTTTTCTGTTAACGTAGTCGGCCTCGTTGTTGTGTGGTCGTTGGAGGCGGATGTGCATGCCATCAATGCAGCTAAGGACATTCGGGAATCCTACAATGACATGACATGGTTTTTTAACAATATGGATATTTTCTTTAAAACAAAAATTCCATACATACAATAGGCCATATATAGATCAATAATTGTCTTGCAGGGCTGTCAGCTGAGTCGCAACAAAAATGTGCATTTGTACTTTCCCTGTTTCTGCCAATTTCACACTTGATTCAGTGATAATTTTAAAGATAAAAACACTATTTAAATAAAAACAAATAATAAAAAACATATTAATTATAAAAAAACACTGACACCTCGGTATTGATCCAATAACCTTTAGAATGTCAATCAAACATTCTATGACAGAGCTAATTATATCTCACAATAATACTTGGCTTAATCAAGTTAATGTAACTCATTTGGGCGTACACTTTACAGTATATTTTGTACAATTAAACGTGAAAGAGAAACCATCACAGTATTTAATTATGACAGTTCACAGTATGTAACAGAAACTGCATAATGAAACAGTAACCATGAATTGCAATATATATTTGTGTACCTACCTAGCATGCATGCTGCAGATTGTAATGAACGTAAATAATTTTTATCTAACAGACGGCGGCACTCTCACGTCTGATAGTGCCTCCTCCTGGAGTACTACCGGGGTTTGGGATAATTCCGTTTTGTAGTGTTGCTTACCTGCAATTCTGGCGAATGCTTTCTTTGTATTGAGTGCACGCTGGCCAGTGGGGAAAACAATAAATTGCCTGGATGCGGCACATATCAATCTGGATACTCTTCTGATGCAGCGACCTGCGGTCGATCGGGAAATTTCCGTCGCGTCGCGTCGCGTCGCGTCGCCGATTGTGTGAATGGCCCCTGTGGCCAAAAAACGCAGGCATACCAACAACTGTAACAACGCTGGCAGAGGGTTGTTGCGTTGTGTCTCGGAACATGTCGTAGTGTCTCCCGCTAGATTTCACAATTGTTCAGTAAATGGTGCAGTTTGAGGTATAACACGGAATCTTTCGCTGATTTCGTGCTGCACCACTTCTTGAAATGGATTGATTACATCTCGGAAGCGACTCGGACGCTGGTATCGAGCTGCGTTTCTTCTCGAAAACATCGAACTTGGACAACGAATTTGACTAATTTCTACGTGAGCTGCCATCTTTGTTTGTTTGAGTACGGCGTTGAGCAAGCAGCATACTCAGAATTTAGACGTTTCATGCTCAAGTCTGAGTACGATTACGTGCTCAGAAAGTGTTATAACCTCCGTGAGTATGAGCATGATGTGAAAGCGAGGCTTGAGCATGAAATTCTGAGCACCGAGTACGGCTTTATAAGTTTATAACCTCGGGCCCTGTTGTCGCTACGGATGTCTCGTTGCTCGGAGGCTCGATCCTGGGCCCGAGGTTATCAAGCGTACTCGGTGCTCATGCTCAACTCCATGCTCAGACTCGAGATTTCATGCTCACCGGAGAATCCGTGCTCACGGTGGTTATAAAACTTCTTGAGTACGTGCTCAACTGAGTACGCCGCCTTGAGTATATGCTCAACTGCGTGCTAGGGCGACGCCGTTTTTTCAAATACGCAAGCGGCCTAAATGGAACTCTTTCATCGATGAAGGTATGAATCAGTGTAAACAATACGAGTATCGTCTGCTAGATTACACGATGTCGGAGGAAGATTGTAATGCGAGTGTTCCCGTTGTTGCCAAGAAAAGGGCTAAGCCATGGGGGGAAGTTGAGGAACAGCAGTTAATAAAGGAAGTTCTGCAGCGTGAAGACACGCTGTTTGGAATAATAAGGGGTTGTGGGGCAAAGACCGTACACCAGCAGCGCCAAGAAGCGTGGCAGCAAATTGCTGAGGTTCTGAAAGCGTACGTGTTGTGTGAAATTGTAAGGTTTAACTAAGCCAAGCCTAAAGCCTCGGTGACTAAATTGTTATCATAATAACCTCATAATATTAAACTATATGTAGTGTAATCGGCACTTGTGGTCTTGTGTAGAATCCGGACCACCACGATTTCGCCGTTATAACTTGAGTTTTGCCTAACTTTGATACCTCGAGCTCAGTCAGACCATTACTACTGGCGTTAGTTCCATCAATCATTCAACATAATGCCAGGCATATTTATATTACGAAAATATTGTGTCTTTGTGCATTTTGGAAGCCCAAATAGCGATCCGGTTTGCGCTAGTCTGCACCGCTGCGGTCGTGCGTTACCGCATCGCGCCCGTAAAATGGGCAATATAGCGGGGTTTGCTGATGCAAACTGAGTACGCTATGTACGCATCAGAAGTGCCCTAAGCCTAAGGCTAAGGCTAAGATGCTATATACTTAAACGTAAATATGCCTGGAATAATGTTGAGTCGTGGAACTAACACACTGACTGAGGTATCAAAGTTAGGCAAAACTCAAGTTATAACGGCGAAATCGAGGTAGGTCCGGATTCTACACAAGTGCTGTGTAATTCGTTGTAAGTAACCATATTAGCATTAAAACAAATTGGACCGCGTCATGTTGCAAATTGCAAGTTGCAGTAATATTATAATTATAAATACTCTGACAGTGTCAGTGTAACTGACACTGTCAGATTAATAATCAATTATCATTACCATATCCATGACATTATTATAATGTCATGAGACATGACTTCCGTGACATATATATATTATGACAAATTTTGACATTATGATAAAAACCAACGTTAAGCCTTAGTGATGCAACTGCTGTTATATCACTCTACCTCACGCTTCCCAGTTGTGATGTACATAATAAAACAACAGTTTAAAGAAGAAACCTTTTTAAATATTCATTTTGTAAATGTGTAACACATGTAATATATTTTGTACAAATTATAACTGATTAAACTACCTGTATACATTGAATATTTACAATATGTTGTGTTTTTTCATAGGGTATCGACAAATGTTCGTGATACAGAAGAAATAAAAAAAAAGTATCACAACATGAAGCAACGAGGTATGTACACGCACACCTATACGCGCGCGCGTGCACACACACATACACACGCAAACACACACACACACACACACACACACACACACACACACACACACACACACACACACACACACACACACACACACACACACACACACACATACAACATAAGTTGAGGAAACAACTCATTTGAAGATATTTAAATATAATGTTGGTGCATATAATTATTAATGTTTCCATATGAGAAGCATGTTGTATTAATGGAAGATGAGACAGAACTTTCATATGAAACTTTTTATTCATGATAATTTGTTACATATTCTTTGCTTGAAAAGTGGTAATTGATGATGACATTTTATGTTATTACAGCAAAAGCTAAGATAGATGCAATGCGTCGCAGTCGCTACAAGACTGGGGGTGGGCCGGCACCTCCTTCCCTGACACCAGCAGAAGAGACTATGGCCCAGTCACTGGAGGGGAGGCCAGGCATCCATGGCATCAACGGAGGGATTGATACTGATGGTAAACAGTGTTTCAAACAGTATCATTGCATTTAGGCAAACAAACTTGTTTACAGAAAATTATTATCTGAATATAAGTGAATAGAAAATGTTGTACGGTTTAGCGTCGCATTATAGTCACCTCATTAAATCTCTCTCAAATTATTTCTATGTCCTATCAATTAAGATTACCATGTCCCAGTCCCAAGGGTTACCATAATACAGTGCACTCTGGATAAATTGAACCTCCAAGTACCCATGGAAACATATCGACTAGTTATCAGAAGTTCCATTAGTCAAACCTAAGATTTAACATCTTAGGACACAGGAAAAATATTGACTTCACCCAAAAAATATAAGACTACGCATGATCTGGAGTGCATATTCATTCCACAAATTGTCGTAATTTTTCTGTCCGATCATATGAAGGGGATAAGTGTGTTGAGAAACTTTTATTGCACTACTTACAATAACACAGAGATTACCAATGATTTCATTTATTTAAATAAAAAAAAACGTGCATTGCGACAAGGCGAACACTCTGTATATAAATGAAAAATTTTCATAGGTAATGTTCAATGTGCACTTAATATATGAAAGTAAGAATACATAAAATGTACTACACCATGAACATATTTGCTTATTTGCTTCTAAATTATGCAAACATCTGGGCATAAGTCAGTGTAAATTGTCAAACCTACCAACTACATTTTGCAGCAGTCATATGCAGCATTGAAGCAATATAGACATGTGGTAAAACATTTGTTTGCAACTTCTTTTAGAGCAATACAACAACAGCAGTTGTTCCAGTTTGACCCAAAAGGAAGCCAGTTGCTCTACATCTAGCCGTGTCACCTGCGGTAAGTAATTCACCTGTTTCACCATATTTATGATTATTCATGTTGTACACAATGTATAGAAAAGCTAACAATTCTGGAGTAAAATTAGAGAAAATGCTATGTTTATGCTTGTAATAATAAATAACTTAAGGGTAGTCACTGTCTAGGTTATGTCCCATCAATTTTGTAATTTTGGCAGAAATGAGGAATGCATACATCATAATCTTGTCTTTCAATGTCCTTTTTTCTCAACAATCCAAAATTAATCAGAAATACTTAATGTACGGTTGTTATGGGCAATTTTTACACGTAGCCCAATTTTGCAGCATATTTCTCTCAAAACGTCGCTTTTTAAATATATGCTCACTGTCAGCAATAAATATTCAAAAACTTGTGAAGATATTTAAACATGTGAGTATTTTGTAGCTTACAATCTGTGGAGTCCAAAAAGGTCTAAAACTTTATTTCACAATTTTGGGGATTAATAACCACTTTGCCATAACAGTTCAAATGTAAAGATTTCACGTGCAATGACTCTCATAATATAAACACTGGTGACATTTTGTTAAATATTTTGTTACAGACAAAAAGAAAAAAAACACAAAAAGGACACTGCAACAAGATGAAGCAACTATGCGGAACACTGTGGAAGACACAAAAAGAATATTGCTTGAGCAGGAGAAACTAAATTTGGAAATGGAAATGCTAAAGAAACAAAATCGAAATCTAGATTTGGAATTTGAATTGGTGAAGTTGAAGAAATTGCATTGCAGTTTGAAAGTAACGAATGAATTTGGTGTTAACTTAGAATAAATGATGACAAATTCAGTTGTTAGTTTCAAACTGCAATGTAGACTTGCTTACGTTAGAATACTGGTTCTTTTTGCACAAATGAGGGTTGTCGACTTCTTATGCTTCCTATAAGTTATGTGTACGTGTCATATGTGCAAACCTAAGCATTTTTAGAAAGCTTGTAAACTGCAATGAAACTTATATGTGGTGAGATTTAACAAAAAGACATGATTCAAATGTAAGTGTATTTGGTAATAAATGTTTAAAATAGATATTGACTGATAAAGATGGCCAAGAAGACCCATTTGCATTACATAGTGTTATGTACTCATAATTGCAATAAATACAGAAACAAAGTTATGACACAGGTTAAGATGTTTAGTATATATAAAACTATACTATTATTCAATAAAACAAATCAGCAAAAGTCATCAACCACTATTCTAACCTAAACCAATGCAATTGCATTTTAATAATGCCATATCAAAAACATGAAATAAATGTATTTGCATTTATAATATTTATATGTGAATGTAATCCGATTAACATTTAATTTCAGTGTTGTTTTGAATAATTTATATGATGGATAATTATTCAAAAAACACCTAAATTCAAATGTTATTGACATTACATTCCAATAGTACTATTACTAAATGCAAACACATTTATGTCATGTTTTTTGATATTACATTACTAAATGTACATTGTTGTACATTTCTTTTAATTCTGCTGAAATGGAAGATTGCAGATTTGTTTTAACATGTCTTCTTTGTTAGGTAATTTGAATGTAGTATTTTTCAATATTAACTCACATATTACACAGTAAAGATGGCTTCTCACAACAACTCCGCAGTACTCAACCTGAGCAGATTTAAAAGAAATGTGCAACAATGTGACCTCTCATTACTGCCCCATCGTTTTGTCCTGGAACAGGAATGAAAGCTATATCATCGGGTGGGGGCTGGTTAACATCATCAGTAGCAATGTCAATTATGTCACCATGATCTATCCCAATGTTGTGTAACACAGCACATGCTACAACATAAGTGATAGCATTATGTGGTGTGGTTCTGAGTTCGGTGTGTAAACACTGGAAACGTCTCTTTAGGATACCAAATGTCTGTTTGATTAGAACACGGGTATGGCACAATGAATTATTAAACCGTGCTTCGCCAGGTGATGCAGGATGAAGTATAGGAGTCATGAGAAAACGTAGGCATGGATACCCTGAGTTTCCCAGCAGGAATCCGTGATGTAGTCCTGGAAATATAATGTAACGTTTCATATTTAACCACAATTAAATTTAATATTTCTTTGCAATTATCATGATATGTTGCATTTGTATGCATCGTTAAATATTTCATGTTTATTATGTTGTATGAACAAATATTAAATATACATTTATTTATTTATTATATTAAATATTACTTAATATAAATGTTAACAATCAATGTGTACATTATTATATATGAACTAATTATTGTTTAATAACATTACACAAATATGTGTTATAAAAAGTAAACACTTCAATTATGTAATATGTAAAAATTTAACAGGATATCCTTACAGTAATGTGTAATTACCATTTTCAAATTGTATGCATAGATCGGAGCCTCGGAAGATCCGGCTGTCGTGCACAGCACCTGGCCATCTAGCAGTGCAGCTGGTTATTCTGTACGTGGCATCACAGCACATCTACATGCAAACACAATTACATTGTTTACATACTTGTGGACATGATATTTCATGTGATTCACTATTTGTATATTTCACATAGCCTATAAGTTACTATTTGGTTTTATTTACTGCATTTGCATCATGATGCAATACAATTTTTTATGAAGTTTTACTAAATGCTATTTATGTGAAGATGAACTTTGTGATTGGCATTGGGTAAACCATCTATTTAATGCTTTCCTTTGCACATATTCATTTATTCTTTGTACAAAGTATGTTGTGATTACTAGTGTTTCAATAAAAACTGTATTGCAGTGCAGCTTCTTGTTTTACAGTTTCTTCTTTACCTGCACATTCAGGGAATGGTAACCTTTTCTGTTAACGTAGTCGGCCTCGTTGTTGTGTGGTCGTTGGAGGCGGATGTGCATGCCATCAATGCAGCTAAGGACATTCGGGAATCCTACAATGACATGACATGGTTTTTTAACAATATGGATATTTTCTTTAAAACAAAAATTCCATACATACAATAGGCCATATATAGATCAATAATTGTCTTGCAGGGCTGTCAGCTGAGTCGCAACAAAAATGTGCATTTGTACTTTCCCTGTTTCTGCCAATTTCACACTTGATTCAGTGATAATTTTAAAGATAAAAACACTATTTAAATAAAAACAAATAATAAAAAACATATTAATTATAAAAAAACACTGACACCTCGGTATTGATCCAATAACCTTTAGAATGTCAATCAAACATTCTATGACAGAGCTAATTATATCTCACAATAATACTTGGCTTAATCAAGTTAATGTAACTCATTTGGGCGTACACTTTACAGTATATTTTGTACAATTAAACGTGAAAGAGAAACCATCACAGTATTTAATTATGACAGTTCACAGTATGTAACAGAAACTGCATAATGAAACAGTAACCATGAATTGCAATATATATTTGTGTACCTACCTAGCATGCATGCTGCAGATTGTAATGAACGTAAATAATTTTTATCTAACAGAAGGCGGCACTCTCACGTCTGATAGTGCCGCCTCCTGGAGTACTACCGGGGTTTGGGATAATTCCGTTTTGTAGTGTTGCTTACCTGCAATTCTGGCGAATGCTTTCTTTGTATTGAGTGCACGCTGGCCAGTGGGGAAAACAATAAATTGCCTGGATGCGGCACATATCAATCTGGATACTCTTCTGATGCAGCGACCTGCGGTCGATAGGGAAATTTCCGTCGCGTCGCGTCGCCGATTGTGTGAATGGCCCCTGTGGCCAAAAAACGCAGGCATACCAACAACTGTAACAACGCTGGCAGAGGGTTGTTGCGTTGTGTCTCGGAACATGTCGTAGTGTCTCCCGCTAGATTTCACAAATGTTCAGTAAATGGTGCAGTTTGAGGTATAACACGGAATCTTTCGCTGATTTCGTGCTGCACCACTTCTTGAAATGGATTGATTACATCTCGGAAGCGACTCGGACGCTGGTATCGAGCTGCGTTTCTTCTCGAAAACATCGAACTTGGACAACGAATTTGACTAATTTCTACGTGAGCTGCCATCTTTGTTTGTTTGAGTACGGCGTTGAGCAAGGTCCATAGCATACTCAGAATTTAGACGTTTCATGCTGAAGTCTGAGTACGATTACGTGCTCAGAAAGTGTTATAACCTCCGTGAGTATGAGCATGATGTGAAAGCGAGGCTTGAGCATGAAATTCTGAGCACCGAGTACGGCTTTATAAGTTTATAACCTCGGGCCCTGTTGTCGCTACGGATGTCTCGTTGCTCGGAGGCTCGATCCTGATGTCATCGGGTTGTTCGTATAATGGCTTCAAGAGCACCCGATTTCGTCGAATCAAATTTCCGTCGTTTTCGACTATACGATCACTCGTTCAGTTGATCAACAACTCGTCCTTGTTTCCATCTCCTGTTTGCGTCCACCATGTCCTTGATCAGGACAGGTGCTCCGAGCTGTATTTGCGACAGATCTCGGGCATGTTTGTTGTACTGATGCTGTATGTTGAGACGTCTGCGCTGTTTCTCCGCTCGTACAGCTGCAGTTGTTGTCGGGTTGAAATCCTGTCGTACTTGCGGGATTACTGATCTGGTGGTCCTGTTCATAAGTCTCTGTACATGACTTGTCGTCATTTCGGTTGTCGGCGTGTTGCGGAACTCAAGCAGGCCAAGATATGGATCCTCTGCTCTTTTTAACAGTCTCTTCGCTATTTTTACCGCAGACTCAGCTTTTCCGTTCGACTTGGAATGATACGGCGAACTTGACGTCACGGTGAATTTCCAGGCTTCGCTGAACCTACGAAATTCTGCACTTGTGAACTGGGGACCGTTGTCTGATTGTACAACCTCTGGTATGCCATGTCTTGCGAATTGTTGTTTGCATGCCTTGATAACGGAAGTCTCGGTCAATTCCTCGAACTCGATTAAGTGGGAATAGTAGTCAACTAGGACCAGATAGTTCACTCTGTTGTAGGTGAAGATGTCAACTCCCACTTTAGACCATGGCTTATCAGGTATGAAATGTTGACGAAGCGTCTCCTTCTGCTGAGATGGCGCATCTCTTTGACACGTGTCACACCTTTCTGCAACTTCTTTGATGTCGGCTCTGAGACCCGGCCAGAAGATTGCATCTTGTGCTCGTCTCATCATCGCAGCGTTTCCGGAGTGACTGACGGTTCAGCAGTTCTCGCCGTAGAGCTTTTGGAATGATGATTTGAGAGCCCTTATATATGATTCCATCGTGCACGGTGAGCTCATCTCTGAATGCCCAGTATGGCCTTGTTTGTATAGGACTGTTCTGTCTCCCGTCTGACCATCCTGTCATGATAACTCTGGCGAGCTCCATCAAATCGTCATCATGTGCAGTAGCTGTCTTTATCTCTTGGTAGCGGATATCGGTGACTCGTTTGTCTTCGCTTGCATCGCTTTTTCTGAAGCTCTCAAGTAGTTCTTCTGTGACTTTCATCTGGAAGACTTGCTCGCGTGGCAATTCGTCGGGTTGAGTTGTGCTGTTTCGCAGCCTTGACAGCATGTCGGCCACCAACTGTTCGCGTCTCGGACGATACTGGATCTTCAGCGTATATCGTTGCAATGTCAACAACATGCTTTGCAGTCGTTTCGGTGCGTGTAACAATGATTTGAGCCAAATCGTTTCCAGAGGCTTGTGGTCCGTATGCACTGTTACATCTGAGTGTCCGAATATGTACTGATCGTATTTTCTTGTAGCAAACACGATTGCCAAGCATTCAAGTTCGATGGGTGCATAATTTATCTCATTTTTTGTCAGCGAGCGAGATGCATATGCGATCGGTTTGTCATTCTGCATCAGCACCGCTCCGAGTCCAACAGTGCTCGCATCTGTCTGCAAGACTACTGACTTCTTTGGGTCGAAATAGCCTAGCAACTGCTCGGACGTCGTCAGTTCCTTGATTTTATCAAAGGCAGTCTGTTGTTCTGTTTCCCACAGGAAGTCTGCATCCTTGTGGATCAGTTTTCGTAGTGGTTCAGCCACGCTCGACAGGTTGGGTTTCAACTTGGCGAGATAGTTGGTGTACCCAAGGAAGCGTCATACTTCCTCTGCGTCCTTTGGTTGTTTCATGCTTTTGATCACGTTGACTTTCTCTGGATCCGGTTTTACTCCTTGCGGCGTGAGGACGTGACCTATGTACTGTAGCTCGGTCATGTTGAAGCGACATTTTGCTTTGTTCAGCTTCAGGTTGATGTTCCTCGCTCGCTCCAGTAGCTCGATCAGGTTTCTGTCATGATCTCGACGCGCCTCAGCCTGGGTGTCTCCGCATCCGTAGATCAGAATGTCATCGGCAACTACTGTTGCACCCGTGAGATTCTCCAGGGCATTTGTCAGTCTGCGCTGGAACTCTTCTGGGCTCGACTTGATTCCAAACGGCATTCTCTTCCATTTGTAGCGGCCGTATGGCGTCCAGAACGTCGTCAGCTGACTGCTGCGTTCTGTGAGTTTGATTTGCAGGAACCCATCTTTTGCATCGCATAGAGAGAATATCTTCGCATTCGTCAGTTGCGGCAGGACGTCCTCAATGGACGGCATCTGGAAGTGATTCCGTCTGATCGCTTTATTCAAATCAGAGGGGTCCACACATATCCTGATCGTGCCATTCGCTTTGCGCACCGGCTGCATGTTCGAGATCCATTGACTTGGCTCCTCGACCTTCTCAATAATCTCTAGTGTCTCGAGTTTCGTTTTTATATCAGCCTTCATTGACAGTGGTATTTTTCTAGGTCGGTTTTGCACTGGTCTCACATTTGGGTCAAGTTCAATGTCATATTCGCCAGGCAAGCAACCCAGTCCTTTGAACACATCACTGTATTGTTCGATTGTTTCGTTCAAGTCAGTTATTTCTGGTGTGTTGTCAAGCATGTGCACGTTTTCATTTATTGATAACAATCCCAACTCAATGCAAGTGTCAAGAGACAGCAACGACATGTTCTTCGTTGGAGTGATTTGGAACAAGAACGAATGTTCTTTTGACGCATGGAGGTTGAGTTTGCAGGTGCCCATTGGTTTTACTTCTGTGCCGTCACACATTGTTAGTGTTGCTGTGCTTTCTCCCATTGTAGGCTTCTCCAACTTTCTGTAGTCAACATAGCTGAGGATGTTGCATGTGGCTGCTGTGTCAAGTTGAAAAGACAGTTCAGTTTGCCTTGCTACGCCAGATGGCGATACTTGTATTTTAGCAACAAGCTTACGATCCTGTTTGTCAACCTTGACCTTCAGTACTGATTCGTCTGAGTCGTTTACCAAATGTACGGTCTTCCACGATCTGCACATTTTCTCGTAGTGGTTCGCTTTGTGGCACTTTCTACATTTTTATCCGAACGCCAGGCATTTTTGCTTCTCATGCATGTAGCCGCATTTGCCACATTTGTATTGACTAGCTTTGTTTGGTCGAGCTTCACGTTTGTTGTTGTTCGATTTTTTTCACCTTGACCTTGTCTCGTGTTAACACCATTAGTAGGTACATCACATTCCGCTAGGGGCAGCACCGTAAATTTGTCTCGCATTCTAGACCTGAAACCTGTGACGGTTTTGGACGCCATTGTTACTGCTCCCGCCGAGATTGGGGGATTCCCCAAAATCGCTTGGCAACATTATGCAAATGAATTTACGTCGTATTTTGATGATCACATGAACCAATGAAAGACTGATCTACGTCATAGCCAGTTTCGCGGGAGTTTTCCGAGCACGATAAGCGAGGTAGGTGGATTCAAACTTTGATGTTGTAAACAATCGTTTAAAAATATGGTATAATAGATTTTTACCCTGTTAGTATCCTGTTTCAACCTTTTATAAATACATATGCCTTCATATGATATGCATTTTATGGTTGTGGACCCCCGTGGGAGCGTGCAATCGCTCGTGGAAAAACAGGCCTGTCGCACGCTGTTCGGCGTTCAAAGTTGAAATGCGTAGTTTGTAGCCTGCGCGCGACCGGTTCAGCGGTACGTACGCCACGCTGGCGTTGCATAATTATGATGTACTGGCGCGCGCAATGCAAATCATAAAATTTTTGCTATGCGGGTTAAACTGTATGCGTTTCAAGCAATCGTGAAAATAATCATAGTTTTAAACTGATTTACAAATGTAGCACTGGGCCTGAGAATGTGAGCGTAGTCGTAGACTGCATCGATCCAACATTCGTACGCCATTTCCTACGATGCAAAATCCACGCAATCCAAACTGTTTGCACCTAAATCCTAACATGTTCTGTGCACAAAAGTAACTATTGATATGTAAGTGTTGCATGGTATTCATTATTTTTCCAAATAACTGAAAATATTAGTTTTCTAATTTAAGGCCAGGCACGGCAGGCAAAAATGTATTATTGCATATATCTGGCATTTAAATGTAAACGTGATCGTGATTGGGTTACTTGTGCCACGTGGGCACTGACCTGCCACGTAATTGGCTGTTGTGAGGGATGGGCTAGGATCAATGGGTTTGACTCCATCTTGGAATCTTTGAAATTACCACCTACTGCAAGATTAAAACATTTAATATTAAATCCAGTGCCATCAGCACTTTTGTAATTATGTCATTTAATTTAACATTTATTGTTGTTTAAAATAAGAAATAGTAATTAAAATGTTGCCATGATATTTTAATTATTGTAATACAACAGTACTCAATGCCAGCTTTTTAATAGTTGTCTTAATATTTGTGTGTGTAAGATTACTTACACAAAAACAAAGTCCAGTGACACCAATTTTATGTTTATTAACACTAGTGGTACTGCATTAATTTGTATCACACACATACATTAATACAGTTTTCCTCTATTTCATGTTGAAGGATTCTGCTGCAAATGTATGAAGAGTAACAGTACATTGACAGTGTCCTGTGAACATTGGCACGCTTCACTTGCATTGCTGTATGACACATTGAACGGATTTTATCTACAATCGACCAACAGTGTCCTGTGAACATTGGTACACTTCACTTGCATGGATATATGATATGAAACAGTGAACCGATTATATCTACACTAGTCGGCAATGTACTCTGTTCCTCCTTCTATAGTTCCCTGTATGTGCAGTGAAGTTGACAATAGTTATTGTACTTCTGCTGTTTCAGTTGTTTTCAATGTCTACTTGTCGGCTGCATACTGTGAACAACATGTTAACATTACTTCATGTTGATGTGAGACATTAATGAACAAAAGAATTAAGTATCATTGTTGTAGTACTGACCTTTGCATTGTACTGTGAACATTTCATGACATTGAACTATACAGGAAATTATACAGATCTTGGAATGCATAATAAATTATGTTAAATTCAAGCAATGCTGTTGTGTTTCTTCACAACAATGGTTGTGTCAGGGACACCTCAATGTTTACAAACAAGTCAAATAATGCCCAATGGTCAACAGTTAGTAGTTGAACTTTCATTTTGATCAACATACCATAATTATTAAGTAAAAATAAATTGGACATTAATAATATAGACAACATGGTTAGAGGTCAATTTTTTTAAATAAATTAATCATTAATGGTTCACACTTTTATATGCCATTTTATCCAAAAAATTATGGTTAATATGTAGATGTGATAAATTACAAGGATTTATAAAGTTACTAAGTCCATGTGTTACACTAAATAATTTAAGTAAGTAATTTGTCAACATAATTAAATTGGTGCTCATTCAAGGTCAATTATCTAGGTCGTATCAAGGTCATATGCTATTATGGTCAAGGTTAAACATTTAGTTACTTTTAATTTGATAGCACAACATACCATAATTATTAGTTTAAAATAAATTGCACATTCATACATGCAATTAGGTCAAAGGTCATTTTTTTAAAACAAGTTACCTCACTATTGTTCATGCTTTAATATGCTACTTTATAGTCAGTGTGTACATAAATGTTCCATTTCAACACTTTATAAACATACCAAGCCCATGTGTCACACAGAATCATTTAATTAGGTCACTTGTCAACATATATAGGTCAACGGTCATTAAAGGTCAAATAACTAGGTCACGTCAAGGTCACAGTACAAGGTCAACATTTTTGGGTCATAACATTTTACTTTACTTCAATATCTTACAATATACAGATTATGTAATGTTTTGCCTATATTCAGTGGCACATGGTGGCAGCACAGTCTGCACAAGCTCCAGATCACAAGAAATGGACATGAATCCTATAGACACAATCACCCTTTTTTCAGACACTAAAAAGTGGATTTACTTTGTTAATAATAGAGATAATTCAAAATTTCAAAAAGGGTTGTAAACTACATAGCATACATATTAAATGATTATATATCAATTTTGAATTTTTTTGTAATGTACCTACCATTAGTAACAACACTGATGAGTTTGACAGAGTTAACACTTTACTACATGATATATTGACAAATATCAATGGGGCAACTAAGGAAAGTGTTAATGATTTGGTTGCAGGTTTTAATGATTTACTTTCAAATGGTGTTAAAGAATGCAGTATGCTCAACACTAAACCATACGGCAAGCTAAATACAACAAAACCAAGTAAATATGAAGATTGGTTTGACGCAGACTACAATAATAAAATAAATACATTCAATAGAGCAAAAAGGCGATATAGGGACAATAAAAGCGATGAAAACTTGAAACTAATTAAATGAACTGGAAAGGAGTATAAAACAATTATCAATAAGCCTAAGGCAGTACAGAGACAAAAATGTGTAGATGATTTAAAAGCAAAGGAATCTAATGATCCACAAGCTTTCTGGAAGATAATAAATAAGAACACCAAGCAAATAAAGACAGGAAATGTATCTGTTGAAGAGTTTCTTGAACACTTCTCAGTATTAAACTCCACAGAAGAAAATGAAGCTGGATTCGAATGTAAGATAAATGAAACTCAAATGGCAAGCAGTGTAAATAACAAATACTCTGAGATCGAGGCATGAAAAAAGCCGTAAAACGATTGACAAGTGGGAAAGCATGTTGGGAAGATAACATCCTTAATTAAATGATTAAAGCATTCTCAGAAAATTACCTGCCTGTGTTAACACAAATCTTTAGTGTGGTATTACTGAGTGGTCAAATACCACATGAGTGGGTCACTGGTGTCATAAAATCAATATATAAAAATGTAGGCGACATTAATGATCCAGATAACGGATAACTCTTCTTAGCTACTTAGGAACATTATTCACTTCAATTATAAATGAAAGACTGACAGTCTTTATTAAACAAAATAATGAGTGATGCCCAAGCTGCCTTCAGGAAGGGTTATTCCACAATTGACCAAATCTTTACACTCAAATGTATTGTTAAATAATTGTTATGTCAAGGTAGAAGGTTGTTTTGCACCTTTGTAGATTATGGTAAAGCATTTGACTCAATCAGCAGAACAACACTATGGAAACAACTAATATAATATGGTATATTGGGAAAAGTCCTAATGTTATATTGAATATTGACAAAGCAATCAAATTGTGTGTTATGAACAATGGCCTGCTGTCAGAATTCTTTGAATCACATGAAGGATTGAGGCAAGGAGAAAACGTATCGCCATTCTTGTTTGCACTATTTCTCAATGATATGGAAACATTCTTCACAACACAGAAATTGAATACACTAAATTTTATTGTAAATATATTATAACTGTATAATGGCAGTAACCATAGCGTGTTAAACCTATGAAATGTTAAACCTATTTGTTCTCTGTATGCAGATGGCACTGTTCTAATGGCTGAAAATAAAATGAACCTGACATGCAGAAGAAGCTTAGCCTACTGAATGAATACTGTAGTTGTAATAGATTGAAGGGTACCATCAGTAAAACAAAAAGTATGGCCTTTGCCAGGTCTAAGACAAGGTTACATAACATACCTACATTTAAATTTGGTGACATGGATCTTCATCACGTGGAGGATTATATCTATTTGGGTATTTGCTTTAATTGGAATGGATCATTTGTTAAAGCCAACAAATTACTGCTTGATAAAGCATCAAATGTATTCACTCATACAAAAAGGGCAGGCGCCTGAATCTACCAACTGATGTTATGCTTAAATTATTTCATAGCTGCATAGAACCAATCTTATTGTATGGTTGTGACGTGTGGGGCTATGAAAATGACGATATATTAAAGAAAGTACATGTACATACTAAATTCTGTAAATCATTTTTGCAGTGTCCAAATTCTCTCATAATATGCCAATATATGGAGAGCTAGGAAGAGATCCACTGTCAATCATTATAAGACAGAGAATGATCTGTTATTAAAAGGTAGTGAGGATAAACATAACAAGTTCATGTACACAATCTTAAATAATCTTCATTGTAAAAATGTACATTCGTCACCTTGGATCAAATGTGTTAGTAACATTTTTCAAAGTAATGGCATTAATTATATATGGTTAACGCAGGATTATAAAATAGATGCCAACATTACACACAAATGTGAACGTTATCGATTTAAGCAACTTTGGCACAGTAGAATTATAAATGATAGCACTGATGTGATGTATAACTAGGAATGAGATATTTTGTAACATTTGTGATGAAGGTGTAATAGGCGATGAAATTCACTTTTTATATGTACCAGGTTAGACGATTTGAGAAATAAAAATATGTCTGTGTAATATATTGAGCCCTAATGTACACAATGTTGTACATATGCTATATACCAATGATCCAGGCACAATTGAGAGCCTAACAAAACTCATCTTGCATGGTTGAAAACTATATGATCAATGATTTATCTCGCGTATGCCGTCCAGGAACTATACAGTTAATATCGTACTGCTGGGTAATTACCACCCAGTTTGTAAATATTTCTATTCTATATAATGATTCATGTTTTCTATATGTATTTGTGAAATTGTGATCCTCTATATACCACGATATGTGGTTAAGAGTGAATAAACTTCTATTCCATTCTATTCTTCTTGGAGAGTTCACGGTTGCCTTGAGAGGGCGGACTGCGTAGTCTTTGGAAAAGTATAATAACCTTCACCACAGGCGTCGGTACCGGGGATTTTTTTGAAGAGCCTCAAAGTTATCTTTGGCAATCCTCGGGGAGAGGGTGCAAATAGAGATTTTTGGAGAGCCTTAAGGTGGGTTTTTTGGCGAACCTTAACCGGGGGTATAAATTGAGGTTTTGGAAAGCCTCAATGTGTTTTTGATGAGCCTCAGTGGGATGCAAACGGAGATTTTGGTCAGCCTGAAGGTGTGGTTTTGGCGTGCTGGGAGGGGGGGTGTAAATGGAGGTTTTTGGAGAACTTCAAGGTGGTTTTTTGCTATCCCAAAAGTGAGGTGCAAGTGGGTTTTTCGAAAAAACCTTCAGCCCTCAAACCCCTCCCATAATATTGGCAACGTTCCGACGCCATTGCCATAACAAACCCTAAACGCCGGGTTATACTGGCACTAGCACTTTTCGCCCGACTCGACCAGACCAGACCACATCACCGACCAACATCGACTAGAAGCTGGCGTGACGTCGCAATCAGGTACACTTTCCACAACGTCGATTGTAGTCGGTTTGACGTGTTCGAAAGTTTAAAAGTTTGCGTGGTTATGACGTCATGCCGGATTCCCGTATAGTGCAGTCCGCGTCGGTCGGTGTAGTGGATACAGTGGCGGATTAATTCAAACATTCGAGGGCCCTGCATAAGTAGACCCACGCCAAGGTATTCAAGTTAACATTTCGCTATTTATATTTACACAGCTATGTTGATTACGAGCGTGACCTACATGATTGAATCATCGATAAAGCTAGTACAAAAAACAGTCCTTCTTTAAAAAGATAACCATTGCAAGTGACATATCGCGGATATTGTCGTGATGTGCAGTAGGCTGGTAGCGATTGTCGAAGTCGACTTCTACCATCTCACACCTTAGCGATGCGTAGTTTACAGTTTTACCTTGCGTATTTTCTTGATGGCAAACGAACTAATAATTTCATCAACGATTGACCCATCGTGATACGCAATAGTCTTTGATACGTTTCAATACCGAGAAAGATCGCTCTCCGTCGCAGCTTCAGCCGAAATTGACAGATAGATCCGTAGCGCAGATTGAAAGTCAGGGAAACTGGTAATCAGCTTATTTTCACGGAGAAAGAATATAATATCGGCACCTGTCTTAAAATCTCCAAGCTTTGTTAAGAAACAGAATTCTTTCTCAAAATCAGGCTTGATATAATTATCGTAATACTGGATGAGCTATTCGCACTTGGAATTTTATTTTAATGTAGCAACCTACACCTACATTTTCTAAAGTTGTGTTTGCCTGAGATTTCTAAACTAATTACTACACATTTGTTTGATTATGTTGTGATTGTGGAAAAAAGTTGACAACATCGAAATAATGAAAACAAAGCAGAATTCTTCTATCAGTTCTTGTGTAATCGATTAACAATGAGGCTATTCTTTGCTTTTAAGTCCGTCTTTGATAGTTCATTAACGTAACACTCACTAGAGGGCGTCTGCAAGCGCCCCAATCTCGACTCCCTATCCCTATCCAGATCGCGCCACGCGCTCAGATCGATTGACCAACAATCGAACTGAGCGCGCGACGCGATCGGGATAGCGATACAAAGTCTAGATCGGGGCGCTTGCAGACACACCCTAATGAACATATGACGACATTACCGTAAACACAACTAAACTGTATGTCTTGGCGGTATGATTGCGTGTCTTAAGCAACTTTCCTTTCTGTAGTTGGCAAGATCGTCTTATTAGTTACACAAAGATAATTTCGAGATCACGTTTACACATTTTTCGTTCCAGAAGCGGAGTCTCTATGAGGCGCGCGGTCGTTTCAAAGTGTCTCTCTCGTCGCCAGTCCGACGACTCGTTCGCGAGTGTCTGCGAACGATTGTTGACGTCAAAGAAGGTATTTCGTCGACGCGATTGGCAATTGTTGTCGCTGGCCCGATGGAAGAGGAACATTAGCGTCGTCGCCCGCACTTGCAATCCTTCACTTTGTCGCAGTGGTTCTTCAGGGAGACGAAGCTGTCCATTGCGTAACGCACGTTTGACCCGGACTTCTGCAAACAAAACAAAAAGGTTGGGATACCGTTCAAAATGTATGTTGGGAGGAAAATTTTTTTTTTTACATCTTTCGAAGGCGTGGCCTCAGGGACCGTTCCAGTAATAGATAGATAGATAGACAGACAGACAGACAGACAGGCAGACCGGAAGACCGGCAGACCAGCAGACAGACAGACCGACACGTGCAATTGGAACGCAGCATTGCACTAATAATAGCGTCATTATTAGAGCAAGGTCCGCCGAAGATTTTGAGTGAAAATGCTATTCCGAACAAACATGTCTTCGATTTGTTTACTGATTGAAGATCTTCAGATGATTTATAAACGTGGAGGTCTTTTCTTAATTAACTGAGAATGCACGCGTACAATATCATATATCATTATTATCACTGGTCGATCGGAACCGGAGTACAGAAGAGTTCTTCCCAGAAGAAGTCATTTCAACATCAGTATTACCGCACATTAATTTGCATATTTTATAATGTATATTATGTAGAAGATGTGCATAACTGAATACCTTCATCATGTAACGCAGGTATTTGCGCTTCGTCGTTCTACGCATCTTGCAGCTGAGTTTCTCCGCTGTTACGACGCCAGCCTTCCTAAGCCTCCCACCCAGGACGCCGTTGATACCTCCCACGACTTCCACACTCTTCCCGCTCATTCGTGCACTTTCGAAAAGCTTCGATTTCTTCGAATTTGCGAACTTGATGTCTTTGTCACACTTCCGAGATTTCGCCATGGTTGTCGATGTTATTTTATGGTGTTGCAACGAGTTCTTTTAAAGCCGTTGGCTCTTGGTGGTAATGCAGACGACCTCTGATGTTATCCAAGATCGGAGCCAACGGAAAACACCGTTTGAAAGACGCGTTTAGAACTCAACTGCTCGTTGGCATGGCAAATGCGATGACGTCACATATTATTGTTACGTTTTCAGTGGTGACGTAATATCATAGCACGTGCTTTGATAATAATACTCACATTATAGGCCGCAAGGTGGACCCGGAAAATGTGCTTAGAAATTAAGTTTCGTTCCGACTTCTCGTCGACTAAGGTTTCTTTGCAGCATTAAAAAGTAAATAACCTGCCTAATATTGTGCTAAAAGTTTTATTCAGAATGTGTGCCAGTTAAAAGTTTATGTCGGCCTATTGCGTTTTGTTGGCAGAGCAGTAATTTTTAATCTAGACCAATCAGAGTCCCTGTTTACGTCATATAAAAATGCAAAATGGCTGCGTCCAAGCTAAAGACAACGTGAATGTTGTCGTCGTTTCTGGTAAAACGCGTTGAATCTGCTTCATGTACTTCAAACACGTCGCAGATTACATCACCCGGCTTGTTATACATCGTAGATGGGGTAATTATTGTGAAAGCCTGGAACTGGACGCCAACAAAGTTGTGTTCACCGACGGTAATATTCCTGTTGACTCATCGGTGGATTTCATCCTAAAAAATACTCAACTCTAAACTTCAAGCCAGCTTAACGTGCCATAAAAGTATTTATCAGCACTACAACTTCTCGAAGAGATTAAATACAACGCTCGAACGAACCTGTGTTGCCTGCTATCGTGTTGTTTAATACAAGACGTTTTCCTCAACGTAAATGAGGTGGGAAGACAAAGATTGACCTGCCCAATTTCGAGCACCTTGCAATTTACAATGATGTGCATCCAATATATAATATTAGTATATATGAACCCAACAATGTTTACACTGGTGACTGAATAAGTAGGTAATCCTGCATCTTCTTGGCCTTAATTATTAACGCTATTAAACAATCTTTTTACTAAATTTTTTCGACGCTGCCGCATTCATTTCATCATTCCCCATCATTGTAGACACAAAACCGAACTGTATTTGTTAAATATTATCTTTGGTGGACTTTTATGCAACAAAACAGCACTGTTTGACAGGTGCGTGTTTTGTTGATATGGCGATCATCCGAAATGTACTCCAAACGTTTCGAAACGTTCTGAAATCTCATTGAAATGTTGGATTTATAGATAACAAAATATTGAAATCGGTATTTTAATGTTAAAAAACGCGAAAAATTGACAACTAAAAGACCATTTCACTGACAATTATCTCGACAACAGTGTCATGAAACAGACGAGGTTATGGTGATTTTATTTTTTGACATTAACGAAAAATATGTAATTTCTTTAGAAATAACATTTCAACTTAAAAACATTTAAAAATAAATAATTTACTGTATTTAATTGGATCTGTAATCATTATGGACGACTACAGAGTGCTGTAATCATTGAGTATGATTACAGCACTCTGTAATCATTGAGTATGATTGCAGAGTGGCAAAATGTTCTGCATTATTAACACGCAATTTAGCAATGTGGCAAACTCTTTTGTGAAATGGTGGTTGGCTCTGAAAAGAACCGTTTTGTTTGGCTCTGAAAAGAGCCGTTTTGTTTCTTCTTCGGGTGCAGCTGCCAGGGGTACTGGTCGCGAATGCACACAAGTAGTGCCGACAGACGCGTTTGACGGTTCTTGTGCCGATGTAACCACAGGAATTCTTGTAGATACGTGCCGAAAAGAGATGTGCCGAATTGCCTTCTTAGCTTTGTCTTTGCTCGCATCCACAAGTTTTTAATATGTTGCGTGTGGACGTCTGGAGAAAGCTGGTCCACGAAGTTATGTTCGTGGATCACAACATCGTGTAGGTACACGCCGCCGTTCAGCTGGTCGAGATTGTGGTACGCCGCCCATCCGTCTGTCATCACGTGTGTACCTGGTAAAAGCCACTGCGCAATGATAGGCTGTAGTGTGGCAGCTCTCCTGTCAGGAACGACTTTCAACCGGCCACTTTCCCTCTCCACGGCCCCCAACACCCATTCTCCATCATTAACCCTGCCGTGGTGATACTTGCCGTGGTAGAAGTAACTCTCGTCTAGTTCGACAACAATGGGGCTACCATTGTTGTCGAAACCACCAAGTACTTGCGCGTGGTTCCTGACGTCGACAGCACAGATGCCACGTACGAAATTGTGCCAGTCAATGACAGTGTGGCTAGACATTTTCAAATGCCACATCACGTCTGTCATGGCAATCTCCGATGCCCAACTGTGCAACAACCACATCATTTTCCCGAGCGGTGGGCGACTCTTGAAGAACGATTTGACGCGCAGTCCCCTACGCTCACCGCACATAGAGCATTTCCAGCGGAAACCGTCGATGGAATCTCTCTGTGCGACAAGAGTGCACGCAACCCCGCATCGAGTGCACATGTAGTAGTTGCGCAGTAGCCGTCGTCTTGCCAACCATTCCAGCTGCATCTTCACGTCGTCTTGTAAGAAGAATGCTAACTGGACTGGCCCTAATTCCCCTGCTGACATCTGCTGCACCGTCAGAATGGAGCGAGGAGTCACGGTGTTCGTCGTGTTAGCTGGTCGACCGGCCATCGTACGTGTAGACTATGTTCGCGAATCGCAATCGAGATATACATATATTGCGACACATATGTCATTATATCGATTTGGGGGATGTGCTTATGATCACGTGTCCGTGGTTAGCCTCACAGACTAAAGACTAGTACACTTTACAACATATCGAAGTTAGTGGGTGACACTAATGTCACCCACACATATTTTTCATATGAAGAGTACTTTTCCGATACTATATTTTATACGCATGGAAATGCAAAGTTAATAAATTCATATATATTTTATACGCACGGACTTCAAAGTAAACCCAGCTAGCTGGGCTTACTTTGAAGTCCGTGCCAGAAAAATATAGTAGCGGACAGAGAACATCTGGCACGGACTTGAAAGTAAGCCCAGCTAGTTGGGCTTATTTAGCAAAATTATCGAGTAGAATGCATGGCTAGGTCAAATTATATAAGTGTGTCAGGAATTTATGACAAGCAAAATGTTGTATTAATAGCAGAGATGATAATTCCGAACCCTATACGTAGTTTTGATATAAAATTCCACAACACATTTTGTTTTGCATTTTAATTAGTCAAAGCATGTGTGCTTCAAAAAAATATGTTTTGCTCCTAATTATTTTACTTTAGGAGCACAGCACTCCTAACTCAGAATGTTAACTTCGAGGCCTGCTACTGTTTATGTTGCGATTGTCTTTGTGCAGCTGGAAAGTAATCGTACCTGTCTGACACACACGTGCAACTGATCAGCCTCTTGAGGGAGGAAGGAGAGCTGGAACGACTGAGAGTGGCTAGAGAGAAGATGGCTGAATACTTCCCACTCACGGAAGACTCGTCTTGTTACCAGACAAAGGATAACATATTACTGGAAGAGATGTTTGTAATGAAATTTACCCATAACCTGCCTGATTGGAACATGGGCAACATAAAATTATGCACAAGAACATTGTAATATAGATTACGAATATTTTGACAAATTAAATCATATATTCAAAACAATTGTCAACGATCAGGGACGTGCACGCTTACTATTTCTGAGTCGGCTTTACGACTCCTCCTATATTTGCTCATTAGCACAAATATCTTAACTAATGTGTAACAATCGGCATATAAACAGTTTCATTCAACAGAGACTGCCCTCTTAAAGGTTCATAATGACATTAACTTGAACATGTGACTGCACTTACCTTACTAGATCTCTCTGCCGCTTTTGACATGATTGATCACAACATTCTCATTGAACGCTTATTAAAGTGGTACGGCATATTTGGCACAGCTCTAAGCTGGTTTTCTTCATATCTTACTGATAAATACCAAACTATAAAGATTGGGAACTGCTTTTCAGCTGCACTGCCGGCTTTATTTGGTGTTCTCCAGGGTTCTGTTCTGTTTTACTCTTAACACCACGCCACTAAGCTCTGTTATACAAAGACATAACTTGGTTCATCATCTTTATGCTGATGATACTCAGATCTATATTTCGTTGGCTACCCCGGATACAAATCGCTCCTTTATCCAACTTAGTGATTGCCTTCAAGATGTCTTCCACTGGATGACTGACAGCAAGTTGAAAGTAAATGCAAATAAAACTGAATTGATCATTATTGGTATTCTAATATGAATTTCGTTCCCGTGCCACTGCCGCCAGTATATGTCATTTTCAGTTGCTAAAACTATTGCAACAGCGCTTGTTAGGAGCAGAATTCACTATTGCAATTCCCTCCTTTATAATATCACTAGCAAGGATATTACAATACTTCAACCTGTCCATCATTGTCTGGCAAGGGTAGTTACAAGATCGCCTCATTTTTCTAGCTCTGTACCACTTTTGAATTCTGCATTGACTTCCTGTACGATATCGTAAAATATTTACGATTTCTAGAGTCAACACTAACATTGGAACTAGGGTTTTTCTGTTGTGCACCAACTCTTTGGAATGTGCTCCCTCTTATTGTTAGATCAGTTGAAAATATTACAAAATTCCGTCGTCATTTAAAAACTTATCTTTACAACCTTGCTTATTCACCGTAGCTCCATAGCGCCGTGAACCATCTGTTGACAACTGGAATATTGCTGATGAGATTGACCAATCCCTGGCTTGGTTTCCAAGGATTTAGGCACAATAAAAGTTACCGTATTATTATTACATGGTCAAATCTACAGACAAATTAAGAGTCATCAGATCAGACTGTAATAAATTAAACAGAAACTGTAAAACATTAGACAATTTCAGGGAGTGAACATCTCAACTTTATTAACTCGTACATTAAAAGATTGGTTAGAGAGACATTTTGCAATCATTTTGTAAAACACTTATTTACAATAATGGGTAAATTTCAACAAGAGTCAATGCCAAGTGAACTCTCTCAATGTTTATTACATATTAAGTACATGTATAGCAACAGCCATGTATGAAATAACAGATGTGAAGTTTGGAAATAATATATTGAGACGTACATCATAAGTTATTTGTCAGAACAATCATCTCCAATGCTATAGTCAGTTTTGTAAGGATATCTCTAAAATATCCACTTTCATTTAGCTACCATCATAATCCGTTTAACTTTAACTAGGCTTACTCCTCAAAGTCAAAGTCTAGCAAGGATAAGAAAATATTCCCTTAATGCTGTTATCCACGAACGTTACCGTCTCATTCGTTGCATATGTTCACACCACACCACCTCAATTAGTTGGCACTGTTCTGGGCTTGTCTCAGTGTCAGTGTAGTCCATGCATCCTGACATTTTTAAGCAAACTAAAATGCACACGTGATGCGCACGGCATATCTGCACAGTGAGCTTAGACACATTTGCAGCTTAACAACAAGGAGGATATTCTATAGAGAAGTGGGTCAGTCATTAATTTGACGGAGAGCGTGTCGTTTAATAAATTCCATCAATGACAACCAGGGGAACCAATGCAGTTGAGCACTGGTAAGATAGCTTGGCAGAAGCCAAAATAAGCACGCCTGAACGAGATGGCACTTATTAAGCAGCATCCTTCAATGAATGCAGCTTTGTTCACATAATATCATAGTGATGACGAAGCACGGCGGAAGACTGCATCTCACGGCACTGACTTCATTTGATTTTGCATGTCCATTCAAACAACTATTTCGACCTGCCGATCGATGAATCTGGTGGGCTGAATTCAGAATTTCAAGATGGTGCATAGGCCAGCTTGTTGTGGATATATCAGGCTGTCACTGAAATAAAAAACTTTATAAAAAAACAGATGACTGTCTTTATGAGGGGAAAATGAGGCAAATAGTGAAACAAGTGTACAAAACATAGTTAAGTAGGCCTATAATACAATAGTTAATATGATACATTATTGGTAACCAGAGGCGTAAATATTATGGCATAGTTATCTTTATTGAACAAAAGAGTATTTAACAACTGACAACAAGAAAAAACTGTTAACAGCTGTCCTGAGTAAGGTTTGCAATCATGCATAGCGATTCTGTACAGTGCCAGTGACAAGTTTCTTTTCTTGACTTAATCGAGTGTTATTAATGTAGCATATTGATTCTTATGTAAACATTTTCACAATGTTTCGCCAGGTTCATTGTCAGTTGTAGCTGCTAGTTCAACATAACTTTTCACCAAAGCATTCAAATAGTAGTGAAAATACCATGGGGGCGACCGTATTTAACGATGCACGAACTTTGCACACACAACCATACAATGTCAATGATGACTACTGCTAAAGTGAAGTGCTTAAATTCACAATAGTCTAGTTCAGCAGTTTTACTAACACAAAGAGTAAAGTTAATTGCAGAAGTGCTTTGCATGACTGTTGGTGAACTCTACGTTATGAAATATCGTTGATCAGACGCCAAATTGTTGCCTGTGTCAATGTGTGGGTGTGTTCGTGTCGGTTGTCGCTGATTATAAATTGCAGGCAAAAATGTAAGATCATGATTGTCACCGTCCAAATTCAGCCACGTATGTTGCCATTCACAATATCTACTCCGTCCATGTATGAGGTGTAATCGGCTGGGTGGTGCAACTTGCCGCCACGTGTGCGAAACATAGAAATCCCATGACACTAGGTTTCCTTAGGACCAGACAACAACACTCAGAGTCAGAGGTGACAAAATACTGGTGAATGAACAGGGTGACAACGATTTAACACTTATGAACACATAAATTAAGCCATATAAATTAATTCATTAAACATTCATAATCATTAAACGAGAGGTATGGCTTTTTATTTTTAGTATGCTGATTAAGGTAACTACCGACTGTCAAAGAGGCGATTCTCAACAATCAACAACTTAAGATGTGTAACGAATGTATTTCTTACAAGCTGCAAACCCGGTAGACAAACTCGTCTGGCTTAACACAAAGCGTCATTTTAAACTATTGCGCTGGAACACGAATTTCGATGAATAATTGTATTTAACCAATACACAATGAAGTTTAGCTTCACCTATTTTAAAATGCGCTTACTGATGAGAAATCGTGTAATTGTGTGGCTGTATGGTAGCCGAAATACTGTGGTTGCCATTTGCGTGTTTGTACATCTCAGAAAGGGGAGCCTTATCGCTGGTGAGGAGGCAGTAATGTGTGATGGGCCTTTATTATCAATTATTATGTCCATTTTGTGTTCTGTATAGTTGTAATATACTGTATGTGTTTCCTGGAGTCAGTGTGGTGTACAGGATATGGTACTTGACTGTTTGACACCTAGAATTTAATTCAAATTCCACAAGAGGACAATAATTTTTCTAATCTAGCTTTTATTTACCGGGCATGTTTTATAAAGGTTTGTTAATTTACTAACTTAATTATGTTTATAATAAATTATGGAATTTTTGCACATCAGATCATATAAATATAATGTATTAATTGAGTGAAAACCAGATTGTAAATGTCACACTTTAACTGTTTATTCTGAAAAAATTACTTTGACACACCCACACTCCTCGGCGCCTCGTTTGTTATATTAATATGAACATATTCAAAACAATTGCACACGGCGAAGTGTTTAAAGTAAATAATTCAATACTATCACTACGTGTTGGCTTTTGGGTGTAAATTAGGCTTAATCAGGCAACAAAATGGGGCCCATCTCCACAGACCTCATATGAGTCCCACTTTGTCTCAAAACGCACCCCCAAAATGACCTCGTTATGGGCCTGCTGGGAATGCTAATGTGGTGTTTATAGATATATAAGATGAAAGAATATAATCCACCAACCTCACACCCACTTCATTGTTCTTCCAGTCTGAAATGTAACCTGTATTATGAGCCCCCACGTCAACATGTGGGGCCCTCTGCACTGTGAAAAAATATAACCCCTCATGAAGTTGTGACGCTCCCTGGAGTCTGAATTGGTGAAAAGTGACCCCCCCCCCATTGCGAAAAGCTGGCTACGGGCCTGGTTTGGGGGTATGTTTTATGTGTATTCATCGATGGGTGTCCATAAGGTATGTTTATTTCTCCGACGTAGGCTATATATAACATTACAGTTCATACAGACCATGAAATACACCCCTTCACATATATTTTGTGATCTCATTTTTCTTTTGGTTTTACACGAGATACCCTAATACATGTAGTGAGGCAGTTTTTTTATTTTCCTTTACATGGCCGATATATGCAGTACATTTATCCCATGTCACTCTAGCGCAAAGAACTCACACAACTTGTGTTTTCGGTAACAACATATATTTATTAAATCTCAACGGTTGGCCTAAAGATACAATCGTCAACCATCCATGACGGTAGAAATATAACAATCTGTCAATGTACACGCGTGACATATTTTTATATCGCATTGGCTACCGTTACGTTAACCAGTGGGATGTGGTCCCAGAAAAGACACAAAAAGAGGAGTGACTGTTTGCCAGTTCGAACTGCGGTGTACGACAGCAGTCAAACAACAACGACATTAGGGGCAAAATGTCACTGTTTGTAGTCATAATATAAACTTATTTCCTTGCGATGACTTGATCAGGACGTTTTGTGTCACTCGTGTCCGAACAGTCGAATTATGGGAACCAGATAGGATTCAAGTCAGACAGGCAGATTAGTACGCATGCACGCCCGCGCGCACACGTGCACGCAGGCGTCACAGGCTGCCAGGTTAGCAGGCAGTTCATCATACAAACGAGCTGATCAACTACCTGACACACTGACACATTGATACTACATTGTTGCTGCAGTAGCTAGCTCTAACCAAATTAAATCCAGTAAATTGTGCACGTGCATTTTTTTGCCATATAAAAATTGGAAATATACTCTGTATATATATATATACTCTGTATATATATATATATACGTCGGATATGAGTCGATCGAGTTGATGTGCATAATTAGCAGTTAGCAGCAACTAAGAATGTACTGTGATTATACGATATGTTCGCTACAACAGTACTGCAAACCTTCAAAACGTTTATCGCCAATCGTCAATGGGCTCGCTGAGGTTAGACAATGGCGTCATCAGAGGAACAGCGCCCCGGAACCCGGCGACTCCAGCCGGTAACGCGCGCTTCCCTCTGTCTGCAGCTGCGCGTTCATGGCCATAGGGTAGGCCGTCTGCGATGCCAGCGACGTGATGGACGACGAGGGACATCGATAGGGAATGTAGGTCGAGAGAACGGGCGAGTACAACGCGGGTTCTAGGGACGGATATGAAGTCATTCCGGTCGCCACTTGCGTCATCGGCACGTACCCCGAGTCGACCCGGCAACCCGTCGGTCTGGCGGCGACGGGTGGGGAGCAGCGACTGGCACGGCGGGCTCGCTGTCGGGCTTGTCGTCGGCAGTAGTTGCCCTGGTTGAAGTCGGCCACGCATGCCGGGTGAACCCTCCAGTAGTGGCCCTTCCCGTTCTCCGCGCGACCGCTCTTCACGAAGCACTCGTTCAGCGACAGGTTGTGCCGGATGCTGTTGCGCCATGCCTTCTCGCGCGTGAGCCGGTAGTAGGCGAAGCGCTTCCGGATGTTCTCGTAGATGTCCCCGAGAACCAGGCGTCGATCGGGCGAGCTGAGGATCGCCATAGAGATGAGGGCGACGTATGAATGGGGAGGCTTGTCGGGGTTGGAGGATGCGGGTTGGGGAAGGGCCGCGTCCCTCCGAGGAGGCGACTCCACCTCCTCCCCACCGCTCCCTGTCATCGTCGCCTCAGTCTCATCCTCGTGTCTCACTATAGGGTAGAGGTAGTCGTCCCTCGGTGAAGACATGTTGGTGTTCGCACGCGTCACGTTGGCAGTTTAACGTAATCCCCGATGTTTCTGTACGAGTAGGTACCTTCTCGTGTCGTATCGCTAGTTCACACCTTCCGCATCTCAATATTGTCGAATCGTATAACGCCCGCGTGTCTGCGTAAGTGCAGAATAAGTCTGTTTTTAGGTTTGAAGATTTCGCAAATAGTTTTTTGTTCACACTCGACACGACGATGTCCTGCGATGTCTTCTCTAGTCCACCGGTTGCTGCAATCGACTTCTTGCAGGCACTTAGCGTGATGGCACGCAGCCAAAGAGATTAGCCAATCAAAGGCAAAGAACAAGACCAGCACTGTAGAGTCACCCACAAAACATTACTTGCAAAACGTCACTCCACTTCACGACTGCATCCTCCGAAGTTGACGAACTGTTGAACGGACGGGTTTACTCAGACGGCGTTCAAAACTTCAAGTTTGCTAGGTAGATCAAAACACCAAAGTCCCTAGACATTGATGTCTCAATACTAGCACGAATGAAATGACGCCCGCCGGCGAGAACACGCAACTATAGCTGCACACGCCACGCTCACTGATATTTAATTCTGCCTGGAAACGAACAAGCTAAGCGGCTTGATTCATACAATTGGTACTAATTGTTGCTAACTACCGCGTCGCTCACGTCTTCGTTTGTGTTAATGAAGCTGTTCCTTTAACTAAAGTCGTTTCACTAAATCGTCGACGTCTGAATGACGTCAAATTCCTTAGCCAATCTCCACGTAAACTCATCCTCGAGGTCTGGCGAACATGCCAACGTGTCATTCGCGTGGGGAGGGGGTCAGTTCACCATCTCAGCGCCCGCCATTAAAACAGCGCTAACTAGAGGGTGCTACAAACATTCCACCCGGGCGACGACGGTTTAGTTGCCTCTCACTCCGCGGGAAGACGCAAGAACAATGCCACCCAAATTGGCGTACAGTTAGTTCTCCTCCCCGTCGATTGTTGCCTTGTTAACGATGTGAAATTCGGTGACATAACGTTAATAACTGCAATTGAACGCCGAAAGGTGTTAATTTCTTCTGGTCGTGACGAATTCCTTTAACTCGTCCTCTGTTAACCCATCACTGAGCGAAAGACGGATGTCAATATTGCCTAAAAAATGTCAATAAATGAAATTTGCATGAATGTGTACAGAATGTTCATTAAGTGTGAAATATGCGTTGTTGAACCGACTATAAATAATATTATTTTATATAAAACATTTCGATAAAATTTCTCTGGAAATTGAGCATAATGACGGTGCCCGTTAAAGCGCCTGTTCTTGATAATGTGATTTTGTCGCGATATTTGGTATGCGTTATGATGTGAACGTAAAAATAAATCCGGGGACAAACTGTTTCTAACCAAAATATGATGTCACTTGACTCATAGAAATAGTTTGTAATACAATTGAGATGTAGGTTATTTCACCTTTGCGCGTGTTTAAGTGCTCAACTGTAAACTGTCAGGTGCACGTTGGCCAAAGACGAATATCTGACCGGTGTATTAGTAAATAAAACAGATACGAAGACTTGCATTCACGTAAGTATAGTCGATAATCAGGAATTCTTCTCCGACATATACTAAGGCCTAGGCCTACATGGACAATAAAAAACAATGGGACGCACGAAATTTAATTTGCCTTTTACTGTATAATTGTGCACTTACGACAGTAAAAACTCGATGAAAATCTACTATGTAATAAATCGCTTTTTCTTAAATGAGTAGCAGCTCTGTCGTTATCCTCGTCACAAGTCTCTCTGAAAACATAATTAGCACCTTGAAGGTGTACAGTTTAAAGGACACGGAAGCTACGCGTTCCTGCCGCTGTTACGGAAATATAAATTAACACAAGGAGTGGGAATTTCTCATAAATGTCAAAAATTAGCGCGACTCACTTTATGGATGGTCCCTAATAGGATATTAAGTTACACGTGCCACAAATAAGTCCTACAATTAACACATTTGTCGTGATGTCTTGTATTGAAAACATCTCAGAATCCTTATTATCAAATGTCATCTCTAGGCTGGTGTTCAACAGAATCAATAAATGTCAAATTCTAGCTTTTTCCGGATATATATGGAATAGTTAGAAATGGTAAACAACGATGACGTCATTAAGTGTAGCAAAAGTTGTTAATGCAAAATATTACTCTTTCGACGTAACCAGTATTTGAACTATAATTTCTATGTCTACGCCTATTAAGGCATTTATTTTGAAAAAAAATGTAATTCCTCAAATCAATTTTTAATATGATTTCTGGGAACCTAAGTATCTTGCTCTAACTATTGTCAACACCACATTTATAATGTTTCTGTTGTGTCCGTTGAAACACGATGACATGTTTCGACTTTTACCGCTATGTTTATTACGACATCCAACTAGTTTAGGTCCACAATGAGTACTTATGGCTACAACATATATATTCGACAGCTGAAATAATATGTTTCATGTCGGAGAGTATGTTGGCTTCTTGTGGCGCAAAGAGCAATTGTAATTAAAAACTACTTTGGGTCTAACGACAAACACAGTTGGAATCTTGTCGCCGACGTGTTGACTCAAAACGTTTGGAATGTATACGATTTTCAATAAGTAACTGATCGCTGTTAATGTTCTTGTGTGTTCATACTGGACATGGTGGTACATTTTGTAGATGGCTTATCTAGATGTCGTAATAAATAATTTACCTCATTTCACTTTATGTTGAAAGACAATATTCATGCAAAATATAAACACTTAGTTTATACTGCTTTTAGTAAGCATTCTAGCCGCTGTCCGTTTAAGTTGAACTTACACATTTTGGCAGTGTGTAAATAATGGTTTATTGTAATTAATCATCAAAATATAACTTTTATGAATATAGTATAAAAAGTACGCATTATTCACGATCCGAATTGTTGGCATGCAACTGACAAATTTTTTACATAAATAAATTTTTCTCTACATGATCATCTTCTCCACATATCTGACTACGTCTGTGCAAAAATGTATGTTAAAATTACTGTATCTACGGGGGGTTTCTGAACACCACCCGATGTTTGACTCGCTAAAAAAGTGCGCCCAAAACGGGCCCCTGCACATCCACTTGTATCATCAAACATTTCGCAAACACATTATAAATGCATACTCGGACCCTGAGCAGTCGTGGTGTGCACACGCTGCACAGTATTGACAGTTTATCCTTTCTTCCCCGTCCAAACTGTTCGAAAACAGTTGGTGCATTATTCTTTCTGTACCCAGTTGCCTCGCTTGTTTTCGAAGCTTCGAGACATCGCAGTGGCATGACGAACGACCTCTTCCTCCCCATGTAGTTCCACTCGTGCTGGGTTGTGATCTCTTCCTCCCCGTGTAGTTTCACTCGTGCTGGGTTGTGATCTCTTCCTCCCCGTGTAGTTCCACTCGTGCTGGGTTGTGATCTCTTCCTCCCCGTGTAGTTTCACTCGTGCTGGGTTGTGATCTCTTCCTCCCCGTGTAGTTCCACTCGTGCTGGGTTGTGATCTATTCCTTCCCCGTGTAGTTCCACTCGTGCTGGGCTGTGATCTCTTCCTTCCCCGTGTAGTTCCACTCGTGCTGGGTTGTGATCTCTTCCTCCCCGTGTAGTTCCACTCGTGCTGGGTTGTGATCTCTTCCTCCCCGTGTAGTTTCACTCGTGCTGGGTTGTGATCTCTTCCTCCCCGGGTAGTTCCACTCGTGCTGGGTTGTGATCTCTTCCTCCCCGTGCAGTTTCACTCGTGTTGGGTTGTGATCTCTTCCTCCCCGTGTAGTTCCACTCGTGCTGGGTTGTGATCTCTTCCTCCCCGTGTAGTTTCACTCGTGCTGGGTTGTGATCTCTTCCTTCTTCGTGTAGTTCCACTCGTGCTGGGTTGTGATATCTTCCTCCCCGTGTAGTTCCACTCGTGCTGGGTTGTGACCTCTTCCTCCCCGTGTAGTTTCACTCGTGCTGGGTTGTGATCTCTTCCTTCTTCGTGTAGTTCCACTCGTGCTGGGTTGTGATCTCTTCCTCCCCGTGTAGTTCCACTAGTGCTGGGTTGTGATCTCTTCCTCCCCGTGTAGTTTCACTCGTGCTGGGTTGTGATCTCTTCCTTCTTCGTGTAGTTCCACTCGTGCTGGGTTGTGATATCTTCCTCCCCGTGTAGTTCCACTCGTGCTGGGTTGTGATCTCTTCCTCCCCGTGTAGTTCCACTCGTGCTGGGTTGTGATCTCCCCCCCCCCCGTGTAGTTTCACTCGTGCTGGGTTGTGATCTATTCCTTCCCCGTGTAGTTCCACTCGTGCTGGGCTGTGATCTCTTCCTTCCCCATGTAGTTCCACTCGTGCTGGGTTGTGATCTCTTCCTCCCCGTGTAGTTCCACTCGTGCTGGGTTGTGATCTCTTCCTCCCCGGGCAGTTCCACTCGTGCTGGGTTGTGATCTCTTCCTCCCCGTGCAGTTTCACTCGTGTTGGGTTGTGATCTCTTCCTCCCCGTGTAGTTTCACAGGTGCTGGGTTGTGATCTCTTCCTCCCCGTGTAGTTCCATTCGTGCTGGGTTGTGATCTCTTCCTCCCCGTGTAGTTTCACTCGTGCTGGGTTGTGATCTATTCCTTCCCCGTGTAGTTCCACTCATGCTGGGTTGTGATCTCTTCCTCCCCGGGTAGTTCCACTCGTGCTGGGTTGTGATCTCTTCCTCCCCGTGCAGTTTCACTCGTGTTGGGTTGTGATCTCTTCCTCCCCGTGTAGTTTCACTCGTGCTGGGTTGTGATATCTTCCTCCCCGTGTAGTTCCACTCGTGCTGGGTTGTGATATCTTCCTCCCCGTGTAGTTCCACTCGTGCTGGGTTGTGATCTCTTCCCTTTTTTCCCCGTGTAGTTTCACTCGTGCTGGGTTGTGATCTATTCCTTCCCCGTGTAGTTCCACTCGTGCTGGGCTGTGATCTCTTCCTTCCCCGTGTAGTTCCACTCGTGCTGGGTTGTGATCTCTTCCTCCCCGTGTAGTTCCACTCGTGCTGGGTTGTGATCTCTTCCTCCCCGGGTAGTTCCACTCGTGCTGGGTTGTGATCTCTTCCTCCCCGTGCAGTTTCACTCGTGCTGGGTTGTGATCTCTTCCTCCCCGTGTAGTTCCACTCATGCTGGGTTGTGATCTCTTCCTCCCCGTGTAGTTTCACTCGTGCTGGGTTGTGATCTATTCCTTCCCCGTGTAGTTCCACTCGTGTTGGGCTGTGATCTCTTCCTTCCCCGTGTAGTTCCACTCGTGCTGGGTTGTGATCTCTTCCTCCCCGGGTAGTTCCACTCGTGGTGGGTTGTGATCTCTTCCTCCCCGTGTAGTTCCATTCGTGTTGGGTTGTGATCTCTTCCTCCCTGTGCAGTTTCACTCGTGTTGGGTTGTGATCTCTTCCTCCCCGGGTAGTTTCACTCGTGCTGGGTTGTGATTTCTTCCTCCCCATGTAGTTTCACTCGTGTTGGGTTGTGATCTCTTCCTTCTTCGTGTAGTTCCACTCGTGCTGGGTTGTGATCTCTTCCTCCCCGTGTAGTTCCACTAGTGCTGGGTTGTGATCTCTTCCTCCCCGTGTAGTTTCACTCGTGCTGGGTTGTGATCTCTTCCTTCTTCGTGTAGTTCCACTCGTGCTGGGTTGTGATATCTTCCTCCCCGTGTAGTTCCACTCGTGCTGGGTTGTGATCTCTTCCTCCCCGTGTAGTTCCACTCGTGCTGGGTTGTGATCTCCCCCCCCCCCGTGTAGTTTCACTCGTGCTGGGTTGTGATCTATTCCTTCCCCGTGTAGTTCCACTCGTGCTGGGCTGTGATCTCTTCCTTCCCCATGTAGTTCCACTCGTGCTGGGTTGTGATCTCTTCCTCCCCGTGTAGTTCCACTCGTGCTGGGTTGTGATCTCTTCCTCCCCGGGCAGTTCCACTCGTGCTGGGTTGTGATCTCTTCCTCCCCGTGCAGTTTCACTCGTGTTGGGTTGTGATCTCTTCCTCCCCGTGTAGTTTCACTCGTGCTGGGTTGTGATCTCTTCCTCCCCGTGTACTTCCATTCGTGCTGGGTTGTGATCTCTTCCTCCCCGTGTAGTTTCACTCGTGCTGGGTTGTGATCTATTCCTTCCCCGTGTAGTTCCACTCATGCTGGGTTGTGATCTCTTCCTCCCCGGGTAGTTCCACTCGTGCTGGGTTGTGATCTCTTCCTCCCCGTGCAGTTTCACTCGTGTTGGGTTGTGATCTCTTCCTCCCCGTGTAGTTTCACTCGTGCTGGGTTGTGATATCTTCCTCCCCGTGTAGTTCCACTCGTGCTGGGTTGTGATATCTTCCTCCCCGTGTAGTTCCACTCGTGCTGGGTTGTGATCTCTTCCCTTTTTTCCCCGTGTAGTTTCACTCGTGCTGGGTTGTGATCTATTCCTTCCCCGTGTAGTTCCACTCGTGCTGGGCTGTGATCTCTTCCTTCCCCGTGTAGTTCCACTCGTGCTGGGTTGTGATCTCTTCCTCCCCGTGTAGTTCCACTCGTGCTGGGTTGTGATCTCTTCCTCCCCGGGTAGTTCCACTCGTGCTGGGTTGTGATCTCTTCCTCCCCGTGCAGTTTCACTCGTGCTGGGTTGTGATCTCTTCCTCCCCGTGTAGTTCCACTCATGCTGGGTTGTGATCTCTTCCTCCCCGTGTAGTTTCACTCGTGCTGGGTTGTGATCTATTCCTTCCCCGTGTAGTTCCACTCGTGTTGGGCTGTGATCTCTTCCTTCCCCGTGTAGTTCCACTCGTGCTGGGTTGTGATCTCTTCCTCCCCGGGTAGTTCCACTCGTGCTGGGTTGTGATCTCTTCCTCCCCGTGTAGTTCCATTCGTGTTGGGTTGTGATCTCTTCCTCCCTGTGCAGTTTCACTCGTGTTGGGTTGTGATCTCTTCCTCCCCGGGTAGTTCCACTCGTGCTGGGTTGTGATTTCTTCCTCCCTGTGTAGTTTCACTCGTGTTGGGTTGTGATCTCTTCCTCCCCGTGTAGTTCCACTCATGCTGGGTTGTGATCTCTTCTTCCCCGGGTAGTTCCACTCGTACTGGATTGTGATCTCTTCCTCCCCGTGTAGTTCCACTCGTGCTGGGTTGTGATCTCTTCCTTTCGCATGTAGTTCCACTCGTGCTGGGTTGTGATCTCTTCCTCCCTGGGTTGTTCCACTTGTGCTGGGTTGTGATCTCTTCATTCCGCGTGTAGTTCCACTCGTGCTGGGTTGTGATCTCTTCCTCCCTGGGTAGTTCCACTCATGCTGGGTTGTGATCTCTTCCTCCCCGTGTAGTTCCACTCGTGCTGGGTTGTGATATCTTCCTCCCCGTGTAGTTCCACTCGTGTTGGGTTGTGATCTCTTCCTCCCTGTGCAGTTTCACTCGTGTTGGGTTGTGATCTCTTCCTCCCCGGGTAGTTCCACTCGTGCTGGGTTGTGATTTCTTCCTCCCCATGTAGTTTCACTCGTGTTGGGTTGTGATCTCTTCCTCCCCGTGTAGTTCCACTCATGCTGGGTTGTGATCTCTTCTTCCCCGGGTAGTTCCACTCGTGTTGGGTTGTGATCTCTTCCTCCCCGTGTAGTTCCACTCGTGCTGGGTGGTGATCTCTTCCTCGCCGTGTAGTTCCACTCGTGCTGGGTTGTGATCTCTTCCTTTCGCATGTAGTTCCACTCGTGCTGGGTTGTGATCTCTTCCTCCCTGGGTTGTTCCACTTGTGCTGGGTTGTGATCTCTTCATTCCGCGTGTAGTTCCACTCGTGCTGGGTTGTGATCTCTTCCTCCCTGGGTAGTTCCACTCATGCTGGGTTGTGATCTCTTCCTCCCCGTGTAGTTCCACTCGTGCTGGGTTGTGATATCTTCCTCCCCGTGTAGTTCCACTCGTGCTGAGTTGTGATCTCTTCCTTCCCCGTGTAGTTCCACTCGTGCTGGGTTGTGATCTCTTCCTTCTCCGTGTAGTTCCACTCGTGCTGGGTTGTGATCTCTTCCTTCCCCGTGTAGTTCCACTCGTGCTGGGTTGTGATCTCTTCCTTCCCCGTGTAGTTCCACTCGTGCTGGGTGGTGATCTCTTCCTTCCCCGTGTAGTTCCACTCGTGCTGGGTTGTGATCTCTTCCTTCCCCGTGTAGTTCCACTCGTGCTGGGTTGTGATCTCTTCCTTCCCCGTGTAGTTCCACTCGTGCTGGGTTGTGATCTCTTCCTTCCCCGTGTAGTTCCACTCGTGCTAGGTTGTGATCTATTCCTTCCCCGTGTAGTTCCACTCGTGCTGGGCTGTGATCTCTTCCTTCCCCGTGTAGTTCCACTAGTGCTGGGTTGTGATCTCTTCCTTCCCCGTGTAGTTCCACTCGTGCTAGGTTGTGATCTCTTCCTCCCCGTGCAGTTTCACTCGTGCTGGGTTGTGATCTCTTCCTCCCCGTGTAGTTCCACTCGTGCTGGGTTGTGATCTCTTCCTCCCCGTGTAGTTTCACTCGTGCTGGGTTGTGATCTATTCCTTCCCCGTGTAGTTCCACTCGTGCTGGGCTGTGATCTCTTCCTTCCCCGTGTAGTTCCACTCGTGCTGGGTTGTGATCTCTTCCTTCCCCGTGTAGTTCCACTCGTGCTAGGTTGTGATCTATTCCTTCCCCGTGTAGTTCCACTCGTGCTGGGCTGTGATCTCTTCCTTCCCCGTGTAGTTCCACTAGTGCTGGGTTGTGATCTCTTCCTTCCCCGTGTAGTTCCACTCGTGCTAGGTTGTGATCTCTTCCTCCCCGTGCAGTTTCACTCGTGCTGGGTTGTGATCTCTTCCTCCCCGTGTAGTTCCACTCGTGCTGGGTTGTGATCTCTTCCTCCCCGTGTAGTTTCACTCGTGCTGGGTTGTGATCTATTCCTTCCCCGTGTAGTTCCACTCGTGCTGGGCTGTGATCTCTTCCTTCCCCGTGTAGTTCCACTAGTGCTGGGTTGTGATCTCTTCCTTCCCGTGTAGTTCCACTCGTGCTGGGTTGTGATCTCTTCCTCCCCGTGCAGTTTCACTCGTGCTGGGTTGTGATCTCTTCCTCCCCGTGTAGTTCCACTCGTGCTGGGCTGTGATCTCTTCCTCCCCGTGTAGTTCCACTCGTGCTGGGTTGTGATCTCTTCCTTCCTCGTGTAGTTCCACTCGTGCTGGTTTGTGATCTCTTCCTTCCCCGTGTAGTTTCTCTCGTGCTGGTTGTGATCTCTTCCTCCCCGTGTAGTTCCACTCGTGCTGGGTTGTGATCTCTTCCTTCTTCGTGTAGTTCCACTCGTGCTGGGTTGTGATCTCTTCCTCCCCATGTAGTTCCACTCGTGCTGGGTTGTGATCTCTTCCTCCCCATGTAGTTCCACTCGTGCTGGGTTGTGATCTCTTCCTCCCCATGTAGTTCCACTCGTGCTGGGTTGTGATCTCTTCCTCCCCGTGTAGTTCCACTCGTGCTGGGTTGTGATCTCTTCCTCCCCATGTAGTTCCACTCGTGCTGGGTTGTGATCTCTTCCTCCCCGTGTAGTTCCACTCGTGCTGAGTTGTCGTATCTTCTGCTTTGAACGATTTTGTCAGATTATGTTCGCAATTGAAGTTGACAATGCAAAAGTCGAGTAACAGAGCAAAAACATGCATCGCCACGCTCAGTTCATATAATCGAAGTTGACGTTTGTTCGAACTGAGCGTGGCGACACATGTTTTTGCTCTGTTACTCGACTTTCGCTTTGTTGATTGATCTCCTTTCATTATAGGTAATACACTCGCCATGGGGTTTATTAGTATGGTTTCGTGACAAATGCAATTTGACAATACACTTGTATATTACACTACTGAATAATATAAGTATGCAATATGTATCAATACAGCTCATATTGACGCTGCATAAAGATGTATTAGTAATTTAATTGTTTGGCTTAAGAACTTTATTATTATTGTATAGCTGGGTAATATGTAACACCCTAGGTAAAGTAATATCATAATACAGGTATGTGTATTGTACCAACAGCATATCGATCATAGCGGACCCCTGTTAGCATAGCCGGCCACTCAGGGGCCCGTTTCGGGCGCACTTCACGGCGTTGGGTTGATCATAAATTTGGAATACAAGTCCTGCATGTTTTTGTAAAATCTAATACACACATATCAGAGCACACACATTTGGGTTATGTATGCCACAGTCTCCGTTGTTTTCAAAGCGCACAAACGGAAATATGATATTGATAATAGTGCTAACATTTTAAGAAAAAAGTGTGACAAACAATCTTTTTATGTCACCTCTTTGAATGTGCGTTTCGCGCTTCCAACCAATGTTCATTTGTGCCCATGTGTGGGTTACTTAACAATGCCACCACAAATTTGGCTATATCTAATACAATAAGGCCAAACAGTTGGGGATCCGTTTTGGGCAGGGGGCCCGTTTTGCACGCCGTTCCCTGATGCTGCCTGGTTTTATTGCTGTTTCACCAAGTGCTCCTTGTTACGGGCTTGTTCCTGGGAGCATCCGTGCGTCGTGCAAGTGTTCGTCGGTTTGCTGCGTCCTCGCCTGACATTTCACGACATTTATTTTCGAGTAGGCATATTAATGCTCACATCCATGCCTAATATCAACGAGACTGGCAGTTAATGAACTTAGCGTGTTTGATCAGTATTCTACGAAACTGCTAGTGTGCATGATAGAACTGTGCAGGCGGCATCTCGTCGAATGTTACTTTGGGTGTCACACAGACACACTGCAATCCGGCCGGTGAAATCCATCTACACTGCGAGCTCTGACAATTGTAAAACATTCTGCAAATTCCCGTTTCGGCAACGTGTATGTATGGCCTTTCTCATGCCCGTATCCAGGTTTTGTTGAGGGGGTTAGTTTTTGATAAGTTGTATATATATATATATATGACCGATGTTTTTATGCAGACCAAGGTATTATATATTCGACTTCACGACTAATATTGATGTGAATGATGTCACAAATAAACGGCAAACCTACTGCTACATATGCACAAATAACAAGAGCAATTGTAACGACATTCAACGTTCATATAAGTGGTTCTTTAATGGCACGATATGCGACAATTATTGCTTTCGATTGAAATCAGTAGGGATATCACAATTAATGTGCAGCAGAAGGGGTAGTGAAGACAGGTGGTCTTGGCACATTCAGATTGATTCACTTGAAAGTGTCGGCTGCCTCGGTGGCACATTAACTTCCATACACGAGACTCTTTAGTTGCAGTTTCCTTGGGTAACGGTCTACACAAAAATTCGCCGTTTGATTGACATTCACAGGAACAACGTAGTGGATGTGCATCAGCGCAAGCGAGGAGAGACGTTCTTGGCCCATACTGGCCCGCGTGCAGGTTTTCAGGCGTCGTAGAGCGCTGGCACTTCTTTCGCATTCGCAAGAAATGGCGTTACGGGGATTGTACAGGCTAGTAGCAACAACACATATATGTTGGATAATGATCCTCGCTGGCATTCCTCCATTGTCTTTGTACAGCTGTTTGAGCAGTCTTTTGATTCTCTCCCGTTGATGCAACTCTACTGGTAGCACCCTCGTAGATGGCAGGTCGCCTTTGTACATGGCGATTGCTTCTGCAAGTTCAGGCTTCTGCTTGAATGACACTGTTGGGACCAGGCCTAGGAGTGAAGTACTTATATATATACATGCAGTGACGGATTAATCAATAGGCACTATAGGCACGTGCATAGGGCCCACGAAAATACCCGAACAAATATTTTAAACTGAATATTCCAGCTACCAAGACATGATTTGGCCAATGATGACTACTGCATAAGTTTCATTGGTACTTCATTGGCCCAATGAGTTGCGCAGCCAGTGTTCTACACCTTATCTCTGACTAATTGGTGATCAGTCGGACCTTCAACTTTCATAAGTTTGTGGTCCCACACAAAAGTTTGTGGTCCAAATATTAACATAATTACACGCGTAATATACATTTGCAGCTGTAACGCATGGCAATCATTAAATTAGTTCAGGCCAAGTCCGTCCTGTATATTAATTTGATATTCAGATTAATGAACCAGCGAAAATTAAATGTCAACATATGCAACAGTTTATTGTTGACAGAAAAACATAAATACTGAAAATTACAACAAACACCACAAAACGAATGTCTGCAGGGGACTACCCAGAACTGTTGCCATCATCTACAGGAGCAGCGGGACGGTCAGACTCAGAGAAGCGCTCGTTCCAGTCACTGATAATGACTCCAGCTGAATCTGAGATGCACTCGGACAGTGACTCGTTATCCGAGTTCAATTCGGATTTAAAGTTGGGCATCCTAGCGCTGGATGTGGGCTTGAAATCCGCCATGTCGGGTGAATGAAACTCAGTTTTGAACTCTTCTCCCGTTTCACTGAGCTGAAGCCTCTTTCACATTCAGAGTTATTGCCATCATTCAGAATCATCCCATGCATAGTTACGTAACAACAAATATCGCATATTAGCGCACTTTTGAAGCCCAAAGAGCGACCTAGTTTGCAATAACTTACGCAGCTATATCGCTCACTGCGTTAACGCGCGGCCCAAGCAGCGTAGACTGACGTAAACCGGGTCGCTCGTTGGGCCTCAAAAGTGTGCTAAGACGCACTATTTTCGTAATGTAAATATACCTGGGATGATGTTGAATGATAGAACTAAATCACTGAGGCTCTAAATTTATGCAAACGCGTAGTTATAATGATGAAATCGAGGTTGGCTCGAATACTTGACAAAAACATCTGCCGGTCTTGCGGGCCCGGCACTTTTTCAATGTTACCGGCCGGACGAAATACTTTACGGTTTCGGGCTTCCGGATCGGCAGTGATTTCGAACACTATGTGCAGAGTCTCTTCCACTTCTTCCTGTCCTGAGCCCATTCTTCCTTCATCTGCTTAGCATAACATATTAATTTACTATAAAGGAGAAACGTCTTCATGACCCGACAGCGAAGTCCCCGCCCAATATTCATGTCGTCCCGAATAGTTTTGGGCCTCCTAGACTACGCTCTCTGGATGCACCCCTGGGTCTCCCTAGGGCCCACGAAAGTGCCAGTTGCCTAGTATTATGGGGTATTGATGATCGATAGCCTCGTGTAAATTGGCACATTATGTTATGTATGGTATCCAAATAAAGATAATCTTGTTCCTATGCATTGAAGTTTAAATTGCAACTTATTACCAGTAAGATTTATTATTATCTAACATCAACGTATAATAGATGTCATTGTGAACAACGATAATCATTAAACTTCACATTTTAGTCAGCAAATGCATGAAAAGCTCATTGATGAGACGTTCTCGTCCCTAGATTTGAACATTAGGTGATGTGCGCCGTGATTTCGACATGGAATGCAAAACCGAAGCAAATTCCAGTGCATCTGAACGCTTCTGCTCCAAGAACACGATATATTCCTGTGTCTCATATGCATAGCATGGCACCTCGATTCAGTTAGCGCTCTTGGCAGACGAGGTCTTGACTTTGCGCAGTAATATTGGCCAGAAGGTTTTGGTCGCAGGCTTTTAGTTCGCGGACCGCATGAAACAGCTCCGAGCGGCCGCAGGTTGCCGACCGCTGGTCTATAATAATAAACGTGTTGATTGTAAATGGTTAGTTTGTATTAACTCGTTTAGGTGCATAGCCCCAACAATTCCGTTTCCCTAAAAACAGAGCTGTACATTGAAATCATAATGCCAAGATAAGTAATAACTAAAATAGGCAACTGGACATTGGCACCTGGGGTGATGCACTTACATTGCCCCCCAAAGTCAGCACACCAATGCACAACAGCCTACACCCACCATGAAGCAAAAACCTACACCCACCATGGAGCAAGAACCTACACCCACTATGGAGCAACAACCTACACCCCCATGGAGCAACACACGACATCTCTACTCTGGAAGAGTGTGGCTTACCACTTAATTATCTCAAGTACGAGAATGGCTCCCTTGAAAATCTTAGAATATCAAAACATGTCAGTAAATAACAATAATTGTGTTTCCAAATGTAGATCGGAAGCCAATATCCTAATTAAAGGAATAACTCTAAATAACTATCATTGTGTTTCTAAATGTAGATCGGAAGCCAATATCCTAATTATAGGAATGAATATAGACAGAAGTGAGTGAACCCGGTGTCTTGGAGGAGCCGTACTTGCAATGATCCAGGGTTAGCATAACTAAAGATTAATGTAACAGTAACTTCTACTTTGTAATAGAAACAGTAGGACAAATAATTGTGACCGATTGTCCTTAAAAGAACCTGAGTCTACATGGATGTGTCAGGGGTTTTCACTCAAAATACACATTTAACTTAGGTTACATGAAGCCAATGCTATCCTTTTTCGTTGAAGTAGGGAAGATTGGGACAAAACGAACATCTAGACAAACAACTGTTAAGTCTATGTACTTTTTAAAATCTCTGCACACAGACTTAATGTTGGAATTTGTTTATGCAATAAAATCATTAGTGTTTGTTTATTCCAGTAATTGGTACACTGAGGACGCACACTGTTGAAAGTGTACCCACTGAATCATGTCCACATTGCCCCAATCCTGGTGCTAAGTGGACATCTTGCCAAAATGTGCACTCTAAATACACCTAGTGAATGACACAACTCATTGTATGTAAATAAAAGCAAACTACGTCAACCTAGGAAATGCATAAAAGTTAAAAACAAAGAAAATGGTTATCTGATCGTAGACTGGTTCCTATAAAACACTTAGATTACTGTTCACTGCAAACATATATTTTGCATTGATGTTTTATTATCAGTACAGGATTTGTTTGAACCCAAACTACTGCTTGAACATTTTTGATAACTGGGTTTCACACACATGTAGATGGCAACACTTTTCCAGTGTTTCTGAGACACATGACTACGAAAGTCAATCAAACAATAGTTACTTCTAAATATGGTTTTCTGTCAAGACACCAAGATATTGATTGATTTGGCACGTGCCTACATTGCACCAAAACGGTAATACTAGGATATAAGGTTTTTATCCCATTCAATGGTCCTTGTGATATGAGTATGAAATTAAAAGTTCACTTTGCCCCAGGTGTCTGCCATGCCTAAATCTCCCCTGCATGAAATGTTCACTGCTATAATAGTGGTCTGCCTCCTTATGTCTACACAGTAAGACTGAATGCATGGTTAGATCCATGGATCTAACGATGTCACTGATGTCAATCAAACAACAGACAACACATATGAGCACTAGAAGATATTTAACAAATACACAGTCCTCTGGTATATGGTTGTACAATATAATTACAAACAGCGATATTACTTGTGATCTCTAACAATTGTTGCTCAGTTACAGCGAACCTTCGTGCGCCAACAAAGTCTCGACACATTTCAAGAAAATTTCAAATATTTGTACTGGCTTTTTGCCTTGCTGTCACTCCTCTTCAGCCTCTAGATTGATGCTGCTGCCAAACTTTGCATACAGCTTCACCTTGAGGTCACTCAGCACCTGTTTGTGCTGCTCGGCTTTCTTCTCTAGACTCCCAATCTCCAAGTGTTGCCCCTCCTTCGCGTCATCTAACATCTTGTTCGTGTCCTCAAGACTGTGGTTGATAAACACCTCTCCGATCTGGTAGCTGATATGTTGTTAAAGATTGATATGCAGGATTACGCTTTAAAGCAATTAAAACTGTTTCCACAATTAAATTGTTTACTTATCCTATTTTAGGATAATTTCACTAAGTATTAAATGTATGTGGTATCTGTAGAAACCAGTAAATATTATTTTTGACAGAGTCTATTCGAAAAACTGTCAGAAATGGTAAGTGGCCTGACGGTACACACTTTTAACATAAAGATAGACAAAAGTCAATTACATTTTGTTTGTCATGTCATGCATGTGTATCCATACTCCCTAGTATGAAACAGTGGTCTTACTTAGGCCACAATAAAATATAGTTGTGTTTCCGGGAACATTGATTTTCAAAATCATTTTATTGAAAAAAAATACTGTATGCAGACCTATTGTTATATTTTATTTTCGTCAGTCTATAAAAATTTCCGGCAGTCTATAAAAGGGCAAATATTATAACTTGCACTGCTTAGGTTAATGTGAAATGGACACATTTGAATGAAACTGGGAGGTACTGTTATATGTATCTTAGTGTGATAAAGAAAACACTGTCGTCATGCTAAAAATACACTTGTTTTATTAACTGAACATGAAATATCAAGAGAAACTATGGCTTCTAGTTAAACCATACAACCCACCGTTTACTTTAATAGGAGCAAAACAAGCTGTAATACATTGTACATTTAAATGGTCTTTCATCAATGTGAATTACACTTAGTCAAACAAAAGCAACCGAATCCAATCCGTCATACCTTTTAAAATAAAATCACATTAGAAGCTGCAGTGTGCATCATTTATAAACACTAAAATCAAATCAAGCCTAAGGTTAAAGTAATGTCACTGCCAAAATTTACAATAATATATTTAAGAAATCAATCACACAGGCCATGGTCTATGCAAGCTCAGTGTCACTAATTATTTTTCTTCAACCATTTTTGCTAGCCCCATATACACCCAACGGAATTTGTTAGAACTACGAAACCCAGACTATATCACTTTGAGCCAGCGTAACCTAGAGTTTTGTATTCAAAACCAGAATCTGTACACTTATGTGTGTTCTAACGATGTGACAAGTATATTTCATTAACAACATTAGCGAACAGACAAAGATCACGAAACGGTTTATGTTAGTGCCTTCCGACCGCATTCCTGCTTATGTCGGTTGACGTGAGGTAGCAGGGGTGCCTTATTGGAAATGTACTTGATATTTTGACAAGTACAACTGACCTTGTCCAAACACAAGTACTTGTCATTACAAAAACCCAAGTACAATTACTGGATAACTGTACTTAACTACAAGTACCTGATCCCAGCCCTGACTGGCAGTGGTGCCATTCTTAGCAAGGATACGGAATAGCAGCAGCATCATCTTCCAGCATCAACAGTTCATCCGCTGCATCTTCCAGATTCTGCAACTGTTTCTGCAAAAAAAAGTAATTCGTCTTTACAAAATTCAACTAACCAAGGTGTCACGGATCTCTATAGACATGCAATAGTTTATCAACTGAAGTGTAACAATAATAGTCCTGCAATTAGCCACTAACAGTGATCAAGAAATATTATTTTGGGAATGTCTGTATTGAGTGTTGGAAATAAAAAGTTAACCTTATACAAATTGCATACATATTTACTGTCACTCTTATTTAGTCTTAATATACTTAAAACTATATAATTATTCAAATAAGAGGTAGCGATACAAAGTCTACTATTTCCAAAGTTCATCAAATATGATCCGTGAGTGGAAGCAAGTTGTACATCGGCCAAACTGAACGATTTACGATTTTGTGAAATGCAGCCTCGATCAACGGTGGCTGATGCGGAGTCTGTCCTACACGTATGACAGAGTTAGGTCGGTGCGCTCAGCGGATGACCCTGTTAACGCAGGCACTAAACGCGGTCGAACATTGACGTACAACACACTGGCAGCAGAACGACAAGACGCCGACACACTACCACGAATTGAACGCGCGCGATTGCTAGCGAACTTCATTTCCGTTTGATTTCCTCAAATAGAAAGTGTGCAATGTTGCAGGCCTTGACATTAAGGTTTTGAATCCACTGGCCCAGTAGATTTGAAAAGTTAGTGGCCCGCCCGTGAAAGTTACTGGCCCGGATTTTTTACCAACAAAGTTGTTAGAAGTTACATATATACACATATTGATTGTTCAAAGTGAGATGTCCAAAGCTAACAATATTATAATATTGTTCAAGTGTATACTCAGATGCATATATACAGTATTTGCCAAGTTTAAATAATGTGTGGCCAGTGTGACGACAGCTAGTCAGTCCGAGTCGGTAGTTGAGTTGACGCTGCTTTCATGTTTCAAATAAGGTAGCTTTTGTTTTTTGACACGTTTTCCTAAGCAGCATGGTTTGAAAGCATTAAAACGATTGCCATTACACCCATACTAGGAACTTCAACAAAAAATTAAATATCATGCTAGAACATTGGGAATGGGCTTAAATTAAAGGTAATAGGTTAAGGATCACAAAACTGTTTATTTTATTAAGATACCTTTAATAGATCAAAAGATATTGCGATTTTAAGATGGAAAAACCGCATCATTTTTGTGTATCTCTTACAATGGCAAAATGGACAAATTTTTGTGTTTTCTATAGGTAAATATTTGCTTTAAAATGTAATAACTTTTTTATTTATACAGATATTTAAATGCTGTCTTCAGGGTTTTCAAACACATTGGCAAGAGTAATAAATTTATAATATTTAATATTTTTAGTATTAATTATAACCAAATTAATAAATTTTAGTTATGTAGCATGCAAAACTCAACAGACCAAAATGCTCCAATTAAAGGCCATAATGTCCATGATTATGAAGATTTTATACATATTATGCAATGTGTATAACCACATTAATAATGGTAATAAATATGCATTAAAAATAATAATTATTTAATTAATGAGTCAATATTGGGTAATTAGCGCACAACATCGACATACCAAAACATATCAGTAAAATGCCATAATGTCCATGACTATGAAGATATTTATACATATTATGCAATGTGTATAACCACATTAATAATGATAATAAATATACATTAACAAACCATTTAACAATTTAATTAATTAGTCAATACTGGCTAATTAGTGCGCTACTTTGATAGACCGACACATTTCAGTAAAAGGCCATAATTTCCATGATTATGAAGATATTTGTATAATTTATGCAAGCAGTAACCCACATGGTAATAAATATACATTAACCAGTCATTTCACATTAACAGTAACTTAATTAATAAGTTAATATTGGCTAATATTAGCATACTAACGACTGACCACTACATTTCGAAAGAAAGGCTGGAATGACGATAATTATGAAGACAGTTATATAATTTATGCAATGTTTACAACCACATTAAACATTATAATAAATATACATTAACCAGTCATATAACATTAACAATAACTTTATTAATAAGTAAATATTGGCTAAATAATTCAACAGATCAATACATGACAATGAAATACAATATTCATACTCCTAGTTCACAGTGTCTATGTGTGACTGTGTCATGACAGGTTGGATGAATGCTGCAGGCTCTGTAGAGACCAGTAATCAATTGTCACTGCTTCATAATGTAATGTTCTGCATTTTAACATGAACTTCATGAAGTAATGTTATAAATTGTTCACAGTATTCCGTCACTGAACCCAAATGCAAGATTGCTTTCTACATTACTCCACATGGCCCACGGGAGTCAAGCTATGAAGAAGTCTGCTCTGCTCATAATACAGTCTTTTTGTGATATTGGAAGTTGATTGTCTTATAACTGCCAGTAGGCTGCAAGATCTGTGCAGCAAGGTTCATATTTTAGTATCCTGTAAAATAATGTTGTTTTCATCAACATGATGTCTATAAGTAATGTTCGTGTGATGTTGAATGGACACTGTTCAATGTAGAATCAGATATATAATCGGGCAGGTGATGGGTGTCATATTCAGACGACTGTGGCTTGGTACCTTCAGAGTTAACTGTCAGACACAGATCAGCGTAAGATCAGTGTCACTGCATGTAATTGTGAACAGCATCTGAAATAAAAAGGCCATCATGTATCATATAATGTGAAATATATCATGAAATAATTTTCATATCCCTGCCTCTGTTACTCAACAGAGCAGTGTGAAATTCTATATGTCACACATAAATTCATAATAATTGTGATAATTGAGAGGTATAACTGTGGTGTTTAATGTATTGCATGTTGTCACACAATTAAACAAAATGATGCTACAACGGATCAAGTCTCAAGGCGTTTAATAGTTATATTACAACATACTTTTAACATGTTGTGCAGTGACTGTTTGTCATGAAACTTTTTACATTTTTAAACAAATTAAGTCGAATAATTTACGTATTTTACCTTAAAAAAATGTGTCTAACAAATTGTTGATTTAATAGGTAACTAAGAACAATTAATTAAAGTTATTGCATAATGAAATTTTTATTATTTATAAGTCTAAATAAAAGCATAACCGTAAAATTATAATGGCACATCACATGCCAAGACGAAGGCAACGGCACCCAGCCCCAGGCCAGGCCTGGCCAAGGGCCGCGTATATTAATCAATGATTAATAAAATCATTTATATCTAAAAGGTAAAACAGGTAGTGTTCACTGTTGCTTTTGTGGGGATTTAAATTAAGATAACCAAGATATGAATATGATCTGATACTGACTCCGGTGACGCGCTCTCGGTCTGACAGTGCCAGATCGGCCAAAACAGTCACATTTTGAACGGCGTAAAAACCACCTGTCGGAATCTGTCGGAACAACAAAATTTTCAACACTGAATAAATAAAACCTGTAGATGTAAATAAACACAAAATCATTTCTGCCAATTTGTGCCAAAACTGTCAAACTTGCAAATGAATCATAGGTATGCCGTCAAATCGACAACAGTTCGCTTAATTTTGGTCAAATTGTAAAAAGAAAGCGACGCAAATAAACTTCAACTTACCTTCTACAAGAATCCCGCAATGAATGACGTATACCATCGTTAAAAGCGCGCGCAACGACGGGTTGAAACAAAACGCTACCAAGATGCCGAGTAAACGGCACAGCGTTTTTGCAACAGAAATGTCGCACGCGAAAACACAGTGCGAGCAGAATTCGTTGAAGTGCCTACGGCCATACCAGCCTACCTGCTTAGCTGCTAGTTCCTCCTTGATGTCCTGTAAACGTGCATTATGACGAGCAAATGTGTTGATCTGCTGCTGGTCTTCATATGTTATATGCACTTCACTGTCCTGTCAAAACAAGATATACTCAATCACTGACATGGAAAGTTATGTCTTGCCATTAGTTCCATCAAATAAAAATGTTACACTGTCCAGGTACATTTGTGTTATAACAACATTGCATCTTAGTGCACTTTTTGAGCCCGAAAGAGCGACCCGGTTTGTGTCAGTATGCGCCGCAGCACGAAATTCTTGGCATGTCAAAAAATACCCACAACACCGTAGCGCGGGTAGCCCAACGATACCGCCATATTATCGCTCTTTGCAAAGACCGCATTTGTAGTACACTGCTTAAATATCCTCCCATAACTAAACACACGCTCCACAGCACTCTGCATTTTTGGTCAGTGGAATCTAAATATCAACTGTATCATTACCTTCGAAATTGTTGACGTCATTGTTATATAGTTTTTGTTTTTCGTCACCGTTGTTTAGCCACTCACAGCCTAGACGACACGGTTGGAACTGTAACAACTAATATGGGCGGAAGTGTTCACCACCCGTTGATCATATCACAGCATTGCCAACAAGGGGTCACCTAAAGATTTAACAAAGATATTTAACAAGATTTCCATCCAGAAAATTAACTGTACATGGCAGGTGGGCAAGGAAGCCTTTTGGCTTATCGAGAGAGTCCAATACTTTTTATTTACGTGTATCCCGCCCTTTTAAGGTGTATTACATTTCCGAAAATTGAACATTTGCCATTTTTCAGACCATTAATTGTTATCAACCTGTCAAGATTATCTTGTAAATGATGTCTATCTCCATCACGTTTAATCCTTCTAAACAAGTTTGTGTCATCCGCAAATTTCAACACCTTGCTTGTTATATAATCGTCCACATCGATGCTATATGTTAAGAATAGCATAGGTCCCAGTACTGATTCCTGTGGTACCCCATTCAAACTTGTTTCCAGTTTGAAGTCTCCCATCAACTACTACTCGTTGTCTTCTGTCAATTATCCATTTTTCTACCCAGTTAATTAAACCATTCCCTATGCCTTAGGCCTTTAGTTTAAGCAGTAATCTTTGATGTGGCACTTTGTCGAAAGCTTTCTGAAAATCTAAGTGGATGATATTTACTGGTGATCTACCCACGTAGTAATATCTTTAAAAAACATAACATATTTGTTATGTATGATCTCGCTTTTAGAAACCCATGTTGAGATGGGCTTAACAAGTTATATTTAACAATCTACCATATGATCTTTAATTAGTCTTTCTAATAACTTGCAAATCACTGACGTTAAACTCACTGGTCTTTAGTTATCTGACTTGTTTCTGGAACCTTTTTTAAATAACGGTATAATGTTTGCTTCTTTCCATTCTAAAGGAACCATTCCCTCTTTCAATGACAAGTTGAAAACTGTTGCAAGTGGTATGTTAATTTGTTTTACAATTTCCAATAGTAGTTTGGGCGAAATCCCATCCACTCCAAGTGATTTGTTATCCTTCATAGCCCTAATTTTACTAGCTACCATTTCCGGGGTTACAATTAACTGTCCTAAATAGTCAGATTCTACTCATTCAAGTCTTCTGTCATTAAGAATCCATCAACATTATATTTCCGGAACTATCTTCAAGAGGACCGACCTTATCCTGAACTTTCTGTTTGCTCCGAACATATGCATACAAATTCTTGCTGTCTTGTTTGATATTATAAGCTATTTTTGTTCGTAGCTTCTCTTCGGATATCAGCTGTAGCTTGGTTTAGTGCTTCTTTATAAATGTTGTAGTCTTCTTCATTTCCAGTACGTCTATATGACTTCCACATCATTTGTTTGTACTTAATTTTTCTAATGGCTTCTTTCGATAAGTTTTCCTTTTTGGACCGTTTCCCTTGTTTTTTCAAGGGAACAAATTTATCGACGATGCACTCTGTTTCACTCTTCAAGATATTCCAGCATTCTGTTACCGTCTTATTCTTCAGTGTGTTGTTCCAGTCTATCTTTGCTAAATATTTCCTCATTTCCTTATATCTTCCTTTGTGGAAATTTCTCCTGAAATGTTTTTTATTATTTTTTTCTGAATTTACGTTGGATGGTAAAATGTATCTGGTTGTGATCACTACTCCCCAGTGGCTCACATAATTTGACATTGCCAACTAATTCATTCTGTGAGGACACAACTGTTAGTTATCTAATACTCCGAACTATGGAAATGGTTTGGAAATGTTTATTTCGGTAATTATTACAGTTGCGGAACCTCCAAATTGAAAATCGCAACGGGTTTTTCTTTGTAAAAAAACGGGTCTTTTGGTCTCTTGATAACGGGATTTTATTGTTCAGATACAACGAGCTTGTGTTCAACTGTAACATTGTATTATTTTCCTAATGACAAGGTCAAAACAGTGTTTACGTTGTCATAAAGGGGCCTTGTACTGAGTGCGAAAGCGAGTACAGGAGTGCACTTTGAAGTTTGAGTGTTTGCGAGCATCAGGGAGTGCAGCTGGAGGTTTTTGGACAGGCGCAATTAAAGGGGTGCCGTTGCCGTTGGAAGTTTTCCACGTTCCGACGCCATTGACCGATGCGGGATTTTTATGAGCATAAGTGGTGAATAAAAAAGAGAACGAATAAATTGGAAACTTTCATAATTCTTGCTAAGATCATGAACGGAACGTACACATATACATACATTACCCTGGGTTTAAAGAGAGGAGACCGTGTGAAAGTAAGCTGATCTTAACTGCTCTATCGATTGTACTGTTCTCCAGTATAATCAAAAGTGAAGTCAGACCTTTAATAAATCATAGGAGTCGGAACCGGGAGGATAATTTATGTAAGCCTCCCAATAATTAGATGTGGGTGGGGGGCTGGAGATAGGAGTAGACCCAATACGTAGGGAAGGTTGGTGGATTTTGGGGTGCAATTTGACATTTTTAGTCAGCCTAAAGGAGGTTAAAAACATAGGTTATTGGAGAGCCTCACGGTTGTTATTTTCTGGCGAGCCTCACGGGGTGCAAATTGATGTTTGTGAAGAGCATCAAGGTGGGTTTTCTGGCGAGGTTTTTTGAGAGCCTCAAGATGGGTTATTTTTGCGTAGCTTCAAGGGGGCAAACTGGAGATTTTTGAGAGCCTCAAAGTGGTCATTTTGGTGAGTTTCGGGGAGGTGCATTTGGAGGTTTCTGGCGAGCTTCTAGGGGGGTGCAAATTTATATTTTTTGAGTCTCAGCTAGCTCCCCTCCCCCAATTTTCACCACGTTCCGACGCCAATGTAAATAGTTCTCGATTTGTAAAATAGCCTCCCTATGTGTGTAAAATTGAGGATTACAGTATATTTAAGGAAGTTAGTACCTGCTGGTACTTCAAGGTAATTTTTGGGTGAGTTTCAAGGGGTGCAGTTGGAGGTTTTTGGAGAGCCTCGGGGATGGTGAAAAAAATTGGTTTTGGAGAGCCTCGGGGGGTGGTGAAAATTGTGGTTTTTGTCGATTCGATTCGTAAAATAGCCTATCATGCTGAATGCGTGTTGAGGATTAAGAAGAAGAACAACAACAAGACGAATAATGTTTTATTTGATCCATGTGATCATCAAAGCATAAAAGAAAAATAACAAGTCACAATTGTTATGTCTAGAAAATAAATGTACACATAACAGGTACACATTATCTGGTCCGGAGACTCCTCTAAGATCGCTGTTCACAATCAGTATCGATGAGCCACCATTCAATTAAACAAATATTTGGTCAAACAAATTACATTCTTCTAGTGAAGAAAAACAAACACATAATTATTAATAATTTACTGTCAGTTATTATTTAGTGTACATATGTACCAGTTTGAGATTGTGCATGTATCTTGATACGTTTGTAGAAAATGTTGTTTAACATAGTTTGTAAATCCATATAAACTATGTGTTGTAAGCTTTTGTTTGATTATATATGGGATGCTGTTTAATAAATGAGTAGATTATATCTAAGACATTTCTTTGCGAATTCATGTTTGACTCTGTAAGTATATATATTTTTTTTATACGTGTGTCATGACTATGTATATCATAGTTTGGAATTATGTTCCAATTTTGTAAATAAAATGGCACGTTATTATGTAAATATTTATACTAAAATTTTACTTGTTGTATCTTAAGAATATCACCTACTTTTAAAATGTTGAGTTTTTTATAAAGTGGTTCAGTATGTGAATTATAATTACTTAGTTATGATTCTCAAAGCTTTCTTTTGAATTATAATTATTTTACTTGAATGAAAACCGCATGCCTTTATGCAATAATTTATTAATGAATTATAAAGTAAAACTTTTATTTGTTGAGGTAGGACATATTTTAATTTATTTATAATGCTAATTTGTTTACAAAAAACATTTTAAATGTTTTCAATATGCATTTTCCAGTTTAAATTTATGTCTAGAGTTAAACCTAAGAAATTAAATTCTTGAACATGTTCTATATTTATATTATCTATCTTAATATCAAGTACCTGTATATATCTGTTATCTTTTTGAAAAGTCATATTTAGATTTCGTTAAGTTTAATGATAATTTGTTTATTTTGAGCCATTCGTTCATTTTACATAGTTCTTTATTTATTAACACATCTATATTTTCGTTGAGTGCAGTATTTCTGGAGGTATTGTTAGTACTTGATAAAGTTGTGTCATCAGCATACATAATAAAATCAAATAGTCTACTGGCTTGTGCAAAGTCATTCATATAAATAATAAAGGTCCAAGAATTGAGCCCTGAGGCTCACCAGTTGTTACTGATATTGCCGCTATGGTTGACTTCGTGTTTTCTATTTCTGTATACTGTTTACGATTGGTAAAATAGCTACTTAGTAAATTGAGATTGACTCCCTTTATGCCATAATAATATAATTTATCGATTAAAATTGTGTGATTAATAGTATCAAAAGCCTTGGAAAGATCAAGATCAATATTTACTGGCACTTCACCATTTTCCATTTGATTTATAATTCTATCTATTAATTCCAACGAAGCATATTCTGTAGAATGTTGTGTACGAAAACCATATTGGTGATTAAAATGTAGCTTTGTATCTCTCAGATATAATGATACTTGGTCAAAAATAACTTTTTATAGTATTTTTGAAATAGCTGATAAAGCGATATTGGCCTATGATTTTCAAATAATGTTGAGTCTCGTTTTTTATAAATTGGAATTACCTTGGCGATTTTTCATTTATCAGAGAATATTCCTGTGGTTAATACTTGATGTGTTAATAAGGTTAAGGATTTAGTAATTGCGGGTCCAATCATTTTAGCAGCTTGGAGGAAATGTTATCAAATCCATGGTTTGGTTTCCTCGTCAACACATTGAAACATTAGAACAGAATTGATTCGTTTATTAATAATAGGAATGATCATTTATACCATTATGTTTAATGCTTTTAGCTAGATTCTGGCATACCTTTGTGAACGATGTATTAAATATGTTAACAATATCTAGCTTATCAGATATTTTAGAGTAATTAAATTACTTTTAATTATCTCATATTCACATGACACAGGGTTTGTTTATGTTTTTTGCTTTTAGTTGCTTGTGCAATTTATCCCTATATTTTATTGATCTCAGTAGACCTAAAGTTATCTATGGATACATTTTATGTTTGTACCTGTTGCATTTTACTATCTTAATACTCATGTATTTATCTTTAGATTTATTTATTTAATTAAGGATAATGTTGTGTTATAGCATAGGTTTATTTAAATATAACTTATTGTATATATTAGAAGCAACTAAATCAGTATATACCTTTAACATAGCATCTCTATTTTGAATGTTAATTTTTAAAAATTTGGAATTGTGTTCCTTTTTCAGAGCAGTATCTAAAAATATAAAATAGGGTTGATGATCAGAAAATTGTTAACTTAAAATCCCAGCTTTACTCTCTAGTATATATGTTGTTAAGTTACATAAAAAATTATCAATTAGAGTGCCATTTCCATTTTAAAACCTGGTGGGGAGAGAAATTTGAGGGAAACAACTAAATGATGTTACCATTATTAAAAAAGCACTGCAATTTTTTTAATTTATTTTGAGCATGTTTGTATTAAAATCCCCAGCAAGGTTAAGGTTGTTTTTCTTTATTTTGTATGTGTGATATAATCGGTGTAAATTTAGATATGAATTCGTTAAAATGTTCGTTTGATTGTCTAGGGGGGTCGGTATATATTTCCTATAACTATGGTCTGCGACAACCCTCCTCCACTAACCTTTATTATTTTACCCTCAAATGTGTGTGTATGTATTTAATTAAGTTCATCTCTAATTCGTAATGTAACTAAGAATCTACAATTATTATTAAACCCCCTTTACTACTACAACGTTTCCCTTGTGATATACAATTATATTCATTTAACTGAACGAGCGAGCGACAAATCATCGTTTTCAGACATCCAACTTTCTTGTAAGCATATTACGCGAAACAATGTGGATTCTTTGTTAGATAAAGACACAATTGTGCATGCATACCAGGCTTTTATACATGCATGCATACATACATACAAACATACATACATACATACGTACGTACATGTATACGTAATGTGTGCCTAATGCCCAAGTGTTTTATCTTCATGGGGTGCTGTTGAAAGTTTTCGCCGCCGCGTCGATGTCGATATAACTTCTACTTAGTGTTACCTGACAGGGATCACATTTCCAAGTGTCTAGGGCGGCACGGTCTCGTGGGCCCGTTATCAAAGGTCTGTGGGCAGGCCCTCTGGGTCCGCCTATGTGATGCTGCCAAAATGCATCGAAAATCGGTGCCGTTTTTAATTCACACCTTCAAAGTACACTTTCACATACAAATAAGTAGATGTTGAGGCGCAACTTAGTGTAAATCGGAGAGTTTGCCTCCTTATCACCATTCGACCTTTTAAGTTAATTACCGTAATATCTTTCAAACATTGTGGAAATCGTACGAGCTTCCCGTACCGTCCGCAATGTAAGCTTTCGAGTCGCGCGAGGTGTTCTCTTAATACGTCGACAAACCAATGAACGACGCTGATTCCTATATATGTCATCAAGCACGGTTAATAAAACTAAAATTCTCATTTTATTCATTTATTTATATTACAAATATTCATCACAAGTTAATTGTTTGAAAGCAAAAAAGGTCAAGAATCGTTGGTCTCTTTTCCGTAGATTCCCACATCGATCGTTTGTGCTAGTCCCAACACGGAATAGAAAAACAAAGGATCATACACCATTCAAATAACATTATATTTAAATAATGCAAATCGTTACAATAACGTCGTGCGATGTTGACTCCTTATACATTTTATATGCAGTGTATATTATGCTACCATTCACGAAAGAAACTTCGTAAATTTAATCACACAATCCCAAGCGGTATTGTGACATGTACCATCCAGTGTTACACACTTAATATAGTTAATACATTATAACATTACATTATCACATGATAACATAGCATTAACGTGTTTTAACGCGTTACTGTTTATAGAAGCAGTTGCGGCAATTACTATTAAATTAGATGGTTTACATGATGTGTGACGTCATCGCCGACTATGTTTCCGGGCCGAATGTCATCGCTGGAAGTATGCATGAGTTGAAGACTTGTCTCTTAAAGCAGATTCCAGAGTTACCCTTGGAGATGTCGCGCTGTTTGGCGAATGCTGTCCCGCGGGCCGAGATTCTTCTTTGAATCTCCTTGTCGTGTTTTTGTCTCTGATGCTGTATCGCGGCCCTAGGTAGACGTAGCTTTACAACGTTCTCGATCTCTTATCTATATTATAAGTTATTAGGCTATACAATTTCGGGAAGCGCTTGAAATCTTCCGGCATTTCCAAAACTTGATTCAAGGTGCAGGCATTACGTGGGTCATCCTATGTAAGAGGATGTCGCGTAAGTTTGCAATACGTTAAGCATTACATATGCGGGCGGCTTGGTCGTCACCATGTATCGTGGGGAATTGCTACAGTGTCGCCACCTTGGTAGTAAAATATGCAAATGTTAATGCATGTTGACGCAAATAGCAATTTTGGTTAATAAAATTCGCAAGTTCCACACGTATTTGTGTGGAGACTGAACCAATACTAACCGCACAATGCCCGTTTGGGGTTTGCCAACTTAAGAGATCATCCTTTATACAATCTGTCTACTGCGTCATCTTCCGCTCACGCAAGATGCGGTAGAATTTCCGATATAGCAACTGGTTATTGAACTCCAAGTCTTCTAGTTTACTGCCAATGAAAATGCACATTGCGTTGTCCAACTTATGGCGAACATCGACCGACAGAGGTCGCTCGTGCAGGCGAGCAATGGCGTCAGATAACGCTGCTAATGTGCTTTCATGACCGACCGACTGCTCGTCACCTCTAACGGTGGTGAAGAAACATAAGTACCGAGCAAGCAGTGTGGCCGACACAGGATGTCGTAGTAGTGTTGATATCAGGTACTCAGAGAAGGAGACCCTTTCTGCATTGGGGTCGTAGGCTTCACAGAGGAGTCTGTGGACGATACACATAAAGGTGTTCGTGTTTATGTCGTACAAGAGATGCAGCGCCTGCTCGGAGAGACCTTCAGCGGCATCAGCGATCTTTATCAGCACAGACAGCGTTTCGGTGACCATGGCGTCGAGAGCAATACGCCGACTTTGGTCGAACCGAGCAATCGACGAGGCGGCGTCTTCAGCCGTCATATCGACAAGTGGCGCCGCGAGCAAAACTCGAGCACAACGTCGATTCGCTAGATCTATGAACTTGACACGGTCGTCGATTTGCAGCAGGCTCGTGACGAGGTTACGTCGCACGCAAGAGATCTTGGCGACGAGATCTGACGCGAAGGACGGTTGCAGATCACCGAGGAGGTTGACGTCAGCGATGAAATAGTGGCTGATGTCTCGTCGTGCGATTGCGTAGAGTAGCTCGTCGATCACGTGGTGCAGAACGTCGGCCATCTTGGAGTCATCCCAGAAGGCGAGCGGACGTCGTTCGCAAAGCCACAGGAAGAACGTCTTCATGTAGTAGGTCGGCAGCACGCTTGGCAGATTAAAATAGTGGGAGCGCAACATTTTCAAGTAGATGTAGGCTTTCCTTGCGACGTCTGGCAAATAGTACTTTGCAAGACGTTGCTCCGCCATGGAGAACGAGTAGCGCCATTCTAGTTTGCGCTTCTCGGCGTCTTTGCTGACACCTACCGGTACCATGTGGAAGCCGCCCTGCACGACTTTATCAATGGCAATTGGCGGGGGCCACGAGGACGGCCGAAGTCGACGGGCCCAGTCCCGGGCCACATCCGGCCAGCCTTCAAAGACAACGGCTGCACACTCGTCACGATCGAACGCTGATACCGTCTCGTTGACCACCGTCACAGACGGTCCGTGCACCTCGGCTGGCTGACTCGGTATGATCCGCATTCGGTTGGTGACACCCTCGGTCGTCACCGTCGTGTTGAAGATGTAGTCGTAGCGCAGTGGTGTGCCCGTCGCCTCGCATGCCCTCTTGAAGCCGTCCGTCACCCTCAGCGCCGCGTAGTTGCGCGCGATGCCCTCGATTGGCTCGATGAAGAAGGTGGCGCCCTCGCGCACATCGGCGGCGTCCGGGGGCAGGTCGTCGATGACGTAGTGGTTCCGGTTGGACAACATGTCGTCCTTGTCTCCGCCGATCAGCACTGACTTTCCCGACATGACGGTGATGTGGTCTGGCACGCTGAGACCCTCCGAACAACTGCCCATCATGACACTGGTAAACAAACATTCACCAAGAATAGTAAGATAATGAACTCAAGGAAAATCCACCACTAAACAATATCCGTTGTCTAATTTTAGAACTTTTTCAAAATGCAAAAATCACCGCTGTATCACCAAGGAAAGTTTCCGTGACACACCGGCGGAACAGTAAACAATAGCCGTTGTTAAATTTAAGGACACTATTGCCGGGACACACCGGCGGAAGTGTTCCGGTGGCACGATCCGGCGTTGATAGTTAGATGTTATTAAAACGATCCCCAGATAAGCCAATAAGTCACATATCAATGAAACTTTAGAAATGTTGCTAGAATTCTGTTGAACTGTAGCTACAAAAGTGCCTGCATGCCATCACACATTGCCAGCAAATACTGACATGTTGCTGGCCCTTCACTGAAAGTCATGCACGGCATTACAAAGCTCGATATACTTTAACGGTATGCTTTCTGTTCCGGCGAAATTTTCAAAATTGCGAGCACAGTTGCAGGCTTAGTAAATGCGTGCAGTACGTCGTCAATATATTCATTCTTGACGTTGTATTAAAAACAATATGTAAATGTTACTCAGGGCGTTTTTATAACGTACAAAGTGGGGGGCATGCCCCCCAGCCCTTTCGTTTGGCTCCCCCCAGTCAGACCAACTCCCCGCCATTGTGCCCCCATTTTCCCTGTAGGGCTTACTTTGTATTCGTTTAGTGTGATTTAATTTGTACTGGGGTAAAATAAAAAATACCTCTAAGTAGCTGTTGTCATGCATTCGCCAGAGAAAAATGGTGCCCCTGGACTACTTGAAGTGATGAACAAAGCTCTGGATCTGACAGGAGATAAAAACACGAAGCTAGTTGGTGTCACAGCTGACGGCGAGGCGGCAGACAAGGTGGACTATAGCGTCTGCTTGCTGACCAAATGCAGAGAGGTTTGGCAACATTCTGGTGTGCTGCACACCGATCTGACTTAGCCATTGAGTCGGTCGTCAGCACCGTACCTGAGTTGGGAATCTGGAAGTCCAATCTATTGGGGCTCGTACGATTCTTCCGCGCGCCGAGATGGGTGAAAATGTTGTCAGCGCAGGCCGGGAATGTCAAACAGTTCCCCCGGCACCACGATGTCAGGTTTGCCCAGCTGCAGCTGGTGGATGCTGTGCTGAACAACCTACCAGCCTGCATTATGGTGTGGGAACAGATGCAGACGCCAGAAAGTACCAGCGACAAAAAGGAGAAGGCTGAAGCCAAAGGGTTCCTGAGAATCTGGAACCACCAACAAACGTTGATCACCGCACTGATGGGCGACATCCTGGAGATATTTGAAACACTCCAGAAGAAGTTGCAAAGGAGTGATTTGTTCATCAGTGATCTTCTCACTGTGACTGATACGGTAATCAAGAAGTTGAACTTAATGACGGATGGACCATTCCCGAGAAGAAGGGAGGAGAAAGTGAGTTGTCCAACCGATAACACAAAAGGGGACCTACACAACGAAATGTAATCACCAGTTCGTTTGTACAAACCGCCGCTACAGACGAGCAATCAGGTTGGAGGTCGTGCAAGCATCGCCTTTTCCAAGATGAGGCATCTGACTTTCCGGATGGGGCCATCCTCGCGCGCCAGGGGTCGCTGCTTACGTCAACTCATTACGTCAGTGCCAGCCAACAGTACCCCCTGGCTGATCGCTTTGCGAAACTCTGAATTTAAGCTCAGCCTATGAAATCACTCACTAGATCAGTAGATTTAGGCAGGTCAGGTGGTCATAATAAAACTAATTTCAACCAACCGTGGCTCGTGTTACATGCAATGTTTAGGAAGTAGAAGCAATTATTCAAATACACAATATTGGGATTCCCAGAAGTCGTTTATCCATTTTCAAATTAGAACGGGTATTTGCGCTGTTCTCACGGGTGATGCAGTCGCGACTGGCGACGTCAATTACTAGTTAGACTCAGCTAACTTCCGCATTTCGCGTAGGGGATCAGCCAGGGCTAGTTTTGCATGGCAAATAGCCCTGGCTTGCGAGGATGGCCGGGGCAGCCGAGCAGTGGGAAAACATGACGAACGTGCCATTCCTGCCTGATGGCTGTGATCTCGGTTGTAAGTTGACTGTCAGACTGCGCCAACTTCTGCCAGTCACAACAGGCTCAGTTCAGAAGGTGTTGGCATCTCTGGCTTGTATGAGTCCACACCCTAGAGACCGAAATGATCGAGAGCCACTACAACCTCGTGGTCGATAATCACCGCACCAGTATGAATGAGAACACGAGAAACGCACGACTTATGGTGGCACTGAATAGTGTGGGCACCGCCTACTATGACTCTCGACACCCTGTCAAATTCTTAGAGAAGACAGGAAGATGCTGAGCTCTGTACTGGGACATCTACGGACAGCGTGGATTCGTTAGGTAATTCACCCGCGAAACGGTCTAGTCAAATTGAGACAACTGTCAAACGTTCTGACTTGCAGGATACGTCTCATGTTTCTGTGACTACTGCATGTATTGGTTGTAATATAACATGTTTCTAGGATATATGTGTAACATTTATTTTCATACCAAGATGCAGTCGTCACTCGTCACTGTAGGCCTCACAACTATGTGGATACAAAGATAATAACACATTATATTAAGCTTTCATACATGCCTAAGGGTTATGTACTTAATCATTAATGTATTCATAAACTGCCCTTTTTACTCATTAGAAGTGCCCTTTTAAGACATTATCCCCCAGTGAAAATTCTATTAAAAAAACGCCCTGATGTTATTCAATTATAAATGAACATCTAACCTTTAACCTTAGGTCGTTCAGTGATTTCCCAGTGTATTCCTACCTGTATCGTTGGCCATGCTCGCTCGCATACACCTCCCGTCCTATGTCGTCCGCCATCTCACATTCTGCCATCTTCTTGAAGCTGTGGTTAAGTATGAAGTCGGTCGGCCACAGATGGCGCACGATGAAGTTAGCGTAGTGTAGGGGCGTGCCAGACAGCAGGTCTGTCTGCTGCAGTCGTGTCTTGCCGCCAGGTGGCGCGCCGTTCAATTGCCGGACCGACATAGCGCTGGTTTCTGAATGCGGTATTGTTAACATAGTTTATAGTATGTGTCAAAACAACATCATAATTACAAGTTACAACTGCAACTGTCAAGGCCGAATGATGTGTTACCTATTGAGCAAATCGTGATAACGTCTTCCTGTACGACGCTCAAAACGCCCATGGTGACAAAGCATGTACCAACTTCACTTATTCTACCAATGTTAAGCAATACATAGTTCTATAAACAGTGTTAGTTCAAGATCAAAAGCCTGTGCTCGGTCAATGCAAGATAGGACCAATGACGCAGCTTCCTTTGGTGACGTATGAAGCACTTTCCAATCCAGAAAACTAATTAGCGTGATCATAAATATTATACAGTTGAACGCTTTACGATCATATCGGAAATACAGCCATCTCGCAATTAAGGTCACTCTAGAACAGTCTACAATTATTTCCACAACAATAAAGTATAAGAAGTTAGTCTCGCAAATACGGTCACCTCGCAATTCTGGTCACTTTAGTCCAGTCCCGGGGGTGACTTTAATTGCGAAGTTCCAATGTACATTTTGCGTCGGAACCGGGGGTTGGGGGTGGACAATAGTTTAGGTGGGTGCAATAGATAGGATTAGTCTCCCAATATTTAAGCAATTTCGGGCTATTGATTAGCCTCGGTTGTGTGGTGCAAATGGAGGTTTTGGAGAGCCTCTAGGTCCGACGTCTCGTCTCTTTCCGTCGAAATTCACAAATAATCCTTCCAGCGGTCGCTTTGTATATAGCGCACATTTCGAAGTCGTCGTTGCGACATGCTAGAAATAAGAAACTCGTTCATCCACTATGACGTCATACCGGTTGTCAAGCAGAAACAGAGTATTTCACGTGACACGAGTCGCGCTCCATTGGCATGGCTTTCAACATATCACAATAACCATAACATTGAGGACTTTTTTTACATTTGTTACATTCTACATGAGACCGATAACAATAAATGTTTAAATAATTTCGCGCAGAACATTGTGTAACTTGCAACAGTCGCAATGACGTCATGCGCCAGTTCCACTCTACCGCTGCTGCTACTTATTATCAGTTTTTTCACACGCAAAAATATCACCATAGTCAAATTTCTTTAACAACAAACTACATTTCAACAGGAAAATATAAGTGACTTAATTTCATCAAAACTGTCTTTCATTGTGGGCTACTATTCTGTAAAAAGTTTGGGTAAAAAAACAGGTGGAGATGGCAGGTTGAAGATACTGCCACACCCCATCGTATAATAATAATACGGTATTTCTTTAGCGCTAATTCCCGCATAGCGGATCGATGCGCTGTACAAGCGATAAAATAAATGTATATTAATGTATTAAAAACTAAACACTGGTTTTAAGACATATAATACTGAACATTAAAATAGAAACACTAATTTTAAGACAAATAATACAAAAAAAATTAAAATAATGTCCGTCACGACGAAACAATTCAAATTAATTCAAATGTATAATAAAAAGATGAGTCTTTAAAGACTTTCTAAACCTATCCAGTGTCCCTGATGCAGGAAGGTCCACCGGTAGTTCATTCCATAGTCGCGGTGCTGCTGCGCCAAATGCCGAGTCGCCGATGCATTTCTTCGTGATGCCTTGGTGCAGTGTTGGCGCATGGTCCTGGCGTAGACGTCCATCACGCTTTCGTGGCTGCACAAGTTCTGCCAGATAAGACGACGCTAAACCATGGATACATTTGTAAGTCATCACCAACACCTTGAACACAACTCGACTCGCAACCGGCAGCCAATGCAGTTCCTTTAACACTGGCGTTATGTGGTCATGTCTACTGGTGCGTGTTACTAGTCTGGCTGCATTGTTCTGGACTCGCTGCAACCGAGCTGTCTGGGATAACGGTAAGTTGTGCAAGAGTGCGTTGCAATAGTCCAAGCGAGAGGTGACGAGTGCGTTGACAGCACTTTTCACGGCTTCAACTGTAAGATAGTGCCGTATTGATGACAGTCTGTACAGATGGTAGTTACATGCAGCACACACAGCAGTCACGTGATGTGTCATCGTTAGATGTTGGTCCATGAGAATTCCCAAATTCCGTATGCAGTCTACTGGTGAAATTATATCGTATCCAATAGTCATAGAGCAACCTCCGTACATCTTGAGATGATGTTTTGATGTTAAGATGATCATCTTAGTTTTTTCATCATTTAGTTTCAGCATGCGCAGCGCCATCCATCGCCTGACTTCCCCAATGCAGTCTGTGAGTCGCCTCATTGTTTCCGCTTGGTCACCTGGTATAGCTGTATGACGCATATAATTGAATGTCATCAGCATATTTATGGTACTTTATTTCATATCTTTTGAATATGCGCTGCATTGGTGTGGTGTATAGAGTGAAGATAACTGGCCCAAGGACCGAGCCCTGGGGCACACCACTCTGTAGCGGAATAGACTCGGATGTTACTGAGTCAATCTGGACACGATAGGTGCGGTCTCCCAAGTACGTCCGGAACCATGATAATGCCATTTCGCGCACACCGTACTCGTCATGCAGTAGTGTCAGCAAGTGTTTATGATCAATCGTGTCAAATGTGGCTGATAAATCCAGCATGACAAACAGCATTGCACGATTCTAGTCAAGTGCACCAGCAATATCATGCTGTGCTGGACACGCAACAGGGCAGTCTCTGTACTGTGAAGCATCTTATATGCTGATTGGTATTCTTCATGCAGCCCGTTCACAGTGAGATGATCAATCAGACGACGAACTGCAACTTTCTCTAGGACTTTGCCGATGAATGCTATGTTGGAGACCGGTCTGTAGTTCTTCAGCAGATCTCTGTCGAGAGTGTCGGTTTTTAGAAGTGGTTTTACAATTGCTGTTCTCAAAGTGATAGGAAATAGTCCTTACTTAAAGCTGTTGTTCACTATTGCCTCGAGATAGGGAATGTGGATACGTAGTGTTTTCTTCAGAAGATCAGTGGGACAGAGGAATCCAGACTGTGTTATTGCTCTCAACTATGCAAATTTTCCTTGGCAATATTTGATTTAAATGACATAAATTCGTTATTACCGCACTAACCCTATCTGTATCCCTCGCCCTGGCACAGGAGAGTATGTACAGGTCTGTATATATATATATATATATATGTATATATATATATATGACAACTGTAATAGGCGGACGCAATTAATGATTTAGGACAGTTAAGTAGCAGATCGTCTTTGCTTTCCCTGACCAAACAGATACATGTTACACAAAAAACATCTGGTGGAGCGCAGTAGCACAGCGGAAAGAGTTGGAGTCTCGACTGTGAGAACCCGGGTTCGAATCCTGTGCGTCGGTGTCGAACCTTGGGCAAGTTCGTTTACTCTACATATAAAACATTGCTTCAGTTCACTCAGGCTCAGCTGTATGAATGAGTACCTGGCTATAGACAGTGGTGGATATTTGTGTATGAATACTCAATAGTCTTCGCACATTAATTGCAGCGTGGCTGAATGCTTCCCAGAGAAGTCGCGATGGTGTCCGATTGACCAGGTCTGCCAGGGAGTAAAGTGTAAAGCGCTTTGACCAATGTTATGGACTGGATACTGCCCTATATATGAACTTACCATAACTTTTTAAATCTCCGGCACTTTTTTCTGTTTGTGTTTGCAATACTGGCACAACATCCAAAAAGATGGCTTCGGCCAGTGATGTTGGTCGTATTTGGGCATGTCCCTTACCTGATTTTAAGTACTTAACACTGGGTGACTCCTAAAAGAAGGGGTGTCAAACCCTTCCATAGGTTGTGAGTCTGTGGAGTACCACTTCGTTAGAATACCATGAACCCGGACGTGCGGACGTGCGGACGTAAATAAGTAGTGATCTGTCCCACGCATCGATATGCGTAGCCGTAGCCGTAGGCCAGACTCCAGCAGAGGCCCAACACAACAGTGGCCTAACACAATATTAACGCAATAAACATATGAATATACTAATGTCATACACTTGTTAAACTTAACCTTTGGATAATATGAATACTTTAATGTAATACTACACCTGTTAAACTCTGGAATCATGTGAGTCGGGGAGATAATGCCTGCTCATGACAGTATGGCCCGTGACGATTGAGGCCGCAGTAGCCGGATGTTTATCATTTATGTGTACTCAATAACGCCATCTTGCGGTAAATACAAATTTTTTGTGAACCCGCCTAGTGAGAATGAACACCAAAGGCTAGCGCCATCTGACGGCGCCATATACGTTAATTATACGTTATGATACCGATTGAACAATACAGTAGACTGATGGTGCGATTTTATACTGCGATGCATCCTCGTATTAAAAAGCCAGGGGCGCTGCACGTTTCTTATCTCAACTATAGAGACTATAGCAAGCAGGCTCAATATGTAAACTAGAGCGTAGAGACTATAGGCTGCACATTTCATCACTATAGAGACTACGGATCACGGGATCCTGGAAGTATTGGCAGGATACACGACTTCTTCCATCTCCCACCATTGGAAGAACGACGCAGGCAACTCAGGTTGACAATGCTATATAAGATAGCACAAGGCCTGGTCCGGGCCCTACCAGCGGACGCCTTCCTCACACCTGCCAACAGAGACAGACGTAGGATCAGACCAACCACTTGGAAGGAATCGAGACTAACAACATTATACAAAGGCACGGCGATAACAACAGCCGCTGCTTCAAAATACCCCTTCTAAAACTGACAAATACCAATATACTTGTCAGGTAAAAAGCTTCCCATGAGCTCAATATAGAGGTTCGTTCTTTGTAAATGCCGTCATCGAATGGAACGTCATCGCAGATGATATTATCTGTCCCTATACCTGCCAACTTTGTTGCTTGAATTCTGGGAGATTCGTCAGCGGTTCAGCATGCTTCCCGTGTCGCGCTGTCTCGTCTCGGATCATCCGAAGACGGGGGGAGAGCCGGGGTGTTGTTGGAGATTTCTCGCCGGAACTTCAACGATTCAGCATTTCTCATCATTTCGTAGTGTCGCGCTGTCTCGGATGATGATATCGGAAGATGGGTGGATGCTTTTGGGGATTTTAACTTTAAGCGAAAGTCCGGGAGATTTGCTTATATTTCGGGAGACCGGGATATACACACAAAAATCAAGGAAACTCCTGGACATGGCAGGTATATATATCCGCTCACACGTACCAACGCCTTTTCGTCTGCAGTTGGGAGGCAGAGGGTTGCACTCAACGGCTAGCAACCTTATGAGTTCTTCATATTTTAACACTCTTTTAACAGTGTTGTATAAAGTATCTAGAAATACTTTTTTGGTATATAAATTTGCGCTGCGCACACCCCAAACGTCACGTTAATAACCGCAATCGGCCTCTGTGGTGCACCCACATAGAACATTATACATTATACAGCACTGAAGTGTTACGTCCTACCAACACGTCAGCGGAAAGGATCTTGCCCAATTTACGTCGCTTCTGTTCGGGTTCCTTGGTCGTGAGCACTTCATAGCTGTCGAGCACTACGAACTAGCTCATGTGAGAAGACAGTGCGATCTGGTGGTCCAGAAGTATATTCCCTGGTCAATAGTCTCTGGTTCAGCTCCGTCGACGACATGCGCACTTCTTTTCCACCTTTCAGTTTGACAGTTTTCCTCATAACTGCAAAGGTTTTCACTTGGTCTGACTTCCTGAGAACGATGTCTCCGTACTTCTGATCGGTGATCTTCAGGTGCATTTTCATTCCAATATCCACAGCTTGGTTTACATTGACTCTCTCATCAGCTATGATCCCAGTACAGTAGCAACATTTTGCAGGTGGTCGTGGGAAATGGGTTGTGACTTCGCAGAAAGAACAGGAATTTGGCCAGATCAATGGTGTCCTGTTTGATGCGTCTAGCACGACATTCTCTGTGTTGGTCTGACATGGTACCTATGAATGTACTAGTCAGACATCGGAGAGCAGCTGTGTACTGTGCAACAATGTGAGCTGATAGAAGCCACTTGGTCCTGGCTGCCTCTTTGTGCGTTATATTAATCAGTCCAACTTGGGTCTTCCCTGCTCCCATGAGACACAGTTCGATAGTCATGTCGCTCCATGTTCCCGACAAAAACAATGACGCATTGTGACGGATGGTGAATAGTCCATGCTTCATTGGTAAGTGTAAACAGGTACATGTTGTCTTGCAGATACAGTCGACAACATTTTGTGTCATTGTTGTGACCCACGGCAGCGAGAAAAGGTAGCATTGCTTGAGTTGCTTTGATGTGAAGCTGCCAAGTTCCTGTTCTTTCTGCTCTGATGAATATGCATACTACAGAGACAAACTCCATGAATTGGAACCAGAGTTTTGCTGTTCTGGCTGTCTGCATCTGGGACTTGATTTTTTGAACAACTTGGTAGAGATCCTGCAATGACTCATCAAATGGGGCCTCTTCAATGTTTAATTCACGATTGATTAATCTAATGTAGAGCACACCAAGATTTGACCACATATCCCTCTTCTCCTGCTCCTCGGTAGTGTTCGTTTCACCAGGATTATCACGTTGTGTCTTCATGGTGGTAGGACCTAGATGGTTCTGTTGTAGGTTGCCACCCGGCTCCATTGGCTGCATTCTATCATCCTCCTCCTCCTGGTCTGTTCCATCAGTTTTTGTCTCTTCCTTGACGTCATGAGCGCTACACATCTGCTGCAGCATCTCGTCATCCTCATCTGGAGTATCTCCTTTGCTCACGCTAACAAGTTCTTCCTCTTGTTGGTTCCGTCCAGTCTCTTTGTGTGCGTCCTCTTTGTCATCCTCTCCTTCGGCTTCAGCACCTGCTTTGGGTCGCAGAAGCAATAAGTGAGGAGCTGCATTTGTCAGAAGACAAGCACGGAGGGTCGTTGTGTACGACTGTCTTCGAACATCTTTGGAATTGACTTCTGTGCATACACAGTTGCCCAAATCTCGTCCAAACCACTGTCTTCCGTGCATTTACAACCTGCAGACAGGAATGAAATCAACTGGTGAAACCCGCCCAGACGTAGCTGCACATGCTGGAAATCCTCTCTGTTTTTTGCTTAGTTTTGTACGCTTGCAGATACAGGGGCTGGTCAAATGTCAATTGTGCATAACGCATTGCTCTATATCAGCGACCCGTTCCTGAAAAAGATAGAAACAATTTGTCCTACGCCCGTGAGACCGTTAACTCTTAGAAAATTCGTAAGACTTACAGCCATAATACAGGTGATCCGTAAGAGTTGGTGTGCATGCATACCACACATTTTCAAATCGCTCAAGCCTAAATGCATAAGAATCCGTAGCAATCATTACACACATTTATTATAACTTTTCTAACAATCTGTAAGCTAGTAATACATACAGAAGCTGTTATTTATTTAGAATATAGATGCATTGTGTAAATGTCTTAAGGGGGTTTACGAAAACGGTTTGTTCTATTAAGTAGGTACTAGGAATTTTGGACCAATTAATATAAACTAATCAACAAAAGAAAGTATATTTCTCTTAAATGGATTATAAATTATTATAATATGTGGGGATCGCACCCCAAGATATTTGGCATCAAAGGATGCAGTGATCAAATATGGATTAAATGAATGCAACCATGCGGCATTTACACCATTATCTGCACAACCAGAATGGGGTATGTACGGGGGTCTGATCCCAAAGTGACACTTTCACAACTTCTGCAGTCATTTGTTAAAAACTAGTGTTGATGATCCTTTGATCACTGCCACTGGACAATGACGTCCCCCCATTGAATGAGATTACTCATGCGAAATATGAACATGTTGTGTGCACAAAGTTACACAATGGTTCATAATGTCGTACATCTGTACTGGTCAGGGAGACAGTGCTCTGGAATAATCTGTGTGATAACAATCATGCCACGTCTGTCCAGTTTAGACCGTGGTAGGGCAATTAGACACTTGCAGGCTGGGGTACACGTCAAAATGTGGTTGCAGCCACATTTGGAATTTCACAAGCAACCATAAGTAAACTGCAAAGGCGGTACCAGGACACCGACGACGTGCGAGACAGGCCAAGATCTGGCAGACCTCGTGTAACAACTGCTGCCACTGACTGGCGTATCGAGACTATAGCAGCCAGGCGATGTTACGTGACTGTTACCACCATACAAGATGAGGTCAGACAGCCTGGACGCCAACGTATCAGAACGCAGCAGTGCGCCGCCGCCTCCATCGTGCAGGTTTTAGGGCTCGCCTTCCAGCAAGTGCCTGACATGAAAGCGGGAAACGATCGTCAGCGATTGATTTGGTGTCGTCACAGACGTCGATGGAATATGGATCAGTGGGGGAACGTACTGTTCTCTAATAAATCGCGATTTATTTTGAAGAAAAACAATGGCCGGATAAAGGTGTGGTGAAGGAGAGGTGAACGTAATGCAAGAGCTTATACACTTCCAAAGAAGGCCTTTCATCGTGGCAGCGTGATGGTATGGGGAGGTATAACATCACGTGGCAAGACCCCCGTTGGTTATTGTCGATGGCAACCTCAATTCATTTCGCTATGTTGATGAAATCTTGGAGCCAGTCTTTGTTCCCTTCATGCGAAACATGGGTCAAGGTGCGCTATTCCAGGACAATAATGCCTGACCACACCGTGTCAGGATCGTTGATACCTACCTGCAGCAGGAGCAGATCACGAGGATGGAATGCCCAGCATGCTCGCCTGAATTGAATCCTATTGAGCACATATGGGATCAGTTGGGCAGAGCGGTTCATATGCGTCTGCATGCTCAAAGTACACTGGCCGATCTGAGGAGATTCCTGGTGGAAGAGTGGGACAGGTTGCCTCAAAACAGTGTACAGCGCTTTGTAAACAGCGTGTGCCGTAGATGCGAGTCGTGTATTGCTGCAGCTGGTGGGCCCACTCATTGTTGATATAATGTGCGCAATACAATTATTTCAAAGTCCATTCTGAGTGTTGTATCCCTATTGTACAAAAGTGCCACTTTGGGGACAATACCCCCCGGACATACCCTATTCTGATCGTGCAGGTAATGGTGTAAAGGTTGCATTAATGTAATCCATATTTGATCACTACATCCTTTGATACCAAATATCTTGGGGTGCGATCCCCACATATTATAATATATGCCATTTAAAATAAATATATATTTCTTTTAATGATTAGTTTATATGTGATAATATCGCTCGTGTTTGGATTTAATATGTGATATTATCGCTCGTGTTTGGATTTTAAAACATTGGCTTTCGATATACAATGGTAAGATCTAATCTTGTTGCAAACATTAGATTTCTTATATAACTATTATTAGCGAGTTAATGCATACATAAAATACAAATCAACACAAGTATTCTAACCGTTAACTTGCTGGCCAGTGGAGTGGAAGTCAGTGCGCCAAAACTCAATTTCATCTATGTATGGACAGCCAATGTTCTTGAAAAAAATCGAGATCCCAGGGTTGATTTTGGTTGTTTTTTTGGAAGTTCAGGACACACTACTGGTCATCATAAAAAATGGCTTTTTAACCAAAATGTCAGCAGGGCTCCTGTGGTGTCGCGCTGTCTCGGATGATGACATCGAAATATGGGGAGTGCTGCTGAAGATTTGAAGCAAAAATCCGGAAGATTTGCCTGTATTCTGGGAGACAGGGAGACACACCCAAAATCAGGGAGACTCCCGGAAATTCTGGGAGAGTTGAACTTCAGGTATATTGGAATTATGGAAAGAGAACAACAACTAGGGCAAAATACAAATTTAAAAAGCGTAAGTCATAACTTGCATCACCTAACTGGCAATACACACATCACCTAACTGGCAATGCACACATCACCTAACTGGCAATGCACACATCATCTAACTGGCAATGCACACATCACTTAACTGGCATTGCACACATCACCTAACTAGCAATACACACATCACCTAACTGGCAATGCACACATCACCTAACTGGCAATGTACACATCACCTAAGTGGCAATACACACATCACCTAACTGGCAATGCACACATCACCTAACAGGCAATGCACACATCACCCAACTGGCAATGCACACATCACCTAACTGGCATTGCATACATCACCTAACTGGCAATGCACACATCACTTAACTGGCAATGCACACATCACCTAATTCGCTCATCGCCTAATAAGAAATAAATTTAGTCTAATTCATTGATGATATATACTTATACTTTATTACATAACATGAATATTCAAGGTGAATATTTATAAAAACCTATATTGTATGTCACTTGCATACATAGTATCCCACTAACGACACATATTAGAAGCCACAATTTCTGCAGATTCATCCAATACAACAATTAGATTATGCAGTGCTTGCAAGGTACATAAACAAGCAATAATCTGATGCTTATGTCTAGATATAAATGTCACAAAGGCTGGATGATGGACAAGTCCAATAGTCAATGGCAGGTTATACGTAAACCCAAGGAAAATATATAAGGTTATTTGATATACACAAAACTAATATGTACACACCAGCAACGAATCAGTACCTTTACATTTAAGCACATGTTGGCTTACATTTTTGTTACGGCAACTTAGCGCAAAGACACGATTGCCATTACCAAAGCTACTACCAGATTTAATGTCAATTACACTATAGCCATTCCAAATCAATTACAGAATACAAATTCCAGTATAAACATACCAGTTTCAAAATACACCAATTCCAATGATCAATTCCATATTGAATAACAGTATGTGAATAGACCAGCTAGACATACCTGCTGCCAACAACTGGCATATACAGCGCATTGTATTTTAGAGCAGATGTAATTTCAGACACAATCTTCCATTCAAAGTTCAAGTACATATTAAAGAAATCTAAAGCTGAAATTTATATGATGCAATCGATCGAAAAATTAACTGTAAAGTAATTTGATTTCTTCACCAATTCCAGTTGCATTTTCATCAATTCCAATAAAAAACACAAATTCTAGAATTGGCGTTTTAGTTGCAGATACAATGAAGTTCACCCCAGTTGTGGCCATAATTATACAAACTAGCTTACACCCATGGACACACAGCTACAAAGAGTGGATCAACACTCGATTTCTCCACAAAGTTAATAACTCTAAATAGCTACCTTTTTGTTTTTATAAATACATTGCCATTTGTTAGATCAGAGACCAGTGGTCAAGTGAACTGAATTAACACAGAGGTGGGTGGACCTTTCAAAGAGCAAATCAACTTGTTAAGCAAATGAATAGGCACAAGCTGCAGTTATATATTTTACAATTCAAGTGTCGGGAATGTGAAATAATAAATGAAATAACTGTACAGTATTTATTAGCTGCGTGTGAGACCAAAATCAAACGTACAAGTTGCCACCTGTGATACTGCACTACTGTTCACCAAAGATTACATCGCTCTGATGTGGACTATCGCGAGTAATTGTTCACAAATAGCCTGGAATTCCTACATTGAACTCAACACGTGACCAAAACACTGACCAAACAAAGCTTTCAAAATGGCATGCGTACCATCGATCCACATATATAGCAACTACCACTAATGGACAACACAGTTACATCTCATCTGCTGCTGTAATCAACAACTAGGCAATGGTAATAATGTATAACACTGAACAGACTTGACAGTATTTACAACAGAAAGCACGCCACACACCATCAGGCAGGTTACAATTTACATCCTGTACATGAAATCATTAAGATGCCCTGACAACATGTTCAGCAAATTAATATCGAAAGATAAGACTGTGCTTGTACTAGTGACATAGAGCTTTCATCTCATCAACTATGTCTGGGGTGAACAAACCTGCCGAGTTACCCCGTGGGGTTAGATCACCATTTTACTTCTGGGTTCAGATCACCATTTTACAAACGGATTCAGGAAAGACAAATGAAGTGCCAGCAATTCTGGCATGGAAATTCACAGAATTTCTTCCCTTTAGAAGATTTCTGGGCTGGGAAAATGGCATAATTATGGTCAATAACTCTTACGTTGTGTCAAGTAAATTTTCTTGTGGCTGTTTGGCACTGTATGTTCCCTGATGGGAAGCATTCTTTCTGTTGAATATCTTGAAATGATAAACCAGAAAGTGACACATTTTTCCCAGCAGCTTTATGAAATAATAGTTTTTCAGATAATTAAAACAGTAACTCTATGAGCAGAATTGCCACAAACAGACTCAGATGCTGACTTGTCCCTACAATGACATGCTTAGGACTGACATCCGTCGACCCTGGTGCAGTCAACGATACAGTCAATGGCTTAGTTGTCTAGGGCTGTTATATGCACAGTACGTGAACAAAATCACAAGAGTGCAGTCACAGTAAAGTGCTGAAAGAGGCTGTGATGCCTTATAGAACCAAATATCAATGGAGCTTCTCAATCATAAATCTTTCTCCCTTGTCAATCTGAGATACACCTCATGATGCAAAATGCCAGATGGTCATAAGATGTTTTCAAGACGTGACTGAGTGTACACATTCAAGCATTGACACAACTGGCTCTTGCTGAGAACACTTGTCGTTCATAATGTACACCCTGCATGCATGATGAGACCAGGTGAAATGTACGTGTATCAAAGGCAATGTAAGACATGGTTCTATTCAGAACAACGCTGTGTGTCCAGTGCCTCGTATTTACAATTCCACCGAATTGCATTTCACAACATATATATAATCATTCTGAGATGAAGTTTGTATTCACAGACAACAGTTGGTTGCATCACAGAGGAATATGCACAGTAGAGTTGGTCAGACAGCACACACAACAAACAGATAACGCGTTCTTCACTAAACTCAAGCGTACTTTCACCTAAGTCTGAAAATATATATATGGCTATACACAAAGCTGCATAAACACTGAATCCAAGATCATACACTAGATTATGTACATGTCTTCCGACTACGACTACTATGTGCACATTTAAATCTAAATGTGCACATCTTCAGCAACACGAGAAGCAGTTCATGCACATCACATATCTGGGCTCAGGGCAGTGTATTATCATGCCAGCTGGGAAACGATTTAAACCCCGGTTACCACCAGCAGGGAACTCTGGGTAGTCTAGTTGAACTGCAGTGAGAGCGGAACTCGGCAACGACGTGACTTGTGATCAACTGTACATAAGTTGTCCACTGCCCTAACGCGACCCCGAGTGACTGTCGGACAGACCAAATGTGTTCATTCGTTGAATGAGTTGAACATCCCAGAGAGATCCGTGAAGCCTGTTCCGGAGTTGTCGAGCATACGCAACATATCCGAGAACTCCTCCTGCTGTTGCTGCTGCGAACTACCACTATGTCCCGTGCTGCCACCTGCCTGGCCCTGGCTGTGTGCTCCGCTCCCGGCCGCTGTCCGAGTCTGACCGGTGGTGCCACCATGCGGCACGGTCGAGTCGGAGGTCGGTGTCCACTGTGGCCACACGGCTGTCTGCGCCGTCGAACTGTAGTTACTGGCACTGCCACCAGATTGTTGTGTGCGGGCGTTCGCTCCGAGCTGGGTGTACGTTGGTGTAACGTTGGCTGAAAGAAGAAAGCAAATATTGTTAATAATAATAGGTCTGGACAAAGTCCACTTTGTCGTGCTTGAAATATATAACTGCTTAAATTAGTTATAAATAAAATCTAAATTATTATGCATAATGTTTATATTAATGCATTATGTTAAACAAGGGAGACGGTCTTTAAAAATTGTTTAAAAATAGCTAGACAAGATGGTTAAGCACTCTCCACTAATAAACCATAAAGAAACTTAATTTAGTGGGCATAAATGTTACATATCAAATCAGCCAGTCCACCTCAGTGAACTGAACGTAGGACAATGTGTTAAAATAGCTGCACTTAGTACCTTGGATGGTGGTGAATTTTACTCTTATGGTATGTTATTGTTAACACAATTTATATATAACTACATACCTTGTTGAAATTCGATTACTATTCCTAATCATAATTCTCTTTTAAAAATTATCAACTTTTTTATATTTTTAAATTACTGCATCTGATTAGTTTTACATTTACTGCTGGTTTTGGTGGATCTGTAACACCATCAACTAGTGTTGGTGGATCTGTAACACCATCAACTAGTGTCGGTGGATCTGTAACACCATCAACTAGTGTCGGTGGATCTGTAACACCATCAACTAGTATTGGTGGATCTGTAACACCATCAACTAGTGTTGGTGGATCTGTAACACCATCAACTAGTGTTGGTGGATATGTAACACCATCAACTAGTGTTGGTGGATCTGTAACACCATCAACTAGTGTCGGTGGATCTGTAACACCAACAACTAGTGTCGGTGGATCTGTAACACCATCAACTAGTGTCGGTGGATCTGTAACACCATCAACTAGTGTCTAAAAGGAATCCATACCTGGAGACCCAGCAGATCCAGAGGGACTCATCTGGCTGAATGATGCTGTTGCTGCTGCTGAATTACCGAAGGTGGTGCCGTTACCCTGAAAAAAGTGATCATGTGACCAGGTAACAATAACTGCCAGATGCATCACAAAATTGTAATAAGGGACACACTTTTGTAAAGTATCAATTAAAAAATCACTAGTAAAAAAAATGTGTCTTACACCGGAAAAACACAATTTAAAATTATCTTGAATGGTCATTAAACTCAAATTTTTATTAAAGAAAAGGCCTTCTACATGACGGTAAATGTGGCTATCCAAAACTAAACCTCACAAACAATTGTAATTTTGTGCATTACATCATATATTTTGTTGAAATTCTTGCCTCAAGTTTTTCTTTGTGACAAAAACATAAGGCAACGTTTTTAAAGTGACAACTTTGTGCGGGAATGTTTCACTTATGAGATGTTATGTAGTCATAGCAATGTAATTCATGTACAAAACCATTATCAAGGTTGGTGGCAAAGGTCAAGCGTGACGGCGGTCATGCGCAACATGAATTGCTATTGTTATACAACCAAAATGTTATGACCACATTTAAATTACAAATCTGCAGTGATTATAAACATTGCCTATAACGGATATTTTCGAACACCTGTCTACAGGTAAATTCTCACCTGTGTAGACCTGTACCCGGTGGACCGTGGCCAGTTTGTGCGGTTACGCTGTGACCCACTCAGGTCACCGGCCGGAGCGAGACCTTCCACTGCTGCATTCATCGTGGAGGTCACGACCCCAGGGTACTTTATTTGGGAGGAGTTGCCCGAATAGTTGCTGTACATGGTCTGCTGCCCTGTAAGGGGAGGCTTGCATTAGGAACACCAGACAGTATGGAGTTAATTATGGACATGTAAACAAGTTTTCACGAGACTGTACATTAAACCTCTGCATGAATTATAAAACAGACCAGTGATTTTGTAAGCTTTCGCCTACAATCCCTCATTTTAATTTTACAGCCCCCATGTCGTGCTCCCTATTAAACATAAAACTCATCAAATACCCAGATATTACGCTTCTCTTGATTCCACATCCAAAACATCTCAGGGGGTCGAAGTAATCAACAATACACATCTATATTTTTCTGTATAATGGGCCAAGTCATTTAGAATCTAGCAACATCGTACAGACTGCATAAATTGTCAATATTAGCTCAGTGGTAATTGCATCCGAGTTCAACCTTTGCTATTTCAGTGAGATTATCTGTCTTGAGTTTGTTCAAATTTTAATTTTTCATGTGAGAACCACACTAATAAATGAGGAATGGACTTTGCATCTTTAAGAATTTCAGGGTAAAACGCGATAAAAAAATTTTGTTTTTAAATAGGCCCAAACATGGACAAAACATTTGTTTAATACATGTCAAGCTACGATGCTATTTAATTTATACAAAAATGAGATAAATCCTCATGAAACAATGTGCACAAAACATTGCTTGTTTACAAACCGCAATAAGCACCATCTGATTTTTTGATCAAAACGTGATATATCCATTTTTTGCCAATCACCACCGCCTTGCCGCACATGCAGCTACAGGGAGTGATGGCATGCACACACTGTATGAATATACCGCATTTTGATAACAAAATCATTTAATAGCACATGTTGTGTAACAAATCTGCAACAAATATTTTATTAGACTTTTCTACCATTCTCTATGATTTTAGATTCTTAATATAACCCAACTTCATTTACAATTTCTTTAAACTTTGAGGATGAAATCCAAGTGCCTTTTTATCAAAACCAATCAAGTGGATATAATTATCGCGTTTTCCCCCCGAAACCCTTCACATGCAGTTCCGTTGGCTACTGTGCTCCACGTGATGCTGCGGTCACTTACCAAGTGTTTGATCGGCCGCGATGCCTCGGTAGATGTCCGAGTACTGACCACTCGCCCCCGATTCCTGGCCAATGATCGACTCCCCCTGGTGTCCGTACGTAGTGAGAACGGAACTGCTGGCCGCCTGCTCAGGCTGGGTCTCGGTGGAGGCGCTGCTCTGTTGTCTGAAGGCAACAACACCAGTGTTATCCAGTACTGCTCAAAGCGTTTTAACACGTTATCAGCTGACATGAACACCACAAATAACCCAACTCGTGTGAACTCCTCGGCCGTAGGCACAAGACTGGAGACGTGGACTTAGGTGATACAATCTTCAAAACTAGCCTACATGACCTGTTTGGAGATCAGTTCATTTCGGCTCTACACAAAAATACCCTGGGTAAAAATTTATTCATCTGCATAACACAAATTTCAATTGAACACAACAGTGACAAGAACAACTGTGACAACTGCGGTCAAAGTGAGTTATTGACACACAATTACTGTCAATAAATCAATTACTGTAAATAAATCAATCAGAATGTAATCAAAATGGTTTTGCTATACATTCCTGCTTACATTTTAAATTAAAGTCTCTTCACAATTTCCTGTTCACACGAACAGCTGCAAGAACTGATGACCTGAGCATCAAAACAAGGGCAGTGGTCAACACCATCCAACAGTACCCAGGTATGCAGTCCCACTGATTATTTTATTTCTGTTGTCACCTATTATGGCCACAGTGAAACAAATGAAACTTAATCTGGCCAGTGCAGATATGACGTCACATATGGTTCACCTATTTCATTCTACTGTTATGTCAGAGGTAGTGTACCATGAAAATTAAAATATTCATAAACAATTGATAAATAAATACTGTCAATATCACTGATGTAAGCAGTTACTAGATGTCCCTTAAAAATAATTATTTTTTGATTCATTTATTATATTTAGTACAGTAACATTTTAAAGGTAACAAATAATCAATCAAAACAGTCATTAAATAAGTAATTTCCATCGCCATCTACGCTGTACTCTCAGGTCGCTAGTTCTTGCCCCAACTTGCGCCAATGTACACGGTCGAGTGCACGCAAACCTTCGATGTCAACAATGCTGCATAATTATACGTGTAGAAGTGAAAGGCGGAGTGTGACTCACTTGATGAGGCTGTTGGTGCAGACTATGTATTCCACCTCGTCTGTGTACGGGTTCTGGAAGCTGAAGCTACTGGTGCGCAGCCACACCCACTCCTGGTTCTTGGCTTGGAAGCGGTACATCACTGACATCACCTGGCCCTTCAGCTTGAGTACTGCAGCACAACACACAATACATCACTGACATCACCCGGCCCTTCAACGTGAGTACTGCAGCATAACACACAACTACATCACCTGGCCCTTCAACTTGAGTATTGCAGCATAACACCCAATTACATCACTGACATCACCCAATGAGTAGTACTGCAAGACAATCTCAAGTCTGAATAGAATACACTGTTCCCCCAATTCAACACGCACGCACGCACGCACGCACCACACACACACACACACACATTCCATACCATGCATACATGTTTACTCTGGATGAGCAGCCTGGTCAAGACCCAGAGTGTTTGAGTGAGATAATTCTCAACTCTACAGATGTCTAAACTTCTGCACGACATCAGTCACAAGATTCCATGTGCAGACATCAGAGTCCACGTCCAAGATACACTGTGCGTGCGTGCTCGCGGTGTACTTACCCTGCTCAAAGCTGTCCTTCATGTGTGCCTGGTCCTCAGGGTGGTAGAACTCATAAGCAGACTTTCCTAGCAGCTCCTGGGGTTGGTAGCCCAGCATGACTGTCACCCTGCTCCAACAGACGACAGTTATGATGTGCCGTCTTATATAGCATCAGTGTTGCTTACACCATTAGCCAAGCAGCCATAGGTTTTCTTAGATCAAGACTGTGTGAAACAAAGTGTTTCCATTTTGCTGTGATGGATCTTTGCATAGGCAGCAACTGCTTTAAGGGTCCTTTCTGCAAGATACACATCAACTGGGCTTAATGGAATTGACCAAGTTTTGAAATGGTGGTAGGTGGACTCAAACTCTGGTCCTCTCATTGGACAGAGTGGTGCTGTCAACTATAGTCCACTAAGCACTATCTCCCATCATATAGTACTGTCTATGACTAGATTGCCTGGTGCTGGCTACCAGCCAACACTTCATCACAACTGGACTCAATCTCAATGTCCCTAACACAATCATAGCCATAAATTTGTTGCTCTCAAGGAAATTTAAATAAACAATTAATTATCTACTACGTCCTTAGAATGCTGCGAACAAACAACAAAACAAGTATGGTACTGAAAACAATACGGAAAGAGAAAATGAGGATGACTAAATAACTAACTGCGAAGAAGATGCAGCAGCAGAAAATAAAAACACAACACAAGTTGAGAGAACGGCTGAGGCAGAGTAGGGTGACATCAGTTGTTCTCTGCCTTGTCAGTCTGATCACAGGGGGGTGGGTGGCAGTCAAAGGGTACGTTCTTATGTAACATTGTATCCAGTTTGTTGGACTGCTCTTTGGGAGGTATTCTATTATTACAACTACTATTACCACCACTACTACTACTAGTGTCCTGTCTAACTACTACCACTACTACTGCTAGTAGTAGTGGTAGCACTAGTAGTAGATTAGGCGACACATAGTGGATAATTTATCGTTCATGTAAAAAAATCAGCATCGTCATCAATCAACTCTCAAAATACAATAACATATGATCTCCACTGTCTGAGCAGAAATAGCACATAAAACTAATGAATATAAAGACTCAATGAGAACATTACCAATGTAAACAACCACTTGGTGTACCTTTGATCAACAAATGTGAACTTTCCGTCGATGCTATGTCGTGAGATGAACTCGGTCAAGCTGTTCTGGCCCGATATATCGACACAGTTTGGACTGCTTGTCACCTGCAGTCGACCAATCGCCACGAGGCAGTTGTTTGTGTGACCCTCTTCATCATTCGGATCAATCTGCTGCCCTGAAGTACAAAAACATACCCTCAGGAACGGGCACTTACAAAAACACAATACTGTAAATTTTTAAATCTCATCTTAAAACCATGGCTTTGAAGATGAAACAGTTTGTGTCAAAGAAATAAAAATATGTTGCTCTCACCTTTCTCCCTGTTGTCTGGGGGAAATGCTTAAACTAAAATATGTTGCTCTCACCTTTCTCCCTGTTGTCTGGGGGAAATGCTTAAACTAAAATATGTTGTTCTCACCTTTCTCCCTGTTGTCTGGGGGAAATTCTTAAACCAGGGATGAGAGTGACATTCAGAGAAAAAAAACGGAAATTTTGCTGTGGCCCACATTTCAGCCCGAGAGGAGTCTCGTCTAATGGGGGGAGGGGGGACTTCTCAGAGATATTTTTTATTGTAGACGACATATGGTGTATTTTGTTAACATTTCCAATAGCAAAAAAGCACACGGACACACGCACACATTGTCATAGTACTAACTCAATATTTTCTGGACTGAACCCGAGTTGGCTGACGGGCAGCTTTCTCCTTGTCAAAACAGCCCGTTGATGGGCCATTCTAGCTTTCTTCGTTGCCAGTTCAACTGCTTCCTTAGCTTTGTACTTGGTGGCTGCCTTCGTCTTTGACATGTTCAGCTCAGTTTTCTTCTCCTCCTTCATCTTTCCTTCCTCAGCAAGATGGATGGAGTACATTTTGTGTGCACCCCTCGTGTTGTGAACGAGGCGACCAGTCATGTTTGTGGAAGTCCTGTATAGCAGTCTTGTTGCTTGCCATGAGTGAGTACTTCACTGTCTGTATAGTGCTGAATGTACTAGCATTCTTTCTGGCAGTGGCAGTATTCATGATGCTAGACATGTGACTAAAAAACACCCTTCCACTTGAGGACCATGAAAGCAGCTCATCATTGCAGCCACCAGCTTTGACAAGGCTGGGTACTTGCCAGTGGACAATATGGTAGCCCACCACGAGTCCAATCTGGAACTTGTGGGTGCTTGTGGAAGTGTGTTGTCTACATGGAATCGGCGAACTTCTATGTGATACGCCCTCTGTTCATGTTCTAATAGATCATTGGTGACCAGTGTGAGCAGTGCCAGCGTGTGTACTTCAATGCCTTCGGTTCCCCTCTGACTATAGCCTGTAGGATCCAATCCGCATAGTTGACATCAGCCTCACACCACAAACAGTAGGCTTTCCCTGGTACTGATAATTTACTGATGAATATATCCAACATAGTGTCTCCAGCCGATCTCTCCAGCCATGCCCAATTCCACTTATTCCTGACACTTGTAAATGTCCTTCACGCAACATTTGTCTGGCTGTACAACAAATCGTTGATTAGCCATTGTGTTTGAAAATGATCGACATCTCCACAAAATATATCGTCGTTTCCTATTGGTCCACTGCTTTTGTGCGCGCACTTCGAAAGAGCTGAAGCGAACAGCCGACAGAACTAAGGGTTTTACTTCGCAGATTCACGGGTTCGGTTGGGTCGGTTCTGTCTCTAATTGCCAGGCAACGTCATTAACACGTGGCGACACCCGGTGGATAGATGGTTAACTCAGTCCGCAGATAGATCGTCAGTGAATTGTCCAGGATTGTATATGCCCTACCCCCATCAACATTCATTTTTTTCTCCCCGGATTTACACGATTCACAAAAATGCTCTTTGGAGCAGTATAAAAACAGGAATTCCGGCAAAAACCGGAAATTTCTCATCCCTGTTAAACTAAAATATGTTGCTCTCACCTTTCTCCCTGTTGTCTGGGGGAAATGCTTAAACTAAAATATGTTGTTCTTCTTTCAATCTCTGTAGTCCAGCCTTGATACTTGTCTTAGATGTTTTAAATCCTTCCCTAAACTTATGTTTCTAGTAGCTTACCTAGAATTGACCACTGCAATGGATAAAAAACTACAAGTGCCTCATTAATTTTCATGTAAATGTAATTGCTGGTACTTAGACCAGGCCTCGTGCAGAAGGTACCCCAAGTATTGACCAAATCTGACCAATTTATAGATCCCGAATGTGATGTTTAATTACGAGTGACCTCCGTGAAGCTTCACCTTAGCAACACTGTATACATACTAATGCATATGTATTTTATACTAATGCTGCATACATCTGCCAGGTCAACAAATCCTGCATGCTATATGAGCTTTAAAAACTTTTGCATTTTGCAAAGAAAACAATGCTTGGTCAGAATTTCAGCCAAAACTAAAATGGAATATTCTACTTCACATTTACTGCAGACATTTTAGTAAGCCTGTTGGTCCTGGTTGTTAGCAAACAGTGACTTAATGGATCCACAGATTCCTTATAGTTTACGTAGATGAAGCAATCCTTACCCGCCGGTGGCCAGTTCTTGATGTAGCCGGTGACGTGAATGACGACGTATTGGTGACCATCACGTGACGGACCAAGTGTGTTCCGCTGTCGGATGCGCACCGTGTGACTAGAGGTTATGGGGTCAACTGGCATGTTGCCAATCTTCATGCGGATGATGAAAGCACGGCGTGACCCCATGCACAGTCGCATCGAGGCTACAAACATCCACTCACGTCATAATCTTCAAGGGGCTGACTCCAAACTCAACTCGGTTTGGGGGAAATGTCAAAACATCACAAAGACGGTATGCAATTATTTTTTAATTGTTAAAAGTATTTAAGCAAAAACTGTTTTGCTGATTATTTCTCTATTCTTGCATCTCACTGTAATTTTAGTCTTAGAATTATACAGTAAAAAATTGAACCTATCCAGTATTCACAACAAGCTGTTCTTTTGAGAAAATGTTTTATATTAAATTAGCCTTGATGAAATCACTGGAAAATAAGTAAATTATTTGTGTCCAGTCGACATTTGATGAGAAATGACAAAGTGTTCTGGCTCTATACTTTATAAGGCTGGTCTCACTTGAACAAAAGAGCTATTCTACCAAATTCTGTTGATGTATTCTTACGTCATGTGTTAGTTTCTAAACACCCCTGAATCTGCTTTCTAGAGATATGTGGTGTAGAAATAAATTTGATTTGATGAATATAAAAAATTACTCTTATTCAAACGACTGCACAAATAACTTAACCTATTTATGCACTAAAGACATGAACCAAAAAATTATTATTTGCAAAGGGCTAAATGTGTGGAAGCTTCAAATGACAGCCCAGAAACAAGGTCATCTGTTTGGCGGCTATTGCCCCAATAGTTTGTTTGGATTTAAAGGCGAGTCTTAAAAATTTGAAAAATATTTTCTTTATGTCAGGACATACATTATTCACATGTTCTCTGCAACAGTTTACATCCACTTTAAGCAAAAATGTCACAAATCAGACAAAATATGTACACTTACACTGATGCCCCTCCTTCTTCACTGTTCCCGCTGAAAGTGAAACCACACAGTTACACAAATGTCTATTTCATCCAGACGTCTGTAAACTTTACACATTTCTTTATAGCCTGCAACCTATGTTGACATCAACAACATCATATATAAACTCTTATGAAGAAACATCATCTTAGGCACAAGACGACGCTGACAGTTGGTACACGTTAACAAATTCACTTTTACTCTGACATTTCTAAGTAATATAGGTAGTATGTCTCCCAACATACCTATAGGTACAAAATGTAGATAACTAGATATAATGAACAGCATCATAGTATTACTATTTTCACATGTTACATCTGGATTAACTATTACCACTATAATATTTCATCTAGCAATTTATACACTCCAATATTTAGAGAACATAATAGTAATAAGATGAAGAGATTGTAATCGGTGAAATGCTGAAGTACATCGATCAACGAAACAACTCACTCTTCAGATCGAGGATACGGCCAGTGTTCTGTGACTCGGATGTCGAGAGTTGCTCTCGCAGTTTCTCGATATCGTCGGAATGAATGAGGTCATACAGGCTGTTACCAAACCAGTCAGTCTGTGAAGAATAGAGACCATTCTGTGAGTGAATGATGCTTCACATAAAACATTGTCTCAGTATACATGAGTTGTTTTGTTGAATGTGCATTTATCTCGACATAGAAAAATAATTATTAAAACTTTCTAGATGACAAACCCTGTGGTATTCAAATCCATGCAGTAACAGACAAACTCCACCAACAAGTTCCAAAGTAATCATATACTGAAATCGGTTTTGTGGTGTAGAAAGGTGAATATGTATCCACAAAATTCATAGATACAAAAACTGATAATTAGTTACTACACGAAACAACGCATTAATAAAAATATGACACAAGTGAAGTGGCACAAGGGCAGTGCATCATGACGCGTTATGAGAGGTGACACAAGGTAACACGACCTACCTGTGCCTGGTTAAGGACAGGAGTGACAGAGTCAGCAACGTAGATGACCCGACCTGCCTCACACTGGCACACAAACAGGAAGCCATCGGACGCCTGAAATGACACAGACACAGAAGTAATCTCTGACACTGATGACACAGCCTATTTCACACATTGACACAGAATCAGATAATAGGTCACTTCTGACATGACCTGGCAACAACATTAGAGAAAATTTAAGAGTTGTCACATAGAAGAGACAGTTCTTCCTACCTGTTATTTAAATATGGTACAACAGCAGCAAGATCTATTTATTTTATTTGTGTAAAAACGCATGGAAATGGCATTTCTTTTAATTATCTACTAACGACTTTAGGGCAAGTAAAAATTCTCGTCGGGCAAGTAGAATGTCAGGACCACTCGCCCACTGGGCAAGTGGCCAAAAACCATAATGTCAAGCTCTGTTAAACATATCAGTAACAAATAGCAACACCATAATCGTTATTAACATACATAAAGTAACAAAATAAAAGACCACACATTTTTTGGCAAGTGCATCACCCAGAATATTTAATATCGCTAATAAAATTATTTAATTTGTGTGGCTATATAAATATGACAACTTTACAAAGAAATTGCATAACAAATTAAAACATGTTCTTTTACTATTTAATACTAAATAAATAGCAATAGTCTTGCTCATTTGAGTTAAACATTTACAGGTGAACCATTAAAATACCCAACTAAACTGAAACGTGAATCAATGTTCTTTACCTCTAGATAAGACAATAACAGTAGATCTGTGCTCCTTACCTCCATGATGAGGTGTTTCAGCTCCTGGTCAGTGAGGAAGGAAGGCTTGTAAGTGTCATTTGACATTGTGTTGCCTGTCCCTGCATGAAAAAAATTACTCTCAAATTCAGATCAATGTCGCTACGGTTTCCCCAATTTTGGCATTGGACACGGGTACTAATTACAACTAAATTCTGTGTTCAAGGGTTTTGGTTTTTGGATTATAAATACAAGATGATGCGGTAAAATGGCCCCACCTGTTTGTTATGGCATTCTGGTATTGGTAGGGGATTGAGTTTATATAGATCTTCGCATGATTTATGTTTACATGTGTAGTGGTTTATATGTCTAATTGTTTTAGGGTTCAAGGGAATAAAAACCTATTGCTTGAATTCATATTAAACTACATCTTCCTGCACACTTCCATTTCCACCAAGACAATCATTTTATCAGAATTCAATATATTAATTATTTCACAATTTACGCTGCGCAACTGGTCTTCTTTGAATATGCAAATTTTTTTGGCACGCTTTTCGGTATGCCTAAGTGTGACGTCAGAGGCGCGAATGTCACACAAGATGCCAGCACTTTCAATACATTCACAGCATGTTTACAACAATAGATGTTGGGTTGAAGGAAGCGTCCGAATGAGTTATTGTGTGGTATTCCGATATAATACAAACACTAGTCATTATAGAGGAACAAGCATTTATTTTATGGTTCCACATGAATACTAACTTTGTTGAAAAAATTAAGCGATAGAACCTCCGCTCTAGTCAACCTGACAACGTCAACAAGACAAGCGGACTGCAAAAACCTTCACCGCTTCAGCTTATTTTTGATTGTGACTCAGGAAAACTAATCTATATCAGTAAACATACACACACGAAAATATTGTATCCAACTGCAGAAAGTAACATTATATAACATCATAACACTACAGGAAGGAAGAACTGTACAATTTAGCATACCCGTTTACCCTGAATCTGGTTCATTCCTTTTCCGTCAGTGCCTGCGGCCGAGTGGTTAAGTGCGTTGGCTCAGTGCACATCTGGTTTTATTACCAACACGGGTTCAAGCCTAACATCATGAAAACTTTTTGAAACGTGTATTTTTATTTATCTGTTCGCAAAGTAATATAAAACAAGCCATTTTTACAATTGTTTTGTAGTGATTATTTATTCACAAAAAAATGAAAATAACGTTATATTACCAGGAATGTACAACTGCTGCTGATCTTTTCTGGCATGTTTTTTACTTACATTTATCCAGACAAACCACAGTTTGTCTTCATATTTATGATAAACTACTGCATAGTATTATGTAAAAGGATTAATCTTCAATGTTAATCAGTGCAATAAACACACATTACCAAATTGGTACAATTCTTTCTTTGAAGCTATTTTTAATTGGTAATGTAGGTTTATTGCACTGATTAATTTGAAGATTAATCCCTTTGCTAAATACTGTACAGTAGTATATCACAGTTATATATGTGAAAACAAACTATGGTTTGCCTGGATAAATGAAAATAAAAAACTTACAAGATCAGCGGAAATTGTACATTCCCGGTAACATATTTTTCATTTTTTTTGCGAATAAATAATTACTACAAAACATTTGATATATATTTTATGATAAACAGTTCATCATATTATAAATAATGGCTTGGTTTATATTACTTTGCAAAAGTATAAATAAAACATTTCTTTTAAAGTTTGCATGGTGTTAGGCTTTAGGCTTAAACCTGTGTCGGCAGTAAAACCAGATGTGAGCTGAGTCAATGCACTTACCCACTCGACCACAGAGACTGACGGAAAAATAATTAACAAAATTCAGGGTTATGCTAAATTGTACAGCTCTTCCTTCATGTAATGTTACGATATTATATAACGTTACTTTCTGCAGTTGGATACAATATTATCGTGTATGTGTGTATGTTTACTGATATGGATTAGTTTTCCTGGGCCGCAATCGAAAATAAGCTGAAGCGGTGAAGGTTTTTGTGGTCGGCTTGTCTTGTTGACGTTGTCAGGTTGACTGGAGGTTCTCTCGCTTCATTTTTTCAACAAAGTTGGATTTGTGTGGAACCGGAAAATAAATTATTGTTCCTCTATTATGACTACCGGGGGGTAGTGTTTGCAGGGCCTATTACATCCAGATACCGCATAATAACTCATTCTGACGCTCGTTTCAACTCAACATATATCGTTGTAAACATGCTGTGAATGTATTGAAAGTGCTGGCAAGTTGCGTGACATTCGCGCCTCTGACGTCACAATGTGATCACCTAGCTCATTAACTATCAACTTCCTGCGGGAATCACGATACAGATGGGTCTAAAATCTGATTTAAACTATCAATGCATTTTTCTGTATTTTTTCATATTGTCACATGTTACATACAATGCTGTACTTTATGTACACACGGAAAATGGAATTTAGCTGCTGCCTTGTGTTTAGTTCCTTCCATACTGGAAGACAGATGGACGTAAATAGATTGATCATAATGTTATGTGAATTTCCTGCGATTGTTTCGAGGAACTTGGGGATTTTTTATAGTTACAAAAATTGCTCAAATTTACGTCAAAACAAACGTTAATACAACTACTTTGGGAAACCGTCTTCTGTGTCTGTGTGTATGTAGCGCCATCTAGAGGATGGGCACTTGTGCTAGTCATTACAATGTAGGAATGACTTATGTATGCATAAATGTAATCATCGTGGTTTCAAGAATGTGGACACCACAGCTTAGAAACCTTTCAAGCGAGGCTGTATGTTCACTATACTATCTGTTTTGAGTGATAGCGCTCACATTACGAGCGTCATTAAAAATGCATAATAGGCAATGCCGTAATGACTACAGCTAAAATAATTAAGTTCTCAGCCGTCCAACAACATATAATGCAAAAAAAGAATTATTTCTGGCCTTGAAACAGACAGTGTGCGGATACAGTCATGACGGTATTAACAGCTGTGCTATTCTGTTCACTAGAGTAGACCTACCTCGAAGTGTCTTCATGTGTGACACAGCCATGCGTAGGATGGTGAGTTTGTCAGGTTTGCGTGCAAGCGTGCTGCATGTTGGCACCATGTCGCACAACTCATTAATGTACGTTGTCATCTTATTGCGTCGTCGCCGCTCGATCTCGCAGTGGCTCTCTCTGCAGCAACATGACACGTCAAAGTGACACTGGTGGAAAACACAATCTACCCAGCAACACTGTGCTGGTGGAGAACACAATCTACCCAGCAACACTGTGCTGGTGGAGAACACAATCTACCCAGCAACACTGTGCTGGTGGAGAACACAATCTACCCAGCAACACTGTGCTGGTGGAGAGCGCAATCTACCCAGCAACACTGTGCTGGTGGAGAGCGCAATCTACCCAGCAACACTGTGCTGGTGGAGAACACAATCTACCCAGCAACACTGTGCTGGTGGAGAACACAATCTACCCAGCAACACTGTGCTGGTGGAGAACACAATCTACCCAGCAACACTGTGCTGGTGGAGAACACAATCTACCCAGCAACACTATGCTGGTGGAGAACACAATCTACCCAGCAACACTGTGCTGGTGGAGAACACAATCTACCCAGCAACACTGTGCTGGTGGAGAACACAATCTACCCAGCAACACTGTGCTGGTGGAGAACACAATCTACCCAGCAACACTGTGCTGGTGGAGAGCGCAATCTACCCAGCAACACTGTGCTGGTGGAGAGCGCAATCTACCCAGCAACACTGTGCTGGTGGAGAACACAATCTACCCAGCAACACTGTGCTGGTGGAGTACACAATCTACCCAGCAACACTGTGCTGGTGGAGAACACAATCTACCCAGCAACACTATGCTGGTGGAGAACACAATCTACCCAGCAACACTATGCTGGTGGAGAACACAATCTAACCAGCAACACTGTGCTGGTGGAGAGCGCAATCTAACCAGCAACACTGTGCTGGTGGAGAACACAATCTACCCAGCAACACTGTGCTGGTGGAGAACACAATCTACCCAGCAACACTGTGCTGGTGGGAGAACGCAATCTACCCAGCAACACTGTGCTGGTGGAGAACACAATCTACCCAGCAACACTATGCTGGTGGGAGAACGCAATCTACCCAGCAACACTGTGCTGGTGGAGAGCGCAATCTACCCAGCAACACTGTGCTGGTGGAGAGCGCAATCTACCCAGCAACACTGTGCTGGTGGAGAGCGCAATCTACCCAGCAACACTGTGCTGGTGGAGAACGCAATCTACCCAGCAACACTGTGCTGGTGGAGAACACAATCTACCCAGCAACACTGTGCTGGTGGTGAACACAATCTACCCAGCAACACTGTGCTGGTGGAGAACACAATCTACCCAGCAACACTGTGCTGGTGGAGAACACAATCTACCCAGCAACACTGTGCTGGTGGAGAACACAATCTACCCAGCAACACTGTGCTGGTGGAGAACGCAATCTACCCAGCAACACTGTGCTGGTGGAGAACGCAATCTACCCAGCAACACTGTGCTGGTGGAGAATGCAATCTACCCAGCAACACTGTACTGGTGGAGAACACAATCTACCCAGCAACACTGTGATGGTGGAGAACACAATCTACCCAGCAACACTGTGCTGGTGGAGAGCGCAATCTACCCAGCAACACTATGCTGGTGGAGAACACAATCTACCCAGCAACACTGTGCTGGTGGAGAACACAATCTACCCAGCAACACTGTGCTGGTGGACATCTGACTTCAACACTTTCGTTTTGGATGTAGCTAACCAATATTATTCTCATGAGTCTACTGTACGAAACATGTTTCAAAAAGTCTATCAGCTGACAAAACCAGTATGTTATTACGGCCTGGGCAATGATAATGCTGGCTATACAAGGCGTATAATGACACTCTAGCACACGCTAGAGATGTCCTTCGGTCTGAACGTTATAATAATTAAAAGAGATGTTTATATTGCACACGACTATGACATTTGTATCTCCTGCAAAGGGGAAAGACATTCATACTCCAAGAATATCCCTCAGTTAGTACAAAATAACATATTTATTACATTCACATACCTGATACAGATGATGTTCTTTCATTTGATATGTTCTTAAATGGTCAGAAATTATGACATAAATTCTACTTAAGAACTGTGGAAAAAGACCATAATGGTGCTCTTAAAAAGTCCCAATTATCTAATTTATTGACTGAAATATAGTTAAAATCAGCAATAAAGAACATTGCACTGTAGTTTTTCAGCGACATTCAATAAATGTTGCAAATTCACTAACCAAAACATGGTGTGAATGAAAGAGTGTTTCTCATTCACACCTCATAGAAGCAGTAAGAAGTCTAGTCCTGCAGACGATTAAATAAATAAAATACAACATTTATATCACAGAGGTAATCACCATATTCCCTTGGTACTTTGTGGCGCTTTAAATCATAGTTATTCAATGTAGCGATATATATATTAATTAAAAATATTTACAAGTGTAATTTAAAAAACATGCACACATGTTTAGGTCACACAGAAGATGAAAATGTTTACTGTTCTCCCACTTACCCATACTAATTATGGCATATATATGTTACAATTTGTATAAGCAAAAGCACTCTGTGTGTATATTATTATATTAATGTTATTCTTGTACCTTATTCTATGGTTGTGACATCACTAACCAAAATACGGTATGAATAAATGTTCTTAAACAATTCGCCAACCACCCTAGATGGTTTGAAACTATTCATTTTATTAAAGGTACTATCTGTACTCCATTGCAACAGTTCACTTACCAAACACATAATTATATTGTAACTGTTTTAAACAAGAACCAAAATGCCAGTGAGAACATTAAAAAGGTGATTGGAGAAAGGTGATTTCTATAAGGTGATCATTGATCAAGATGATTACGGTATTCTGATGTTTCAAAAATTTTGGGAACAAAAAACATCTGATAATTTGGCTTTGTCAATACGACAAAATTTATTATAAAAATAACAAATTAATTTATGGCAACTCTCTGGTAAAGTATAAAAGTGTGACTATTCACTCAATGTGGTGATCAATGGTGACTGTAGTTTATAAGATGCAGTGTCGTGATAAATACTTTTTAAATGGCACATAACACGGGTGAAAGAAACACTTATTATAAACTGCGTCTGTTACACCGACGCGCCACTAGACTTTACATAGTGGACCGCCTCTCTATGGTGGTGACAAAGTGGTAGGTGAATCGATCGAAAATAAGATAAACGTGAAACATTTTGGTGACACCAGGTGGAGCTGCAGTGAGACTCACCTTGCAAGTTTCTCTTTGTCAGAGATGTTTGCATCGGCTGACGCATCACAACTGAACAACAGACCTCAGTCAGCCGTCTCACCTCACACCACCATTTTTAAAAGCAGACAGACATCTCATATTTTCTGGGTTGAAAACCATACTTTTGAACTGAACTTCTGTATAAATCCATACTGTGTTCGTTGGTTAGGTAGCCAAAAGCATTCCTATTCCGATGAAATGTTGACATCTTTCAGTACATAAACTATATCTACATAAACAAAATGTTGCTTTTTGTCGAAAATGTGCCAAGCATCTGTTCTTGGATGGTTATAAGTTTGTCTTTCGAATTTGTCAAAAAACAAGAAATTTATCAATTTTTTTACATTTGAAACAAATCCGTATCAAAATGAGATACAGTCGGGTTGGACCAGCCATCAAGCAGACCAGGTGTGAATCTTACATGAATATACCCTGACAGCCTTTCTAATAAATGCTTTTTTAAATGAGTGAACATTTGCAGAAAACAAAGTCCTGCAGCAAAAAATTATTACGAATACAATACAGAGTTAAAAATAAGTGCAGTTTTTCAATATTGGGTCTGTTTCTACTGTTTTCCACACTTTTGTTACACGGTCATGATGTTACAACATCATGCTTGAGGTGTCTGCTTGAATTCTGATGGTGTAAATGATTACTTGGGTAAACCTAAAGGACAATTGTTTACAAGTAGTTGCAAACATATGTTTTTTAACACATATATGCCATTACAACTGGATTTTTTCCATATCTTCCATTTGCTTATTCTCTGATTATGCAGCTACCTGGCAGTACTGTGTCAAAGGAATGCACATAGGTTTAATATAATTCTAACTAATATTATATTGGAATCATGGCCTATTAAAATCATTTATACACCACCCAATATCATCAAAAATTGTCATATATATATATATATATACTGTATATGGGCATGACTATATCACTAAGTTAGTATTACCTAAGCACCCCGGTACTTACCTAGCCTGTCGGTCCTTGTCTGGGTTCTCCGAATCATTGCCAAAGAAGGCGTCGTCATCGTCATCAGAGCTGCAGATGAAACATGTCACAGATGTGCAAGTGTCACTATTTATTCCTCAATTCAACTTTTCATTTTCGACACACTACAGAACAACAACTCTAAGTAAAATCCATGCAGTAGGCTGCAGTGTAATTCATTTACACAGCCAGTGTTTGTCCTATGTGGAAGTTTGCTATAAGCTTACTAACCTAATATATGGGGTGAACCAAATACTTTTTTATGGACATCCCTGAAATAAGGTGTAACCCAGAAATATGTACCTAGCAGGGTCAATATTCCACTGTACAATATGTGAGTACATCGACCACTCTTTAGTGGTATTTGGCCCCCCTATGAAAGTCTGACAATGTTGTTGTGTTCTTTGGCTCGGAAATAATGTAATATATTATGTAAAATGTCTAATCTGATACCATTTACGGATGTGACTTTGAAATAAAAGTAGTTACGACTAGTCTGAGTTGATGACTGGTGGGTTCAGAAGCTACCTACACTACTTGAAAGCTTGCCCAAAGTTGGTTTATCTAACAACAATAAAACATAAGCATCCCAAGTAGAATTTAAAAATGTTTAGCTCATGATGATCACAACATATGAATAACAATTACAATTATTTATCATTGATTTAGAAAACAGGTTTTATAATTATTATAAAATCCAAAGATAACAATTCCACTTACTTATAGACACAGACCTATTTTCCACTCAAACAGCCGATATTCCATCGTGGTATACCTGAATCTCCTGGTGTTTATACCATGGCAATCCATTTACAATCTTTCACCAAAATTATACTGCTAATGAATAATCTGTTACAAGATACATACAGGGTTGTCTAAATACAACCACCATCCAGAGAAACTATAGAATGACAAATTGTTCGGATCACTCTGTCTATCTTATTACTGCACCAGGCCCAGGGTAGTTACATCTCACAGTACCTGGCAATACAAATGATTAACAACCCTTTTCCAAGTATTATGTCATGGTAACACAGACAGCCATAACTGCCACAGAGTCTAAGGTTCAACACTGTGCAGTGTGAGCTATGTACGGACACACAGCATTATGTTTATTCAATTAGTGTTATTTACACACAATTATAGGCAATGTCAGCCTAGCCAAAATCACTGCTAGACCAAATCTAGCTTAGATATCCCCAAATACCACTTATACAAATCGGTGTTTCTCCTGGTATATGATGTGCGAGGTGGGCTGCCTTGCTGTTTTTCTATGCCGCCTCGCCCAAAATATGCCGAAATTGCCGCCTCGTAGCTATTTCGTATGCCCATTTTTTTCTGTTCTTTCGCGATGTATTCAGCGTCGGCGAGCAGTGCAAAATGACACCACAAAGTCACTTATATTCATGCAAAATCGCAGATTTGTGGCAACGTCGTTTAGTTGTCTTAACGTCGCTCAGAGCCGGTTAGGATTCACCTCTTGGAATTAACTCCATTGGACAACGTGAATGACATCACTTGTCATTTGGCCAATCACGGAATATTGCCGTGGGATCCCTAGGCTATGGTGACACCTTGCGCAGTTTCGACAAACTAGAAATCTAGGCATTCTTGTAACATGGCGCCCAAATGGTAACTGAGTTTGGGAAACATGTGGAACCCGCAGAAAAAAGAAAAGAAAATGGTAGCTGAACTAAGATGTATTTTGCGCTCAGTCTTAGTATTATAGTATCCGCCCACAATACATCTGAATGCTGATGTAGTCTGATGTTGAATTTTTGGTTTATGATGGTGGTGAGAGTAAAAACCGTGCATGTTAATGGCACTACGTCACTAGTCAGCACTTTTATTGAATCCAGACCCTTTTGAAGCCCAAATAGCAACCCGGTTTGTGCTAGTTTCTGCCACAGCGGCCGTACGTTACCGCACCATGCACGTAACACGAGCGATACAGCAGCGTGTGTTGATTTAAACCGGGGCGCTATTTATGCCTAAAAAGGGTGCTAAGATGCAATATTCTTAAATGTAAATATGCCTAGGATAATGTTGAATGATGGAACTAACTGACTGAAGTATCAAAGTTAGACAAAACTCAAGTTATAATGGCATAATCAAGGTGGGTCCGCATTCGACACAAGTGGCATGTCCACAATGTCAATGGCACAAGTCTATTCAATTAATGTTCCATGCCATTTTTAGCAAAATAATGAATGTGATTAATAAAATATCCTTGTGCTAAATATATAAATATAATACATATTCCGACAGAGTTGTACAAACACTTTTGGGAAAGTTTATTTGAGTAAAGTACTTTAGAATATAAACCACCGAATTCATATCTTGTAAAAGACGCCTATTGCCCAAAACCGTGTATACTAACAGATCATCAATACCTTGGGCTAGGCAATGATATGATTGCACAGAATGTGGACATACTAAACAACTTACATTGTTTTATAAAAACACAGTTTGAGAAACGTTCTTGCAATTAAAAGAAACATACTTTTGTGGCATTCCAGAAATGACTGTTTAATTAATTGCATTGCATGCTAGCAACAAATAAAGTATAATCTTTGAAACAGAAACCTTATCTATTTAACATCATAATATTATGATATGATAATCACTTAACGGTGGTGATGGGGGGAAAGAGTCTTCAGATGATACCGCTGTCACTGACTTTGTCAACGTGGTAACAAGGCCTAGGGTTAGGGCAAGAAAGACATCACCACAACCAAGTACCAGTGGTCAAGTGGAAACAACATCTCAACCGGGTACCAGTGGTCAAGTGGAAATCACACCTCAACTGAGTACCAGTGGTCAAGTGGAAACCACACACGATGAAACGATCATGATTACCGACTTTTATCAATCATGATTACTACGCTTACAAGTAGTGTAAACATGTTTACATGCTATCTTGTTTCATATCTTCCCCTCTATAGTCAAGAGTAAACGTTAAAACATACCTCAGAATGCACCATTTTTAGCTAGTTTTAAAAAATCTCTGGGGGAGCATGCCCCCGGACCCCTCAGCAACACTTCGCGCCTGAGCTTAGCCCACAACTACCACCTCGCCAGGTCAGATCTTCAAGTAACTACTACCACTGACCAAACTGACAGAGTGTCACATTAATTACATTTACACTATTATGTTCAGAAGAATACAGGTAGTCAGAATATGTTTCATTAAAACTGTGGAAAATAATCAAATGAACTCTGATCACAGTTAAGCTGCAGGCCTGGGAGTTTCATCATTAAATGAACTCTGATCACAGTTAAGCTGCAGGCCTGGGAGTTTCATCATTAAATGAACTCTGATCACAGTTAAGCTGCAGGCCTGGGAGTTTCATCATTAAGTACTTAGAGTGTCCCCTGTTCTTACATATATATAGTAGGATAATCTGCACTCATCATGTAGACCACTGTAACAAATTTAATACTTTTAAATAGAATTGTTTAAATGATGTAGTTTACAACATTGCAGGACTGACATATATTTCTGCCACCAGGTTAAAATTATGTACCCAAAAATTATTCTAGGGAACAGATACGTACCCAAAATAAATCCAGATTTTAAATGTTGTTAACATTCTGTGCAATGAAACTCAAACTTGATGACGTTTTTAATGGTGAAGAATGAACCCGTGCGGGATTGAAGCCTTCACCTCAGGATAGAACATGGCATACCGGTATATTGGTAGGTTACATGTAAAGAATACGGCGTGCTGTCATGGCTGTACATTTTTCACGATGTTTTTGAGTATTAATTGTTTCTTGGTGAAGAAAAATAACACAAGATACCATACTGCATCATGAATCAAGAGTATTTATTCTAAAATGTGAAGGTAAGTTTATAATTGTCCTGCTGTCTGTTACAGTTGTCATTCATTCTGCTAAGAAACATGGAAATGATCACCATGGCATGAGCCAGGCGGGATTTCCGACTCCAAATTCCGGGAAATCGCTTCTCCGAGCATCTAGAAATCCAATTTTTGTTGGTGGGAGGGACCCCCCACCCATCGCTGCGCCTACCAGTTCCATGGTCTAAAAATGTATTAACTCCGTACCAAAATTATTTTTTCTGACGGAAACCCTGACATATACTCACTCCCTGCTGGTGGATCCCAGTTTCCTTTTTCTCTTCCCATTATCCGGGGTGGGAGCTGGAAAGAAAAAAACAGCCACATCACAATCATGTTCACCCTGCTGACATCTGACATACGTACTAGGAAACAACACATCAGAACATCTGTACAAAAACAAATCAATTAAACATATCAAATAAAATATAAAAAACATTATCCTATTTTCTACATTGCTTAAAAACAGTTTTACGTGCTAGAAATGACCAGTCCATATATCACACTGCCCTATGTTTGTATGTCTACAACTGACAAGCAACAACACAGTTCTGGTCGAGAAATGACTATCTCCAAACGTAGCATTGATCAGCTGATAAATTCTACACGACTATAATTATTATTAGCAGCAAATTCTTAAAACGTACAAACACATGTCACAACAGAACACTCCTACGCGTTTCTATGACGTAGACAAATATTTTGGTGTTTGTTTCTTGGTTGTTTCTTAGCTCTAGGCTTCAACAGCATGACCTATTTATAATGTGCCATTCACAATTGATCAATGACTGCTCAGTCATCTAAACGCAATCACGAAGGATGGCTAAGTTTAGCCACACCGTTAATGTTAACCGCAAACATTGACTGAGGCCGAGCTTACTCTGGAGTGAAGAGTATTTGCATATTATGTCATTGAGTTTAGAGAATGTCTCCTCCATCTCTGACTGTGTGGAGTTGTCACAATCATGCTGAATATGTTTCTGGTGCACTTATTACTCTAGTAATTCCATCAGTCAAAATTTAAGTCTCAAAACTGCTCTAAATATGTAATTTATAGCAATATTTACATTATTTTATCAGGAAAACAAATATGTGACTTCTCAAAGATAAGCCCTGAGGTTATTTATGGAATTAACATTTGAGCACTATAAAGTCTATTTCTACACAGATACAGGCATCATACTATTTCTACTGGCCTCAATGATGATTGTTATAGCAGTTTTTGTTTCTAAACGTTTCATCTCAAACTAAGTTTAACCTAGGTGAGTGTACTTTCTTCATACACAGATGTGCCAAAAATCTGGAACAACTACCATCATCTCAACATTTTCTTAAACTTCAGCAGGCTTTCACAAAACTATCAAGCCATATTTTTCTTAAATTGCTTTTCCACCTGAAATCTTGGCAATACAGCTCTCATATATCCACCACTGTCTACAGCCGGGTACGGATTCACACTGGTGAGTGAAAAAAACTGACCAAGTTTTAAATGAGCAGCAGCAGGGTTCAAAACTGGTCCTCTCGTCTGACTGTTGGGCACTCTGACACCGGTGCTTATGTGTTCTATACCAATTTTGTTGTGCCAAATAATCATAAATTATCTGTAGACCTATTTTATATAGGATAGTATTTGCCACTGTTTATGTATTTTATTGTTTTACATGTAATACATTTATCATAGTTTGTATTAAGTAATGTTGAATCATGTGTATGTCATTACAATGTGGCTACTGACCTACGGTGAACACATATATATATATATGTTCATTTTACTACATTCCTAAGCAAGGGACGTGTATTTAACCAGCACATTCCGCTGCATTTGAATGACATTGTTGGTGTTTCTAAAAAAATACACATACATTACAAGTTGAATTATGCATTATGTGTGGGTAAATAATTTCCACAACTATAAAACATACTAATAATTTAACAAATGACATGTATACTTATTCAAAGAAATCATAGGAAAACAGTATCCAGGAAAAGCGGAATGAAACATTAATGATAAAAATGACAGCTGTCATGACTGGAAAAAATTATATTGCATAAAGTCAATCAGTAGCTTGTTTTTGCACACTGAGAATTGGTTTCTTTTACACCCAAACTGTTGGCTCAGACAGACTGCCTATTGGAGGTTAACAAGAATATATACCGAGAATGGCTAGAATGTGGTTTTACCTGCGTCAGGTAAAAATGGCTGGATGGTAGTGTAAGGTGACGCCGACGTCACGGATGCCAGTGGTGGCACGTTCAGTGACCCAGAGAGATCACCTGTCTGGTAGGGTACACCGGGGCAGAACGATGGCCAGCCCATCTGTGCCAGTGACCTAGGATCCATGTCCTAGCTGTTCCTCTTTCACACATCCACTTGTGCACAATTTCTTGTACTATCTACCTTAAATCGACCTTGTGTAAATCCACAGTTCTTTGGCGCTCTGTCAGATCAATCCACCAATTGCAACTCCAACAAGTCGCATATCAATACCACCTGTCTGTATGATCAATCATAACGGGAATACACCGTGGAATGAGACAGCTTTACCGTCTTTAACACAATGTCAGATGCCTCAAATCTGTTGACCAATGGTTTCACTTTCTGTGCATTCTCATAAGTTTGTTAAAACAACACCTTATGCAGCAAGATGTAAAACTTTGAGTATCCCGATTGTTTTTAGCGATCATCTGATGGTGGAAACATCACCGGAATGAATCGGCTCAGTCTAACACAACCTTCTCCGGCCAGTGATGTGGTGACAAGATATTCGTGTTCAATTCAAGCCAGACATAATTTTTTTTGATACCACACACGAGCGGTAGAAAGAAGACAATGTGCAGTCGATGTTCCCATGAGTTTGCCATGTCCAAGCATGTTAATGACCACTGGATGCATACATAATCAAAGCACCTAATTAAATTACTGTCACTCTGGTATGCCAGTCATTTACGGCAGCTCATTATATAAATCATAAAAGTTTACAATAACCAGGTGTGAACAGTTATTTCACTTGCCCCAAATCGTAGCAAAGTACAGGTGTTGACCAACAAATTATTGCCAATGGCACTGCTGTGGTTTGGGTGGTTTGACTTCACACACTGTCATACCACCCATTCTTGACACCTTCTATGAGCAGCTAAACCACTTCACTCACAATCTCCCTATTCGTCTCAATCAAACCCTGCAAACAGGAACAGTTTCTGCAGCATCATCTCCACAGTGTGTTCCATCCTTTGGTGTTCTTGGTCATCCAATGTCAAAGCAGACTGGAGCTACACGGAACTAGCTACGAATGCCCAGCATTGGGCACGAGTTCCACAGTCACATGAGCCCTGCTGCTGTGCATCGACAAAACTGACATTGACCCTAGAACAGTAGAACACTCAGCACTTGGTTTCCAGGGCAGCGATCTTCACCGGCTTGATCCAAGATCAACAATGAACATTACATAAGATCTCCAAATCCAACCATGGCATCAAACAGCCTACCAAAATGGTTGACAATCACATGAGATGTCCAGTGTACAAGATGCATCGTGTGTCTATATGGAATGTATTCTTAAGAATGAAGCATATCAGCATGAAACTGCAGCAGATATCTAGGCGCTGTCTATTTATACCAAGACAGCACACTGCAGCAATCTTAGCTTTAAGGGGGTGCAATCAAAAGGGAAGAGTGTGACCGGTTACATAAGCCATAAGGAGACAGCGGACAACACTGATGCAGGACTCGTGACTAAATTATGTACATGTAATAAACGTGAATATAGAGTGTCAGAGTACAAAATAATGGCTTGGTTTCGGATACCATTATAAGCGGCACAGATCTTCATATATCCACTGATGAGAAAAAGCTGACCATCTTTCAACAGTGTGGTTTCATATTTGGTCAAACTGTCAAAAAACCATTGACATATATATGGGACAGATTTGACCATCGGATTGTCTGACAGCAGTTATTTCTCTTGCTGTCAGCTATACAGCAAGTGAGCATTTTCTAGGAAATGGTAGTTACACTGTAATTTGATAAGAGTGAAATACTGTTTGTTTTATAAGGGAGCCTATTTGAGATGGTCCCCGCTCAGTTTGGACTATGACCACCAGGTTTCCATGTTGGATCACTTGACCTGCTGAACAGATCTAAATTGGAATGCACTAAATGACTGTGGGAAATGTTCCGCCATAGTATGCACAGGCATAGAGATAGCGCAACACACACATGACTGCACGTACGCAGGCATTCTCTACACAAATGCACACATACATTTTATAATAGTTTACAATGTATATGTATATTAGCATTTCACGTTTAAAAAAAAAACAGCTCGCCTAAATATGCCAAATAATTTAGCGCGAGCAATTTAGTATATTTATTTTATCCGATAGGTGGCGTTACTGTTTGTCTGTCTGGTGACACTACTGCCCAGTCAGGCCAAAACGCAATCGAGGCTAGCCATGCCATAGCAGTATCCATTATGCAATATTATTTCAATCAGGTCAATTCAGGACATCAAGCATTGGCACAGATTGAAAAGTTGCATGCCGATAAAACATTTGAGACAAGAAGTACTAGCGATGATGTTACAGAAAATGACAGCAGTATAACGATGCTGAAGATTAAGTTGTTTTGTTTATGGGACAGACGCTAGCTGTCGACACGGTTTCGATTTCACCGCTGTCAAACGATGACAAGAATCCAAACTCCAAATCATGGCTCTGGAAACATCAGCAATTGCGCCCCAACGCTAATTTACGTGACAAGAACAGACTTTCAAACAAATAGGTGTATATGTTGTCGCTAGAGGGCACCACATGCAGCAGATCTGGTGACGCGAGCAATAATGGCAATTAGTGCGAGCGATAAATCGTTCCCTAGATGAGCAATTAGTGTGAGCGATAGGGAGCGAGAGCTATTGCTCGCCTCAAAGATAATGCACTGTATATATATATCATTGACAAAAGCAGTTTGATTTTATGATCTAACCACAGTACAGCATGGATCAGTTTAAACCATTTGCAGCCTTACAGAATTGAGCACTTATGTTAGTGCTAGTGTATACAGTTGTGAAAACACTACTGTTATAATGACATTAATCACATAAGAACATTGTTATAAAATTGAACCTGCCTACAACATATAAAACAATTACAAACAAAAGTAACCAAAAGTTGCACGGTCAAACTTCTGTATTTAGGCCACCCAGGGGACCGGGCCAAAATTACCTTATCAACAAGTATTTGTACCTTGGGCTTTTAAACCTAGATCCTCAGGCTTTAAACCTAGATGGTCATGGTTGAAAAATCTTATTAAATGGACTTTTTCTTCCTTCTTGTTCCACGTATCGACACAGGGATGAGGTCAACTGTATTTTCATACATCTCTTTCCATTCTTGCTATCCTCTGCTTCATATTAGCAATCCCCTCTCTCTCCATCTTCCTCGGATTGATTTAATCCATATTGACATCTCATCTGGTGACTAACTTACCCACACCACCTGGTTCCTTAGTAATCTTCCGGACTGTGTCAGTTGTACAGTTGATGCCAATGATCAAGTAGTCAAGATTAAAACAAAAATGATATATGAATTCCCACATTCTAGACAGAGGCTGCCACTGGCAAGAAATGTAAAAGGGAGCCAAACCTAATTACAAAAAATAGTGACATAACAGGTTATATAATATGAAAAAACAAAAATAATATTGCTGAGTAATCCCCAAATATACCACTGACGGCTGTTTGGGCTAGACAAAATAAGGCCAACCTTGCAGTGAATAGAACAAACATTACATGCAACTGATTATACATGACTTTGATAAATGACTGGATAGCTGACATAGTACTCACTACAAAGTTATACACTGTATTGTAGATGACCACAGACTGGTGAATCATTAATGAGCTCTCTATTCAGTTCACCACTGAGGTCATGACCCAGGAGTCACGTCCCACTGGTATAAATGAGCACACAGCCAGTGAATAGAGCTGCACATCATCAGAACAGTACCAGTCGTTTGCAGGTAAAGTTTCACATATGTTACTGTTTGTCAAGTAGGCCAGACTAACTAATCACATCTAATACAGAGGTTGTCTCAGGACTGACCACTGGGGATAGACACTGACCACTACAGATGAACACTGACCACTAAAGATTAAGATCGACTAAAGATGGACAGATATTCTCACAGATTATTCATTTGACTTAATCCAAACACATTTTCTGGGAAAGTTATCACCGTAAAATGACAACTATTAAAATGGGACAAACTCAAAATTATACTGATTTTCATGAATTATATATCTCCAAACATTGTTTCACATAAATCGCAGAATTAGTTCCAGAGTAATTTCACCCAACATTTAAAAACTTAAACCAACCGAGCCACTATGTGCAGTGACATTTTGCCAGTCAAATTACAGATACAAACATTGAATCAAGACAAAAACATATTTCAAGTATTTTTTCAGAATGATAAACAAATTAATTTGAGTCATTGTTGCACTAGAATGTTACAGTTGCTGTAATATCTACCAATGACAAACTCTTACTGTCGTAGTGGTCCTCCCACTGGCGCTATGACAATGGGGGGGGGGGGGGTACTGGCTGTAAATAATAATCTAAACCGACTAATAAATAAACCTTGACAAACCTACTCTTTATTATAGTCCATACATAGTGTAAACCTTGACCATGCCAGTCCAGCCCAGCTTCGACACTGAGGCAGCTCAGCCTCACCTCCCAGCCCAAGCTGGAGGGAAACCCTCCTGGCTGCACACCCTGCACTCTGTGTGCACCTGTCAACTCCCTTGTTTTTCCCTCTACAATTCTCTATATCTAAACTTGCCTGACTACCCACTTTAAATCAACCTGTGGGTGGGCAGCCCTGCCCCCTGCATGTTATGTCATTTAAGTCATCACTCACTCCTCTACCATCTAATCACTAATGTTCATTCATAACCTAATGTAACCTAATCCATATAATGAGCCCTACCACATCACTACACTATTAAATTGCATCAGGGATGTTTTAGCATCTTTTGGTAGACAACTTTAGGCCTAACTCCATGGACTGGCCAAAGAAAATACAATTAGAAAAGTAGCAAATCAACAATGTTGGTGTTTCAGAAAGGAGAACTATGTAGTTTTCTATTCTCCTTCATCTCTATCTGACCTGTACCATTTACAAGGGAGATAACAGACTGAAATGTTTTTTGTCATGGGCTGTTATGTTAGCTGCCATTTTTTATTATTCCATCTCACCAGATGCCTCAAAGGTCTTGTGTTGTAGAACTTTCTGAACACCCAGTGTGACAATAAACATAAGATTGCACCTGGGATGTATTGTGCCTTTCGTAGTATTGTAGTCAAGTACTCATGAATATAATTATATATAAAACGTGCGGCAACATATATTATATATTGACAGAGACCACACCACTGGCTGAAGCCATCTTTCAAGATGTGGTGCCAGATAATGGAATATAAACCAGAACAGAAACCTCACATGCTATCTATGTAAAGAACAGGCTATGACTCTTTATTGATTACAAGAACACGTAAAAGCTGTACAATGCAAACTAATGCAATTAAATTAACTAGATACAATCAACACACAGAAAGCATTTACGTATACATTAGTTTTAACATTTTGCGGTTGCGTTTTCCATATATGTGTATATCATTATTTGCATTTGAAGTCTCGATGGCATGGAAAGTCATGACTTTCATTAACAGGCTAGAGCCTGATCATATTCAATATGTCTATGCCCTATACTGCCACTGGCCACTAATTATACCACCTCTGACTCATAGTTATAATACTGTATTATGATTTATGCATAACTTATATTGTTTCTGCACCACTTGTGCAAGCTTTCAGCGGGAATTATATCAATTACATTCACATTAGTAACGTAGTAAACCTAAAAGTATACAGAGATGACTAATGGCCTTCGACTAGCAGGCAGTGGGCAATACAGCACTGTCAACATATTGTTACGATAAGTGTGTTAGTAGTCTTACCAAAACTGAATCATCTTACCTTTTCGTGTCCTTTTTGTTGGCGAAACAAAACAAACTGACATGGAAACAAACTGACATGGAAACAAACTGACATGGAAACAAACTGCTGCACATAGTATTGTGCTACCACGTCTGCTCAATTGCAAGTCTGCCATTTGTAATTGATCACACCAGTTGTTGGGTAGCGATAGTGGCTTCGCGATTACATAAACAGCCCCACGTCAAATGTCTTATTAGTATTAATCGTCTTTGGCCTTAGCATAAAAGCACCTAACTATTTGTTTAGGTGTGAATTTTAGCTAAACAACAAGTAAAGTTTAATTTCACTTTATGATATATTTTAGCCCCCAACTACACACCAAAGAGAGAGAAAAAGTTGTCACTCGTGTTACGTTAGTCACATTACAACCTCACAACAATGGTACATGTGCAAATTCAACCAGTATACAAAGGTATTTTAAACAGTATTCATGTCTTCTTGCCTTTTCGACATGTATACAAGTGTAAAGAAATTTGTAATAACATACAATATATGTATAACTATTATTTTCAACCTTTCACTCATACATATGTACCAAGGATATATTCATGATCAAATGTTTGAAATTGTTAACAAATTAAGTGTCCACTATCCAGATTCAGTGATTACGTTACTTAGATTACTTAGAAAATAAGCACAATCAATTATGATTAATTTTGCATGTAATCATCTTTATAAAATATGAAACCTCACCAGGATAGACGACATCATATTCCACAATGACCCAGTCAATAACATGCACGTATTCTCGTCATTCACCAAAGATACACCACTATTGTATGATTTAATTAAATGAAATTTATTAGACCAATAATTACAAATACATATTATAATAGAGTATACATATACAATAATTCAGGAGACTCCCGATAAGGCATTTAAATGATATCGGGATAATTATTGAATATCTTTGCTATGCTGAATCTGATGTTTCTTTTGGCGAATTCGTGATTTACTCTAGGGATAAATACATTTGTGTATGCCCTAGTAGCATGCTGATGGCGCTGGTATTGAATAAGAGTAGGTTTTGATTGAAATAATCAGGCAGCTGCTTGTTGATCAATTTGTAAATAAATTTGAGTAGTTGAATTTTATATATATATATATATATGTCATCAAGCTTTAAGAGGTAGTCTCTTAAAAAATGGTTTACTATGAGCCAGGTAATCACTAGAAGTTATAGTTCTAACTGCCCTTTTCTGTAATTTGATTATTTAGGTTAGCTGGTACTCTGAGACCCCCAAACCAAAACTCCATAATTGAGGGGGCATATGATTAGGGAGTTATAGATTCTTCTCAGGATGTTGACTGATAGGATATGTTTGAGACTACAGTATTTAACACTCCCATTGTTTTGGATATTTTTGAAGTCAGTGCATCAATACGACTAGCCCAATTTAAGTGTTTGTTAATAGTGATACTGAGAAATTAAAATTATCAACATTTTCAATATTTGATTCAGCTATTCGAAGGAGAGGAAACTGAACCTTTATTGTGGCATATGAAATATCACGGCTTTTGTTTTCTTAACATTTAGTGAAAGTTTTTTTATTTTAAGCCAAATACTTATTTTTTCTAATTCACTGTTTAGTCTTTCATTGTAAATATCATAGTGTTCGTTTGAATTTAGTGTAATCTGCAAACATTATGAACTTAAATGAATTACCAGAGCAGATAATATAATTCATATATATATTATGAACAATAAAGGACCCAATATTGAGCCTTGGGACTCTTCCATTGTTATACTGGCTTCTGACGATTTAGTGTTATTAATCTGAACAAACTGTTTCCTGTTTGACAAGTAGCTTTTCTAAAATTCTAACGCTGAATTTGTAAACCCATAAAATTTTAATTTAGATAACAAAATATTATGGTCAAGGGTGTCAAACGCTTTTGACAAATCAAGGTACACATTGATTGGAGTGATACCTTGATCAAGTTCCTGAGATGTTCTGTCAATGAGTTCAAGTGCAGCCAGGTGAGTGGAGAGTTTTTCTCTAAAAGTATATTGTCCATTGTAATATAAATTATGAGATGAGAGCTACATGTGAATTTGTCTGACTACCTTGTGAAGTTGTCAGGATTGGAGTGATCAGTGAATATTTGATTGGTCATCTTCACATGTACAGTGAATTTTGCCGATGTTTTGGGTATCAGACACTTCATTAAAGCCGTTTGCTTATCAAGAGTCCAATTGTTTTTTACCTACAGCTGTCTATGTAATCCTTCCTTCTCAAATTTTTATAAGTTGTGTTTTTAATATATTCGGGTTGCTAGATTTGACACAATCAGTAAATAATTGTGGTCAATTTCATATAATTTTGGACATAACAATGAACAATATAACTTCACATATATACTAACAATTTAATAATAATGTTTATTTAACAATAAGATAATTACACATAAATGGTATTTATATATATATATATATATATTACAAATATGGTCAGGACATTAGTTTGTATTGGTAAACACCCCCCTCAATAACTGATTGACTTATAGGGAATGTGACTATCTAAGATGATTTAAAGATGTAATTTCTGTGCTACAAACATTATATTTTCATATACATCATACACCAAAGTGGTGGTCAGGATTCAGGAATCAATTAGACTTCTTCTAAAATGATACATAAAATGATCTTAATCAGCTCTACAACCAAACCCTTTCTGTTCATTCACAAACACCACCACAGAATGGACTATCCATTGAAGTACACCTGCTAAAAATGTAGGATGTACTGAAAATTATTGCATTTCAACTAAACCAAACATACGGTTTATCAAAAAAGGCCATGACTTGAAGTAAACCACCCAAATAAGGGAAAGGCTAAAAGCCTGACTGTTCGAGACCATGACGTCACCCATTTACGTGCACTTTCTTTATTTACATGCTGCGCATGAATATAACCAGATACGACACCCTTAGTGGGTTAACGAAAGCAAAGGCTAAAAGCCTGAGTGTTCGAGACCAGTGTCAGTGCCACATGGGAATGGACCGCACAACAGAATAACGTACATACATGTAGTGTGCTTAACACAATATGTCTTAAGTTACTATTTGGTTAGTGCAATATGGCTCTGACACATGTAAAGTTTCTCTAATTGTGAGTGCTAAATATAGCATTACGCAGTAACCATTTTGCGGTTGACGTCGTGGTCTCGAATGGTTGGGCCTTTAGACACACCCACCAAATAACCAATTCACAGATTTACAGCCCAAGAAAGGTGACATACACACAAGGATTTTCATGTGTCAACATGTTTGAATAAATTATTTAAAGAAACAGAAACAAGTTAGCAACCTACAACTACATAAATGAGCCACTATGGTTGAACTGATACACCAGTAGCGATAATAAACATAACAACCCAGATCCCTATTCTAAGTCGTGACTTCAACGACATCCTGCCTAGCTGTGTTCTATTTAGCCAGTTGACAGGCAGGCAACAGTGTTCACTGATAACCTTCAAGTTCCACACCTCTGTTGTTACGGCCGACACATTCTAGTCTTACTTACAGTGGTCCATATCAAAATACTCGTCATCATAATCAGGCTTCATGGCGAGTGAAGAATCCAATCTACTGTAAACGTGGAGTAAGGCTGACAACAACACGATCAGAGTTGCCAACTACAGGCATGTATACATATGTCTATGTAGGTCAACATGACACAAGAATACAGGTCAGTGATTAAGGTCACACCTTATGTGACCCCACAAACAAGACCACCGCTACCATAACTGGTCTCTGGGTCAGTCTCGTACACTTACAGTTAGCAGCTTTCCCTGCTGAATAACACATATACACACATGTCCAAATGTTCTATACATGCATGTAAATTGTAATAAAAAAATAACTGATATCAGAGGTAATATACTGACTCAACATTCACCTGCGCATACCTCTGTATAGATCTATAATGTTACTATACAAAATAGCAAACAGGACAACTCATTGTTTTAATGATGTTTTCTAAAGCCATAGAAATAATTAAATTTTGACAACTGTTTTAATTAAAAAAATTAAGTTAACTGTTTCTTCAAAAAAAACCAGTAAAGGGTTATCAATACTATACATTCAATTACACTCAAAGGGAAAGTTTTACTAAATTTTACATGGGTTACCGGTACATAGCTAGATCAGTCTTTTGTTAGTCTTCTTTATTATTAAAAATAATTAAATTATTAGCTGTCCCAAAACATAGGATGCAAAAAAATAATTCTCAGATCCACTGTCCCAATACTTAGGGACACGAATGAATCCTGACGTCATGTCGTCCCCGTTTTATCACCCTGGTGTTAACCTGGCTTTGTAACTTCACCTTGGTTACCTCGTCTATTACCCTGCTACTAACTATTTTTGAGTGGCTAAACTATCGAGTGCACATTGTTTTCTAAATTTAGTACAAATATATTTGTCAGAAATTTGACATTACTCTCAAGAACAGCAAGAAGTGCCAATTGACTTGAAGTCTGCAACTTTGTAAGCAATCCGAGCATCTGCCTATATAGCAGGTGCCTCGAAGGGTGGGAAGTGGAGCAAGTTATTGACATCATCTGATCAGAGTCGCACTTGTAGTTAACTGTGCTTTGGTGTGTACCAGGAGACGATCTTTCCAGCTATAATTATAACAATACAAATGTGACAAATTTTAATGAGCCAGCCGGACAGGTATTCATGGAGTAATTAGAAGCCTGGCAGTGAATCTAGGGGCCAGTGGGCCTCGGGCCCTCGCTAAATTCAGACCCTGAGTTATTCTTCAAATTCCTACTAAACATACTGCGAATTAAAACATCAAATACATGTGAAATGATGTGCAAATCTTGGGACAATGCAGACAATCAAGAGATCATGCAGTTTTGTACATTAGTCAAACATTTGGGGACAGCAACTAGGATTGTAGAAACGTATGGTGACACTTCTTAAACGTATAAAGGCCAGCTGGTAGCATAGAAAAGGGTGAAACATCATTGCTGGTGCTACAGTAGTTACATCACCCAAGTTTGTGTTGTTTACGTCAGAGCAGCTGCGATTGTAATTCACCGTTTTCTACTGTTTTTATTTATACATTAGCATCGAAGGAAAAAAGTGGTAAGCATGAATAATTGGAGTCCCAATACATAGGGACAAAAAGTAAAACTACAAAGGTGTCCCAAAACATATGGTACAGAAAAATAATTTTTTTCTTTCTAGATTTTTAGGGTGTCCCAAAACATACGGATATTGCGGTACATACCTATCCAAGTATCTAATTAGTCAAATGCTATCCTCTGAGAGAATGGGTACTTTCAATCAATACTGTTCTTCTATGTGCGCTTCTATTCTAGTACTACTCAAATATCATGAGATTGGAAAGACATGCTTGTACAGCTCTGAATAATCCACACAACCATAAATGACTATGTTTATAACAAACACAGAGCCAAACATGGTTGTACCTCAGTGTGTTTAGCAGAAACATAATTATATACGACTGTGTGTGAGTCCATAACAGCAATACTTCAGGTTTGAAAAAAACAGAGAGCAATAAATCACTCAGTTCTAGTGGAGTAGCAGATCAATTAAGGTGATCGATTGTAAAAGACATCATTCACAACACTGATTCTAACAATAGTAACACTGACACAGGGAATGTTACCTTGCATAAATAAAACAACACTTTACTGCAACTACTAGATGATAATGTCAGATGTAATCGTATTTCAACAAAACTGTATTTGTGTTGGATATTAATCATGATCAACAGTGTCTGTGAGGTAATGCATTTATAACCATATCCAGATGTTATTACTCAATCATCACCCAGTAAACTTGTGCACCAATGTGAACCTGTGTATTATCATGCGATAGAGAATAATTAAAACATCATTTTTTCCTGGACTCAGGGTTGACACGTTTTTCCCACCCTGGTAAATATCGGGTGGGAAATACTGTCTTGGGAAAACCCTCAACTAGTGGTGAAAACCAGGATAAATGGGAAAAACGTTTAAAAGTATTATATTTGGAGCGGTATTGTAATAAAAGCTACTGTACCATCACCAGAATGATACTGGACAAACATAAGGTAGTTTGACTGAAAACTGTAACAAATAAAAAAGTTGCTTCACCTTATATTGCATAACCCATGGCATTGCTCTGCCCTCTAAATTGCGACTGAACTGGTCGCATATGTGACTGTTTTTTTCTGTTTGGCGACTGACACTGTACGGTTGCCCGCTGGCAACCGCGACGAGTCTGAATAACAGATCATGCGTTATCATTTGTCGTTTTATAAACACACAGTAAACTATACTGACTTTATTGGCGGTATTTTAAAACAAACATGATTACTCTGCAACGTTATTCGTTTATTTTGGTGGATTCATGACACAGGATTTGTAAAACGCGCAAGGCAAATTGCTATGAAGTGTCATGGCGCCCGTGGTACACTGTTCCCTGAAGTAAACGGGGGGCGGGGGGGGCGAGTACATAGTCCAGTTTTGAATACAAAACTTGAAGGAATAACAACAGTCTAGGTTACACTGGCTCAAACAAGTGATATAGTCTGCGTTTCATAGTTCTCACAAATTCCGTTGGATGGCATCATAATAGTTGAACAAAATTGTCAGTGAAACAGCATCAGTGATACATTCATAACTGTTAATATGACTGCTTATGTAATTTACATTTGTTAACTTATATTTTAAGCACTGCTGCATTAGAAACAACCAGTCATTTATTTATGTTATTGTGCCACAGGAATTATTTTATTATCTAAATTGAATATGTATGATAGTTACTGTGTTACAAATAAATGTTGTTAGAAAAATTAACCACAGTAAAATAGTATTATACAGATGCATAGATCATAACATTGTAATAATTAAAATATTTTATAGAATCTATTAGTTTTCAAAGTTAATTTTGAAATAAAATGTAACTTTTCTGAACAGAAAAGGGCTTCTTTTTCACCTTAAACAGGAAATGCGTCATTTGACATGGAAAATGCGTCATTTGACACAGAATTTGGTTAATTTGGATTAAATTGATACTGAAAACACAATTACATACATACGCACACACAATTACTTGGCTCCTATGTTTTAAATTTGGCTCCTAAAAAATGTAGGTAGGAGCCAGTTGGCTCCTAGACCAAAAAAGTTAACTTAGAGGGCTGGCACTGCTGTTGGCTACAGTTGCCCACTGACCCTGGTAGCCTTTGTTCATTAGCAGCCCCCCACTATGGCAGGGGAGCACTTCTGCTACCCATCAGTGTATATTGCACAACAGTTGCCCATGGTCCCATGGACCCTTTCTACAATGCAGGGCTTCCTGTTCTTTCAAACTGATCTTCCATGACCAATCACTTTTTAATGGATATGGATGTTACTGTGTGTTACTAATTAGCATTTTCGTGTCACTCCATCTTTTGTTGACCAGTTGTAGGTTGCTGCCAATAGTCTAGGACCATTTCATTCTCTATTAAAAAGCCCTGAATTTGGTATCTGTCAATGTCATTGTGTGTGGACCCTGATACGTACCTGCCAATGTCCAAAGCTCAACATTTCTTTGTTCTTTAACCAGATTGCAAACTGACACCTGACAATATGAGACAATACTAGTACAGGCTATAAGACTTCATCACCACACTTCTTTAGAAGACCCAGACAGCAGTATTTTGCACCGTCCCTTGTGATAGTGACACTGACATTTATTTACTAACTGAATATTTTACTCTTTCATGTCATGGACTTATTCCTGTTTTATGAGTTATATCCGGATATTACTGGTAAATACCGGTATATATCAGGTATTTCCCATGGCCCTGTCTAAAACCGGTTTTTCCCAGCAACGTGCCAACCCTGCTAAGTTGGACTGCAAGATAAAGTATGAGAAGGCCAAAGAGATATTTAAAATGCCCATTATAATATTTTTTCAGATATATAATGTTAGGCCATTATTAAATAAATGTCATGAATTGGTATTGAAAGACTACACCAAAATATATTGAAAATGCTAGTTATTAGCTGTCCAAAGTGGCATCCTTCAAAATCTCACTAGGCATCATCGAACTGGAAATGATGGAAGAATCTATAATAGGTATGAAAAGATTTGTCAGAAACTGACAATTTAAGAAACAAAATTAATTTGTTCTATACAATATATAAAATGATAAAGTAATTAATTTCTAATGAAGGTATTAAAGGAATGATGTATGTTTGATGTAAACAAAAACACTACAAAAATCTACACTTGTTAATGTAATTAGCTCGGCTATTGTCTTTAGTTGGAATAGCAGTAATAATAGGAATTACATACATGATTACATGTCGCAATAGTAGTATAAGGCAAACATTTCTCAGAATTACATTTACAGTATTAAGAGTATAGAGCGGACATTTCTCTGAATTACAATAACACTATTTGTTTGTGGGAAGTTTCAGAGAGAACAATTTTAAAATGAAACCCTGACCATTCCCATTGCTCCTATTCATAATTATCAAATAGCATTTGTGTGTAACTTTCATTTTTGTTACACAGAACCAGGTGTACAATACAATACATTTTCAATATCTATATGAGATTTATTTTTCAGTGTCATGTCCAAAGTTACATGGAATTGCCCAGTGATGTAATTGTATTGCATATATATGACAACTGCTAGTGGTTGCAGTCCATGCTGAAGTTTAACATTTTCTGTGAAAAATCTTGCCCAAGCCTATGCTGTAACTATCGGTAGTACCTCAATGTTGCATCCGCATAGTGCATGATGGCATTATAACAGTTGTTACTTCTGAATCGAAGGGAATATATATAGGAATATCATTATATATGAGCTGGCATATTTGTATACATGTCAAGGAAAACGAACATTCAATGCATCACATCAGGGTCAATACGTCAGCCATCAGGAACTATGAAATTTCACAAGAACCTCCCACTTTTAAAATAAATTCTGAGTAAACCACTGGCGTGACATTGTTGATTATAGTACAACTAGAAAGTCTACTTGCTACGAAGTAGTAGAACATTCACTCATAGTGAAACATGTTGCAGAAATAGCACAAATTGAAATACCCTTATTTCTATATAAAAATACCAATTACCAAATTATATCACTCAGACCAACTTTGGAATCTAATTAGCACAGCTGTGTGAAGTTGTCAACTACACTACAGCGTGCCAATTCACTGAGTGGGCTCTGTGAATAAGAAATTGAATCTAATTCTGCGAATAGTCTCATCCTATTAAACATGCTATTAATGTAAAGTAAAAGGTAAAGGTACATTCTTATCTAGATATAATGCAGTATCCAGTCCTTAGGACTGTTCAAAGTGCTTTACATTTTACTCCCTAGAAGATCTGTTCAATCAAACACCATCTCAGCTTCTCTAGGATGCATTCAGCAATGTTGCAATTGATGCACAAAGATTATTCATAAATAAATATCCACCACTGTCTATAGCCAGGTACTCATTGATACAAAGTAGGCCGTTGCTATTGGTCCGGACCCGGACATACAGTAAATTAGCTATAGCTCCGGCACTTCATTTGCGCATGCGCAATGCGAAACTACCGATAAACAATAGCAACAGTGCTGCCTACCGGACAGTGATTGTAGCTCCGGCAGACTGCCGGAAAACGTATAAATCGACTACAGCTTCGGCACTGATTGTCGGACGCCGTACGAACCTGCTATAGCTCAGGCACTAATTGACTGCCGGATGTCGTGCGAATCTACTATAGGTCCGGCACTGATTGACTGCCGGACGCATCTACTATACAGTACAGTACGCTAGTACAGTTCCGGCACTGCCTGCAGGACGCCGTATGATTTGGCTATAGCTCCGGCGATAACTATATAACTAACAGTGGCTCTGCTACTTCTAAGAGGACACCGTAAGATAATTCGCTATATGGGTGATTCCATGTGAATGCAACAAAAATTCCTGAAATTTGTTGCCCTCATCTCTTAGATTTTTGAATAAATCAGTTTGGTGAAAGTCTTTGGTAAGACAAGCAAGAATCCGAAATTTGACAAAATCACTCCAAGTTAAGACACATCTCACGAGGCCTTGCAGCGGCTACAAAACCAGTAGGTAACAAGTAGTAAAGCAACATCGTCGTATATTATAACGGTATAACATTCGTAAAATAAACGTTATATATTATAGGCCAAAAGTTATAAATCACAATGACTACTAAATGCGTCCCCGACAGCAACCTTACAAGACATGGCCAGTAACATTAACGGATCGAAAAGGAAGAATTTTAAGGTAGATGCGCGCACGCTTACTGCACATACATTGCGGAAAAGTGCCGGCCCAATAGCTGAGACATTACACTTACGGATCCGGAGCGCTAGCCACTTCGTACAAAGTAACATACAGTGAATGAACTTGTCCAAAGCATCACAGGATTTGAACCCGGTTTCTCTCAAATGAGTCTATTGAAATGAAAATGCACAAGTTTGTGTGCAAAGTGCCGTCCATAATGCTGGAATTGCCCATATGTTGCCTCCCATATGATTTGACATTTCATTTAGAACACATACTTTGTGACATAATGACCATACACACGGAGTGTCATGCATCTGGATCAAAGCCATTCGCCATGTAGTCTGACTAGATGTAAACATTTACTAATTTAATACAAATTGCCCTACAATTAACAATATGGTGCAGTGCACAGAAAATTATTTAAATTTTAAAAACATGCCAACATCTGTTCAGTTTTATAAAAAGTAACAGTGATTAGTACTTAGTTAATCTATGTTTGAATGTGTTCTAATTACCAGGTTTGACAATCTGTCAAATCAATGCACATATACTGTATTATTAATTATACATGCACTGCAATGATGCACAACGATGACGTCATGGACATGGATCATAATTACAATAACGTTGGAATGCACTCTAAGCCGTCTGAATATTAAATTATAGCATACAAAGTACCGGTGTGGTATTTTCTAGACTCAATCCACTCATAAAATCCGTGGTTAATGACGCATCTGTCAGAGTTTGCGAAATCTCCGCGACTACAAAATAATTCAAGATTCATCATTCCAACTCAAGCAAGCGTCGGTAAAATGGGTGCGTTACTCACGTGTTCCTGAACCTCCTGGGTGAGCTGTCGTTGCTGCAGCCATAACACAATATGGCGTGAAGCCTCGTTTAACTGTGTGCTTGTTCAGTGGAGTTCGTTTGAATAACAGGATGTTATAAATTGTGTAAATAATAGCCGACCCTTTCGCTGTTTATATTTCACAAAGAGAAGTCTAAAATCCCGCGTTGAAAAACGCGATTTGCTGTTCCCATAGATCAACGCGCGTCCGAGTTTGTTTTACTTCCGGTTAAAACCTTTTCTTGCAAAGTGGCTTCATTTCTGGACAGGTTTTGTCTGCTTATTTAGGTATGCGGTAACTTTTCAGCATGGGGTAAGTAAAATAAGTTATCCATGTATTAAATGAAAGACTGCGTAAGCTTGTAACTGTAAGAAAATTAAAGTATTTCAGTCTTACCACTGTGTCTGTGCCACTGACATTGACTCGATTCACTAGTCTATTGCCTATGCTATGGCTATTGGCATGACGAATGTAGGCTGTTGCCCAATCTTATTCTGATTCACCAACAATAGAACGGTATAATTATCAAATCAGTACGGACTGAATCCATAACTAGGTCTAGTAGTGTAACGCCACAGTGTGTCTCGAAACTGTGTTTGCATATATGTTACGTATACTACTTGGCGTCATTTTTCTGACAAGTTATGTCATGAGAAGAAGTAGTGACTCATGTCAAGACCATTTCAATAAATTGTCATGTTTTCTGTTATTTAAATTAAATGTATGTTATTTATGACAAATTATTATGTCTCATTTATGTAAAGAGAATGCCATTTAGACTATAAATAAAGATACATATGTGCAAGAGATCCACAGTATAAATCACGGGACTGTCTAAATCACTATAAAATATTTAGTAAATTGAGCTTGCACAAATAAATTGTTGAAACATTCTTTGTCTGTGTCAGAGAACATTTTAAATGATTGAATTACAAAAGGATATTTAATCAACAGTAGCAACTGTATAATATCGCAGTAATCTTTTATTTAGATGGCCCAAACTAGGTTCATCCTACTGACCCTAAGCCCCAACCCTATGCTTCAAACCAGGAGAGTACCTACCCGGTGGATGCCACTAATAATTTGGGTCAGTTAAGTAAAAGATTGCCAATATTTCTATGTTCACTGGCCATGACGTAAGACAAGATGCAAAGCATTAAATAAATAAACATCATCTACATCTATACTTGAGGATGAGTCCAATTGGCATTGACTTTTGTAGATTTTTCTTAGGTTTGACAAATTTAGCCATGAACTATTTTTATTTTCCGAGGCATGGTGGCGGTCAGGACTGGGGTCAATTCAAAAATAAATTGGACTTATTCAGTTCAATTCCTGAATTGGAATCGATCGGTTTTGACTAAGAAGAATTGGTATTGAAAGATTTAGAGTTAGATGAATTGGAATTGAAAGAAAATTAATTGAACCTCATTTTATTATGCTGGTATGTGCTGATTTTATTTCCAATGTGGTCCTTAATCCAGCCATAGAAATGCTTATGAACTGGAGTTGTGGATGATTCCGTCAACAGCAAATAGCATTCTCACACGTGAAGGAATGGTTCTTCTCAGGCCATTGTCAAGTGACTGCTTAAAAGGATTAAGTCTGTTTCTAGTTTTTTATGTATTAATTAATATAATGTTCTTATGACTATACTAGCTTTTTGTGTTTAGTAAGCCTAAGATATGACCACAGGCACATGTTCAAATAATAACACAAAACATCCAGTTTCAAAACAAGCTTTATTGGCAATACGTCCGAGTTGGCAGAGTTAACTGCTTTGGTGTTCAACGACGCTCACTTTCCCACAGTCAACACACCAGACTTCCAGTTAGGAGTTACTACTCCCGCTAATTCCGGGTAGACAAACAGACTGTCCCTTTAATTTAGGATCAGTAGCACTGCACTATTCAATGACTGAGGAGATGGTAAAGTAACAAAGATTGCAGGGCAGCCTTGACCAAATGTGTGAAAGGATTCACCAGTATAAATGCATTATACATGTTGTTTCACAAAGCTGGCATATACGATTAGCGTGGTCACAATGTCAGATCACTCTGTTACATGTCAATATGTCGCCAATGTATAATAACTAATAATAAATGCATTCATAATGTTCATGTAATTACTTCAAATCCTATATCCTGTGCATGCTTTCTGCTTCACACATGTTTGCATTTCCTACTACTTCTTGCATGTTTTATTTCATAATGTAATTTTATTCTGTACTTATGCTGTAGGTGTTCAGACAGTTCGGTGAAGTAATACATCTGATATAATCTACTCTAATGTATTTTTAATTTTAGGTAATTTTAAGTTCACAGTCAAACGATATTAAAAAAATCAGACCTGTCACAACTAGAATATCAAATTGGTGTATGTGTTTTCCCCAGGTGGCGCCACTGTCATTTACCCTAGTGAATACATGCTGTCTCTTATTCAAGGTCTTTATCATCAATACAAGATAACAGAAAAACAAGTAATTTCCATACACCCATACAGTTTTAAGTGTGAGTGTGATTGTAGGTTTGAATGTAGGTACTCCAAACTAATTTTTGAGATGTATGCTTGCATTTCACTTTTGTGACAGTAAGATAGAACTTTTTACACTGATTCCAGTGGTATAAATTTGATCTTGATGTAATAATTTGTTCAAAAGTTTTGAATTTTTTATTATTAAACTTTTTAGGGCTTTTCTCATCCGAAAACGAAATTGGCTAAATAAGCAAGTTCACAAAGCTGTGGAACGTGTGTAGATACTTGGAAACCATACCTAAGCACATATACCTTGTTTCATATATCATATAGATTGCACTTATTTTTTCCAGGAAGAGAAACAATAAAATAGCATGAAAACACCACCTTTAAAATAGTGAACATTTAAAATTTGGTCCACCGGTAAATATAGCACTATAAGAGACACTATCATGAAATCTTCAAAGTGTTACATCTTACTTTCTAATTAAGATACAGGGATAAATGTGGAATCACTGGAATCAGCAGAACTGTATCTATAACTTTTTCAAATTTACACAGTTGAACACTATTGAGATGTGAAGGAAGAAAATTGTGTTCAAATACCATTCATGACACCATCTATCTTGAAATTCTGTTGTATGCCTCCACAATGTCTTCAATGCGCTCCACATGCCAAACACAGCATTCATTGCTCACAGGCAGAACATTGACGTCTCACTGAAAGATGTAGTAGGAATCAGTGACAGCAACATCTTCCAGTTTGAGCCATTTAAAATATTCTTTTTGGCTCTTTGACTGTTCCAAGTACTGTACCATGGCACTCTGGGGGCTGAAGACCTTGATCACCTGTCCTATATAGAATATCTAGAAAGTTGCCACCCACTGTCCCTGCCTTGAAAACAAGAAGTGGCATCAGGAATTGCGTCTGCAGTGTCTCGTCTGCATTTTGGTTGTGGTGGCTGCAGCTCATCATCTGGAGGACACGAAGAATAGGATAGGTGGCTGTGGATTCAGTATATCTGGTTCATGAACAGGAGGTGGTGAGGGAGGGGCATAGGGTGGGTCATCTTCCTCCCCTGGTAGGTGGTCTTGTAAGGCTCTTGTTAGTTCATTAACAGTCCCTGAGAGATTTAATGTCCCTTTTTTGTTCAAGACTATCTTTTGGAATAAAATTTCATCCTTCAAGACCTCCTTTATAACACCTAATTTCTCCCTGCTCTCTCTTAATCTTCTTCGTAGGTGTGTGACATCCACTTTTTTTGCACAAGGCCTCCCATGGGCTAGCACCTTTCTGATTAAGATGGCCTTATTTCTTGTTGCAGCTTCTTCTTCCTCTCATTCTCGAGTAGTTTTTCTCGTAACTTCAGTCGCACAATTTGCTCTTGTCGCCTGTGACGTATGTGCAAGAGTTTGCTTTCTCTGCGAGTTACTTGGAGGTCTTGTTGTGGTACAGCATTTGTGTTGTTGACCTGTGATGGAACGAGGTGTTACATCTCTTGGCCATGTTGAAATCCAACCGTCGAAACATGTTTTTGCCGAAGAGGTTGGTGAGGGGACAGTGAGCGAGAGTCTGTTGGTCTTCTGTGGTGAGAGTGCTGCCATACTCTCCTGCCTCCAGGAACTCTCAGCTGGCCTCTGGTGGTCACGAGGATGTCCTGCATCATCTTGCTCAGTGCATCTTTCACAGCGTCAAAGTGTTGTGCTGCAAATTTGAAGACTTGTGCTTTCATTACGCCATTTCGAACGGCGTGTCGAACAAACTTTGATGTTTGCAACGTCACTTCATCGGCCTGTTGATTCACATGTCGTGAATTAAATTACTATATTTTATGCTGAATAAATAGAAAAAAGCTTACTGTTCAATCTGATAGGAGATGAGTCTGAACTTTTGTTTCTGTCACTATAAAAACTCGCCTTCAACTTTTCCTTCTTAATTTCCCCCCATTTCTAGCATATGTACCTTGGCTTGATTGGTCTCAAAATTAGACTCAAAGTGTCCTCTTTCTTGCCATTGGAAGATATTCTTAGTAACTGATGAGCACGCGAATCACCACGATTCAGAAGGCACTAGGGGTTCAACACAAACTCTCGTCAGCCTTCATGGCGGCCTGGATGAGCCGCCGATGGTTAGGTAGTTCGTTTATTAATCTAAACTACTTATTGTGCATAATATACAATAAAACACACAGAAGCGAAAACAAGACATCAGATGGTTGTTTTCATGTTTGTTTATTTTCATACCATTGCATGAAAGATACAGCAGATGTAAAATTACAAAACGGGGTCAGATTTACACAGTTTCCCACTCTCGCTGGCCTGTTTGGAGTACCTATTGAATGTCATTGTCAGTTGTGAATCATGCATTGATGTTTTAAGATGGCCCCAACAAAACTTCAATCAGCATCAGTCACAAGCTATGTTAATGCAAACATTAGGTCATGCCAAACATTTTATCAACAAACATCCCAGAAACATACAGAAATCTTGCAGAATTATTTTTCAATATGACTGAAATCTTGTTGGTCTTTGGTAGTGCCCTTGTACATATATGTACTGAGTGTTATACCACTTGTAGATTTAGTATACTCTCACTTAATCAACTCTCACCCAGCTGAGTGACTTCGTGGAGAAAGAGAATCTGGTGATAGACGGCATAATAACTGTAGTGTTACCATCAGATTGAATCACTTCAAGTTTTCATGTCTGTATTTACGTGTACAGTTAAAATATATTTAATGTGATGTTATAAATGTTTAATGCAACTACATTTTACATTACTTATTAATTACAAAATGAAAAAGTGCTAAAATGCTTACTATTATGGGATTTTAATCTATGACCCAAATGTTATTGTTTGTAATTCAGTTTGATTTGTTTGTGTGTCCTGTGTCCCAGGCTTTTTTCGATGAAACGTGTCACCTGGCAACAGAGGCTTGGTTATTGAGGTTACTTTTTACAAGTACAGTGACTGTAGAACACTGCAGTTGTATTATTTTATTCAGCTAGACACGTTGTGTTGTGTGTATAAGTTGTTTATGGATCTACGTTCACTTTGTCTCTTTTGTTACTGAACATCAACAACAGCATGTAAAGTACAGTTGTATGAGTTATTGCCAGTAGTACAAGTTCCAATTGCGCCCTTGTTGTACTTTGGCCTTGTAAGTTGCTAATGCTTTGGGTCACAGGATGTTTTACAATTTGAGGCAGACAAGCCATCCCTTTGCTGTACCCCTATGAGCAGCCATCTGCTCACATGGAGCTAAATGTAATTTGTCTGTATTTTCTAAAGATGTCCATATCTACAAATAAGTTGTTTTCATCTTTTTCTGCATTGTTTGTAGCATTGATAAAAGGCATAGTTTTGTATAAACTGTTAGCCAGCAGATAATTGTTTTTGAAAACCTGTGTAGATACAGTAAACCTCGCCTAAGTCGGATTCAATCGGACCGAGTGATTTAGTCCGAGTTACGCGAAAGTCCGACTTAGCTGAAGAAGACATATCCCAGCACCAAAGGCTACTTACTCTAAAAGCTCTTAGGTAACTGTGAATAATGCTTGAAAGTGACTGGATACTGCGGAAATTCGACATATGTTGATGTCCACAAGCAACATACAATGTTATGCAGTATTAGAACAGTTTAGTTCTTCATTTTGGCACGAATCTCTGAGGTTATAGCTTAGTACTTATTATTGATTGTAAATGTCAGTCATATTCTATCTCATGATAATGGCCTCTACTTGTCGGTCAACTCTTCGATTTCACCAGCATCAAACCAGATTGTCTTAATTAGCGTCCATAAAGCAGCATGTGTGCCACTGAGTTTTGTTATCTTATCTTCTGACACTGAGCCCTCATCATCGCTCAGTAAACCAACCGTCTGCGTCGTCTGGGTGTTGTACGGTTTCAATGATCTGCTCGTTATTTGGAGTAGCCAACGTTTCTGCTGTCTCATCCACACCAAGACAGTCATCCATCGTGCAAACAACATCTCCATACATCTCGTGGAGCTTATTCCATACGTTTCTGAATGAATGAGCTGCTTCGTCTTCATCATCGTCTTGACGCTCAACACATTAAACGAATCCCGTTTTTGTAGGAGTTTAGAAGTGTTTCCGGTTTCAGTTTGTTCCATCCACGCTTGTTTCAGGGCAATGACAACGTTCAAAATAGTTAAACTTCTTGAGAAAATGGTGCGACTCTTTCTGTTGCCTCTAGTCTCCTGGTGGCTAGGATGTACCGGTAATGAAACGTCATGTTCTTGGTTATACCAGCGTCCATTTGCCTGGTGATGCTGGTTGTATTAGATGGGTGAAGACATGACGCCTACGTACGTTGCTGTGGCGGTCTGGACTATTTTTTTGAATAGCTGTTTCACTTTTTATTTCATATGATACATATATTTGAAATAACCAAGTGATTTGATTGAATACTCCGATCCTACTTAGGCGAGGAAAAACACATTATCTCGGATCAAATGGACCGACTCAGTTATTCCGAGTTAGACAAAGATCCGACTTACATAATCTGACTTAGACAACGATTTTTATGGGAAATACATTACAAATCAACCGTTCCTCGGAATTCTGTCTGACTTGAGCAAAGATCCGACTTAGGCGAATCCGACTTAATAATAATAATAAGATAACTTCTATTGCGCCTAAATCCTTGGAAACCAAGCTCAGAGGTGAGGTTTACTGTATATTTAAACTTTACTGTGTACTTGTGTGTGAAGCGCTGGCATAGCTGTTGTGTGTCAAATCCTCATGCTCCTGGTGTACAACTTGGACAATTTTATGCACCCAGCTGTATTTAATTGAGAACCTGGCTACAGACAGAGATGGAAGTATGGTTATCTGTGAATGTTCTTTGTGCAGTAATTGCAGGAATTTCATGGCTGAATACTTCCCAGAGAAATCCAGTCTCAGATTGATGTGGCCCTGCATCACTGATCTGTCTTAGTTTGACATGACACTGGGTCGACAGTCTGTCTCAGCTTGACATGGCACTGTGTCAGAAGTCTGTCAGTTTGATGCAACACTGTCAGCAGTCTGTCTCAGTTTCATGTGGCACTGTTTCGGCAGTCTTTCTCAGTTTGATGCAACACTGTGTCAGCAGTCTGTCTCTGTTTGACGTGGCACTGTGTCGGTACTTAGCACTAGCAGTCTCTCTCAGTTTGATATGGCATTGTGTCATCTGTCTGTCACCCAAAGCAGGTTCATAGGATCTTCATGCGGTTGGGTTGACAGACATCATGGTGAGATTCCAGCTCCTTTATGAAGACCTCGTTGCAGAGCACTAACAAAAAACAGGAACAGGATTGACGCTGCGTACCGTTCACTCATCCGTGATGAGTTATTTTCGGCAGATGTCTTGTATAGCATTGGAGTAAACCGCGGAAGCCTTGTCACCCGCCTAGTAGTGGCATTCTGCACTTGTGTGTTGTTGACTGGCAGGCAGATGTAGCCACTTCTGCAGCTTTGTACTGCAATAGTTGCAGACACGCGTGGCTGCACATGGAATGTCAGACCATGGTCACGCTCCACTGCAAATTGTCATTACCCAATGGAGGATGAGCAATTGGTGACCTGAGAGGGGGGTCTTTTGTTCTGCACCCCTCCCCCTGTACTCAGTGTGGTGTGAGCAATGGGATCATTAGAATGTGGCAGTAACCATTGGCAGCATTGCTTGGATTCTGCACTGGAGATGTGCCACTTTGCCATTCACCCAGCAGGCAACCACAGATGATCACTGGGGATCTGACACATCCATTTGGAATGCAACATCTCTGGAGATGTCATCATAGATAGTTGCAGTGGTGGGAATCTGACGCTTCTTTCCCTGGCCATTGAGGCTGTTGTCTATTATAGAACTGACACGTTTGAGATGGTTAGCGTGTCATTATTGTGATGGCACACCTTGAGAGCAGTGGAACATGTCATCGGTGGATGTTAATGAGCTACATATTCACGAAACATTACCAGTTTCTGGTTTAGGATCGTGCCGTGTTGGGCAAGTTTTGACATTGGCATGATTACAGTTGCTCTGAAGCTACAGTTTGGATTATTCGCTGTGGATTTGCTAATGATCTATCATGGAACATAAGCTATGTTGTATGTGAATGTAGGAATGACGGAGGAGCATCACACCAATTGGTAAGTAGTGTTGGGAATTTATTTTATTTTCATATTTAGAACATCAGTATATACAAACTGACACATGGTTGATTATATAATCTGTTTGTGGAAGGCCATTCCAGAACAAGTGTAATCATGCAGCAGTGCATCACATTTGTAGCAGTTAACACAAAAATACGACATTTCATTTAACCAGACGAAAATGTCTGAATCGATTCATTATAATCACCAAACGGAAATAATTGAACTGCCTGTGATGTTTATAATACATTTAATGCATTCTATCTTCCCATGACATGAGGTTTCGAACACGCAATATGCGTAGCTGTTTTGAACAGTAGCATTTTTTTGTGGATCATCTTTTGGTAATTTAGTAACAGTACATGTTTGATTCAAAATTAATTTTACATTCGATCACACACGATTGTTACCGATTAATTGATCAGATCTGAAACATAAGTCAACCAGTCATAAAAAAATGTATTAATCGGAACAATGTTAGTGTCAATTGTCATCACCATTGTGTCATTATGTCAGTGACACCCAGTACTCGCACTTGTGATGACATGAAACCATGATTAAGCTTATTGGTCAGGTTCACTTTGGGTGTTCAAACTCACATCAACAAACAAGTGAATTACATCCTGACTGTGATGTGTCAAACACCAGAAACTGAAGTTGTAACTCAATCATTTATGTTCAGAAACCACTGTTACCATCATACTGATAAATGTAATACTTGCTTTTCCATGACATGGTTAGCTTTGTTAGTGTCTGCCTGTCTGTCACTAGTGACAGGGGATAATCCTAGGGACTGAGGCAAGTGATTAGTCCAACATAAGTACCTTAGTTTCACAGCTCATTGCCTGGGGTCCACTTGATGGAGCTGTCATGGGCAGTGGTCAACCACTCACTGGACACTGGTCAAAACTGGCTAGCACACGGAGTGGGGATAGACCAAGTTTGAATCAATACACATGAATCCAGTTACTATATTTTTACATTCAGTTGACAGGTGGACAAGAAATAAAGCGTCTCTTTTGTACACCAAACATGCAACGTATCAAACTATTTTTTGTTTGGCATAATATTAATATTTCTGTATAGATACTGGTGTTTGTGGGCTTTCACCACCAAAATACAAGTCTCACAACCAAGAATGTGCCATGCTGGCCTAAATGTTACTTCCTTGCAGAGAGTGTTCTGAAATCGGCTAACTTGAGAATTATTTGCAGCACATTTGTCTGAATTGCAGCTGGAAATGTAACTGAATACTGAACATGGCCTGACCCCTAAAGCGAGGTGCATTAACTGTGGCCTGTACCCAGCTGTCTATAGAAGTTGGTGTAGTCTGGCCCTGTGACATCATGCAGTGAGTGCTCATGGTACTACAAATGAATACTTTCAGTAGATTATTTGTTGCACGGCTTATAAGTCTCTCAATGAACCAGTTTCTAGGGGGGTTGTGGATGGGGGAGTGTAAGCATTGTTAGATGTTTAGCAGTCTTTGTTTGCCCCCATGCAGGCCAGGATAGGGGCATGTGCAGTGAATACTCAGTCATGCAAGTACACATGCTGCACAGCAGAGATGGAGTGTAATTGCACTGCGTAATTGTGTGTAATCATTGAAAGTGTTTGACTAATCGTACTCGATTAAAAATTACTCATTTCGTTAAAGAGATTACATGTAATCGTATATGTGCGTGTACTTTTTGAGTTTTGGGACTAGCCATGTTTATTGTAAGAGGCTCAGTTTACTTGTGTAGATTTTTTGAAGTTATTGTTTTTTGTCATTTGGGATACACACCTCAAGGATTGATGGCCCGCCTGCGTGTTTCATGGTACACCTGTATACCCGGGTGTTGCTTTTTAAGCTGCCAACTCAACATGAACATATCTTACATCGAGTAAAACATGCTAGCTCGTTTGTGTATCATTCAGTTAAGATAAAATTATAAAATAAGCTAATAAAACATTTTTGGGTAGGCCCAGTCAAAACTTGGGAACAGATAACAAAATGGCTTTATCTGTGATTGTATAAGTAAAAATAAAGGTGGGTTACGCTGTGGTATCTAGGACTGCTCGAAGTTGAAAGCTCTTTATGTTATTCCTTCCTTGTCAGAAGTATTCATTCAAACACCATAATATCGACTTCTCTATGAAGCATTCAAGTACCAGGTATTGTGACATGGGGAATTTACACTTATAAGTTACACAGTCAAAGTTAATCATTCATTTGGTGATTCCAACAAAAATATGCAATCTTTTATTAAACAAACTCCACATATTACAGTACATAGTTAAATAGTTAAAGTTAAACAACATACACAACATAATATTTGAATGTCATCAGACCTGATTCATGATGGGCAAAATCAGTTGCAGAGGCAGTTTTAAATTGTGATAATTGATTCTTATATCTGTTTGCCGTCAAGGGTAAATCCTGAAACTCACCCCTTACTGGTTTCACTCCACATATGCGGTTAGACCACATTTAGAATTTACATAGGCAGCCATTATAACGTTTCCTTCATTTCCTGTCCTAAAATTTTCAAAACCTAATACCCCTCAATTTCGCCCCAATCTGATTTTGAAATATTGATGCGTTCTGCAAAATAGTCATTGTGCGAACATGCAAGTGACTAATGCAAATTTATTGCTACCCCGTCAAAGATCTAATGCATTAGTACATTCATAATTCACAGGACCAACATGTCCCATGTCAAAGTGCTTGAAAAGAATTCACACATCACACCAAAACGGTATTTTCAAGGGCACTCTTTCGGTGGGTAATGGCAGTCGAATTCTTAATGTGGTCTTACCCCATACCGCCACAAGCCCACACTTCCTACACCCCCTCAAACCTAAACTTCCACATGTCCATCAGGAATACAAGGCAAAATATTGGATATCTGCTGTGATACTAATTGACAGTGTTCTCTGCTGGAGCATGGTACTTAATCAGTTTTCTGGGCTAGTTATTGCTGGACTGCGATACTTGTCACCATGGACTATGGGGTGATTGCGACAACTGCCCATTAGAGCAGCATTTATTGGGGGCATCCAAGGTTTAGTCAGTGAATTAGTTGGACTTAGCATGATCCAGTATCCTCTCTTGCTCAAGGCGCCAGTACTATGCTATCTCTGACTGGGATGTTTGTAAAATCATTTGTACTTTGTCCCACTTGCTGTCTTTATAGGATGCAACCAGGCATACATCTTATCCTACACAATGTATGGCAGTTTGTCATTTGTACTTTGTCCCACTTGGGATATGTTGATATTATTTTAGCAGTAAAATGAAATGAGGTCATAATCAAAATTGAAATTGGTTTTACTGCAAAGTACAACTTTCATCTGACCGTGTTGTAAAAACATGTTTCGATCCCTTTGTGTGAGAGAGAGGGCGGGTGCCACAGTACCAAGACCTTCCTGCAACAATAGAAAGACTTGGTATCTGGTTCAGGCTGGAATCATCCCTGGTATCAATTACTGGCATTCATGAATAACCAAGTTGAAGGCATCAGTGGGCTTTCAGATAGAGTTGTGGGCAGGTGTGATATGTATCAGTTGCTGGTAGGTTCAGTTGGTGTGGTGCTTGTCTGGTCAGCAGGAAGCACGGAGCTCAAACCGGTCTGCGGCCAACCTCTTACTCATATCAAATATTGTGTAGCACCGAATCCAGGACATAACCCCACTGGACAATACCCCACCCAGACAGAACCCTGCTCACTAATGAAACTTTTGGACAGAACACCACTCCAACAGTCAGGGAAGCCATGAAGATGTGGCTTCTCTCAACTGCCAATTGCATAACAGATGACCTCTTTAAAGGCCCCATCAATCTTTGAATGAATGTGATTAAATATTTGAATATTTTAATTGTTGACATTTATGAATAAAATGAAAAAACTAGTTTTGTGAGTGAGGCATCATTACATGTAACTGGACTGTGGTTATGTCGAAGTGGGGTTTTGGTGGTGTGGGGTTATGTCCAGTAGGGTTATGTCCTAGTTGGGTTTTTACCAATGGGGTTTTGTCTGTTTACCGTAGCACTTGCCGAGTCACCTGACACAAGACATGAGGATTAAGTTGGAAGAACCGTATTTGTTGTAATAAGCGTACATGTTCTAATTAGCATGCATCCATCTTTTTAGCCACGTGACAGCGGTATCAAATGCCAACTTTGACTGTTGAATCTATCATTTAATTTAAGATCTACCAACTTCACACTGCATTCAAAGCTCAGTGATAAAAAGTATCAAAAGTCTACCTAAATTATCAGACTTTACAATGTATCCTGTAGTGTTGCTTATATATATATATATGAGATGCATAAATCACTTGCCAGTCAGGTCTGCTGAGATGGCTGTACACCCCACTGTGCTTATTGGAACACTTTTGACATATCTCCGAGTTGCGTATGCTAATAGAATGAATGTGGTATGTGTCTTTCAGATGAGACTACCGGTAGTCGTAAGTCCCCTCTACCTGGTGTCTATGCCAGGAGAAGTCAAATATCTTTCATATAACCAGTCAAAGACTCACACTGTCAAATTACAGATATCTGACTTGCAACAGCGAAGTGGGTATTAAGTTGCAACATTGTAAAATGGAGAGGTACCGGGGTATACCTTTTTATTCAGCAGATCACAAGCTTTGAAATTATACATAATTTGTTGAAATATCGTACATAGTTTTTTGGTTTGTTGCTCCAATTTAAAAGCGTAATGTATCGAGACACAAGGTCACTTTGACTCGTAACTAGTGTCTACTATTTTTATTTATGGACGCGTTAACACATATGCTACTGCATACATGTATTAGTGACACAGTGTATTTTAATATTTTTGAATTTTGTGTCAGAAAATAAACAGGACATTGATAGATGAGGTGAGCATTTCTGCCAGAATCACAATATTAATGGGACATGACCCTAGACAGCTATTTTTGGCTCGTGTGCAGAGTAGGCCTGTGAGACTTTATATCCGGTTCACTGTGGAGGGTCACATGACCTAGACAGCTATTTTTGGCTCGGGTGCAGAATAGGCCTATGTGATTTAATACCCTGTTTACTGTGGAGGGTCACATGTAATATTACGAACACAAACTTATTAACAAATAGTATCTTCTTTGACAGAGCACCAGCTTTTGGCACTTTGAAAAATATCCTTAAATTAACAATAGATTTTGTGTAATGATGGATTTTCTTTATGAGCGCATTATGTCAGACATAGGGTCTGTCACTCATGGAGTCAGAGTTTCTCAAGTACTCACCATACTTGGGCTAGGTTGCTGCATGTGTGATGTAGTACGCGGCAATCTGGGTCATACGTTGTACATTAAAAATAGTCCCTACATTGAAGTGATGTAATCTATCATTAAAGGAAATACTTTTGTGGAGTGTTATTTATATTAGGGTGGAACGTGGTTAGTGTTGAATGCAGAATCCTTACCACAAACCTGTTTAGATCTGAGATTTCAACTGCATTTTGGATGTATAATTGAACATCATGCATTGTCGTGTTACCTGTTATTTCATCCATAATATGACCATTAGTTTCAGGAGTACCCAGTTATGCATCATTAATTTTTTTACCATGATTAGGTAATTTTAATTGATAAACAGTTACTTTAATTATGTAAGTTTGTTGGTACTGGGTTTTTGATCAGAATGCTCATCAAATATGGGGATAGATATAAAGATTGTTGCTTACAATTGTTATAACCATTTTAAAAGTTAGGCTGTTTAATACAAAATGTCTGATGTTCTTGTCTCTTGGAATGTAATACAATGTACCCCAATAACCCTAGGCACTGGGGCTACATTTATAATTACCCTGAATTTGGGAAATTTGTTCTACAACATGATCAGGCTGACTGTTTTGTAACGAGAAATAAATGTTGTAGCTTCAACATCAGCCATGAGAACCAGTCTGTCACTGATACATGTCTAACTGCTGTTATCTACAATTGTTCTGGGAAAGACACTGTGGTTTTGAGATTAAATTTATGAGACAAAGTTTACAGAATGTAAGGATAAGAGTAGTTATGTGTTTCCTGTTGTTTTCAGTAAAGTCTGTGTTTAATATTGGGCCCGGGGGTGTACACCATGTACAACATCCTCTATAGACAATTGTTTAATATTGGGCTTGGGGGTGTACACTCCATAGACAGTTGTTTAATATTGGGCCAGCTGGTGTATACCATGTACGACATCCTCCATAGACAGTTTTTTAATATTTGGCTAGGGGGTGTACACCATGTACGACATCCTCTATAGACAGTTGTTTTATACTGGGCCAGGGGTGTACACCATGTACGACATCCTCCATAGACAGTTGTTTAATATTGGGCCAGCTGGTGTACACCATATACGACATCCTCCATAGACAGTTTTTTAATACTGGGCCCGGGGGTGTACATAATGTACGACATCCTCTATAGACAGTTGTTTTATATTGGGCCATGGGGTGTACACCATGTACGACATCCTCCATAGACAGTTGTTTTATATTGGGCCAGGGGGTGTACACCATGTACAACATCCTCCATAGACAATTGTTTTATATTGGGCCAGGGGGTGTACACCATGTACAACATCCTCCATAGACAATTGTTTTATATTGGGCCAGGGGTGTACACCATGTACAACATCCTCTATAGACAGTTGTTTAATATTGGGCCTGGGGTTGTACACCATGTATGACATCCTCCATAGACAGTTGTTTAAAATTGGGCCAGGTGATGTACACCATATACGACATCCTCCATAAACAGTTCTTTAATATTGGGCCAGCTGGTGTACACCATGTACAACATCCTCCATAGACAGTTGTTTTATATTGGGCCAGGGGGTGTACACCATGTACGACATCCTCCATAGACAGTTGTTTTATATTGGGCCAGGGGGTGTACACCATGTACAACATCCTCCATAGACAATTGTTTTATATTGGGCCAGGGGTGTACACCATGTACAACATCCTCTATAGACAGTTGTTTAATATTGGGCCTGGGGTTGTACACCATGTATGACATCCTCCATAGACAGTTGTTTAAAATTGGGCCAGGTGATGTACACCATATACGACATCCTCCATAAACAGTTCTTTAATATTGGGCCAGCTGGTGTACACCATGTACAACATCCTCCATAGACAGTTGTTTTATATTGGGCCAGGGGGTGTACACCATGTACGACATCCTCTATAGACAGTTGTTTAATATTGGGCCTGGGGTTGTACACCATGTATGACATCCTCCATAGACAGTTGTTTAAAATTGGGCAAGGGGGTGTACACCATGTACGACATACTCCATAAACAGTTGTTTAATATTGGGCCAGCTGGTGTACACCATGTACAACATCCTCTATAGACAGTTGTTTAATATTGGGCCCGGGGGTATACACCATGTACAACATCCTCTATAGACAGTTGTTTAATATTGGGCCTGGGGTTGTACACCATGTATGACATCCTCCATAGACAGTTGTTTAAAATTGGGCAAGGGGGTGTACACCATGTACGACATCCTCTATAGACAGTTGTTTAATATTGGGCCTGGGGTTGTACACCATGTATGACATCCTCCATAGACAGTTGTTTAAAATTGGGCCTGGGGTTGTACACCATGTATGACATCCTCCATAGACAGTTGTTTAAAATTGGGCCAGGTGATGTACACCATATACGACATCCTCCATAAACAGTTCTTTAATATTGGGCCAGCTGGTGTACACCATGTACAACATCCTCCATAGACAATTGTTTTATATTGGGCCAGGGGTGTACACCATGTACAACATCCTCTATAGACAGTTGTTTAATATTGGGCCTGGGGTTGTACACCATGTATGACATCCTCCATAGACAGTTGTTTAAAATTGGGCCAGGTGATGTACACCATATACGACATCCTCCATAAACAGTTCTTTAATATTGGGCCAGCTGGTGTACACCATGTACAACATCCTCCATAGACAGTTGTTTTATATTGGGCCAGGGGGTGTACACCATGTACGACATCCTCTATAGACAGTTGTTTAATATTGGGCCTGGGGTTGTACACCATGTATGACATCCTCCATAGACAGTTGTTTAAAATTGGGCAAGGGGGTGTACACCATGTACGACATACTCCATAAACAGTTGTTTAATATTGGGCCAGCTGGTGTACACCATGTACAACATCCTCTATAGACAGTTGTTTAATATTGGGCCCGGGGGTATACACCATGTACAACATCCTCTATAGACAGTTGCTTAATATTGGGCCCGGGGGTATACACCATGTACAACATACTCTATAGACAGTTGCTTAATATTGGGCCCGGGGGTAAACACCATGTATGACATCCTCCATAGACAGTTGTTTAAAATTGGGCCAGGTGATGTACACCATGTACGACATACTCTATAGACAGTTGTTTAATATTGGGCCAGGGGGTGTACATCATGTACGACATCCTCTATAGACAGTTGTTTAATATTGGGCCCGGGGGTAAACACCATGTACAACATACTCTATAGACAGTTGTTTAATATTGGGCCAGGGGGTGTACACCATGTATGACATCCTCCGTAGACAGTTGGCACCATAGACAGGTGGTTCAACTATAAAGTGGCATTTCATTATTTTCATTAATAATGAAGTACTTAATGCTGCATTGTACTTATGACATTTCATTAGTATCGTGGTTTTCAGTGATAATTCCACATTATAGACTTAATTGTCTTACAAGAAAGGTTCAAATCCTGTACGGCGATGTCGAACCTTGGGAAAGTTCGTTTACTCTACATTGGTTCAGTTCACTGAGCTGTAGGAACGAGTACCTGGCTATGGACAGTGGTGGATGTTTGTATACGAATAGTCTTTGCTCTTTAATTGCAGCATGGCTGAATGCTTCCCAGAGCAGTCGAGATGATGTTCGATTGAACAGGTCTGCCAGGGAGTAAAGTGTAAAGCACTTTGAGCAGTCACAAGGACTGGATACTGCGCTATATAACTACTTTTAGGATGAATTTTGTTTAACATTTGCATGTTTTCTTAATGTAACAAGGTACAACTGTACAGCATTTATAGACAATTCATTACTAATGCAAGGCATACAACAACAGGCAGATTGTGTTATATTTATGGACCACGGAAATAATTGGAAATGTATTGCAACAAACTTACTTTAATATTACCCAAGTTAAGGACCACTAAAAAGTAATTGAAACTAGTTGTCTGTAAGTCAGGTAAACATACCCCTCATTAATTTCAGTCCAGCCTGGTGGCTGACATTGAAATGTTGGTGCATTGTACACAATTAATCACACCTGAGCAATCAATGTGTTTTTTCATTGCCACCATCTGACGATCTAATGCACTAATTTTGTATGTCGTACCAACTTAGCCCATGTAAAAGTGCTCAAACACTATTCATGCATCACACCCAAATTCTAATTTTCCTATGCACTACGTAAACAAGTTGGATTGTAAATGTGGATTATAAGATAACTTGTATAAGACACTGCAAAGAAGCCATGCGCAGTTAATTTGAAGCATGGTATACTTCTGGTGTTCTTGTTTCTCAGTTAATTTGAAGCATGGTATACTTCTGGTGTTCTTGTTTCTCAGTTAATTTGAAGCATGGTATACTTCTGGTGTTCTTGTTTCTCAGTTAATTTGAAGCATGGTATACTTCTGGTGTTCTTGTTTCTCAGTTAATTTGAAGCATGGTATACTTCTGGTGTTCTTGTTTCTCAGTTAATTTGAAGCATGGTATACTTCTGGTGTTCTTGTTTCTCAGTTAATTTGAAGCATGGTATACTTCTGGTGTTCTTGTTTCTCAGTTAATTTGAAGCATGGTATACTTCTGGTGTTCTTGTTTCTCAGTTAATTTGAAGCATGGTATACTTCTGGTGTTCTTGTTTCTCAGTTAATTTGAAGCATGGTATACTTCTGGTGTTCTTGTTTCTCAGTTAATTTGAAGCATGGTATACTTCTGGTGTTCTTGTTTCTCAGTTAATTTGAAGCATGGTATACTTCTGGTGTTCTTGTTTCGCAGTTAATTTGAAGCATGGTATACTTCTGGTGTTCTTGTTTCTCAGTTAATTTGAAGCATGGTATACTTCTGGTGTTCTTATTTCTCAGTTAATTTGAAGCATGGTATACTTCTGGTGTTCTTGTTTCTCAGTTAATTTGAAGCATGGTATACTTCTGGTGTTCTTGTTTCTCAGTTAATTTGAAGCATGGTATACTTCTGGTGTTCTTGTTTCTCAGTTAATTTGAAGCATGGTATACTTCTGGTGTTCTTGTTTCTCAGTTAATTTGAAGCATGGTATACTTCTGGTGTTCTTGTTTCTCAGTTAATTTGAAGCATGGTATACTTCTGGTGTTCTTGTTTCTCAGTTAATTTGAAGCATGGTATACTTCTGGTGTTCTTGTTTCTCAGTTAATTTGAAGCATGGTATACTTCTGGTGTTCTTGTTTCTCAGTTAATTTGAAGCATGGTATACTTCTGGTGTTCTTGTTTCGCAGTTAATTTGAAGCATGGTATACTTCTGGTGTTCTTGTTTCTCAGTTAATTTGAAGCATGGTATACTTCTGGTGTTCTTGTTTCGCAGTTAATTTGAAGCATGGTATACTTCTGGTGTTCTTGTTTCTCAGTTAATTTGAAGCATGGTATACTTCTGGTGTTCTTGTTTCGCAGTTAATTTGAAGCATGGTATACTTCTGGTGTTCTTGTTTCTCAGTTAATTTGAAGCATGGTATACTTCTGGTGTTCTTGTTTCTCAGTTAATTTGAAGCATGGTATACTTCTGGTGTTCTTGTTTCGCAGTTAATTTGAAGCATGGTATACTTCTGGTGTTCTTGTTTCTCAGTTAATTTGAAGCATGGTATACTTCTGGTGTTCTTGTTTCGCAGTCAGCATAATGTAGGCAGCCATTCTGGTCCACTGCTTTGGTGATGCATTCCCCTTAACTGGCAGTCACGCTCCACTGCTCACAGCTACTGGCATGTGGCCAGGTGACCTTTTGACCTCTGTGAATAACATTCCTCTTGTAGGATCCTGTGTTGTTTATTTATGTTTTACCTTGCCAGCTTACCAACTGAATCCATATTCTCACATAGTTGCATATAACTTTGAACCAGGGTTTGGTGTCAAATCCATTTGTTGTATCAGATTACAAATATCCTGGGTATTATTTTTAGATGTCAAATATTATGTACACTGGATGACATGTAAACATATATGAGCTATTAAAATGTACAAAGTTTAATCCAAATACACTATATCAACCATATGGTGTCAGACGTCACATGTACTGAAGAAGTTGGTGTGCTACTCTGATGAAAGCTCCTACAACATAAAAATTAACGTATTGGACATGTCTAAACCTCATTTGTTTTAATATATTGTTTATACAGTATTGATAATCTGCAATGTTATGGTGCAGAAGTGAATTAGGTTCGGGGTTCTAGCCCCCTAGTTTTGTATATAGCAAATTGCGGTAAATACTCTAGCTAGTATTACAGAAGGTGTGTAGTCTGCACACAGGTATTTTGTTTCCTTGAATTTATATGTTGTAAATCTGTGACAGTTCGTGTGCTGTAAATGTGTCTAACAGCATTCAAGGGTTTTTTAGTCAATAACTAGCTAGAATGGAAATTTATTATATATGTACAAATTGTAGTACATAGCATATATGGTACATAGATCAGTAATCTTGATGTACCTGTGTGTGCACAGGATGCGAAAAGCATTGTATAGATTGTCCGTGCACAGTGGCAATCCCTGTGAATTAATACATTTGGATTGCCCAGTACCAACCTATGCAATAGTTGGTGTAACTTTATACAAACAGAGAAAGGGCTGCATGAACAGTTCTGTAGCACGTCGTCATACATACACTAGGGGTGAGGGGGTACCGAGCGGAACTAGCACACGAAAGTAAATGATGTCAGAGGTTGTCCTGGTCATATCCGAACATTTTCGTCACATGGTCGCTCCAGTGTATGGATATGTAAATATAAAGTTTAAATATGTTGTTGATGCTTCATTGTTATGACATGTAGTAGAATTCAAAATTAGAATTTCATCCATTGTTCATTCTTCTGCCACCAGGGAGCAGCCCATCTTTACGACAAAAGCGCACGTCTTTCAAATTGACCCAAACACGAAAAAGAAATGGCTGCCGACCAGTTCACAGGCAGTCAATGTGTCGTATTACTACGACAGCAGCCGCAACACATACCGCATCATCAGTGTGGAAGGGTCGAAGGTAAGTGATGTGGCAACAAGAAATAGTTTCATGAAATAGAACAATAGACTACACTTGACTTCCATTGGTTATGGATGTGGGAGTTATAAAATGGCAATGTATAATATACATGCACGCACAAATGCATGAATAAATGATGCACATCACACGCACACACGTATGCACGCACTCACATGCATACACACACACACACACACATACACATACACACACGGGACCAACTTGCATGCACATAAACGCACACACATGCACACACACATGCACACACACATGCACACACACACACACTTTTGATGCTTATGGGATTGATTGATTAATTAATTGATTGATTTAGTTTATTGAGTAAAATTGTATACATGATAAATCTTAATAATAATAGTGTCATATATATAATAATACTGAGGATAACACATTAAAACACCAAAGTATACTTATTTCCAATGTGGTCCTCACATGAGGATATATTGTACCAAGTTGTATTCTTTTGCTAAGGTAATTTTCTTACAAAATGGTCTTCGTGTTTTCAGGCCATCATCAACAGCACTATCACCCCAAACATGACGTTTACAAAGACCTCCCAGAAGTTTGGCCAGTGGTCAGACCCTCGAGCCAACACTGTCTACGGCCTCGGCTTCATGTCCGAGCAGGAACTGCTGCAGGTAAGCCAGGCCAGGTGCGACCAGGCCAGTCTGGACTGGGCCAGGAACCTGAAGGTTGTCACTCACACACATTGTTCACTTAATCTTAGGGATTCATCTGGGAAAGTAAATTAAGTTTTTATAGTACAACCTGTTGAAGTACATCCATCTAATAACCAGCACGAACCCTGATACTGCTAAGAACCCTTTATAAATGTATGGAGAATTTTTTAAAAATACAGGCGTTACTTTTCTACATAAAGGTCATAGTTTAATCCATGAAAGTTTTGTGCCTGAGATGCAAACCGTCTATGAGCCTAGGAGGAAAACATTAACACACATACACTAGCTCGATTATAATTAGATCATGTCATTTGTCGATGAAGTGGTGCCACCTATGAAGCCATGCCCCCCCCCCCCATCAACAATGCACTATAACTATTGTCTGTGTTGCAGTTTGTTGAGAAGTTTAAGGAAGTGAAGGAGTTGTCACGGCAACCGTCTGTCACAAAACTACATCCACAGAGCAATGGCACTGGGGACAGCAACCACATCGGCGGAGACTCAATTCTCTCCAACGGACCTGTTGTTGCACCACCAAGTGTCGCTGCTAAAGCTCCACAGGTAAATGTGGTGGCTGCAAAGTTGGCTTGTTTAATCGCACGTCTTTTTCAGTGTTTTAAATGTCGCATCTATCCATTTATGGGTTCTTTGCACGTTGTCCTGACAAATAAACAAGGTTTCCTTTTTGCGTCTTAAATAACAACTTGCATTATTAATTTGATGTATGTCCCAAACCAGTTAGAATTAGTGCAGTCAACTTAACAATAATTAAGCATTAAATGCATAACTATTAAATTGTTATACTTTATATGTATTTTTTAAGATGAACAGTCTGAGAGTCTTTGTGACGACAGGTCGATCACGTACTGGCAGAGCGGACCACTTCTAGCCCTGGGCCGAGCCATCCAGGCTCCAGTGCTGGGCCGGGCCATCCAGGCACACCAAACTCTTCCCTCATTGAGCAACTCAAGTACGAGAATGACCGACTCAAGATTGCCCTTGCTCAGAGGTAGGGCAAATATATGACCGAATGCCACAAGACAGTGTTAAAAAACAGATGAATATACGCCAAAATAAATAATAATTTTAGATGTGGGTTCCTAGTATCGTAGAAAAATTTAATTTTAAAACTAAAATTCAAAGTTTTGAATTTATTGGAATTTAATTAAAGGTGCCTTCTCAATTTGGTTGATTGCTGAGCTAGTTAATGTTCATTTGATATGTTGCACACTATGATCATTGCAAAAAAGCATATAATAAGTAAGTAATTAATTTGTTATATTAATTTAATTTTAACTCAAATACACAGATCTATAGTATAAAGACAAAAGTCATGAAATTATTCTATAGCAAAACCGAAATGTAACAAATGCATGTATACAAAAATAAGGGGCACACATTCCATTATAGAGTACATAAATGTAACGGGGAGAGAACAGAACGAGAGGTACAACAATGTTATACCTTACCCTCACCCCTGTACAAGGGCACAAGGAGGAAGAACACAGCAGTTACAAATTCACTGAGCTTGGATTTTCCAAGGATATTGGCATTAATGGAGTAATTTATATTGTTATTTATTATTGTTTATTATTATAATCATTAGTTTATTATTGTACTTATGTTCTTATTATTTATGATTATTATAACAATTATTATTTTATTATTATTTGTTTATTTTATTATTAACTCTGTCTGATGCGGTTACAGCTCAGCGAATGCAAAGAAGTGGGAGGTGGAACTGCACACGCTCAAGAACAACAACGCACGTTTGACGACAGCGCTGCAGGAGAGTACAGCCAACGTGGAGGAGTGGAAGAGACAACTGGCCTCCTACAAGGAGGAGAGTGCCCGCATGAAGCTCAAGGCATGTGTCAGTCCATCGCCAATAATACAGTGGATTTCTTACGTCTCATTCCCCATTCCCTTGATCCCATGTGCGGTTGATCTGTTTCACCCTCTCATTGAGACATCCCCCCTATTTTTGTCCTCTGCTGTTTTATCCCACTCTCCCTGGTGCCCATTCAGAACTTAAAGCTAACTTTCCTACTTAGTTTTGGCCTTCTGCTTCTGCCACCGCCTTAAATTTTCTATGCATAAAAAAAATTACATGCACCCATGGGTATAAGAAACATCGGAGAATTGAAACAGTACCTCACAAATTATAACTTTGGGTGTTAAAAGTGTTAATCCTTGTTTCTGCATTAGGTGCAGGAGTTGGACAAGAATGGGACTGCAGGTGGCAGCACCAGCACTGAGTTGTTACGGAGGCAGTTAGGCAGCGCCAACGAGAAGGTCCATGACCTTGAAGTAACGGCAGAGAAAAAGCAACAGGTAGAAGCGATAAAGACATTGTAGCGTCTCTAATCTCAGTTCACTATTTACTCATGTCTTTGTTTGTCTACAGGTACATCTGTGTAAGTGATACTTGTGTGTGTGCAGGTGTGCATGCGTGGTTGTGTGTGTGTGTGTGTGTGTGTGTGTGTGTGTGTGTGTGTGTGTGTGTGTGTGTGTGTGTGTGTGTGTGTGTGTGCAGGTGTGCATGCGTGGTTGTATGTGTGTGTGTGTGTGTGTGCAGGTGTGCATGCGTGGTTGTATGTGTGTGTGTGTGTGTGTGTGTGCAGGTGTGCATGCGTGGTTGTATGTGTGTGTGTGTGTGTGTGTGTGTGTGTGTGTGTGTGTGCAGGTGTGCATGCGTGGTTGTATGTGTGTGTGTGTGTGTGTGTGTGTGCAGGTGTGCATGCGTGGTTGTATGTGTGTGTGTGTGTGTGTGTGTGCAGGTGTGCATGCGTGGTTGTATGTGTGCGTGTGTGTGTGCAGGTGTGCATGCGTGGTTGTATGTGTGTGTGTGTGTGCAGGTGTGCATGCGTGGTTGTATGTGTGTGTGTGTGTGTGTGCTTGCATGTTTCAGTGTATAAATAAATACGTTTGTAAAGTTTTACAATTGTGTTATGAAATAATTATTCACGTGCATTCACTCATGTAGGAGCATGTGTGGTTAAAAATGTATTACCTGTTAATATTCCTTGTTGGAAAACCATTTCAGAAACAATCTCACATTACACGCTGGAATATGTGTCATGTGTTTTGTACTAAACAAATTATTATATAATTTTCGTCTGCACTCTCATGACGTCATTTAAGCTCTGCCCATACTTTACATTCTCTCCACTCTTCCCGACTGTAAATATTGATAGAAGTACTTTGTTACTTACTGAAGGAAGAGAACTCGGACACACAGAGTAACGCTAGTAAAGGAAGATTTAGAAGTATTCATTCTCACAGATGACTTTAAATTAATTTACTCATAGTGTAAATGTAAGCAGCTAAAAATTGACAACTATCCTGGAAGGGTGGGGTACACACACAAACAAATAGTGCACTGTCAATAAGCTAAAATTTGTTTACCCATATACCACATGTTTGCTTTTCTTTCAACGGCAATCTTGTTAAACTTAAATTTGTTAAATCTTGTTAAGCCAGGTTAAATTTTGTTAAACAATGTTTAATCTTGATAAACAATTTTAATCTTGTTAAACCATATTAAATCTGATTTAATCTTATGCTGTCTCATCTTTCAGGAGGTCGACCGGTTGATGGCAGAGGTTGAACGACTTCAACCCTTAGAGTCAGACAATCGCAACTTACTTGAGAGAACACAGGTGCGTTGTGGGAAATATCTGCCAGTTCTAAGATTTCTGCTTAGAGTCATGTACTTTACACTTACAGTATACTCTTGGCCTGGTTCAGATCACAGTCGGCCTTTCTCAAGAGTGAACTGTCCACAAAATGTCCGACTTAGGGATCACTGTTGATTCAAGTCAACGTTTTTGTTTCAAGCTGCATTCAGAATTTTGTAATAGAAAGTGGTTTAACAATCAGTCAGTCAATCAACACCAATCAATCAATCTTTATTTCAGACAAAATACACGTGCATCATATCATGTCCATAGTAACAACAAAATATTTTTGTTTTCAAGAATGTATAAATTGCTTGTATCCACTTAATGTGCAGTTCAGACGTGTTATAAACATGTTTGTATTCAATACTATAAATGGGGTTGTTTGTAGATGTAGCTATCCTGCAATTGAACTGTACATACATTTTCTAAATCAAATATTTCAACAGTCAGGGCCAGATGAAATGTAAGTGTAAATATTGTAAACAAAGCAGTATTGTAATGTCCAGGAAATAATCTTTCAGTTAAAGCTGCATCATTAGCTGTTTGCCCGTCAAAAATCTTGTTCTTTTTTTTCCAGATGTGTAGTGTGTGAATAGAACGCCTACTGATTTATTGTTAAAGAAATGACTTTGATAATTACATTTCACCATCATTTCATCTGGTAGATTGTGAAAGCCAACTATATGTCTAAAATGTAGTTTCCAAGATTTGCACTGTGATGTCACCAGTGGCAAATTCATGGATTCCAGGTAACATCAAATTTAAGTTACTGTTTTCGGATAGTTTGTGATCAGTTTTGCAAAACTAAAAAAATCTTGAGTAGACATCCTGATTTGTTGTAGTGGGTAGTGGGTATGCTGTACTAGGTTGGTTTTAGTGTTGGTAAAATGAATTTTAGACGCGATGAGCAAAAAACAGAGCAAAAAACAAAGATGAGGAAGCACCTCTAATTGATGAAAATCATTGTACATCCCATAACTCTTTACACCTCAGCCATTTTTAAAGTCCCCGTAACTTGACTTATTTGACCTGAAACATGAAAATGTGATGTCCGTATGTTCAAACATAATTTCTAATGTGTTTTCACAACTTTCCACTAGATGGTGCCACTGCATGGTACAGCATTATGCAGTTATTTTGGGCTGCATTTGATTTACTTGAAGTGTCAAACTTTGGGGGGAGTTTGTCCAACTAGTGGTCTAAAGGGTTCAACTGTTGTCTGAATGCTACACTAACGCCCTCTGTTGCAGTCGCTGGAAGGTCTCGTTGATGACCTGAGGAAGCAGTTGAAGACTGCCCAGAAAGAGGCTGAGACCGCTCGAGACGCTCAGCGGCGGGAGAAGGATCAACTTCGTCTGGTTCAGCAGCAGCTGAGCAGTCGCATCAGTGATGTCTATGGACTCAGCAACAAGTTCGCAGATCTATTGAAGACTTAACGGTGGTTGGTTAACGGCAACGTTACTGATTTGTTGAATAATGACCGTTCATTACAATGACGGTGATTGGCAGTGGCACTACAGATCTGGTGAAAATGTAACTGCTTGTTACAAAGACGGTGATTGGCAGTGGCGTTACAGATCTGGTGAAAATGTAACTGCTTGTTACAAAGACGGTGATTGGCAGTGGCGTTACAGATCTGGTGAAAATGTAACTGCTTGTTACAAAGTCGGTGATTGGCAGTGGCGTTACAGATCTGGTGAAAATGTAACTGCTTGTTACAAAGACAGTGATTGGCGGTGGCGTTATAGATCTGGTGAAAATGTAACTGCTTGTTACAAAGACGGTGATTGGCGGTGGCGGTACAGATCTGGTTAAAATGTAACTGCTTGTTACAAAGACAGTGGTTGGCGGTGGCGTTATAGATCTGGTGAAAATGTAACCGCGTGTTACAATGACAGTGATTTGCTTACAATGTTACAGACTTGTTGAAAACTTGCAAAGATCATGGCAGATTCATAGTTCTTCTGCAAACCAGCTACGGTAACACAAAACGTGGCAGTGCTGTAGTTCTATTGCCGAATTACCCACCGGATCACCGACAGACATACTGCAAGTTGATATGCAGGAGAAATGACAGTGTTGTCTTGCAACAACCATGGTTCAACCAATGCCCCTTCCAGCTTACAGCCTACCCTGGAAGGAAGTTGGTTTACTCCAGTAAAAAGTGGCACAAACTTGAAGGTCTGCCACCTGCAAGACGTATGGAGGATTGTTGTGTGACCAGACGGTGAACACACTTGTCACAATTTGCTCACATCCACTGCTGCTGTTGTCTTCCCAGTTGCTTGGAGTGCGGTTGTATGTCAAATATGTGATCAGCTGAAGTTAACATTTGTTATCTTATAAAATCTACTGCAATGCTACCAGTAATGTGCTTCAAGGATCTACAACAATGAAATGATCCTGGCAGTGATGTACAACCATTGAAATGATCCTAGCAGTGATACACAACCAGTGAAATGATCCTGACAGTGATGTGCATTAGGGAATTAAATGATCCTGGTAGTGATGTACAACCATTGGAATGATCCTGGCAGTGATGTGCATCAACGATTGAAATGATCCTGATAGTGATGTGAATCGGTGAATGAAATGATCCTGGCAGTGATGTTCATCAAGGAATGAAATGATCCTGGCAGTGATGTTCATCAAGGAATGAAATGATCCTGGCAGTGATGTTCATCAAGGAATGAAATGATCCTGGCAGTGATGTTCATCAAGGAATGAAATGATTTTGGCAGTGATGTACAAGTAATGAAATGATCCTGTTGTGATCCGACTACATTTGATACTGAACTTCGGCCTTTGGCAGGTGCCACAAACAGCATGCTACAGAATGGATTCACTGTAGTGCAGCCGAGCCTCAATACAGAGAGGTTGAACCTGATTAGTCGTCTCCTATCAGACCTGCAGATGACAAATGGTCAATACCATCTCTTCTAGCCCTGCGTGTGTCCACAAACTTATGATTTGATGAGCCTGTATTCATGTTGCCTACTGCCAAGTGTCTGCGATCTGTCCATGTCCTCAATGTTGTCTTGCAGTATAGTCTGTCTCAGCCTTCATGTTTATGAATACAAGTGTAGTTGTGTAATTTATTGGGACATTTGTCTGTCCAAGCAATGTCTGGCAGGTGAAATGTAAGATTGCCAAGAATAGCTGGTTGAAAAACACACTTTTGAAAGATTAGGTTTGCTTCTTTGTGCAAGCCACCGGTGAACACTTTCCAACCAAAAGGGAAATTTATCATCTAAATTTTAAATCTACAATTTGAATTGAGAAATATGCTGAAACAGCTATTGGTGTGGCGGGCCAAAAGTAGCCCTGGGCCAGAAATAGGACCTACAAGGGCCGGGCCACGAATAAGTATTGCTTCCAAGATGATAATACATTTATATTAACAGTTTACTTGTTATCATATTTATACATAGTGTGAAGGTAATTGTAATAAATTATGCAGTTATCTGCGGGAGTAAAAATATAATGAGAAAACTGGCACTATGGTAATTTTGGCAAATTACACTGGTACTGGCCTAAGAGATGTTGCGTAGATTTATGATGTACATGAGACTAAACTAACCTTAATGTTAATATATAGGATTATGCTTCTGTGAGATGATGTAATCCGTGAACAAGATCAGTTGTTTCTAAACATGGCAGTATCTGGTTATGCATCTACTAACTATAAAATAAAACAGTTACGTTACAGTGCTGTAGATATTGCAGAACACTGGATGTTTAATGCATTTTGTCAGAACCACAATTAGTGAGTTTCCATGACTGAATAAAACTTACAATTTTATATTGGTGATGCCACATGCTAGGTGAAGTTCGTAATGAAACTAATATAATAGATATCCACCTTTGTTAGTGACAGAAATAGCCAGTTTTGTGTTGCTAATGGTCATAGTTTGACCATCACCATTAAATGAGATAGATAAGTACAGCAAACAGTTTTTTTATAATCTGTGTAAAATTTAGTTGTTGGCATAGCTGCGTATAGATGGCTTCCAGTTTTGTTAATTTCAGACAAAGGGACCGAGATTTCTAATACATAGGTCCACTTTAATTGCTTAACAACTTCCATTATGATCTGTTTAGCTATGGGTGAGTGGTATCCCACGTTTTTTCATCCATTAGTGAAAGGTGTTGCCTTTTTAGGCCTAGAAGTCTGACATCTATTGGAAATTGACTTTTCATTTTGCCAGTATACAGCTGTACCACAAAACATGTTCTTACTAATTTGTCAACAGACTCCAGATTTCTGGTTTGGCTTCCGAAAGTGTTCAAATATGAGAATTTGTTACATTATTATTTTGACAATTAATTAATAGTCTGCTGCAAAGGCATCTTTCGATTTAGAAACTTTATCCTACAAATAGATGTCAACTTAATTAATGTCATAAAATCCAACATGCACGAGTTGTACTGTCCAGGCTATTTCCGGTCTTGAGTACATCAGACCAACGTAGTGTCTTACTATTATAGTACTGTTAATCCAGTGGGAATCTACCAAGACAAAATTGGAGGAATCTACTGTCTCGCTTACCTGACACAAAGTAAGAGTGGCTGATTCCCACGGTCCTACTGGAACCAAGCTCTTGGTTATGAACCAGCTCAACTAATGACAGACTCCCATGTGGCTGTTCTAAACAGTGTTGGTCTAAGAAACAATTTGAAATAGCAACTAGGATTTTATTTATGTCTACTGCCTGCATTCTTGTCCATTTTCAGCAAATGTTTGTATAAAAGAAATCGATTGTATAAAAGAAATAAATATTTATAGAAAATATTGTTTTGTACTTTTTATTTTGGGTCATGGCTTGTCAATGTCTTCCATTGAAATCATGTGGCGACCAGACAAGGACATCACCAATTAGATGATGAGATGAGGATGGGGGAGGGAGAGATATAGTGACGGGAAGATTTGTCAATACAGCACGAACACGTGACACAAAGGCGGTCAAAAAGGTTCGCAAATTCACAAAATATATTATGTTACTCATTATGTAGGGGGTTTTGGTTGATCTGAATCCTGTGCTGCCGTGTCGAACCTTGGGCAAGTTCATTTACTCTACATTGCTTCAGTTCCCGCAGCTGTATGAATGAGTACCTAGCTATAGGCAGTGGAGGATATTTGTGTATGAAGTCTTTGCGGCAAAATAATTGCAGTGTAGCTGAATGCTTCCCAGAGAAGTCGAGATGGTGTTCGATTAAACAGGTCTGCGTAAAGCACTTTGAGCAGTCATATCGCAGGGCAGGAGTTGAACCAGTGCTGAATGCATATTCTTGTTCCTCATGAACTTATATGAGTTCATCCCATAACAAACCACTCAAATCGACATGTGACAATATGACTTTATTACTCGGACATGTCACTGTGACAAGGACACAAACGCTTGATAATGTTACAATTTTCCCATATGACAAAAAGAACCTTTGTGCAACGATATTCATGTACAACCATAGATGGCACCACTATCACCAGAGGTCACCTGACAAACTGTTCACTCGGAAACGAACAATGATATATCCACAGTTGATCTATGCAAGTGACACAGAAAAGAACACATTTACTACTCCTTTTCTGGTACATATAATCAATACGTCTTGGTGGCAATGCATTTCACCAAAACAAGCTTTTATAAAAATGCAATGTTTCCGGACATTTTTGTTGATGTACATCAATTCATAGTACGTCCAATATTAAATACGAGACTTTGTTAAATAAGATTGGAAATGTTTCAACTGTTTGATTAAATGTTCAAATCATGACATGGTCCCTCAATGCTCATGCCAACATCAACACCTACAAAACACATCTGAACAGCCTCAATTTATCGGAGTTCTTCATAGACCTAGTCATATTATTGGACACACTGCTATTGCTTGATAATATGTATAATATATGTCTTTAGAGGTATAATACAGTATCACATTTAAGGTTACCTAATGGGGATGGTTTACTATTGCAATGGTGCCAGTGCGATAGTATTACAGTAGTATTATGGACTAGCAAATACCTAGGACAAGCAACCACAAACCATAATGTAAGGGAGGCATCATTGTGTGGCTTTGGAGGTAGTTGATTCACAAAACGGTGAATCCCTGAATGACACTGCTATGGGCCACAATTGTGGTGCTAGGTCGGTAAGTAAAATGACAAACCAAAAAACCATACTCACGCTGGCGAAACAAATTTGTGTGTGGCACAAAGTATCCAGCTGATCTGTTTGCCAACTATTGTTGCGATCGATAGTTAAACTGTCGACAGTACAGTGCATGGACAGTTTGATGTGCTGTTGCGTCTCTAGTTGTATTGGATGTTCGCTAATAATTTTCAATAACTCCCAAGTGGAAACTGTTTAGGAACTACTTTCACTCACATTTAACTCCTACAAAACATCAGTGGTCACTTAATTCAAAGAGATCCTTTCACTCACATTTAACTCTCACTATACACTGTCACCAATGTCTCCATTGCTCTGTAAGCTGCAAGGTGATCAATTCCCAGGAGCCAATGAAAGTTTTAAATCAGTTCACAACTAGTAATAAAGTCAGCACTGTGTATTTCTTCAGCACAGCAAATTAACTAAGTTTATATACTCAGTTCAAAACTCGACTGGAAGCATATATTCCAGAACAGCCTCCGAGTTACTGCACCTGTAGTTTTTATAAATGTTTCAACAGCATTGATCATGTCAGAAATATAATATATTTTACAACGGCAGTTTTTTTAAACAACCCATAAGCAATAGACATTATGGTTTGTGTCTTGTTACAAAAGAAATAAATGTCACAATTCCTCTACTGTTTGATGCATGCATGCAGTAACAATTCGGGCAGCTTCTATCGTTATTAATGTATGCAATGGCATTTTATCCTATTTCAAAATATGCAAAAAACTCAAAAGGAATCTTCTGAATATAATACAGTTTCAATACAAATACAAAAAATGTGTCATTATTTTGGGGTTGTCAGTAGTCGCCAATATTGATTGAGTTACTTACATCAAGGTGGATAGCGCATGGTTTGAGCACCTTTGATTACATCTACTATGCCGTGAGTACAGCTTCAGAGGTTTCACACATTCTTAACATTTCACAAAGCTTATGAAAGATTTAACAACAAAAAAGAATCTATTAAGCGTCTCTTATGTCATAAAACAGTGATTACAGCTGTACCAGGAGTAAGTGCATTGTTATGCTACTTCATGGGCAAAACAAGATAATGAAATTACACTTTGTAAGCATTTCAAGCCCTCCCTGTCTCAATAAAGACCGAGTGACGACCGGTACATAACATTATCTGTGGAATCGTTGAGAATAATTTGCAATTTTCTAAACACTGCAATTTATAAACAATCTTACAAGAAAAAGAGAGCAGAGTCAGCAGAGAAACTAACCAAATATACGTTAACCAAACCTTGGTGTGCTGAGGATACACAAGACCTCCTCACACGCATAACTAGCACAGCCGAGGAACAATGCCTCATTGGGAAAACAATCACAACGAAATCCTGTTCTATGGAACCGGAGTGCCACCTGGTGAATTACAACAGAATCACAACGGTCTCGAGACAGAGGGCAACTGTTGACGAGACTTTGGTCCCAATGCAGGAGACTATTCTAGCCATTGACTGCGTGCAGTGGCAGGCATATTTAGGACTAGTGACATTTGGTAAGTTATCAGTGTATTTAAATACGGCACCTAACAAAGGCAAGAGTGTGAACCAGGCCTGGGGTAATAGTAACGATTACAAATGTTGAAGTGATAATAATAGGCTGAGCAAAAACTCAATGTAATAGTAATAAGCAATGTAATAGTAATTGACCTATTATTTTTATATTGCTATTAAACATTTCAACTGAATTTACTACATAACAATTCCATTTGAAAAGGTTTCTCTAGGTGTAATGGTTTCTCTAGGTGTAATGGTTTCTCCCCCTTGTTAACTTCAGCATGCCCCTGGTGAAGTTTTACATAGCAAGAGACCCTGGTACAGCATGTCTACTGCATTGACCAAAGGAATTAAACTGGGCTTTCACTGCTTTGAAGCCAGCTCTGCCAAGTGCCAAGTTGCCAAGAACCCTTTTCAAGTAAGCCTATGGGTTTAGTGACTGCCTAGTATTGAGCCTAAACTATAGCGGGTGTGAAAAACATCCAGATGTATTTGTACTTGAGCCAATAATGAACTGTCCACCAAGCACCAGTAGAGCAATGTGGTTTAATTAGACTGTAATATAATCCAAGTTATGTGTCATTGACTGTTGCTTTTGTCTTTCATTCCAGTTAAGGTATCCATAGTCAGTGTAGATTGTACTAAATATGGTATATACTATATAGATATATTTTGTTGTAAATATTTGATTTTTATACTTCCCTAAAGATGACGATGATGTACTTGAAATTCTCAAACATTATTTCAAATACTTTAGGCATGGGCATTATTCACTTGTCTTGTTTAACTTCTTGAGACTAACAATTGAGTCAAACAATTGTACTTATTGTATTTATACATACAGTGCATTATACCACAAAATGTTCCGATGAAAAGTGTAATAGTAATTACTTCAAATGTAATAGTAATAGGAAGAATTCAGCATGTAATAGTAGTAGTAAGGAAACAAATAGGTTACACTGCAATGTAATTGACCCCAGGCCTGGTGTGAACTATAGCAGGCGTCTACAGTGCTACAAACAAGTGAACAACTATGTTAGACTTTTCATGTTAGCGTCAATATTAAGTATGTGGTGCTAGTGATTCAACTTGAAGCAGTGGCATTAACACATGTGGTCTCGCGTGATAAACACACACGTGTTAGTGTGTAACATAGCTGAGTATTGGAAGGTGACGCCACATCTTGTACAATGTCATAGAATATCATCTCACTCTACAGTCTACATGCCGCTGGAGTTAACACACAGAGGTCGCCCAGTCAACTTCTTTCACTCCAGTAGTTGAATGGTTATTTCTAAGAGAGAAAGTCCAGATGTGGGTCCATATATAAGTCGATCATGAGTGCGTGATACGACAGGACTGCCAGGTATCTTCAGGAGGCTAGGGTCGTTGTTGATTCTATCCGTTCACCTGGACTATGCATTTCGACATCTCCCAGTCTCCTTTCACCAGCACCCACCCCTCTCTCACCTTCACGTGAACTCTGACCTTTATTCGACCTCGTCACTTCTCTCAACATCTCTTCAAACAACAACTCCATTCCTGGACCTCCATCTGAAATCTACCCTTATATTCACCGACATCCATCATCTCTCCAACACCTCTTCATCATCCTCCCATCAACCCTTCATCATCCATCCATCATCGCTCCATGCATCGTCCCCCCATCATCCCTCGCTTTCTTCTGGAATGACGTTTCCCCGAACTGAGCCCCGACCTTGACATGTTCTTGCTCCGCACCCGTTCCATGTCCGCCCATTCGGCAAGATCAGTGCTGCCACCTAGCTGGGCACAGAGGTGTGGTTCGGCAGGTTGACGTCGCGCCGTACGTAGAAGAGAATGTATGCCTTGCAGTTGTGCACTGTTGACGCGTCACACGGCGTCACCGAACTGTCGTTGAAGTGGTACCACTGACCTGTAAATAGAACTGTCAGTGTGAATGTGATGGCACAATGTTAATGTTTGATATATTCTGCAGACGGAATCATCCAGGAATTTCACACACACATAAAGTCATGGAAAAACAAATTATGTGTGTAAACAATTGTAAAAAAGGAAATAGTTTAATTTTGCCGTAATCTAAAAACCTATCTCTTTAATTCTGTATATCCTCCTTAGCTTCTTAGCAATTCCATCCGTCTGTTGACGACTTTTGCTCTGTACATGACAATGTTTAATCCTTTGGATTTATTGCGCCAATGAGCTGGGATTTTATGAGGATACTGGCATTAAGAAGTCATTCTATTATTATTACTAAAAACAAACCGATCTCACTGTGTACATCAGTCTGACCTACTTACATAGTGTGCCTACCTCCCACCAAAGCCTAGACACTGTCCCCCACATACGTGTATGCAATCATTGTTACACTGTAAACCCATCGGCATAAACGTCATTTGAAAACAGCCTCTATATCACTGTTACAAAAGTAGGTGAGCAATTTCAGATGCTACTATTCAAAGATAATAATTTTATAGTTTGGACATAAATAGTATGGAGATATCATCGAGTGAGCATAAATACTGCTTTGTCAATCATTTTTACAACTGCCACGCCATTTATGCTAGAATAGGCAGCATCCGAGAAATGTTAGCCACACCCACAAACCATTTAGACAATCCGTAAGTGAATATACACAAATTTGCCAGCTTCACACAATTGCTAGATTTGGTGTTAGAGACACAACTAGTGGGACACACTAGTGTCCAGCAGTTAAACACAACAGGGCTGCCAGGGAGTAAAGTGCTTTGAGCAGTCCTTAGGGCTGGATACTGCGCTATATAAGAACTTACCTTTTATTTAATACTACAACAACAACATTAGAACAACAGGGCCTGTGCTTGGGCAATATGTCAACAAAACCAGCAGCCCTGCATTGGACAAATTCACGTTCTGATATTTCATTACATGCTGCGTCATTTCATTATAACGGTTTGTAGGCGTGGCTAACTTAATCTAAGGCTGTCTTTACCCATAATCCAACTAAATGTGGAGTAGAACAATAGAACCTTGTTACCTTCGTGTACAGCGTATGCCGTGTAGTGCCCTGAGCCAGCCCTGCAACCACATAACACCAAAGTAAACATTGGCAGTGATACACACCGACACATCTAGCACAGGAGACTATATTTAGAAAGACATAGACCGGCTCTACGAAGAGGAATGAGTAAGTTGTTGAGGCAACCCAGCGTGCATTGGGGTCGTGCCATGAAGTGCAGACTCCCCTTGAGTTGAGATGAACTATGAACTCAGCCTGAGCCGTGTTGAACTATGAACTCACCCTGATCCGTGATGAACTATGACTGCGGCCAGGTCGTAGTCACTGCCACTGCCGGAGGAACTATGTCGTGTCTCGTGCTGCAAGAACAAACACACCGGCCTTACAACGCAGCAAACGTTTGGTGGCCATTTTCACTGGCTGATTTAGGGGTTGCTGAAAATTAATTCAAAATATTTCATTCAACAAAATGTTACCTCGTAGTGGCTTTCATTAGTGTTGCACAACGACTTCTTCAGTACCTATGATGTTAAATGATGTCATCGTACACGTGTGGTAGATCATAATTTCTCTTGTCTCAATTGATCGTTGATGTGCAATGTCACTACCAGGTAAATTTGTTAGGATATATGAAAATGAAATAGTTGGAAACAAAAAAGAACTATCGTGAAGAATGTTTGGTAATTTCGTTCACAACTGTCGACATTTAGTTATTCACATAATTGACTAATTCTCTCCCTTGAAATAGCACTGTAGAATGGCAATAATTGTCCAGATTGAAAATCTGGTACAACAGTGTCATGATTTGGTATATTTACAAACATTCACACATTATGTCATTGATATGTGACTGATATTTTTATAATTACTACACATGCCCTGTCCCCTCCCTTTTGGTAGGCTTTGTACGAATAGGTAATATATTTGCATGCCACTCCTTAGTGGCATGCAAATATAATATAAAATAATATTAAAATATACAGCACAGTAGACATTATACATTAAAAAAAACTGGTTATTTAATTTCATCACCAAATCATGTATTTTCGAATACACATGGAATGTGAAAAATCAGAGAAGAAATACGCGTAAAGATTATTAAGGTAATAAAATAATACATTAGTATCACAAAGTTTGGCATTAAAACAGTCATTTAACTTTAAATAAAAGATGGCATAATTTGGCAAGCACGGACAACCAGTTTGTTTCTGCTTCTGCGTTTTTGATATATTATCACCATGAATTACATCGCTCTGGGGGAAAGACGAATCAACCCGTCACCTGGTTATGCACACTGCTTACAGATGGCGCCACTCACCAGGTTGTTGAGCACATAGCTGCCCATCGAGAGACCTCGCAAAGGGAAGCTGACGTATGTGTCAATCTTCATGCGGAAACAAGACTGCCACCGGAACCTCTTGAGGTGTAGACACAGTACCTACAAGACGACACCGGTAACTGGGTAATTGGTACTGGTAACTGGCTAACTAGCACTGGTAACTGGCTAATTGGCACACATTATACTGCACATACAGATACTCAGAATGCAATACTCAATACACATGTCGCCAACAAAAAAATGACACAATTCAATGTGCGCTGTGATATAACTGTTTCTATATGCAACACCTATTACAGGGTTGGATTCATTTCGATTAATTTGGTGTCTATTTCTGGGCTTGGAAAACAACAATCCTACACATTAGGCAGGGATGCTATTTTTATATACCGCCATGTACACTGAACACAATTTTACAGTGGTTCAAAGCTGCCGCTAGGTGTGAGCAGCGTATGTGGCACTCAAAAAATATACTTAGTACATTATTATACATGTTATAATTATTGTTTTGTGCATGCCTACACGCACATGTTGACGTCGCAATGCTGAGCTAATGCACACGTGTGTGTCCATGCATAATTTTACCAATTTATTTGAACTGTTTAAATAAAATAAATAAATAAATATACTTATATAGCGCCAACTCTAGTTAGAAACTATTCAAGGCGCTTTACATGTAAAATAGTAATAAATCAAAACAGTAATTAATTAAGTAAAAAAAATGAATTAAAAAATTATATATATATATATATATATTTAAATATTAGTATTATCGTGTCATATAAACAAAAGGTAATTGATAAAAGCTTAATGCCAAGTCTAAAAGTCATAGTAGCAGTAAAAATATTGATTAAAAGAGAATGTTTAAAAGTGCTCTTAAAAGTCTCAGTGTTCATTACATGCATTTAAAACAAGTAGTTTACTCCGCAAATCCGGGACTGCTGCGGCTGCTGGAGTTAAAATATCGATTAAAATAGAGTGTTTTTAATGCGCTTTTAAAAGCTGCTTCACTGGTTAGTTCACGCATTGATGTGGTTTAATATGTATTACAAGTCAAACTACACAGAGAGACAGTCATAGCGGGTGAATAAGGAAAGTGGAAGAATACAAACATGTTGTTGTCGTTTGTACTTAGTGTGGCCAAATTCAGCAGGGCCAGTTGCAAAACCACCTGGGCCAGTTTATTATTTTGCTCATTTCAGATATTGACGACCTTAGATTTTTATTTTGAACCAAAAATTAATTCCCACACTGTTCCCTGACTCTGTCCAGATCTGCCTCACATCACCCGACTCACGTTTGGCAGCCGCCGAATCCAGAACTTCTTTGTTGACTTCTGCCTGCGCTTACAGTTGCTGCACATGTACAGCTCCGATTCCTCCAGTTCCTCCACCTCAGTGAAGCTCGCCAGGCAGTCTGGAGCAACACATGGCTATAGTTACAGGCCAGTGGAACAAACAGTCATACTAAAATTTTATTTATATACCGTCAACTCCAGGCCTAATGTCTCGTTCATGGGTGTTTACAAAATACAATAAAAGTTAACAAAGCTAAATCTTACGTAATTTACATGTAATAAAGATTATGTGGTAAAATTACAGGTAAAATTAAATGGAAAAGCAATGATTAGCGAGTGGTGAAAAGCTAAACAGACTGGATAAAAAAGCTACAAATACAGACTAAATGATAATAAGTATACTGAATATTTATTAAAATCACATGCCAAGGAGCATAAAACAGGGCATATAAACAATACAAATGTTAGATTAAATCTATCTACCACGGTATATCTATATTAGTTCGAGAAAAGAAATGTCTTCAGTTGTTTTCTGAAGTGCTAGTACTTAAACATTCTAAGTAAATACAACACTGTTTGACAAATATGTACCACTAAACATCTGATATATACCAAATTAATTTCTTGTTTGTCAACAACTGTTGTCAATTACTGCTGCATATCATACAAGATTCATCAGTACCAGGGCTTAGCCAGAGACTTGTCTGCCCGTCTTCAAGACTGGCCAAGACGGGTAATTACGACTGATAAGACTGGTGGAATTTAGAGGGGGCCAGCTGGTTGACATGAATAGCTTCCATGCTAGCCATTCATGTGCTAAAAGGCACACTTTTTATTAATTCAAGAGTAGCACAAAATGGGCCAAGTGGCCCTGAAGTCCTTTGGACTAATACATCTATATGTGACCCTGGCTGACCAAATGAGTGATAAGTCGAAAAAATTGTAACATTGTTTTCTTACATCCTTGTAAAGGTTTGGTAGGGTGCTTTACACTGTTTCAAAAAATATGACTGCTACAAAAAATGGCAAAGTTATGGAGCATTGAACATGGTAGGGATCAAAAAGTGAAAATGAAGAAAACTGCTGTTGAAGTTTTACATTATATATGCAAATGGATTGCATGGAAATATTACATGCACAACATTCAAATGTGGCACACAGTATGTAATATGTATGTTATGTTGCAATGATACACTGGAAGTACAAATGTGCTGCTACAAAGACTTATCAAGTTATGCCAGATTATGTCTTCATGTGTAAAATTAAGAGGACAGATTATTTGAGAGCAAAAGGTAGCCTCACTGTTTGACACAGTTTAAAACCTACAGGCAACTGTCCAGTTTAACAGGGGTCTAGTTGCTTAATGCTGTCTGTCGACACAAGCTCCTGCCAGTGACCAATTACACATTAGTCACAGTTTCCATCAAACAATAGCAGGCAGAGAGAGAATCTTAGCTCCACAGCTGGGTGTAATACACAACCAGAGCCACCACTGATTCATGGTCAAGTAGATTAGCTCAATGCACCAACTAAGACAATACACAACACTGTGAGTGACAGTGTCCAGAGTGAGGCCTAAGCAGTGTCATCATTGCTAAATAGATCAATTAAACCTGCCAAGTGGGTGACATTCTGCACAAGTGTTCATTAATCCTTAGTGACTGTTCAGAACACCAGACTGACCACATACCTAAACAAAGCGAATGTAATAAGTGAAGAACAGGCAATGTTCAAATAGGGGTATTGGTTGAATTGCATTTGTCTCGACGCAAAAGGCTTTATTGTGCCTTCATCGATTATAAGAAAGCATTTGATTTAGTAGACCGGTCCTCCCTGTGGTCTAAGATAATTTCATGCGGTATTAATGGTATTGTGTTGAAAGTTGTATACAACATATAAAAAAATGCTAAATCATGTATAAATCAGGGCCAGGCTGTGTCAGTCTTCTTCTCATGTGATGTATAGCAAGTATGGCAAGGAGAAAACTTGTGTCCTTTGTTATTTGCCTGAATCATTTTGAACACTGTTAGTCACAATTATAACGGACTTGACATGGCAGCTGGTTAAATTTACAACAACCTTAGTGATGATGATGTAGAAAATGTATGTTCTACTATATGCTGATGACACTAGAATGATTCAATCAAATACAGATTTCTAGCGGAACTATGTCAACTCTTCTAATGGTTGACATTTGGTTGTTTCATTTCAACTATATTGTGAATCTGTAATTATTATCTATATTGATACAATTGATTTATACAGTACCATGTCTACACAAGGCATGGCAAGCGTAAACAGAACAGTAGAATGCATTTGATATCAATAAAGTATAGGATATTTCACTCTATAGTTGTCCAGAATATTAAGTTTCTATGTTTGTCACCTACAGGTGACAGAATATTAATTTTGTATGTTTGTTACCTACAGGTTTCTACAGACAATACATCTTTAACCAATAGACACCACAGTCACACCATTTTATAATAATTAAATGAACACCAAAATAAACACAACTTTCAATTATAGAAAATCAATAGTTTTGGAGATAAAAAGTGTTAGGCAACTGTTCAGTCTAACAGGGTCAAGTGTGTCTACTCTGCCTGGGAGCTGTGACCAATTAAAGATTAGTCAAGGTCTCAATGGAACAGTAGCACTAGGCTGTAGAGATTAGTCTTGCTGTTGACTGTGTGGCACAATAAACAAAATCTACTGTTGGGGATGTCTACTCTGCCTGGGCGCTGTGACCAATTAAAGATTAGTCAAGGTCTCAATGGAACAGTAGCACTAGGCTGCAGAAATTAGTCTTGGTGTTGACTTTGTGGCACAATAAACAAAATCTACTGTTGGGGGTGGTCTCAAGGGCCCTTCTCAAAACCACATCACTAGATAATGTAAAACTTTTGCACTTTGGGGGCCCCTTAGGTGCCCTTAGAATGATTCAATCAAATACAGATTTCTTGTATATAGTGGCAGCACCCTGAGATACATCTATGCAAAATTAGAAAAAAAGTTGCTGAACAGTTTTTGAAAACATAGGCCAAATGTTACATTTTTACCAGTTTTGGGGTCCTTGGAGGCCCTAGGGAGCCCTTAAAATGATTCAATCAAATACAGATTTCTTGTGCATAGTGGCAGTGCCCTAAGATATGTCTATGCAAAATTAGAGAAAAAGTTGCTGAACGGTTTCTGAGATACAGCAGCTAACGGTGGACGCAGAGTGATGGCAATAGTCCCTTGGGCCTTCGGCCAAAGGACTAAAAATTATTTCTGGCTAAGGGCCTAATCAGTACATATGACATCCCAAACATATGACTACATCTGAGAGTTTCTATACAACAATTATAATACACTTAATACAAAAAAGTACTTCTTCAAGGTGCTAGTCACTATTGTAGCAAAATTAATACAGTGATTATTTACCACTGGGTGTGCATAAAAGATAGCACGGTGAACCATTCGCTGAAACAGGAACGTTTGACGTAGATCTACGTAAGTCAGAACAATTATAGAAGGCACGCAAAATGTTACCAATGTTCGGCCCGTTAAAACGCTGGTTTGCCTCTGATACTCTCTTTACCTACCTGAGATACCACAGACGTCTTCCCCATTTTTTGGATGTGCACTTTTTGCGGTGAATTTTGTCGGGATGTCAAGCGAAAGATCTGCAGACAGAAAGGACAAAGCTATATCAATGAGTGTCGGTACGTATAAATATCAGGGTTTCCGCCAGCAGTATCAAAGTGTAAAATTACGTACCCAGAAACAATTCTAGGGTAGATACGTACTCAAATAACTTGTTTTTAATGGTGAAGAATGAGCCCGTGCCAACACGTTTATGCTAGCTATTCTGTGAATGGTTAAACATGGTATTCATTGCTGGATTGACGGCTTCACCTCAGGATAGAACATGGCATACTGGTATATTGGTAGGCCTAGTGTAAAGAATACGGCGTGCTGTCATGGCCGTACATTTTTTGCAATGTTTTCGAGCATTAATTGTTTCTTGGTGAAGACAAATAACACAAGATACCATACTGCATCATGAATCAGACAATTTATTCTAAAATGTGAAGGCAAGTTTACAATTTTCCTGCCGACTGTTACATTTGTCAGTCATTCTCCTACAAAACATGGAAATGATCACATTGAGCAGGGCGGGATTTCCAAATCCAAATGCTGGAAAATCGCTTCTCTGAGCATCTAGAAATCCAAATCCAGACCCCCGACCCATGTCCGCCTGCCAGTTTCGCTGTCTAAAAGTTGACTACTATATATATATATATTATGTACACGAAGGGCTCAGAATTCCTGTTTGTACATTGGTCAAAAGCAAGTAAATTACTCATCGGACAAGTAATGTTTCTCCTTATGGTTGTCCATAATACAACTGGACAACCGAACTATTTGCTGCTCAAACAAATTCATTAATTTATTGGCCGTTCTTTGAAACATAAACAGTGTTAAGCGGTAAAATGTGGACTATGACATTCCTGTGCATTTACATGGCAACAGTATTCAAGGTTTCAGTCAAAGCGAAGCCGAACAGTTTACAGACAAATAGGTTTTGAAAATTAGTTGTCTGCTGGATGGACATGTGTATTCTACATTCCACTATTTCTTTGGACAAGTACATATATTGATGAGTCAATAATAATGTTTTTTTCTTCATACAATGAATGTCCGCTCACAAATAGATTTAATTTTGAAAAGCCTCTGACCTTGGTTTCCAAGGATTTAGTGAAAAAGACATTACCTTCTTACTATATATAATCGATCATCAATTTTTTTAACCAAACTGATGTTTGAATATGAGAATCAAACTGGGTCGTGACACTAGATGTCGCCACAAGAAGAACGTACCTAGAAAAGGGTCGTGTTTGCGTGACTCCATGCCGCACACGAGGCAGTTCACCTCGCTCTGGAGAATGCCTCCAAATATCGCTGTCACAATCGTACTCTTTCCCTTGGGGCATATGTAAGGGCTGGTGGAGTTGGGGTAGGGTAGAAGGGTGATGAGCTCCGAGTGGAGGCGGTCGAGTAAGTAGCGCATGAACTCATGCGCGTCCTGTTGCTGGTAGCCCCTGCAAGAGAAATATTTGTCGGTCAAATATTTGCACACCAACCTACATTACACCAGTGCACTGAATGATTAACTGTAGGGTCAATCCATTGTACACTTTTCATACATGTGTATATTATTTTTTATAATCTCTTCACTATATAAAACCATATTAGTGCAACTATCAGAGCAAAAAAAACAGCTTACAATGAAAGGTACTTACTATGAGACAGCAACTGTTAATATAATCAAATTTGGCGAATCATCTTAAACATTATTCTTATCGTACTACCTATTACGCCCTCTGGTGTTTTAAACATTATTAGTAGTTACATGATGGCTGAATAGGCAAAAACTGTGTGGTATACAATTGAACTTGTCATCATCATCATTGGTTGGCTGGAACTGGAGCATAGATGAGCTGTTTCCATATGGGTCGATCATTCATTAGGGCTGGGAGATGTCACTTCAACATCAAGCCACACCAGTCAAGATCTTCGCAGATCAGCTTGGTGTATGTTTTTCCTTTTGTTTTTCTTGCCATAGTGGTTTGGTTATGCACAGGATGAATATTGACACTGGTTCTTTTTGTTACAAGAGCAGACCAACTAGATCAGTCTAGTTGTAGGCACCTCATGCAAATCTTGCTTCTGGTGTAACTCCCGTCGAGCGTTTCCTTTCCAGTTCCTTTATGAGGGTGCAGGTGTCAGCACAATACAACAATATTATACTTTCAACGGTGACACTGAAGATTGTTAATTTAATGGATCTTCTTTACTCACAGTGTGTGAGTGTGCAGGAGGGTGGATACGTGCATGCATTTATACGCATATATTGTACCATGTCATTCCTTCAAGTTCTTATGTGCTGACCACCCCCACACCATGATTAAGTGGATGACTGTTGGCCTCACCTGAATCGCGGGACCACCTTCCATATGACGGAGAAGAGAGACTCGGGGGAAATGGCGGACTTGTTGCCCTGCCACAGCGCAACCATTGTCTTCCTCAGCTCCTCCACCACAAACCTACAGAGAGACGTCCTGTTCACATGGCTAGAGACAGCAAGGGCTTAGCCAGAGACCTGTCTACCAGCAGATCACTGACCAAGATGTGCAATTACATAAGACTGGTGAAATTTGGCCACTAGATTAGCTAATAGGTCCAAGTCTATAGATCCACATTAATGACTATCATTGACACAACTGGCAGTGAAACAAATCAAATGGATCAGTATTATTTACATAAATGGCTCAAATGATACATTCGGGTGCTAAAAGGCACAATTTTTATTAATTCAAGACTGACAAATTATTTCTGGCTAGTGCCCTGGGAGACAGTCACCATCATAACACCACCTCGGCGCTCAACCACATGACAGTGTTAGCCCATTCAGACCACACTTTTATTACCGACACATATCTGTGTAAAGTACATTTTTACTAACTGGTGATTGTCTGTGCATACTAAATGCGTTTTTCTGCATAGAAGGAACTAAATTTGCAAAAAAGAAACCAAACTTACTAGTGCTAATTTTGTTTAACTGTTGCCCCCAAACACACACGGAGGCACGCACACATAAATGCAAGCACGCACATACAGTTGTCAACACAAATCATACACTCTTTCCCCTCAATATGCTGCCTAAAGATAAAAGGTTTCCAAATATTTTTGTCAGCATAATTTAGCTTCACTAGCTTACACTGCTATCCATAGAGCAACAAACCAGCAATTGTCACCTTTACATGATTTTGACATTAGACTCGTTCTCTTGACACTTAGTTACTACTGTCTCCAAGTATGGCATTGCATCCAGCAGATAATTCTATTGACATCACCCAAGTAATAAACAACAGCTCCATTTGTTCACTAAAAAGGAAATGATTCTAAATAACTACTTTGTGCTTTTTTAATACATTGCCAATTGGCAGATCAGAGGCCAATGGTTGAAGGAAGCAAATGAACATAAAAAGAGGCACGTACACATTGGTACCACAGAGGAGATGCATTAACAGTGCTCCCAAGTCAGCACATTAATCTTTCATTACTACGGGTTGATTCAACTGTCACGAGGCATCAACAGTAAACTACTTACACGTCTTCGCCATCTTTTAGTCGCCTCGTTGTGACCTTCTTCTTTGAAAGTTGATGCTCCAAAGAAGGCAGCTGCTTGATGTAACCACAGAATGACTGGATATTACTGTAACAAAGACAGCAGTTGTGTGGTGTTACTGTAACAAAGACAGCAGCTGTATGGTGTTACTGTAACACAGACAGCAGTTGTGTGGTGTTACTGTAACAAAGACAGCAGCTGTATGGTGTTACTATAACAAAGACAGCAGCTGTTTGGTGTTACTGTAACAAAGACAGCAGCTGTATGGTGTCACTGTAACAAAGACAGCAGTTGTGTGGTGTTACTGTAACAAAGACAGCAGCTGTATGGTGTTACTGTAACACAGACAGCAGTTGTGTGGTGTTACTGTAACAAAGACAGCAGTTGTGTGGTGTTACTGTAACAAAGACAGCAGTTGTGTGGTGTTACTGTAACAAAGACAGCAGCTGTATGGTGTTACTGTAACAAAGACAGCAGTTGTATGGTGTTACTGTAACAAAGACAGCAGTTGTGTGGTGTTACTGTAACAAAGACAGCAGTTGTGTGGTGTTATTGTAACAAAGACAGCAGCTGCGTGGTGTTACTATAACAAAGACAGCAGCTGTGCAGTGTTACTGTAACAAAGACAGCAGCTGTGTGGTGTTACTATAACAAAGACAGCAGCTGTGCAGTATTACTGTAACAAAGACAGCAGTTATGTGGTGTTATTGTAACAAAGACAGCAGTTGTGTGTTGTTACTGTAACAAAGACAGCAGCTGTGTGGTGTTACTGTAGCAAAGACAGAAGCTGTGTAGGGTTACTGTATCAAAGACAGCAGCTGTGTGGTGTTACTGTAACAAAGATAGCAGCTGTGTGGTGTTGTTTTACTGTAACAAAGACATCCGCTGTGTGGTGTTACTGTAACACAGACAGCAGTTGTGTGGTGTTACTGTAACAAAGACAGCAGTTGTGTGGTGTTACTGTAACAAAGACAGCAGTTGTGTGGTGTTACTGTAACAAAGACAGCAGCTGTATGGTGTTACTGTAACAAAGACAGCAGTTGTATGGTGTTACTGTAACAAAGACAGCAGTTGTGTGGTGTTACTGTAACAAAGACAGCAGTTGTGTGGTGTTATTGTAACAAAGACAGCAGCTGCGTGGTGTTACTGTAACAAAGACAGCAGCTGTGTGTTTTACTGTAACAAAGATAGCAGCTGTGAGGTATTACTGTAACAAAGATAGCAGCTGTAATGAAGGCACCAGTTGTGTGGTTTGTACTGCAAACAAGACATTCACATGTAATTGCTACTACTGAAACCCACCTTAGTGACTGTAAAACAGCATTCATAAAGCATGTGTTGCCTAAGTTGCGAATTCCAGACGTCCGTAGTTTTAACTTTGCCAAGTCTTTGTTCTGAAAAAGAAACCAATACAGTCAAACCTAGTCTACACTTATCTGTTTGACACCAGTCTAGCGCACTGAACTAAATGTATATGATCAAACCACACTAAGGTGAACACTTAAGGAACGTCGTACAAGTGTGGGTGTAGACGAATGAACGTAGGGATGGAGACTGCAGCAGGGAGAGAAAGGGAAGGAGGAGGGAGACTGTGGGAAGGAGGAAGAGAGACTAGGGTAGGAGAGGAGAGTTGGGAAGGGAGAGGAAGGAAGGACAAGGGAGACAGAGCAGGTAAGGACAAGGGAGTGAACAGGGAAGGGGAAGCAGAAATAGGTAGGGAGCAAATGAAAATGGAGTGAGCATGAGGAAAGACCCCGAGGGATAACGAGAGGGAAGGAGCATGGGGGAAGGCAGAGAAGGCAGGAGAATGAGAAAGAGGTTGTAGGCATGCACAGATATTCAGCATATTTTAAGAAGTAAAACATGCACAGATTGACAAATGGTAGATAATTATATCCTTTGTTGCTGACTACAAGCAAAAGTTGCAACTGTGAACATTGCAATCTCAGCAAATGAAACTGGGGTTAGTCCTGGTGTTGACAATTTTAAGTAAACAAGATCATTGTCAATTTTAAAGAGCAAAGTCAGGCTTAAGAGCTCGTAAGGAAGTTAGCAGAAAGATCTGTTAGCCAGAAATACATAAACAATGAGCACGACTCGATTCTAGAACAGCAATGCAGAGAAACTGCATAAATGCAATAGAGAACTCACCGGTCGATGGCGTTTGTTGTGACCATCAGTAGAGCCATCGTCTCCAGATGATTCCGCTTTTCCCCGATGCCTCTTTCCGGGATTGTCTTTCGTCTCTGTACAGTGTCGTGTTCGACAATCTTGGTTTTCCTTCGTAGAATTCTCAGAAGAGCTTACAACAAATACATTTCAGACATCTATACACATTTCCGGGGGTTAAAGTGTCCATATCTATCTGCAAATGTATGCGTATACATGTGTTATAAAAATTACAGCAAATACATAAAATGTGTATTTCCTGTATCTGAAAAACATTATGCATGTTATTCAACCAATTTCTTTAAAACTTAGTCCATTTGTCAGATTTTATACAAGCAATGGCCTGACCTGTTTTTAAAGCACATAAATACCAAACACACTTTGTTGATAAAACACAATTCCCATTACCGAGCTCTCACCTTAGTATTGTCTGAAGGTGCTCACGAATCTGTTGAATATCACTGGTGACCGTGTCATTGATAACAAACTCGTCACACATGTAACTGAAAAGAAAGAACGTATTAGAAGACAGGAGAACTTGTTCTACAGGTGGTAATGCTGAGAACGCTTGCATCCGCCACTGTCTCTACCCAATCATCTTGTTGCCATTCTACACAAGGCGATTTTTGTTTGGGTCAATTGTGGCTACTTACATGTAATTAAATTACACAGAATGTTCAGCAACTAGAAGAAAATCATGTAATTAATAGAACATGCATTTAACTACTGCAGAATGGATGCACTGGTGATTAGTGGGATTTCTTGGACTTGCCCTTTGATATGGGTGCGTGAGCATTTGCAGTTGGCAGCGTCAACGATTAGGACAGACTAAACTACCATCCCTGGCTTGTGAGGATGGAGGAAGGGCTAACCGCAAGTTATGCCCTTCATCATTGATGAGCACCCTGATAACCACAATGCTCCGATGGGCGTCATGGTGTTCATTGTGTTCTGACAGGCATACAGGCATTGCTAGGGTTTTAAATATATCCAGATATTTCTGCTGTGAATGTCAGTCTGGCATTCATTTTAAGATCTTAAATACTGGCAAACACACGACTATCTAACCTTACACACTTCTTCAGTTTCTACAGAATCTTGACTTTTTGTGCATTGTATGTGTGCCTGATGTTGCAAATTTGAACTGAACCTAGTATTTTGGACATCGTAATAGGGTTATTTGTACTTCTATTTCATCAACTATATAGATGCATTTTACATTCTAAAACACAGTGGATTGTGTTCGAAATGTAAAAATGTTAACCTCAAAAATTTAATTGGACCTGTGCACCATACAATGTGGATTATACAAGGGTGTTCTTGTGGTGGAATGAGTCAGGAATGACCAGAGCAAGTGTCTTACCAGAACACAGCCGAACTGTCGCAGTCCATCGAGACACAGTGCTGGGGTTTGTTAGCTTCAAAGTGTGCTTTGGCATGCACGTTCACATACCTGAAACACAGCATTACCCTCATGTATATATATGTCATTGTTTAGACTGATTAACTTCCAGTAAATAAATTGAGTGGTCAGTCATTCTGGAGTCACGTTCAATTTCTCAGGACATTACCTCATCTACTGCATTCAATGCCATAACTGACCACAGCAGGCTAAGTAGTCAGTGGGGTTAACTTTAAAATTTGTAATGTTGATAACTGTGCTATCTAAGCTAGTTCAGACTAGATACATCAGTCAGTGTTATGCTGATAAACCATTAACAATTTATTCTGATTCCTCTATGTACCAATCATTGCTAAAGCCAAACAATTAAACTAGCATGTGAATCCGAATGATCTGATTTAGCAACATTTTAATTACAACCAAAAGAGAAAGGTATATATAACCAATCTCAATCAAATGTGGGGTTATGTGGGATGACAGAAAACGTCACACATAGGACCCAGTAACAGGTATGAATAATAAGGCTTGTGTTATTTTATATTTCCCTCAAGTTATTGTCAGCACAATCAGCCAGTTGCCACTTACCTGCCGCAATTCACTGAGCCACATGTCAAACATATCCAGACGTTCTTTCCATCTTTACACACTGCAAGTGAAATGTTGTTTGGTTGAGTGTTTCATTTCATTCATCAAACAGTATGTGTTTTGCACAATTTAAGCATGGGAATGTTATTCCAATGGTTTATCATCTAGCATTTAATATTATGCAGAAATGTCCACAGCTGAAGTATCCAACTGTAAAGTTGTTCCACGTATATGTTATAATGTAGACACTAAGGTCAACTGCAAGACTCAAGAATGTATCTGAAGCATCCTTGCGAGCCACGATCCTCTAATATATCACCTTGCCGAATAAACAGTAAGTTGGTTATCCGATCGTCTCATTGACTTTTAAGTTTGGCCTGTTTGGGTCTTTGTGGGTAATATTACATGTACATGTTTGTAAGATTCAGGAAGTACCACGTAATTACCCCGGGGTAGTAGAAATTAGATGATGGCCAATATTAATGACACTGCGGGTTCATGTGAATGGTAAGACCGGTATTTACTGGGATTTTTTCCAACTGCTTTTGAAAATGGGACATAAGGGAATTTCCATGAAAAGAGGGAAAGTGTTCTTAAAATATTTGTATTGAATTTCCAAAGAATATTTTTTATGGTAGGACATGAGTTAAAGTTGTTGGAGAAAAACAATTTTCACATTATGTGAAAATCCACCATTCAAACATTATGTGCAAATTTGCATAATTCACTCATCCAACATATCATTAATTAGGTGCCCCTTGCAGACCTATTTTCTAACTCAATCTGGATTTGACTAATTTATACTATTTCTCGAGGCCCGAGTCTCATTTTCATTTTACACAGAAACCCCTTGTAGATTGGGACTTCCAATTAAAAATCTCCTCTTATAGGAGGTACCTAACTAATTTATATTAACAACATACATATCTAGTCTACACAGGTTATGAAATTTGGCACTGAATATGTGTAATGAGAGTCACATGTGACGCAAGTCACACAAAATTGGGTAGCGTAACGCAAGTCACAAAGTTTTTACGGCAGTGACTTGTTATTTCTTTTCATTTTTTAATTAAAATAGTGGATAAGTTAGTTGCAGACTTCACACAGAGGCAGTAGTAGTTTTATTATATCCCATAATCATTCTTACTTCCTGTTGGTTGATGAAAAAACATGCTCACACAAAACAATTTTTGATCCGACATCATCTATCATCAATTCATGTATATACAACAAAACTTCTTGGAAAATAGTCCTGTAGTACTGTGAATATAGGTTCCTATATTCACAGAAGATTTAATTTTGAAATGCATTATTATAGCACATATGCCAAAATACAGTTTCTGAAATGGGCAAAACTGTAACGTGAGTCACAGTGGAAATGCTCTTAAGCATTTAGTACCCACAATCACAACTGGCAATGAACTTATGTACACTGCATAAAATATCTGCCACAAGTACTACCCCTGGCTTGTGAGGATAATCTGAACATCTCGTTCATCTGGTACTTCCAGGTTGTTCAAAGACGCTTTGGCTTTTGCTCTACATATTCCTTTCCTATCGCGGATACACCCCCTATCACTACCGTCATCATGTTGGCTTTTATTGTTGCTGATTTAGGCAACCAACTGAACAAACAGGAATTATTACAAATTTTTTGTTAAATTATCTAAATATCTATGTATGCATATAAATCAATGTATATAAATAAAAAAAATGTCCATATTGAGAGAACCACTATGATTTTTTTAGACTAGTGCAGTAGTGGCAAAGTGGGGATAGTGTAGTCGTGGTTTAAATGAAATTGAAGCGAAGGCCAAATTGAAATGGGACAGTAATGAGTAAATTAGTAATATGTACAAAACCCACTACGTCTGTAATACTGTTTTGTATGGGTTTCAAGTTCGACAGATGTTGACTGGTCTGTACTGTCTTCATTCAAAACAAATCATAATAGGAAACGCTGTTACGCAAATGTTTTACGAAAGGAACATGACAATGTTCGCTACGCATATTCGGCACACATTGTTACCTACCCGAACAGAACGGCGACAGTTGAAACGGCTTGTCATTATTTGGCGTGACTTTAACATTTTCTGCTACATGGGGACACTCCATCGAAGTTCACAAGGCAGTCGACTGGCTTATTTTATCATACCAGTGGTCTACAGATCCCAAGTTGAATTTTATTTTGACCACGCTTACTCAAGTTACTGACACCACCACCACAGCCACAACACGACACGGCCACAAAATCAGCCTGACAATGCCGTCTCATACATTGGGCGTATCACTTTCGTCACTGAATTAATTAATACACATACAATACTGATACACCAATATATAAATCTCTGTATCACTGTTCTCTAAATATCCTAGTCGATTAACGTTTCGTAATAGTGAGTTTCAAAACCACCTGGTAATACCAAATAAAGGAAATGTTTATAACGATCTATATGTCCATGCGGTAATATACAAAGGCGAATTCCTTCGGTCTCGTTCGTTCTCGGACTGTCACATGACATGGCTTCGTTGAACACTTTCGCCCTCTGTGCCAGTGGTAGCAAACTAAATTCACCACGTTTACCAGGACACGAAGGTGGTCGACTGCGTAATAAAATACTATTATATTTCTATGCCAGGCGCAGTCGTTATTTTACGTCTCCAATTGAGACGGGACCAACATTAACGTGATCCCCGAGTCAAGGGGGATACATAGTCCCTAATATTGAAAGTTTTTACACCAAATATATCATGACCGTCCGGTCCGGGTGTTAAACTCAGAGCGCGGAATCATTACATGGCAGCCTATAATTTAAAGTTATTTGTTTAGGATATATAGTTAGGGTTAGGGTCAGTTTTTTAAACTTCAATTTACCTGCTTCCATCCACAAGATATCAACGTGCATATGTGATTGTACGATATAGGGAGTCAGTACTGGGTTTAGTCGCTAGCTGGCAGCAGGCATTTCCAAAGTGTATTAGGCGAGATCGGGGCACATGCAGCAGAAACTGGGCAAAGGGAACACAATTAGTTTAAGCCCAGACCACTAAACAGCATCGACATTTCATGAGATAAGACATTAAGATCATATCGCTATCGGTTGTGTACAAAGCAATGGCGCGTCAAATCAGTTGTTATATGTTTGCGATACGTCGAAAAAACCCTACGTGGTGGTGTATTTTCTTAAGAGTTTTACTTGTTTTAACGAGTTGCATATATAGTCATACGTGTCAGAGATTTATTCAATGGCGTCTTCACCATATGTCTCTCTAGCTGATGTTGATTCGGTTTGAAGGGATAACACGTGTGCTTTGGTGAAATTGAGGCCGGGGAACCCGTTGAAACAACTCCAGAGGGAGAACGAAACACATAATTTTGTGTTGCGCCACTGCATGAGCTCGGATTCTCTGAGGATATTGGCGCTGAAGAAGTAATTTACATATTATTATTTGGGCCGTTAGCAAAACGATAGGGAGCTTTGGTATCTGTGTCAACTATTAACAGTTGTGTTTGGCTGTTTGTAGTCACGGCGTGGGCCAATATTTGTTGAAACAAGCAACTCAACTCTTAACCTGGCGACAAACAATGTGCTACTAGCCGTGCATGTGTCGTTCGCTGCCAAAACGAAGTCCAACTCTGGTGTCGATAATAGCTGCAAGCCACTGATCCCACTTAAGCATAGACTCGTTATGCGCGCGAATCTAGCTAATCCGATTATATCTATACTGTAATTATAAGGCAAGTTATATTGATTCACTGCTGCGTGTAGGGCCTATAGTGGCACGTTTGTTGTTATAAGTGCTACTACATTATAACTGCAAACCTGATCATTATTAACAGATGATAGGTACGTGTGTATGTTGCTGTAAATGAAACACACTGTCCGTGTGCGCCGCGTTAATTTGAACGTCATTCTATATCTACAAACGGTTACTAAATGACCCGTGGTTTACAACGAATTCTATACGCCGAATTATTGCACATTATTAGCTTTCGTTTAAGGAAAACTGTATATGACATTGAAATGATTTGAAACGATGTATGGGTAATTGTGTAAATATTGTGACAGACTAATTTTAAATAAACAAATTACAAAATAATAAATGACCATTGGGGGTTATATCCACAAAGGGTAGATTCTTATTTGTTTGCGGGGGGTTGTATATTATGTCCATGAGCAGTTTTGTTCGTGAGGGGTTATGTCCGTACCCGAAAGCAACCAAGTGCACACAATGGTGGTTTTATATAATGGCATAGGCGCCGGAAGCGGGGCATGCTTGCACACGTGCTTGCTTGCGTGCGTGCGTGCGTGTGTATGTAGGTTTAAAAGAGAACATATTCTGGTATAATAATAATAATAATATTTTATTGCCATAACGAAGGGTGCTGGAGGGGGCTGAATCAGCATCACCAATGTTATTACCGTAGTTTTTATCGTTGTTCGTGCAGGTGTTGTAAATATAGTATCTACTTATAATCGAGCTAGCGTGTGTATGACCCCTAGAATAGGACGTATGACCTATATTTTTAAAATACCCCATATATGTCAAGATTGTCACCTTTTATGGGGTAAATCAGTTATTCGGAACGTAAAACACATTATGCGCATAATACGTAAAACGTAACCAAACACGCGTGGCAAATACTTCGGGAAAACGGCCCTTGGCTCATGGACTTGACAACATGAAGTAAACGAAAACACAATAATGCTTATGTCTACCCTCATACCTGTAGCACCACAATACGAATACTAGTTGACAATGCTACACTATCACGACCAGGGCCTATCGATGGACGTGAACTTCACATTGTCTCCGACCTTCGACATTTTGAACAAACAACGAGTATCTGCGAGTGTGTTGTGGTGTTTATGTAACGATGCTGTGTGCTTTCTAACATTTGGTCAATATTACTATCATGACTGTCAATTAGTCTATAAAGACATCCAATCAGCTGACATGTTGATCCAGTATTGTCAATTACCAAGGCATCCCGTCAGCTGACATTTTGCTGGTGATTATGACATAGCTAATTTTATAGGGTTCCGTACCCTCCGAATTTGCACCTGCGGTGAATGTGTCTAACTGGGTGCGGTCAGTGTGAGGACTTTGTCAGTGCACCGTTTAACGAGCGACCGCCAGGACCGTGTGGTATACCAATTAAATCGGCATTGTCTGCACCGTCTTGGCAGGGTTTATGCGAATCATTCCTTATTCTATCTGCCCGGTCAAGCGCGCGCTGCGGCCAGTCTGAAGTGGACTGTGTGACGTTGTTGCAAAACGGCAGTTAATTTCAAATGTATTGCACAGAAGCAGAACGTGACCAGAGTAATGTTCACGTTTTATCTGCGGTTAGCGATTCGTATGGGAACAGTTCGTTAATGTTCTGGATCCGACCGACTGATGGCGTTGATGTTCGATTTCCTTCAAACGCAAGGGTCGTTAACTCTTGCTCGCATGCTATATTAAAGGTGTTGCATGAATTTAACTTTATACAGAGGTGTATATAGGTCTTAGTATTTATAGGCCTAGGTTGCATATTTGCTAATTAACCCGCTAATTTGATTACCATTAGCAGCCGTAATTCCACTTTGTTTGGCCTCCGAAACTTTCGTGTCAGCACTAATTGTGGGGACTCACTAATTTGAATTCTCCTGTTTGGTCTAATTGTCACCGCTAAGTATGTTTCTGTGTGTGTGTGTGTGTGTGTGTGCAGCGCGCGTGCGCGCGCGTAAGTGCGTGCGTGAATGTCTGCGCGCGCGAGTGTGTTAGTGCGTGCGTGCATGCTTACAGTTGTGCATATGTGCCGTGTTTCGATCGTATACTTGCGTGCGTGCGAGCGTGCGTGCGTGCGTGCGTGCGTGCGGGTAGTTGTGGCTCTTCTCCGGACAGTCTAACATTGCGACGACGTATTAGCGATTATGCGGAGCTGATGTCTATGCGTGTGATATCAAAACGTCGCCGCTTACGACAGGAACATATCTTTAACATACAACCGTCGGCGGAGTAATAACAGTCTGCACATAGTTTTGTGTACACCTAGCAGTGTGTTCAGCATTGCTTATCAGACAACAGGAAAATATATATTTTTGTGTGTGTATGTGCATGTATATAATTTGTATATATAATCATCATCGTCATCATTGTGCAGCCGTAGTGTCCCGTGGTTGAGCGAAGGCCTCCGCGTGTCGATTCCAAATGTGCCTGTCTTGCGCTATCCTCTACCAGATGGTGCCCTTCCAGTACTCGTCTAGTTCGTTTCCACCCTCTCGTCGGTCTTCCTCTAGATCGTTTCCCTTCGTAAGGTCTGTTGTGATACGCGATGTCCATCGGTTATCTCGTAGTCTGCTAATGTGCCCAACCCAGGCCCACTTCTGTCTTCTGATTTGTTCTATCACGTCTATGACCTTTGTCTTCTGCCTTACCCAGATGTTTGTTTTCCTCTCCCGATATGTGATGTTTAACATACTTCTTTCCATCTTTGTTTGTGCGGCTGCTAGCTTGTTCTTTGCCTGGATGGTGAGTGTCCATGTATCCGCGCAGCATGTCATCGCTGGAAGTACGCATGAGTTGCAAACTTGTCTTTTCAAGCAGGTTTCAAAGTTACCCATGAAAATGTCGCGGTGTTTGGCGAATGCTGTCCAGCCGGCGGTGATTCTTCTTTGAATCTCTTTGTCTAGGTTTTAAACCAGATGTCGAATTGACATGGAAGCCAATGGCGTGTCGAGAGTTCAATTTGTTTGTATTTATGTAAAACTTTGCAAATTTATAAATTATTATGCAACAAAGTAACTAGTACTAGACTGATCGCATATGATTATAAAAACATGCAAGCAAACTACACTCTACAAGAAATACGGCTAAATCATTGATATAAAAAATGCAATTTCTACCAACCGAAAAACCACTCAGAGGAAACTAATTACACATAATCAACTGCACATACAAATGTTGACATTTACAACTGCATCTCTCAACAGGCTTCCCCGTATGGCACAATTACCGCCAAATTGACGAGTACCTACGTCCTTCGGTCCATTTCGCGTCGCCATTCAGCCGGAGCAGACGACACGGCCGCCCGCCGAGCGGTGGCCGGGACGACGGGTCCGATTCTCCCGTCTCAGTGCTGGGTCGTCGCTCACTCGGTCTCCGGGTTCATTGCTCCCGTCGTGTCAGAACCAAACTGTGAACGCGCAATTCTAGCGCTAATAAACTCAGCCGCTGGAAATGCTCTCGCGAACAATGGCGTTTGTCTAACTCCGTTACAAGGTTTTACGCAAGTGTGGCCGACGCTGAGTAGTTGTAGGCTGTGACATGGTGGAAATGAAAGTTATGTTTTCCTTGTTTTTCTTTAAGTTTTCGTTTTTGTGTTCGATCAAACAACATGCACTCGCATAGGCGCCATAACGAAATTAATATTGGCTGGGCTGGGCTGGAGCTCCTCAGAAACCTCCAGTTGCACCCCCATGCTCGCCAGAAACCAACTTCAACTACACAAACATCGATTTGCATCCCCCGAGTTTCGCCAAGACCTCAGCTTGAGACTTTCCCAAAACTTCAATTTGCACCCCATTTAGGCTCGACAAAACACATTTAGGATCACCAAAAACATAAAATTGCACAAAAAATGCACCCCCTTTCCGTAGAAAGGGGAACAATGCTATATCTACCCCCCCCACCAAAATTATTGGTGGACGGTCAGCTCCCTCCCAAGCCTCCGCTGGTTGCTACGTGCACACACACACACACACACACACACACACACACACACACACACACACACACACACACACACACACACACACACACACACACACACACACACACACACACACACACACACACACACACACACACACACACAAACGCACACGCACACACACACACACACACACACACACACACACACACACACACACACACACACACTTTGTTCCGCTTTATGCAAAAAAGAGTTACATTTGAACAGGCCATGTGAAGTATGGCGTCTTTTTGACGGCTACAAGGAAGTGCAGTTGGTGGTGTTTTTGTGAGTGCAAATGAACGTTTTTTTCTTGAGCCATAGGGGGTACAGTTGAATATCTTTGGTGAGCCACAACGGGTGCAGTTGAAGATTTTTTTGGTGAGCCATAAGGGGATACATTTTGAGGTGTTTGGTGAGAGGCAATGGGTGAAGTTGGGGGGGGGGGGTTGTTACCTTCCATGAAGGTGCATTAGGGGTTGTGAGACGCACTCCCCCAAAACAACCACACTAAGTGCATGCACTGGTAACCGCAGCCAAAGGTGTTGTTAATTTTGTGCTACACCAACTGCTCACCCGCAGCTGACAGTTTGGTGAAATATTTGTAGCAGAAAGACTGTAGTCTTGCTGCTGTATACACAAACGCATTTATCAACGAAACAACCGCGGAACAGACACACAAACAACAACACAAACTCACAATATACGCCACAAACGGATAGACACCTCTTAATTGGCGCTCGTCATACGGCTTTAATTAATAATAAGAATTAACGGTCTGTTAATCGGCGGAACAACACTCCACCCCATTCGTAATCCGACAAACAAAAGCGTGCTACAGAGCAGATCTTTACAACGAAGAGCTCACCCGAGTCGCGCCAAGTGGATTAGCAGAGACCGCTGCAGGAGACCGCCGCGCGAGTGGCACCTGTCCCGCGCAGCCAGCAGTGCCGCGACGCACAATAGAGGCCGTTAGCGAGAGAGAATCGTTCATTAAGGGTCATTAGCTCGCAGTGTCAGCGAGACGGTTTTCGCGCTGACACCTACAGTGGGTTGCCGTATTTAGTGTCGGTTGCGTCAACTGGACTTCACATTTGTCGTTTGTAACGTTGCGGAGAAGGTCGATCTCAACTTAGTTTACCTTACGACACGCGACAAAGAGTTTGGTGTGCAAACTTTCAACAAAACAGGATATATACCTCTCTTGGACTACGACAAGGTAATGTTTTGATTGCTACAATCGAACTTTGGTAGGATCACCTCATTATCTTTGACATCGGCAACCGATAACAATATTGTGTACGAAATGTAAGTATGAATTGATACGTCTAATGTACAATTGCCACACATTGATGATATTTCATTGTCCCGTATAGATCGTCACGGATTCTCGTCATCAGTTGCTGCTAAGTGTGTAATTGATGGAGAAATAAAATATGTTTTTATATTTGGTTTGTTAAATTTGTATAGGGAAATACGTTGTTTTGTATTCGTACGCAGAAACCTACACACATGCGCGCCTGCGAAAAAAATTACATTAAGGTTTGTTAACTGTTTTTTTAAATAGAAATAAGCAGGTAGGCACGCGCGTGCACACACACACACACTCACACACACACACACACACAACTATTTGATATGATGATATTTTTTATAACAACGTTTTATACACACACACACATATATATATATATATATACAGTATATATATATATATGATTGTTCAACACTCAGTTCGATTGTTGAACAATCGAAGTGAGGTGAAGTGCGATCGGGACAGGAAAGAGAATCGGTGTGCTTGCACACAGTCTCTTTACGGTATTCCGTACCTACGTATGTTAGACAATAGGGGCGAGACCACAGCTAACCTTCCTGTTGTGTTAAAGAAAAATATCATACCTAGAAAAGATGATATTTGAAAAAGAAACATTCTAACTGATGGGAAATAAGTGCTATACAGATCAGGCATATTAGCAGGTGGAGTGCTAGCATGTGTCGGTAGTGATTCACACATATTAGCAGGTGGAGTGCTAGCATATATCGGTAGTGATTCACACATATTAGTAGGTGGAGTGCTAGCATGTGTCGGTAGTGATTCACACATATTTGGAAGAGTGTAGTTGGCGGAGTGATTTTGCCAGTTTTTCACGTAGCACATGTGGGTGCAGACAAACATGACTATTTTGGAAAATATTGATGGGTTTCGTGCATGCATGCGTTAAAAAAAGGTGGAGGTATGTGATTTTGATTAAATTTGATCAGCATATCACTGATTTGGCGGCAATGGCTGTGAAGAGATTTCAGATTTTTCTGAAATAACGCTAACATTGCCCTAGAGAGTAGAGTGCGCAAGCGCCACGATATCGTCTCCCGATGCCCATCGCGCCCCATGCATGGTTTGTCCGATTGTCCAGACACGTGTTCACTTTGGTTGTTAAACAACCCAACCGGGCGCGCGGCGCGATCGAGAACAGAGTCGAGATCGGGACGTTTGCAAACACTCTCTACTCTCTAATTGTATGGTATACGGTACGCATGGCATATTAAAAATGTATTCATTATACAACACTAATAATGCAATTGGAGAAATCCAGAACATGACATTAGTTCAGTTCAGGCCATATTTAGTACTTTAAAGTTGGGGTTTGTTTACGAGCGTGACGTTTCTTGTGATAGAAAACCTGGTGTGGTTAGTCGGATAACCGCACGGTTAATACAATCCAACATTGGACTTACGACTTTCTCCGATGCTGCGCCAATTCGCTCCGTCTTAGTATTAGACCAACGGTTCTTAACCCCTGGGTCGCGACCCAAAATTGACCTATCCATCACATGATCTGGTGCCTAGTAAGAGGTCCGTTAAGCCATCGAAAATGGATGCCAAACACGTGGAGCGTTCGGACGTTCTGTCGTCAGGATATTTTGTTGAAATTCAAGCCGCAAACGCGTTTTTTATGACAAAAACTTATCAAGTGTGTGAACTGTATATGCGGAAATTGTTGATTTAGTAGATGTCATACCGCCCTAGTAATGTAATTCATATACATTACCGTTATCAACGTTGTTGGCAAATGCAAAGTTTGACGGAGGTGACGCACATCATTTCAATTGTGACGTACGCAAACCGCGACGTACGGTATACGTTGGACGGGTCCACTACGTCGCGGTTTTCCTACGTCACAATCGAAATTACGCGCGAGACCTCCGCAAGACAAAGGTAACCGGTAACGGTAGTACGCGGTCAATTTAGACGACTTGCATTTACTTGCTCAAAATCGATTACCTGATTTTATAGCACTGTATTATTTATTTACTAAAATTTCGAATCATTGTCACTTCACAGGGCGACGCTTCATTATGCATCCGTTCAGCATTGAGAACATCACGTCGCCTCCACGGACGGTGGCACGCGCCCATTACGACGATGCCCACGCCTACATTACAGACGAGGTCCGCGGCTCCGTGACCGGGTCCGTGACGGGGTCCTCGCACGCGTCCCCTCGCGACAGCAGCACCTCCCCGGACAGTGGAATCGCGTCGCCGTCGTTTGGAGACGTCGAACTTCGCGCCACCGATGTTGCGCCTCGCGACGAGTCCGCTAGGGGTTCGTCCGTAGCAACGCCCTCTAGCGAGAAGCCGACACACTCGTACATCGCGCTCATCTCGTTGGCAATCCTTGGCGCGCCGGAGCGCCGTCTGGTTCTCAGCGACATTTACCAGTATGTGATGACGCACTTCCCGTTTTATGACAACGAAGACCGGGCCTGGCGCAACAGGTTTGTAACGTCCGCCCTGGTTGGCTGTCGATTAGCTCTATTGAAGTGTTCGATTGGTGCTAACCAACCTGAAAATTGTACAATGGTTTACTGTACCTACTCATACAGCGTATCTGTGATGACTTATCCACTTATAATCTGGCTTGCGTATGCGGGTATGTTAATGTTTTCCTCCTAGACGGCTTGAACGTCGAGCGCCAAACTTTCAGGGATTAATCTAAGACCCCTAGAATAGGACGTAAGACATACCTCATATGTGTTATAATTCTCACGCGCGTGCGGCAAATATTTCTGGAAAACGGCTCCTGCGTCACATACTTGACAATTAACATGAATTACACATTGTCACAATAATGCTTATGTCGACCTCATGCCAATTGCATAGCAATACGAATACTATTTGATAAATATACATAATCATGGTGTTTATGTAACGATATTGTGTGTTCTTTAACTTTTGGTAAATATCATTAGCATGACTGTCATCTACCAAGGCATCGTCAGGTGATGGGCATTTTTTTATAGTAAACATAACTAACTAAATTATCAGTGACGTTTTTTTACTACTTTCGATGTGTTGCATCTTTTCTTATGCTATGCGAACATTGAAGTTAGTGGTACCAGTTTTTTGGAAACACTGAAATACTTTTGCACCTGAATTGTCAGACGATGTAACAATACAAAATGAGAATAGAACCCTTGCCGTGTCTGGTGTATATCTCTGTAATGTAATGCACACATAAACATTGTTGCTAAGCAAAGTTTGACGAAGGTCGCGCGCATAATTCTAATTGTGACGTAATTTCCTGTCATCCATCAATTATACAAACGGCCATAACATTCATTCATTCAAACATGATATGCTTCCGTCTGTGTCTCCGCAGCATCCGGCACAACCTGAGTCTGAACGAGTGCTTTGTGAAGGTGGGTCGAGCCGAGAACGGCAAGGGCAACTATTGGGCCGTGCACCCGGCCTGTGTTGACGACTTCTCGAAGGGGGACTACCGGCGGCGACAGGCGCGTCGACGCGCTCGCGCCAATGGAAGTGATGTCGGCATGAACGTCAGCGCACTGCCGCTCGCCTACCGCTGTAACATGGGATACGTGCCGATGACGCCACATCCGGCCGGCATTGGCTATCACCCGTACGCGTCGCCCTACTTGGTTGCCGCAGCGCAGATGCATGATTTCAACGTCACCGGAAGTCCGATTAGTTCGACCGTTCCCGGCATGCACAACATGTCCAACATGTCGCCACCACCGTACTCCGAGCAGTTCAAAACGATTCTGCAATCTCCTCATACGTCAAGAGTCGCTGCCTCGGTGACATTGCCTCCGTCGTCCGCGTCACCCGAAGGCATGACAATGCCAAACACCCTCTTGCAAACACCTACGCCGTTGTTGACGTCATACCCGACGATGTCCACACCGCCTGCGGGGCCGACGTACTTTTCGGGTTCAATGAACGCTTCCAAGCGGTGTAGTCCGTATCCAATGTCAAACGGCTGGTCGTTATAACAATATATAATATTTGTTGAACTTATTGCAGCACTGTTGTGGTTATAATATTTAATATTCTAGCGAACTATTTAGGTTGTTGCATTATGTTACGGAATTTGACGAAATTTTGGTCAGTTAAAGACTAAACTTATTAATCCGTCCGTCCATTTTCCATCCATCTATTCACTCATTTACTCACTCACTCATTTACTCACTCACTCATTTACTCACTCACTCACTCACTCACTCACTCACTCACTCACTCACTCACTCACTCACTCACTCACTCACTCACTCACTCACTCACTCACTCACTCACTCACTCACTCACTCACTCACTCACTCACTCACTCACTCACTCACTCACTCACTCACTCACTCACTCACTCACTCACTCACTCACTCACTCACTCACTCACTCACTCACTCACTCACTCACTCACTCACTCACTCACTCACTCACTCACTCACTCACTCACTCACTCACTCACTCACTCACTCACTCACTCACTCACTCACTCACTCACTCACTCACTCACTCACTCACTCACTCACTCACTCACTCACTCACTCACTCACTCACTCCATCCAGTGATGCCCCCTCGTGCTAACTGATAGCATCACCATGCGTAACATTCTAACAGTGTTGGTGTCTCTCCTGGACGCTAGCTGCTATATTAATGCGGTTGAATGCGTGTGCATACCATTTGCATATGGCTTGTACGTCTTATATGTATTAAACGCATGATTAATTAATAAATTGTGCCATAGCAAACGCGCCTGTAGTTTCTTGTCATACCTTTTTGTCTTGCTTCTATCAGTGGCTCCACACCAAGCAGCCTGGATGATCTAGCAATACCGTTTGTTTTGCTATTTTATTAAATACTTTTGGGCGAAACCTTAGGTTGTATTAGTTAACTTAAAAGTGAAAATTTGCCGATGTCCTGTTTTGCACGACCAGTTGAACGCCCTACTACATTTGGGAAAACCAATCCTCTTTGAAAAACATCTTAAAATAAGAAAAACCGGAATGAATATCACTATGGTAGAACTATGTTAACGATGCAAACACATGCACATTTTGTCTGGTGCATAATTTTGATGAGCACAATTCACATTCAAAATAATCCATGTTGCGCAAAGATCTCCCTTAAAGATCTCCCTTAGTCTACTGGGTGTTGCCGTCGATGTTGTTGAGCTCACGATGTGTGCCTCAATCGACGTGCTACTAGCAACATCTCACAGAGAAACGGTCCATGATAATCAACCAAGCCATTCTCCAGGATGTGGCGGAACAGCGGATGGTCTCTTGTTATGCATGTTAGCAAAAATAGATAAGAGAGCGAAAAATGAACAACTCGGAACACGTCCAAAACATGAAATTCTACGGTCACTAGCACCCTCATGGCTCGTCCTGTCCCGACGATCTTGGTATCATTTGAAAGTATGCACTTTTTGTTATTCTAGCGTCATTTATATTTCCCGGTAACCGATCATAGAACACCTATAAACGGAACTATAATCGTGCCGTTTTCGGTGTTCTGTACGGTTCCGAACGATGTTGTCGGCGGGTCTTCCGATTGCGGTGCTGTTTTCCTCATTTGCATAGGTTCAGACATGCGCACTTCACCATTTCTTGATTTCATGTTATAAGCTCCACCCACTTTTAAACTGCAACGAAACTGATATGCTTTGATAACAGCAAAACGATTATACATCAACGTCGGCGTGACGTCACAATAACGTACGCCAACCAACGGGTCAAAATTTGTTGCGTTGGTTGGTTGATATACGTGATTGTGACGTCACACCTACTTCGCGTATGTCATTTTATCAGCCGATTGAAAGTGGGTGGAGCTTATACCATGAAATGAGATAGTGGTGCCCAAAGATAGTATATCAATACAAGACGGTGCAGCGCGCGCTATCTACATTGTTCGAGGAAAGTACGTAAGCAGTTCGTCCGCCATTCTGGAGTTGCGCTAAGCCAGACCATACGCCTGCAGAAAATGCAGTTCTTTGCATAATTATTGCTCAACATTTTCAACGATAACCTCAATATCTTATTTATATAAAAAGTGGTACAGCCTGATGATTATTCTGATGAAACACGACGAAGTTCAGTTGGCTCAATAAATAATTCCAACGTTTCTACGTGATTTGTTTGCTAAGTTCATTATTCTGAATTGTGATAGCTAAAAAAACTTTAGGATTACTTTAATAGCTTTCATTTTATATGACGCATCACAGCTTGGTGATTATTCTGATGAAATGAGGTGACTGAATAAATACGCTAACATCGAGTGCTGCCGGTTGCGCAGGCGCATGCGCTTGCCTCCCGAATGGCGGACAAAAACCTTCAGTGCAGACTGCCATTTTCTCGCTCAGTGACGCCTCCTGTCCAAATAGAGGCTCCTTGGTGGTGCCTCAATCGGTAGATTGGTGAACTATGTCGACGAAACAACATCATTCGCAGTGTCTAAGACACCGGAACCGGCACGGTTGTGTGTCCGTTTATAGTTTATTTTAGGAATGACTATCAGGAAACCATTATATATATTTGAATAGCAGAAATCGTAAGCTTTCAAACGATATCAAGATCGTTTGGATCGGACGAACCGTAGTGGTACAAGCAATCGTTCAGAAAGCATTTTTGGGACGTGTTTTCAGTTGTTCATTTTTCGCTCGCTTATCTATTTTTGATGTTAGGCACGTGCCACAATTCTGGACCATTTCTGCCAGCTCTCTGTCCGGTGCTGACCACCACATATGACTGCCTGCGAGGTTCCTGGATGTGCAAGATGTAACTTACGCGACACCTCTTGTCGGCATTGTGGTGGAATCACCACTCTAGCACCCCACAAGACACAACCGTCTTGCGCACTTGACTCATCTCGTCTACATTGCTATGACGCCGTCTTGATGTCGGCCTTTCCGTCAGGCCAGCCACGCATCAGGTATTCACGGACATTCGCCAGCGTAGGATCACGACCAGTGGCAGTGTAGTGACTGATCTGTTCTGCGCTCACTGGTGAGAAGTACAGTTCTGCTATCAACAAAACGCGTTCTTCTGATTCTTCCTTAACCTACTGAGACAGTCCGCAATGCTAGTGGATCTATAACGGATCTTGTAGTAATATCCACGCAGCTGATAGCCCACTGTTGAATGCGGGGTGATGCCGCAACCGGAACTTGCTCCAGTTCACTGAATAGCGACATCAGTGGCTTGTGATCTGTCACGATCACAAAGTGCCGCCTTTAGAGCTGCTTGTGGAATTTCTTGAACGCGAACATTATTGCCGCTCCCTACTTATCGAGCTGCAATTTCTTTCTGCAGCGTTAAGTGTCCGTGCTGGAAATTCCACGGGACGTTCGGTACCATCTTGTATTACGTGCGAGAGCGTCTGCTTTTTTAGGTGACAAACGGCCGGGGTGCCTTGGCATGATTCGCTCCACCAGACCAGATATGACCAGACCACATCAGAGTGCAGTGTAGCCACTACATCAACCGACACCGACTCAGCCACAGTAGATTGTAGCCGGGGTTGGTCGGTGTCGAGTTAACGTAATTATGGCGCCACTCCGGCTAACAATATACGTGTTCAAAAGTTCTTCAAGTTCATGACGTCACGCCGGCTTCCGGTATTATAGCGCTGTCGGTCGGTGTCGTGGATACACTGCAGTCTTCGTCTTTCTTCTTCAATTTAATGCCCACAATCACCAAGTTGACTATTCTGGCATTGGGAGTTTAGAGAATGACATCCCAGCTCAATGAGACCACGACTGTTCGTTTCCATTTCCCTGTGTGGGATCTGTTACTCCCCCCACACCAGATAGAAGGGTCCAATGGCTAATAGCGTCTTTTCCGAAAGACAGGCAACACAGGGTGACTGATATTGCCCAAGTTTCGACACAGCGGCCAAACCAGTACCGAACCACCGCCCGGCGGCACAGGGTTCAGAACCCTGGTCCCTCCGAATGACACTCCAGCACTCAAACCGCTCGACCAGTGTGTCCCAATCTGATGGAATATGGTGTGGTCTGGTCGGACGTAAAGTGCCCGACCCGACCACGTAAGATTGGCTCCAACTACTACAGTAGTGGAAAGTTTACATGATTAAGACGTCACGCCGGCTTCCATTTAGTCGCGGCCGGGATACGCAAGCACTGGCCAAACCAGACCAGACCAGATCAGACATCCCCGACAGCAGTGTGTCCACTACACACTGACCGACGCCGACTGCGCTATAGTGGAAGCCGTCGTGTCGTCATAATCACATAAACTTTTTTGCAGCGACGTTCACAATCTACCGGAGTCAGTGAACCTGAATTTCAGAACGACCTCGCCGTCGTCGGGTCTGTCTTGACATCGCAAGAAGGGGGGAGTTGTTGAACAATTTTCGCGGCGAACGTTTACAATTGCTGGGGCACATTCAACAGGTCAAAGGGCGACACGCATAGCGCGGCAAAATTTCAGGGCCTAGCGGGCACGTGCCTCGCAACCTGTTGGAGGAAAGAGAACATAACTGAACGACACGTGTACATGTGTTTTGACATTTATTTACAAATTAATTTCCTACATTTCCCCACCTTCAGCAGCTTACAAACACAACGTTAGGTCGTCGAAACGACCGTAGATTAGCCAATGTAGATTTGTTTCTGCATCAACTGTGTCTGGATCAACTATTGTAATTAAGTTACTGTATAAAGTAACAGTGGACCCTCACTATAAGGACTGGTGATGAAAGAATATACGCATTACAAATGTTGAAAACACCTTTCTTGCACAGTATCTTACGCCCATCCATGGAACAACTAAACAAGGGCCGCAGTTATGACCTTTTAAAACATAGAAAGAGGCGAACAGTTACAGTAGTAATGAATATAGGAAAAGGGCGAACAGTTACACTAGTAATGAACATAGAAAGAGGCAAACAGTTACACTAGTAATGAACATAGAAAGAGGCAAACAGTTACACTAGTAATGAACATCGAAAGAGGCGAACAGTTACACCAGTAATGAACATCGAAAGAGGCGAACAGTTACACCAGTAATGAACATAGAAAGAGGCGAACAGTTACACTAGTAATGAACATCGAAAGAGACGAACAGTTACACCAGTAATGAACATAGAAAGAGGCGAACAGTTACACTAGTAATGAACATAGAAAGAGGCGAACAGTTACACTAGTAATGAACATCGAAAGAGACGAACAGTTACACCAGTAATGAACATCGAAAGAGGCGAACAGTTACACCAGTAATGAACATATTAACAGAAATTATTAAGGCACTTAGACAATTTGACTATAGCTAGCATATTCCTTATAGCAAGTCCAATTTAATCAGTTCAGCATCATTTGACATTACTGGTTCATCTTTAACGAATACATTATAGTAATAAATATTGTACCAGTTAACAATGCATTTCATAACGGTAGGCCACATATGAGGTGTCTCTTAAAATGTTATAAGTATTACTCAGTATACACACGGTGTATGAGCGAAACTGAATGTACAAAATAAGACTGCAGCATTGGAAAAGAATAAACATGAAGGATTTGCGTTAGGGCCACTGCAGAAGTAGAATTTGCTATGTTTGCATTCAATGTCATCAGGGTCACTGTTCGTTTACTGCCGATTTTTCACTTTTGGGGTACAATCACAATTTACTATTCGTATTGAGAATACAGAAACATGATCTACGGTTTCATAATTACATCCTGATCACTGAATAAATATCTATGTTTGTGAGGTTTCCTTCAAACAAAGATGATAAAAACAGTTCTCGTCAATAGGGCAAACAAGCTCCTTCACACAAATATATAAACATATGATTATTTCCGGTGAATTATTTACAAATGATGGTGTGTACAAGAGGAGGAGCAGAGAGTCTCCTGCATCCAGGTGACCGTCTTTCTAAATCCTTGTCTGTCTTTGTCTTCACAGCATGACGCATGTAGGCACCAACACAGCTGAAAACAGAACTGTGCAAGACCAGCAGCAAATTAATTTAGGTCTGCTTGTTCGAGCAAATTCTAAGTCATACCTCGCTGAGAAAACCTGGATATACTGAATGAATCCTGTGAAAATGTTGTGTAGCTGACTGCATTCAGATCAAACATCCATTATATCCCGTAATGACAACGTCCTCGTTTCAAATGTATAAAATAATAAAAGATGTTTCCGATTTCCACAAATTACTAACTTACAGGTAAAACATCAGACCTGGCATCTATGGATACAAAACACGTAAAAGTTGACACGTCTTGCCTTTTGCGTTGTCTGCTACAGATGTCTAATTCTCCATAGTTCTTCAGATGACATTATCACCACACTCGAAGTGGACATCCGTCAGTGTTTAACATTCAACATAGCAAGGTTCAGTCAACGTACGTACGGTTTCCACAAGACAACTCCAAGTGACACCAGTGTTTATCATACCAATGCAACTGGACAATAAATAAACACTGGTCGCAAGTGTTCAGCTGCAATTGAGCCGTGGAAACAGGTCATGTATGACCACGTTATAAAACAGTTCACAACGTTCGTCTGTCATCACACCCACTGTTCCGCTGGACTTGACGATATGTCGATGATCCGCCATGCAGCTTTCGGGTCGAGGATCGACTGGTCACGACAGAACGCCCAAACGTGGAAGATCTTCATGATCTTGTCCTGCGACAGAAAGAATCACATATAATAACTGAAAACAACGGCTGTACAGGATTAAACACTGTAAATTAGACAAGGTTCTAATGAATGAAAACTACATCTCCATGCGATATAATGGCAACAGTGGAAATAAAGTAAACAGTGTTTCGTTCAGTCTTTAGATATCTTCAACATGACCACTAGATGGCACCAGAGTCAGGAGTCTGGAATGCTACAATTCTAAAACAATTCTAAAAACACCACAATCATTTAACAATTACAAAGAAAATGTGAAATAAAAATGTATAAAAAGGAACTTAATTTGTTCTTAAAACATTAATGCAGGCACATCAATTTGAAAATATTCACAATTCTACACATATTTCCTGACAAGTTGTGATTAATTAGATAAGGCCTTCGTCCAGTAGCCAATTAACACAACAGAGGGGAAAAGGAACACATGTGATGGTGCCTACATCACTTAAACCTCAAACTACACCTAGTGGTGGGACAGTGAACCTACCGGGTCACCCTCTATTACATTTCCTTTCGAGTCCCTCACAACGATCACTTGCTGCGCATTGAAACTCATCACCAGTACCGGCCCCTGTTCCATGATCTTACCAGCGACAATCTACAGGTAGAAAACACAGACACTGTGTTCATTCTACTAAGTGCTCATGCTCTAATTAGCGTACACCCCCTTTAAGCAGAGTGGCACCGTTACGGTGATCTCCAGTGCCGACAGTGACTACTAAGTCCATCATTGCAATTTAATTTCTACCAAAATCACACCAGATTTTTAAGGAACAGTGATGAAATAATACGAAAAGGTCCACCTAAATTATCAGACTTTACACTGTTCAGGTATCCTATATGGATGCATAAATCACTTCCGAGTCACGTCTACTGAGGTGGTTGTACCCAGGAAATTGGGTGTATGCTTATTGGAATGTTAAATTTGGCATGTTATTTTTGACTCACAAATATTTTAGCATACTGCAAGCTTAATTAACAGAATGAATATGGTACATCTTAATAAAGACCATGACAGTCAGTGCTCCTTGAGAATCTACAAGGCATCTAGATAAGTTGTTTGAAATGTCTGCATTAAAATTATGCAGTTGTTTTTATTGATAAATATGTTCTTACAAGAAGAGACATGTTGAAAGTATACTGCTTACCAAATTGTGCTTAGTAAGTATGTGATGGTATCCGCTGTTTGAAAATTCCACTCCCAAAAAGTTCAAATTGATAAAAACATCCAGCTTAGAAAACACGGTCTATTGGCAATATTGCCGTGGCAAGCTGGGTTAGTCGCAAAGCCTTTTCACGTTCAACGAGTTTGCATTTTCCAACGTTCAACACAACCAGTTCATCAGACTTCTTGTTACAAATGACTACCATAGCTGATTCTGGGTAGCGGAACAGATGGCCTAGCTCTAACCACATTCTAGCAATTAGGATTTCAAAAAGTTGCTAATTTTACTATTGCCTAAAATCTTACATTTATTATAAAATGTGTCGCAAATCATGTAATATCAGACATTAAAGTAAAGTTTAATTATTTTCTACATTCTAAAGAAACTTGAACATGACAAACTTTCATTTGTCTACCTATGTCGACTACTTACATCAACATTATTGACGTCGAGTACCCTTGAGTCGATCTTGTATCCAGCACCCACAACTTGTTTTATTGGCTGAGCTATCAGATTGTACGCCTGTAGGAAATAGACACATACAAATGCCCGTTAATATCATCTTTATGTATATCTTACATCACATTAATCAATACCGGTACTCCTGTATTCCCTTTCAACACCTCCAGTTGATGTATTCTCATAAGCCTCATGGATGAGTCCACTCAAACTGTCCGACAATAAAAGAAACACTTGATCGACTCGTCTTGTGCTTTCTTGATGCTCAGGGCAGGATGTTGCATAGCTTCCTTAGAAATTAGAAGAAATAAAATCTAGTTGACACAATAGAAAGTTTTCCCTAACAAACATAAGAGAATAGCAGTCTAGATTACAACTAATTACAGGTAGCTGCAATTATGAGAATCAGTATACAGAGGTAATACTCAACTAGTAATATTCATTGAGTCAAGTACGGTAAGCAATTTAACAAAATATAAGCAACATTTTTACTTCAGAAAATACAAATGCGAAATCAACTGCACTTTACTGTTACACCTTCACAAGGAAACTACGTCAATATACAGTACTGGAATTAATTAACTGGTACACTTGAAAATTGCATGATTTTCTTACTTCGATTAAGTTTGATCTTTTCCAGCACCAAATAATTTAGCATCATTGCATAGGTAAGTTATTTACAATATATCTACGGTAGTCCAGGAGTTTTTCAAGTAAAATATTGATATTTGACGTGTTTATTGACAGAATCTTGCATTTGTGGTAGATTTACAGAGTACTCTAGGTAAGATATACTTTGAGTGTACTTAAGATAGAACAGTTTATGTGAAAATTGTGTATATGTGGGTGATAATATATGATCTTGGTATACCGATTCATGGGTTCAACTGCTATCAAACTTGTTTTCAGAGGTTATATACCATACCTAATGATTATCTGATTAAAAAAATGAAATAAAATGTATTTATTCATGGAGAAAATGAATATTATTACAAAATACAATTTTATGGTTGCAAATACAATATAGAACAAAGATTTGTCAAATAACATAAGATTTTTTTGTTTCGTGAATAGAAAAGATGAACGGAAATCATCGAATGACTGATGAGCGGCGCTTTGAGGTTGTGGTACTACGCAGAAATGGAGCCAGCAGGAGGGAAATTGCAAGGAAATTGAGAATTTCCAAGAATGCAGTTGCTAGCATTGTGCAGAAGCACCGGAATACAGGCTCTGTGAAAGATCTTCCGGGGAGAGGCCGAAAGAAATCAACTACAAAACGGCAAGATCGTCGACTCATCCGTACGTCCTTGAATGACCGTCGCTTGACCTCCAGTGACTTAAAGAAACGTTGCAAGATGGGTGTGGACTTAACGTTTCTAGCTGAACAGTTAGGAACAGATTAAAAGTGGCAGGATTAAGAGAGTGTGTTGCAGTTAAGAAGCCCCTGCTCTCTGCCAAGAACCGAAAGGCACAGTTGCAATGGGGAAGGAGGCACAGACATTGGTCTGGTGATGACTGGCAACGTGCTTTGTGGTCAGATTAAATCAGCATTGAGCTTTTCAACTCTTCAAAGAGAGTTGGTGTGAGGAGGAGACAGGGAGAAAGATATGGTGAACAATGCATCGTCCAACTGTGAAGTTTGGTGGTGGCAAACAAATGATATGGGGTTGCTTTAGCAGCCAAGGTGTTGGTTTCCTCCACAGGGTCGACGGCACATTGGGCCAAGCACAGTACATCAAACTCCTTAAAAAGACCATGTTACCATCTGCAGATAAGCTGCACGGTGGCAGAGATTACATTTTTCAACAAAACAATGCGCCATGCCACAAAGCAGTCATGGACTTTTTTGAAGAAAAAGTCACCACAGAATTGGACTGGCCAGCCCAATCTCCAGACCTAAACCCTATCGAGAATTTGTGGCAAAACCTGAAAGTGCAGGTTCATGTCTGCGAGCCAAGTTCCTTGGATGACCTTTGGGAGAAGCTAAATACTGCCTGGCAGAGTATAACACACGCCGAACTCTTAAAACTAATCCATTCAATGCCTAAGCGTGTGAAGGCTGTTATGTCAGCCAGAGGAGGTGCTGCTCGATATTGATATATGCTACAAATACAGAATGGAAAACAAAATTAGAATGACAATTTCTTAAATCCTTAACTATGTCTCATTTAATAAGGTAAAATAAAACAGATTATATTGCATATTAACTGAAAAAACTACGTATATTTACTGCAAAGTCGTGAATATTGCCTAACATAATCACTGTTCCAGTTATTTTTTCCAGTACTGTATTTTAAAAACTCTTTGATATGCACAAAAAGAATAAGCACCATTACCATCGTCTCACGAATACAGTTTTCACACTTCATAAATTTGTTATTGCTATTTATAAAATCATCATTTAAATTCAACCAACAAATAAACTGGGTTTTGTGAAAATTGTGCAATGAAGACAATTACTTTTATAATGTTACAATTGAATGTTACAATTCAATATTTTAAATGAGAAAAGGACAAAACCTACCGCTTCGTAGCACCAATCCTTCAGTATTTCCAGCTCTCCTCGGACCATAGCCTAAAACAGAGCACGCCACATAATCAGTCTCCAGTTGCAGTATTACAAGGCACAAACAAAACACTGTGACTGGCGTCAATGTCCAATAATATCTGGCCTAACAACAAATGACAGACTCCACCTAGACAAGGCTCATAGTGCTTATTCCGTTACCAGAGCAAGGGTTCTGGCAACAACTAATGGGTTTCTGTAGATCAGGACCACAGGCTAGTCGTGGATTAATGACAAGTTTTCACATTCTCCTGGGCGAGATATTTGATTTCCCCTGGCACAGACACAAGGTACAAGGAACTAACATGTCTCTTCTCATGGGTGTATTCAGAGTCACCAAAAGTGGAGAATGCAGATGAAACAAAACAAAACAGACTTCAGAGAGGTGGAGGCACATCTGTATTGGCACGCATTTAGTCAATGTTATTATATGAAGACCGCATCTGTAATTTAGTGCACATATAATAATAATTATAACTAAATGGAACTAATATTTGTATATTATCCAAATAAATGGACCACTAGTGTTGTATGGGTGGTCACGTGATCTCTCCGCATCATGCGCTGTATGTCTCCATGTTGCGGCCTATTTTTCACAGAGAAACCTCTCCACGTGAAATGGAAGGGCAAAATTTGCTTTGCACACAGGTTGGAAAGTCAAAAAATACGCCCAAAGTTGCCCACATTTTGAAATGGTAGACCTGAACTCACTCTACTGGTGACTTCAGGGAATAACTTCGGTAGGTCAAACATGGGTACAGAACCCTTGATATCGTGGGTTCCTTGATTACAAACAAGAGTAACAGAGCCCTGATCTGTGATGTTTAATAAAAAAAAATATGACAGCACTTAAAAGGTAAAACATCCATTTTTAATACATTTTTCAATATCCAAATGGTTTTGGCGAGTACAAACCAGACAGTGATAACAAAGTGTCATATGTCAATGTTGGTAATAAACTTGAAACTAATGAGATCTTGGAAATGTTGAGGTTTCGAGATCTCACCAATTATTTGTAAATGTTAAATTGTTTATTCAAGCACCATAGCAAAGTCAGACACAATCAAAATTAAATTAAAATTGTTTCTTTACGTAACAATACATTAATACTTACCTCAAGTATATTTGGAATTATATCATATTGAACTTCTTTGATAAACCTCTCTTTGTCAAAATTTGGATCTGCTTTCACAATTTCTGTAAGAACTTCTGACATTTCCGTCTTTGAAAACACATTACCTGAAAACAACAAACGACATACAAACACTAAATCACCAGGTTTATAGAACTTGTATTAGAAGATCAGAAGGGTCTCAAACTATATCAAAACAGGTATAGCTTTCATACACTAGAAACAAATAAAAACAAAATCAGCTCATAAAAATTGGCAAACAATTCACTGTTTTCTTTCTTTTAATGCAGAGTTTATTCTTTTATTACTAATTACAAAAGAAACCCTGTCCATATATTTATAACAATTATAATTAATTATACCTGACATTAGCATTCATACAACTGTAATAACCACACTGCAAAATGAGTAACATAACATGTACAAATGCTATATTCGATGCAGAAACTAGTCACATGCATGTTTTCTCACGATCTCATTTTAAATAAGATCACGGAAAATACTGTAGGGTCATGCACAGAGCAGAAGTGATGTCTTTAAAAAAATACTGAAAATGAGTTAATACCATATTTCAATACCTCTGTATAGTTATTATGAAGAGTTGAGCTTCATAACAATTATACAACTCACTATACCTCATTTAGCTTGTGTTATGTTCAGCTTATTGGTTTCTAGAAATTGCCCAAAAACATGATAAAAATCGTAAAATATTTAAAAGGAAATTTGTTTGATGTTACTAAAATGTGTACAACAGAAACCACTTCAACACAAACATTTCCTGTAAGTTTAGCAATATAATGTATACTGAACATGGTCGTCCAAGACTTACAATGATATATTTGTCCAATAAAGAATGGCACTGATTCTCAAGCAGATCTTGAAAGCGGGGATCCGGCAGAACAAATTTCAACATGTTTTAATAAAAATGTATGTATTCATGTAAAACCCACCCTACATGTTTGGCAGACAAAATTCCATTAACCATGCAAATTAAAAAAATACTCCTGTCTGCTTAAAGCATTTTCTCTTCCGTGGAACAGGACACCCCGATTCAACAGACTAAATATGAATATGCTTACTTCAGATGAAAACCATAAACCATACATACAAACAGGTATAACAAATTATACAAGTTTTAAGTGACTAAATAAAAAACATAAATAAGCTAACAATTAAAAAGGTACAAAATTATAAGAAATAATGAATTAAATATGTAAAAATAGGATATAACATAAGTTTTTACAATATACCTTGTAGAATACCTTTGCCCAACTAGTTCACAGGTGAACAGAGTTGCACCCTTACTGACATCTGCACTTACCAAAGAGATCAGTGAACTTTTCGGTGAATGCGCGAGTTGCTCTCACCATCAGGTGGTCGCTCTCATCGTACTTCGCCTTCATGTCGAATAATTCTAAAGCAAGCCAAGCCTAGGAGTAACAGTATGCACTTGTCATAGAAATGTGCGGCTAAATTTGTTTTCTCACGTATCGCCACTTCTAGCATTCTGTGGTCATACAGATACTGAATGGTCAACAGATGGTCTTATACATGCGAGGGGTATTGTCCCTCATCGTGGTACACTGCACCGGGCCCTCCTCCTGTTGTATCCAATTGTGGATCTTTTTAATATAATAAGATAATAGTAAGATAACTCAGAGAATGATGTCATCAGGCCACCTGCTGGCAATATGCTGCATTGTTTCGACATCTTTCATTTTCATTTTGTTGGCCACGACTCCCCCTGTTAATCTGTACATGTCCGCATCCCATCAATGAAACATAAACCCCTCCTATCATTACGTGGTGTGGAACTTTTTATGATCCAAAATAGCTATTAGCGTCGATTTCCACTGGCAAGTTTCACTCACTTGGTGGTGGCACTGCAGCAATTTATTTCCCCCGCGATACATGGGACCCCCTAAGAAATGCTTAACATATTTCTGGATTTTGAAAACTTATCCAACAAGCTCTTGAGAGTGTAGTAATTGTTACTAGGTAAATAGCAACTTACTTGTAACTATTTGGTTATTGTCTTTGAACGTCTGCCAACTCTGGTACCAACGAGAGTCTTTGTGCATCACAATCCCTGTCGCCTCTCTGAAACAATCACCATCATCTTGAGACAGAGTTAATCTATTCAGTGCAGGGTTCAATCCAAGGGATAGCTCAAACTGTGCAAAGACAATTCCTTCATATGTGCATACCACTACATCAATGTCACTGTCAAATACGTATTTGCAACCTATATATTAATGTGCTACCTTTGGTACATTGTAACTGCATCTCGTCCTTATTCTATTACTCACTGACCTCTGATCTAACAACTGGTGGCGTAGTTAAAAAAACGGTACTTATTTATTGTCAATATGCTAAGCCTGTCTAGGCAGCCTTCCTCCCCCCATTGACTGGTGAACCACTTTCCTCCAGAGGGCACCACTGTGGGATCGCATTTTAAACGATCAAAGTACTCTAATGATAATAACTGCTGTTTGTTGCTCAACAAGTGGTTTAATCTAGTCGCATGTATATACGCTGATTTTGCACATCTGCCACTTGGTGAAACAGCGATAGCCTTTTGCATTTTTGAAAAGCTCTGGAAATTTAACATCAGATTTTGTTTAGTGGTGAATTTTATGATGGGCTCATTATCTGAGTGAAACGGTCCCGGTGGAGAAGGTTTGACTTACGTGTTTGCCTCAACCACCCTCTCATCATTCTCCTCCAAGGTTTGTTGCCGCTTCCTTAGTTTCGCTGCAAACATAAACTCAATACAGAGGCAGCACAATACATTCTACACAACAACAAGATTCACGTTGATGACATGACTAAAACCCCTTCTCAGTTGATCCAGTACAAAAGTAAAACGTTTCAATATTATCAATTGCTGGTTTGATATAAGAGAAACCATAAAATACTACTTTTATTATGTTCACATTATTATGGTATTATAATTCAAACTGTTCATATATTAGAACCGAGATTACCGTTTTGAAAGGGGAAAGTACTTCATAAGTGTTAAACTTCTGCTTTCTCCTTTTCTACAATAACGGTAACTACACTTAAAACATCCAATGATGTATTTATTATAACGATATTGTGGAAATAAAAACATATTATTATTGTTATCATTATTATTTAATTAAGCAGGTTCATAGATGTGCATATTTGTGTGTGAATACTTTTGTGTTATGTGAGCAATCTGCTTAATAGGATTGCATACTGTAGTTGAAATCAAAAGAATGTATTTTGTTCGGGTAACACAACAGAATGAATATGCAGAATAAGTCCACTTGTGCAATGTTGTCACAAAATGTTGACAGGAACAGGTCACAACCAACAGAAGGCAGCAGAAGAAAGTTTACAGGACAAAAAGTTGCCTATGACTTGACTAAAACTCTGTCTTCAATTCAGTACGTCTTGTATCAGGCTCATCAGTGTTAAAAGTTGTACTGAGTGAATAGTTTTAATATGTGCCATCACTTCAACAGAGTGCATACTTTTACTGAAATAAAACTAGTCGACTACTGGTTCCTTTCGTTGTCCTAGTGTAGGAGCTTACCTGGAGCTCTGTATAACCGGGCACGTGATAATGCTGTTTCGCTTATCTCAGTTTTCACAGCACTCATTCCCTGAAAAAACGACAAATTGTCCTTTGTAAAATGTAACCTAGCTGGTTAAATAACTCACCCTGTGTGTTAAGGTTTTATACAATTCAAAATTCTAGATCATTTGTCCTGCGGGCTTACACTAAAATAAATGTAATGCCTGAACTCAAATTCCAGTTTACTTACAACTGTAAATGCTGCCCTACGCTTCAGAAAGAGTTCCCCCAAACATGCAATTGTGAAGAACAACTCGCAGTAATACCAAAAACATGCGTTTGTTTAATATGGAATCTTAAAAACAGAGAAAACAAAGAAAATGGATTATAGAAATAATAACATTATAAATACTACACAAACAGAGGAGGAGACGAGAAGAACTGACAATAAACAATAGCGCAGGCTAACAAATTGACAAATGAGAGTTTAGAAAAACAGCATCATGAAAGACAAGTTGAAATAATAATAATAAAGAAACCAACAAAATGAATGATACCACAGCATTATCAACACAAAATAAACAAAGGTTTACAGCTTCGGACAAGAACACCTGGTGGACCAACGATGATAACAACACAGTAGAGGAAGAAATAACAACGAAGATATGGACGAGAGCGTAGGGCTGTGCATGCCTGCAATAAGACCATAGCCTACCTGAGACACGGTGCGGTAGACTGTTGTCTGACTGAGTTGTTCACCCTGCTCTGAGATCTTCTTCGCCGCCTGTCGTGCCGTCTTTGACAACTCGTCGGAGAACTCTTTCCCTTTCTTCGCAAACTCCGTCTTTTCTGCTTCCTCGAGTGTCTTCAATAATTGCAATAAAGCGTCATCAATCTGTCCACCTTGGTCATTCAGGAACTTATATATTACAATCAATGACACACAGCAGCATAATATTACTAGTTTGGAGTTATTATGGGGATTAGACATTTCTTTTGTAAGCCTCACCACACAGTTGCTTAACAGATCAGGCACTTAAATAACAAACTAATAAGGTACACCGACATTAGACATAACGAGACATTCCAGGTATGTGTCAGTTCGGCATTAATTTTGGTCCTACCTCCTTAAGTTTCTCCTGAAAGATGGTGAATGTCTTCCGGGCAGCGTCAGAACTCTTTGCCGTCTCCGCCTCGATATTTTGCTGAAACATACATCAACAGGGTCAGTCTATACTGTAGGTTGTACTGTAGGCTTACTTGGGGCAGACTGTCAACACTCCCTGTTTCCCAGCATGCAATTATCCTATGTGGCAATGTTTATTAATAGATTCATTTGAATTAAGATACACGGTTTTGCCTTTTCTTGCAATATAACCAAACACAAAGATGTTCAATGTTTAGCAAACAAATAAAATGTGTTCCACTACTTATGGGAGACTGGGGAGAAAACACAAGTCAGACTTCCTTTCACAACTACTCAGCAAGTAGACAAAACATTCATGAGAACCGGTTCGACAGTACTGTACGTTAAAACGGAGTGGTCTGTTTTGTCACTTGCAATCAGTCAGGGCTGGTAATTATTAGCAAGAAGTTAACTGAATTACCTGTATTTGGTCCCAATTTGGTCAGGAGCGTGGGAATAGACCAACTTCAAAACAACAAGTGCCAGTAAGCAATATGTGCCAACACGCAAATACTGAACACCGTTTTGGGTTGGGTTTAATTAATACAATTTTGGCAGGCACTATGCCTTCAACAATTCTAGTATAAATTTAGAAATGAGGAACCGACAGACTCGGCTTAAACTGAATATCACCCAGACCATCTGGTGGCAAGGCATGGAACCACAAGGATGGGGAAACTCACATATTTCTCTCGTGCTTTCTGCAGTGCTTCTGTTTGTTCGAGCTTCTCTGCCTCTTCCCGGAACTTCTGTAAGTTGTCCTACAAACACGAGAACATTCTCACAGTCATAGTTGTGCACCAACAGTTGGTTAAATAATTACTGGGCAATGTCAACAAATCTATTTTAAACATACAAAATCTGACATTTTTTTTACAGAAAAATCATTTTACATAAACAATCTACTATAACACCATGATAATCAAAATATGTTTAAAGTTGCAGTCTGCGACCATCCCTCTTTTTAATATAAATTTCCAGTGAATCACCATGTTGCTATCACTTTTCTGAACACCATTTTTCATGTAATATGCAAAATAAATTTTGTAAGATAAAATGGCAAAAAGACAAACAAATTATAGTCGCATGTCTGACATTTATTATTCCACTGGCCAGATCTGGTGACCAGTAATTTATCAAATAATGTATCAGTTAAAAAATTGACATATATGGTAGCAAGTATAACCAACTGAGCAAATATTGTTCATGTTATAATTTCTCTTAAAACAGTCAAAACGGTAGTTTAACTCAGAAAGCAACTTTAAATGGATTACATTAAAAAAATAACTGGACTGTTATCTGATGATAAATCCTTGCCATTCAGTGACCAGGTGTCAACAATATTATTTCCTGTACTTCTGTAGCCTCAATTATCCAGGCTGCAATGAGATGGGAGCACCATAGGTCTCCCATTCTACCACCTGGAAGACAACACTGGTTTGCACTGTACGACACTGGTCCTTGTTTACCCTGAATCCGCATAGAGATGATGACTGGCTCTCACGCTAACAATAAAACTAAGAGTCAACTAATATACGTTTATGCTACGCTTTGGAAACTTTGGTTATATAGACACAAGTTATAAACAGAAAAATGAAATCCTAATTTATTTTTGTATTAAGAATCTCGATAACAACGCTGATTGGCTGCTTGCACAAAACATTTGCTGCCGGCAGCATGCAAAATGCATTCTCGAGTAACACTAGCCTCGATTATCCAGGCGCCACGAGATGGGAGCGCCTGTAGAAACAGTACTAGATGTGTGCATTCATAACACACGATCTCAGCCAGACTTTTCCCGGCAAAGTCACGCAGCTGGGTGTGAGTTGGTTAAGCGAGATTAGTACTTCAGGGCAACGTTGACTGGGTTCAGGCATTTACAGGATCATTTAATGGTCTATTGTTAACATCCATAAAATTACAACTGACTGGAATGTGAACATGATGTTTATCGTGAAACATGTTAAACATATATTTACAAACCTGGTTCATTAAAAACATTTGAGGAGTCAGTCATTTAGAATGCATATAGTACAGCATTTAGAATGCATATAGTATAGCATTTAGAATGCATATAGTACAGCATTTAGAATGCATATAGTATAGCATTTAGAATGCATATAGTATAGCATTTAGAATGCATATAGTACAGCATTTAGAATGAATATAATACAGCATTTAGAATGCATATAGTACAGCATTTGAATGCATATAGTACAGCATTTAGAATGCATATAGTATAGCATTTAGAATGCATATAGTACAGCATGTAGAATGCATATAGTATAGCATTTAGAATGCATATAGTATAGCATTTAGAATGCATATAGTACAGCATTTAGAATGCATATAGTACAGCATTTAGAATGCATATAGTACAGCATTTAGAATGCATATAGTATAGCATTTAGAATGCATATAGTATAGCATTTAGAATGCATATATACTATAGTGCAAGATAGGCAGATCTGGAAATGACCTGCTGAGGCCTTCGCTCAACCACAGGACACTGCGGCTGCACAATGATGATACTATAGCTTATAATCAAATCAAGTACAATAACATTCACATATATACAGGTGAAGACATGCATGCAATCTACTGAATCTATCGCAAACCTTCATCTCTTTATTCTTTGTCATTTCATTATTGATGTTGTCCATCAGCTGTTTCAAGAAGCCAGGCTTCTGTGACATGTGTCGTGCCTGGAATACAGACATTCAAAAAAGTTTCCCTTATGATATCAAAGTAGAAGTTTGAGCATAACAAGGTGAAAGCTTGTCACATTATTGAATATGACTTGGTAAGTATTACGCAACTATAAATCAGCAACAGAGACGTTACAAATATGTTAATTAATTAATTTCAAAACACACCTTAATCATTGGACCAGTACTTAACTTACCAGAAGGCATTAAAACGCAAAGATATACAATACTTACATTAGTTAATTAAGAGGAAAATTAGACATACCTGCAGCAGTTGAGTTTGGGTGAACTGATGACCATGGCAGTATTCTGTGGGAAACACTGTTGTATTTGGACACAAGCTGAAGCATCTGACACATTCTAGATGTACTCCCTGCAACCGACAGACAGGTCGAATCAAGACTTGCTGTGTTTTATAAGTTACACATACCATGCACGCACACACATATGTATATAGCACTGACAACACTGGGATAAGTTATATGGTACTACAGCAGACATAATGAAATTAGGTGGAGAGGTGAATAATGTTTGACACATGGAAATAGATAACCAACATTACACCAAATGGTAGTTATTGGAAGTAGATTAATTGTAGGTGTTTCTCTGTTGTGGAATGTTGACGCGGCCATATTTTGGAAATCACTGATCAGTGTTTCCCCTGGGTAAAATGATGCATGATCCCCAGGAGATTTTTTTTAAACTAGTTTTATAATGGTGCATTCTGAGATCTGTTTCAACCTGTATTCTTGAATATAGAGGGAATATATATAAAACAACAAAACACTACTTGTAACTGTAGTAATCACGATTGATTAAAAGTCAGTAACAAAGTTTCCATTTTATCACTGGTACTCAGTAGAGGTGTGGTTTCCACTTGACCACTGGTACTTGGTTGTGTTTATGTTTTTTCTTGCACTAACCCTAGGGCTTGTTACCACGCTGACAGTCAGTAAAAAAGTAAAAGGTAAGTTCTTATATAGCGCAGTATCCAGTCCTAAGGACTGCTCAAAGCGCGTTACACTTTACTCCCTGGCAGACCTGTTCATTCGAACACCATCTTCTCTGGGAAGCATGCAGTGGTATCATTGGAAGACTCTTTCATCATCACCTTTAAATGATTATAATATCATAATATTATGGTAAAATGGTGGTTTATGTTCCAAATATTATATATTACGTGTTGCCAGCATGCTATGCAATTAATTAAACAGTGATTTCTGGAATGCCACAAAAGTATGTTTCTATTAATCGCAAGAATGTTCCTCAAATTGTGTCCTTTAAAAAAAAATAGTATAAGTTGTTTAGTATATCCCATTTATGTGCAAACATATCATTGTCTAACTAACCTGAACTTTGGTGGTTTATATTCGTAAGTACTTCACTCAAATCAACTTTCCCAAAAGTTTGTTTGTACAACTTTGTTGGAATATTATTATTATTATATTTAGCACAAAGATATCTTACAAATCATGTTCCTTATTTTGCAAAAAAAAACCAGCATAGAACATTATGATTATTTGAATAGATTTGTGGGCACTTGTGTCAAATCCCGACCCACCTTGATTTCGCCGTTATAACTTGAGTTTTGCTTAACTTTGATACCTCAGTAAAATAGTTCCATCATTCAACATTATCCTAGGCATATTTACCTTTAAGAATATTGCGTCTTACGCCCATTTGAGATGTAAATAGCACCCGGTTTGTATCAACATACGTTGCTATCTCTCATTTTACGCGCACTGTGCGGCAACGCACGGCCGCAGCGGCACTGACTAGCACAAACCAGGTCGCTATTTGAGATTCAATACAAGTGCCGACTAGTGAATAGGATGCACGTTTTTTATTTGAGCTTCAAAAGAGTCCAGATTTGGCACAAGTGCCGACTAGTGACGTAGTGCCATCAGCATGCACGGTTTTTACTCCCACCACTGTCATAAACCAAAACGTAAGTTACTGTTTGGGTGCCATTTTATATGAATGTTTAGATTTCTAGTATGTCAAAACTCCGCAAGGTGTCACCATTGAAGACACCAAGGATCCCGCTGGAATATTCCTTGATTGGACAACTGACAACGGATGTCTTTCATGTTGTCCAATGGATTTCAATCCTAACCGCTCTGAGCGACGTTAAGACGACTAAACAATGTTGCTACAAATCTGCCATTTTGCAGGAATATAAGTGACTTTGACATATTTTGGGCTAGACGGCATAAAAAAACGGCGAGGCGGCCTGCCTCGCTTGTCATATACCAGGGGAATCACTGCTGATTGCCGTTAGGCAGCACTAGTGGTTAATCAGTGTCTGTTGAATGGTAGAGGTGATTACTGGGGAAAGTTCCGCGCATTACTATTGTGATATAGTATTATGGTAGCTGTTGCAATATTATTGTGTCAGTGTCCAAACTATTGATTGTGATAGTATGACATTCTCGCATATATAGACTATTTCTAGTCTAGTCTGACTATCACGGTGCATCACTAGTTTCATGTATTTTACATCCCTATCCTAGTGAAAATAAGGCAAAGACTGGGCATGTAACTTGCAGAGATGTGGTATCACTATTAACAATCCACACGGGGTCACTGCACAGTCACAGAGATTACTGTATTACTATTTATTACGCCGTATCTGTAAACTAGTGTACTTCCATCAATCACATGTGTCAAATGTCAGAAAGCTGTGCTGGACATCACCCAGTGGCAGTGCTGATGTCTAAGCAATCATAACACACACGGAAAATAGTCATAATTGCTACATATGACACCGACACATATGCACACTGACAGTCACTGTGAGTGACACCGTCTGACTCGAGGATAGTTTGAGTTTCGACACCGCATTGTCACTGTGTGACAGTGTGTCAGTGTCATCGGCTCGTTACCTCAGACTATCTAAGCAGTAAATCACTATTTCCTGTTTATGAAATGTTGTCAGCGAAATACAGTCTTCGCAGTCTTGACGACAAAGACAGTTGTCCCACTCAAAAAGCGGATATTTACATATACTTACCCTATAACGTAAAATATGTCTACTTGTCTTTGAAAAAACGTGACCCACCATGGTCGCCATGTTGCCTTTGAGAATTGCGTCATTTCCGGATACCAGGCAACTATACTTGAGCATGTTGATGTGCTTTTAATGATTGTCGAGACACGACTGTTCAAATAACGTCCCTTGTATAATTACTTGCATACAATTAGTTTAATTTATTTTACATTTAATACATATTGTGTGTGACGGTACGCCGGATATAATAATATACAAAACAATTGTATTCACTCGTTTTTTGCATCCTCGCAAGCCAAGGCTGTTTGCCATGCAGAACTAGCCCTGGCTGATCCCCTACGCGAAGTGCGGAAGTTAGCAGGGTCTAGTAATTGACTTCGCCAGTCGCGACTGCATCACCCGTGAGAACAGCGCAAACAACCTGTCCCAATTTGAAGACGGATAAACGACTTCTGGGAATCCCAATATATAATGACCCGTTCGCCTATTAGAACGAGCAGCTGCGCAGTATTGTGTATTCGAATACTTGCTTCTACTTCCTAAACATTGCACGTAACACGAGCCACGGTTGGTTAAAATGAGCTTTATTATGACCACCTGATCTGCTGACATCCACTGATCTAGTGAGCGATTTCATAGGCTGAGCTTAAATTCAGAGTTTCGCAAAGCGATCAGCCAGGGAGTACTGATGGCTTGCACTGACGTAATCAGCAGCAGCGACCCCTAGCGCGCGAGGATGTTTTTTGTATAATTAATTCAACACGGTGACACATGTTGCAACGATATTGGTAGTCAATCCAACCAGTGGCGCGGGAATGATATTCATGTTGGGGGCGGGCTAATACAGGCCCGTAGCCAGCGTGAACCCCGTTTTTCCAAAATGTGAACCCCCCTCACAATTGCATATTTAAAATGTGAACCACTAATTGTATTCCATGTTCCTCAAAAGCGTTAACCCCCCTCCTAAAAAAACCTGCTGTATAGTGTTCAAGCATTACAAGGAATGCCAAGAAAGCCTGATTTGTGCAGATGATAACGGGAGAACCGTTATCTATTAAGTGACTATCACTGAATGTATGGGAGCCTGGCTGAGAGATCTGTCCCCAATGCCATGTGTGAAAAGGGCAGTTACCAGAGGAATGTGCAGGACTTCACACTATTAGGGTCTCCTATTATGTAAACGCACGGGGAAACAAAATGTCGTGTACTGGCCGTGGGCTGTGCGTACAGCGACATTATAGAATGAAGATTCTCGTAGAGAAAATATGAACACGTTTATTGTGACACATTGAGATGTAAAAAAGGAAAAGAGGAAACGGGGCATGGTAAACGGTTCCGCGATCAAGGATCTAACATTCCTCCCCCTTTAAGAAAAACATAATTAGTATAATTATAAAAATGTAAAGTTTTAACACAAACAAGAGTCCCTTATACGTATCAATGTCATATCTAAGATATATAGTATGCCATTGCTTATAGTACTAGTCTAGTGCTCTCGCGACTAGCTACAGCTACCGAAACCTAGTCTATTCTGGCTATCTTGATCTATGCATTGTCCGTTATGACAGTAATATAGACTTTACAAGTTCAATCTGTCCGGTGGCTTCACCACTCTGTGTGATCTTCTCAGCGGTACTACCACGTCTGGTACTACACAGGACTGCGACCGTTCAACTGTTGGTCTTGAGATCACCTCTCCTGTGGCGGTACCCGTAGTCACGTCCGAGTTGCCAGATGATAGTGGTGTCGATGTTGTTCGCTCGAACCAAGGTAGTACTTCACGTTCTGCAAGCCTCGGTGGAAGTTGAGGTTCTTCAACCCTCAATGGTACCAGACGCTCTTCCGTCGCCTCGATCGGCCTTCTCTCGCGCAAATGATCCTGGTGACGCTTCCACACTCTGTCATCCTGCAGACGTACCGCGAAGGTCAGCGGACCCAGCCGGTTCTCTATCACCGTAGCGACCCATTTCGGTTGTCCCTGAAAGTTCAACGCCCAGACACAGTCTCCTGTCATGAAACTTCGCTCCACTGCTCTCTGGTCGTGGCGTTCTTTGTCTTCTTCCAGTTTGCGCAAGACTCGGTTCTGAATGGATGGTCGTAGAAGATCCAGTCGTGTGCTCGGTGGTGTCTTCAACACAAACTCTGTTGGAGCTCTGCCGGTTGTAGCTTGTGGAGTTACCCTGTAGCGTGCTAGGAAGGTGTAGAGACGATCTTCTAGGTTGCCATTTGTCTTCTTCAACCTTGCTTTTACAGTCTGAACGGCGCGTTCAGCTAAGCCATTACTGGATGGGTGATAAGGTGAAGACGTGATGTGTTTGATTCCGTTAGCTCGACAAAACTGTTCAAACTCCTCACTGGTGAAACAGCTTCCGTTATCTGATACCACTGGGCTTGGTAGACCCAAAATCGCAAACGTCTGTCTTAGCTTCGTGAGAGTTGCACTGGTTGTCGCAGCTGATACAACGTGTGCATCGATGTACTTGCTGTGAGCATCGACTATGATGAGTATCATACGTCCCTCGAACGGTCCCGCATAACCAATGTGTGTTCGATGCCACGTTCGTCCCGGTCATTCCCATGGATGCAGTGGTGCCACTGGTGGTTGTTTGCTGTGTATTTGGCATGTCGTGCAGTCCTTAACGCACATCTCGATTTCAGCGTCCAAACCTGGCCACCAGAGGTAGCTTCGGGCTAACGCCTTCATCTTCACTATGCCCGGATGCGTCTCGTGTAGTTCTTTCAACAACGTGTCACGACCCTTTGGTGGTACGATGACTCTTGCTCCCCACATCAGCACCCCGTGTTGGACACTCAGTTCGTCTTTCCTTCGAGTGTAACTCTCCCACTCGCGTGGTACATCGCTAGGCCATCCTCCTTCCACGAACCGTAGAACTTGTGACAGCATCGGATCGTTTGCTGTCCATTTAGCGATGTGTTCTGTCGTGATGGGTGTATCGTTCATGGTTGTAAGTGCTAGAACCACTTCCTCCGGGACTGGTACTCGTTCAGGAGTGTCTGGTAGCGGCAAGCGACTCAATCCGTCTGCATGACAGATACTCGTACCCGGTCTGTACTCCAGATGGTACTGATAGTTACTTAGTGTTAGTGCCCATCTCTGAATGCGTGCGCTAGCCATTGCGGAGATGGCACGATCTTCCTTCAACAGCCCGACCAACGGCTTGTGGTCGGTCTGCAACGTGAAGTCCCTCCCGTAAAGGTACTTATGGAACTTGGATATCCCGAAGACCAACGACAACGCTTCCTTTTCCAGCTGTGCGTACTTCTTTTCCGCTGTGGAGAGAGAGCGTGATGCGTATGCGATAGGCTTGTCGCTGCCATCGGGCAATCTGTGTGACAGTACGCTTCCAATCCCGTAAGGAGATGCGTCACTGCTCAAGATGATCGGCAGTTCAGGTTTGTAGTGTACAAACACATCTGAAGAAACAAGTAGTGCCTTAGACTCATCGAAAGCCTTTTGTTGCGTCGGACCCCACTTCCACTTTGTGTGTTGGCGTGTCATTTCATGCAGCGGAGCAAGCAGCGTACTGAGATTGCGCAAGAAGTTGTGATAGTAGTGAATGAGTCCTAGATAACTCCTCAACTCCTGTACATTCTGCGGTGCAGGCGCGTTCTGTACTGCTCGCACTTTGTCTTCCGTAGGATGAATACCTTCAGCATCAATCGCATGACCTACATAGGCGCACGATTTCTGACGAAACGCACATTTCTCCTTCTTCAGGCGTAACCCTGCGTCTTGTAGTCGCGTTAGCACAGTAGCCAGATTACGATCGGGCTCTTCTGGCGTTCTTCCTGTGACCAGGATGTCGTCGAGGTAGACTACAGTCATGGGTATGTTCTGTAGTAACTGCTCCATGATTCTCTGGAAGATACATGGAGAAGAACTCGCACCGAAAGGCAGACGTTCGAATGCGAATAGCCCTTTCGACGTGTTGATTGTAGTTAACGGACGTGATTCTTCATCCAGTACGACCTGTTGATACGCATGGCTCATGTCCAGCGTGGTGTACAGTGTACCACCTGCGAATTTTGTAAACAGATCAGATACGTTCGGGATCGGGTACTTGTCTACCTTGACGGCTCTGTTGATGGTTACCTTATAGTCGCCACAGATTCTGACTGCGCCGGTAGACTTCAAGATAGGTACGATGGGCGCGGCCCACTCAGAATACTCCACAGGACGGATGATTCCGGCCTTCTGCATACGATCTAGCTCATCCTCTACTTTGGCTCTGCATACGATCTAGCTCGTCCTCTACTTTGGCTCGTAAAGCAAGAGGTACAGATCGAGGTTTACAATACCTCGGTTTAACCGTGTCATCAACGTAGAACTTCGCAGTCAGCCCCTTTAGAGTGCCTAGTCCCTCACTGAACATTGATTCGTAAGGCTTTAGGAAGTCCTCTCTGTCTACCTGGTTCACGGTAGCCCAGTTCACTTTCAACACTGTTAGCCAGTCCTTTCCCAGCAGGTTAGGTCCCGACCCAGGCACTACGATTGCCTGCAGCCTGTGCTGTTGATTGTTGTGACAAACGTTCACCTGTGCTCGCCCTAAAGGCTCAATTGTGGTACCTGCGTACGTTCGCAACCTCGGAACGTTACGCGTGTCGAGAGTGAGCACAGATGTCTTGCAGATTTTAGCCCACTCATCCCCCGATGTAAGCGAAACTGCTGCTCCGGTATCTATCTCCATAGCCACTTCACTTCCCTCTATCTGGACATTGCAAATGTACGGTGGTATGGTGTGGGTGGCACTTGTGTGATACAGGCCAAGTGTGTATGTGTCTTCACATAACGTGTCATTGCGTTGCGAGTGTGTGTCATTTTCTACTAAGTATGTCTGTTGAGTGTTTGCATTGCACACATTAGCAAAGTGATTTAGCTTTTGACACTTGTAGCATCTCTTGCCCCAAGCTTTGCACAATCGCCGATCGTCGTGTGGCGGTCCACCACAGCCTGAGCATGCCGGTACTGCCCCCTTGTGACGTCTGTACCGCTGCTGACTGCTCACGATTGGTCGATCGTCTCGATGTGGCGTCCCTTGGCGATCAGGCGGAAAACGCTTTCTGGGTGGATTGCGATCTCTGTGTGTCGCCACCTGGCGACCAAAGCTGAAACCTACACGTGAAGAGTTGCGCCGCCCCTCGTCATTCGATACGGCGTGGACAGGCCTCGGCACGGACGAAAAAGAGTTTCTCATGATCTTCGACTGCTGTAGCGTAGCGTCCAGTGTGCGCCCGAACGTCAGTAACTTCTCTAGCGTGATTGTAGGTTCACTTAACCCCTTGTCACGCACTTTTGACATCGCACATTTTTTGATGATTTGCGACTTCACTTCTCTGTCTTTCTCATGGAACTTAGTTTTTGGCTAGTTGCTGCAATCGTGCATTGAATTGGTCCAGCGTCTCTGACGACGTCTGTTCAGCCTGTCGGAACTTGAATATTTCATATTCTTCATTGCACTGCGGCCTGAAGTAAGCAGTGAGCTTCCGCTTGGTTTCTGCGAAATCATCATTTTCTGTCACCCCCACTGCTTCACTCAATTCAAACACTGCCTCACCAGCGTAATGAAGCAACATCACTCTCATTCTTGTATCGTTCTGAATGTCTTTAGCCACCACGAAGTTCTCAAAGCGCCCCACCCAACGCTCCCAGCGATGGCCTGCGCTGTCAGTCGGCTCCAGCGAAAAATGTGCGACGTCAGCGACAGTATCCATTTTCACACAGAAATTAGACGTAGTCTAGTTCAAAGTAACTCGAGTTGTCAGTTTACCTCGTCGCCAATTAATGTCGTGTACTGGCCGTGGGCTGTGCGTACAGTGACATTATAGAATGAAGATTCTCGTAGAGAAAATATGAACACGTTTATTGTGACACATTGAGATGTAAAAAAAGGAAAAGAGGAAACGGGGCATGGTAAACGGTTCCGCGATCAAGGATCTAACACAAAGACACAAGAAGCCAATTTTACACCAAACGTAAAATTATGAGTCGTAATTGTAGTCACTCAGAGATTACACATGCAGACAAAATACTGGCGAACTAATGAACGGGGTGACGATGATTTAATAATTACGAGCACACAAATTAAGCCATATAAAATAAATCAGTATTTCTCATCAGAACGCTGTTAAAACGTGAACGAAAGGTGCGGCTTTTTATTTTTAGTATGCTGATTAAGGTAACTACCGACTGAGGCTGTTCTCAACAGTCAACAACTTAAGATGCGTAGCGAGTGTATTTCTTACAAGCTGCAAGCCCGGTAAATAAACTCATCTGACTTAACACGAATCATAATTTTCAACTATTGAGCTGGAACACGAATTTCTATGAATAATTGTATTTAACCAATACAAAATAAAGTTTAGCTTCACCTATTTTAAAATGCGCGTGCTGATGAGAAATCGTGTAATTGTGTGGCTGTATGGTTGCCGAAATACTGTGGTTGCTACTTGCATGTTTGTAGATCTCAGATTCCGCAGGAGGACAATACTTTTCTAATCTTGATTTTTTGACCGGGCGTGTTTTCTAAAGGTTTGTTAATTTATTAACTTAATTGTGTTTATGATAAATTACGGAACTTTTACACAGATCAGATCAGATAAATATAATGTATTAATTGAGTGAAAACCAGATTGTAAATATGATACTTTAACTGTATATTATAACAATTAACTTGGACACACCCACACTCCTCGGTGCCTCGTTTATTATATTAATATTATCAAATTCAAAACAATTGCACACTCGGCGAAGGGTTTCGAGCAAATAATTCAGTTATATTAACAACAAACTATCACTGCATATTGGCTTTTAGGAATACAATTGGGTATAAATTAGGCTTAATCAGGCAACAAAATGGGACCAATCTCCACAGACCACAAATGAGTCCCACTTTGTTTGAAAACGCACCCCCAAAACGACCTCGTTGTGGGCCTGCTGTGGATACTAATGTGGTGTTTGTGTATATAAGATGAAATATTATGAGACGAAACCACGTGGTCCACCAATCTCACACCCACTTCATTGTTCTTCCAGTTAGAAATATGTAACCTTCTGCATTATGAGCCCCCACGTGAACATGTGAGGCCCTCTGTATTGTGAGAAAAAATATAACCCCACTCGAACTTGTGGCGCCCCCTGGAGTCTGAATTGGTAAAATGTGAACTCCCCATTGTGAAAAGCTTCCGGGGCTTCAGCACTGAATTTTTGTTTATTTTTGCCGCCGCGCCGCCGCATATCTTCACATTTTCCTTCACCTTGTGGCTGTTTCGGTTGGCTCGGCTGTGACAACGGAAGACGGGGGGGGGGGGGGGGGGGGGGGGGGGGGGGGGGGGAAGGGGTGCTGCTGCCCCGCTGTAAATTCAGCTTCTCCGCTATCTCGGCTGTGAACTCATGACATCCTAACACGGAGAGGGACACTGCTGTTGGAAATTTTATTTTTACGTCGCGCCGCTGCTGTCAATTTACTTTCTCTAGGTTCTCTCCGCTATCTCGACTAAAATTATAATAATGACATCCGGGGAGTGGAAAACAAAGTTGAAATTTTTTTTCGCTACCGCGCCGCCTATTATTGGGAGGGGGGCAGAAAACTATATGTCTGTCCTCCAAATGCGCACACCTTGCACCATCCAACCTCCCATGCTCACAGTAGGCTATGTTTGTGGGTATACGAGAGATGCCGCAGATGTAAGTTGAAATGCGTGTTTGGTTTTAGAATCACTGTGTGGCGCCACTAGTACAGAGGAAGCCCCACTGAAGTCACTCCACTTCATTAGTCCATGCGCCAGGTACAACCCCCATCCGTAGGGGATTTTCAAGACTATGCTTTTTGATGACCTGAAACATTGATATGTTTTATTTGCCACTTGGCAATGGCATCCAGTTTGACTGTGACGACGTGGAAGTATGACCAAAGAACTGGAAAAAAATACCGTGGGAGAGGGGTATATATAGGTATTTCATTAAAAACACATCAAACCATTGTGGCATTGGTATCCATGGAAACTGTTGTTATTGTGTATACAAATGTCGTGAAAAACATAGAACATCGGCAGCACTATTTTTAATCATAATAATCCAGGACCGTTGTTAGGTTTACTGTAGCAGCGACGACACGAAGCAGAACGATTACATGAACACTTCTCCACTCTGCGTATAATTACACTCTAAGACTGAGTGTGTATTTCCTGTGAGTAGCCATTTTGACAAGTTTTATGGGATGGGATATGAGGTATTCATGTCCATACCGTTGATGATGTTTGGGGATGCAATTTTAGGAAGCGGAACTTGAAAATGACATCGGACGACGAGAGGGGTGCAGTTGGAGATTTTCGCGGTGACGTCACAGATTTTTGCCGGAGTCCCACTGAACCTTTGGATACTGTCGGACATCAGAACATGGGGTGGGGTGGCGGGGGTGCTGTTGATTATCTTAATCGAGTGGAATTAGTTTCCGTCAAGCGGAACTCTTTTGTACCCATCGCAAGCCCCAGCACACGGGCCTGGTATTATAGGAGTCAAGACAGTTATTCTTCCTGTTACGAACGTACGACCTACTCAATTGTAATTTATAATTGTTGAGGTGTGTTGATGTTGAGTGATTTTTGAAAGTAACACGTGGTTATTGTTTCAATATTGTTGACGTTGTGCACGCATGCATCTTAAAAGAACTGGAGGGGTGTGCCTTTGTCACGTTTTACGACATTTCAGTGGCATGATGCCAGTGAAGTGAAGTGTCAGTATTTTTTTAAGATCCAGTTTTCTTAAAAGCAGACAAAACAAATTATTCAACACAGAGTTCAACTTGAATATATGCGGATGCAGACAACATATTTCGCACGCGCACACGCACGCACGCACGCACACACACACACACACACACACACACACTCTCTCTCTCTCTCTCGCTCTCTCTCTTTCTCTCTCTCTTCTCTCTAGTCTCCCATAACAAAATAGCAGGCGAGATCCATTTGAGAATAAATTGGCGCGCCGTCTAGTGAATAAGACTACTCTTTCTTCGCCTTCGAGTTTTTCCGTCGACAGCGACGCTTCACGCAGTGGCAGCAGCAGCAACACGCCAGAACGACGGAGACGAGCACGACCAGAACGAAGGCTACGATGTCAAGCATGAAGAGTTTCCACATCGGCATGTCAACGAAGGTTGGCCTCAGGTGCGCGCCACCGAAGCGTAGAATGTGTTCGATCCAGAACGTGAACGTCTCCTGAGCCGACGGCAAGCTACGGATGATCGCAGAACACCTTGCGATAGTCTCGCGGTATCTCGCGTCAGCGCCGAGCATGCTGTCGATGGTGTGACTCAGTTCTTCGGCGGTGAAGTTATACGGATCGAGCATGAGGCCGAAGCCTTTTTCTTGCGCCACTTTCCCGTTGCATTGCTGGTCTCCAAACAGCGGCATGGTCAACAACGGCACGCTGTGGTAGAGGGCTTCTAGCTGACCGTTAACTCCGCCATGTGTTATGAAGAGCACTGTCTTCGCGTGGCCGAGAAGGTCATTCTGCAGCAGCCATGCGGCGATCCAAACATTCGGCGGAACGTCGTCGAATTTGCCAGTGAGCCTCATCACAACCCTCTGTTTGACAGCCTTCAGTCCGGCGAACAGCTTAGCGATGATATCGGGCGTCAAGTTGCTCACGACCGAGCCGAACGTCAGCACAATGACTCCGGCCTCGCCAGAGCCTTGCATGAACCGCTCGAGGTCTTCCGGTAGCGGACGTGACGGTCGAACTCCGAAGCCGCCAATGAACTGGTAATGCGGGGTTTGCATTCTCGGATAGTCCAGACAGAAGGTCTCTCTATTTATGAGGAACAACTCCGAGCGTCGAAACAGCTTGTCAAAGGTAGTTGCGTCTCTGTCAGGGATGTACCTCGCAATTAGCTCGTCAGCTACACCATAGCGTGGGCTTAAGATGCTCCCCATGAGGTACATGCCCAGACTGGCCAACCGCTCGAGGAACGTCGGATCGCTCGTGAGACTGGTCATACCCACAAAACCCTCCCCGGCTGGCGATGTTGGGATCCCGGCCGACCAGCCATCATGTCTTGGCGTCAGTGTCGCGTACGGCACGCCCAGGTGGTAAGGGATCATGTAGCCGCAGCGGAAGAAGTCCATGCCATCGACGATAGCCAAATCGAACTTGGCTTGCTCCATTCCGTTGTCCACGCGGTCAACTTCACCAGGAGGTTGCGCAGCACCAGAAGTTTGTATGAAGACGTCTGTGCATTGAAGAGCTCAGACTCGAACACGGACTCTTTCGCACTGACATTGTGAAACTGTGTGAAGTAGGGGAAGTTCCCTTTGATCATCGCCTCCTCGTATGTGGGCTCGACTTGGTGCAAAGGAAAGAGAACTTAACAAGTACAATACTTGTAAACCAAGGTTAAGATACCATGTGTTTATATATATATATATATGTGTGCGTGCGTGCGTGCGTGCGTGTGTGTCAGCCTTTTGAACTGATGGGTATTCAGTTCACTGGAGCCACTTCTAGAACGGTCAACCTATACACGCTCTACCGCCCGACATCATCGGCTAAGACTCCCAGGCCGATGGCGGAGTATTACCTGGAACTAGAAAATCTGTTCCGAGAGGTGTCGACATGTGTAACACTAACGTGCATTGTTGGTGACTTCAACATCAGCTACGACGTTGAGGCAGAGATCGCAACCATCCATCCATGTCAATTTGCTATTGTAGTATTGTTCATGTACAATGTCTAAACACTGTCATAGATAGTGATTTCAAATTGAAATTAATTTATTTCTGTATACCATATACAGTTGTTAATTTTAAATTAACCCCCTCTGTTTTGCAGAAAATATTACCGAGTGAGTATTATTACCACTTTTGTAATTTCGAACCAAGAGAAAATGGTTTCCAGGCAGAAATCCGATTGTCTCTTGATGACGAAGAAATGGATTGAAGCCTATCTAAATTCCAGCGAAGAAACGTTCAGAGTGGAAGCCACAAAACCATCCAATGGTTGGGTCAACAAGATGAAAGTGTTTTATCGTTGCCAGCATAAAACCCTCCCTAGGTCAGAGACTGTTAGAAGATCACCAAAGAACACAAACTGTCAAGCTCGCATGGTTGTGACAGTAAAACAGTCTGAAAAACGCCGTAGTAGGTAAGTGTGGCACCTAAATGTTGTTGATTTGTTAGTTGTGATTTTACAGTACTTCAGTTGAATTGGATAATGTGAATGACTTACATGAACCATAGGCTTAGGTGCCCTGTTATGGATAATATCACCTTGTCTTGGGAAATTGCACTATAGTACAGAAAACATACCTAAATAATGTTTTGGGAATATTGGAACACTGGAAAGTCAATGGAGGGAGACATTTGGATGAAGACAAGCGACTGAAGCAGAAGTAACGGTAAAACAGAAAAGATGGGACCAGATAAACAGAAGTCCCTGTATGATAATTTCCGAAAAAAAAATATTTCAGTGTCCCTTTCAGCTAGCTGCTTGAAACACTTCATAGGATTCATTTAGTTTCCTTTATTGATTTTAATTTCAAAGGCTTGAAACAAAAGTATGCTTTTGAATTTGGATCTTTTCAGAATTCAATTGGAATTTCTGCACAGTATTCTCACCCGAATCTTTTCTTACCCTTACAGGGCCAAATGCTATTTTTTTCCCGATGTTTCCAATGGTTGTGAGATTAGAGCACCCCCATAACCATCTGGTTGAGACTGCCGACACCATGAAGTTTCGAGATGTAACAGAAGATACAATCAGCAAATTCAGAGACATATTTGTTTGGTGACGACTATGTCTATAAAGCTGCCGACCGAGCCAATTGCCCAGACTTACAGTTCTGTTACAGGTGAGGACAAAGGTTTGGCTGAGATTGGCTAAGGGATTTGAAATTTATTTCAACCCTGTGTGAAATATTTTACTTTCTATTGGTCTGATTCCAAAAAATTGATATTAGATGAAATATCAATCTCTCAATTGAATGATGGTTCCAACGTCTGAAGCAGTTGGGTCAATATTGCTTTGCTTATAAATCATATGCATTTACGTGTATAGTGTCACATATATTGGTAACAAGTGATGCCACATAATCCAAAAGCTAGCAAATGTTTCCCTAATAATCATATATGGATAAAACTATATGTTTGTGAAGTTTGCTGTTGGTATTTTTTATTTACTGCTATTTCAAAATTATGTATTTTTAAAATGTCACGCTAAAAGTGTAACACTCTTGACAATTTTACACTCTAATTTTCCAATAATTGTTTTAACGTCCAATGCAGAACTTGAAATTTTGCACGAATAAAGACTGACATCAGACCTTCTATTGATGATATCATGCAAATCTGAAAGTGCATTATCAGATTAAGTGTCAGAGAAAGTATACAAATTATCAAAATGAGCCATTTTTGGACCCAGGCCATAAGAGGCCCAAAAGAGGGTCAACGGTTATTTTTATATTTTTATTATATATATATTTTTTCCAGTAGGTTCAGCTGTTCAGCACTTTTGCTAATCGTTTATTTTATCATTGCATTTACCCGTAATTTTACTATACTTAGGCTTATATATATATGCATACACTATATACTAGGATATTGTTTGCTAATTTAATTTATTTTCTTATTTGTTCTCTTAAAAGTGTTTTTATGCTTCTTATATGATTGGCAATTTGTAAACACCCGTGAACGGGGGTCATTAGTCCCGGATTTGATGGTGTATAAATAAAGTTTATTATTATTATTAACGGTTACAATAACTCTGTATCGACTTCATTTCTATTTGCAAGTAGGGCTGCCAGTAGGGCTGCCAGCAGGGCTGCCAGTAGAGCTGCCAGTAGGGCTGCCAGTAAGGCTGCCAGTAGGGCTGCCTGTAGGGCTACCAGTAGGGCTGCCAGCAGGGCTGCCAGTAGGGCTACCAGTAGGGCTGCCAGCAGGGCCGCCTTTAGGGCTACCAGTAGGGCTGCCAGCAGGGCTGCCAGCAGGGCTGCCAGCAGGGCTGCCTGTAGGGCTACCAGTAGGGCTGCCAGCAGGGCTGCCAGTAGAGCTGCCAGTAAGGCTGCCAGTAAGGCTGCCAGTATGGCTGCCTGTAGGGCTGCCAGTAGGGCTGCCAGTAGGGCTGCCAGTAGGGCTATGGCCCAACCAGGTCAACCTCAATCTTCTGATATTCTGATGGCTGATCAGGTAGAAACTTTACTTGGAGGGTTGCGGGAAACAACTAAAGTTCTTACTGAAATGCTAAAGGAAAAACCCAGCCGAGTTTTCAGACCTTATAGCCTCATTTCTGAAACAATTTCAGCTGCTGAAAACTGAGTCGGCTGTTGTCAGTGCCTTGAAAACATTTGGGAAATACACCGGCGTGGCCATGTCGTTATCAGAGTCCAAGAAGAGCAAGCTATTGAGGAGGAAAGGGACTCAAATCAAAGCGCCTTCTGACTACTAGTTCACAACTACTGCAATAAAAAGGCCAAGGCGAGCTCCACATTCTCCTAGTCAGTGTGTTGCGAAAAAGGAGAATACTGAGGAAAAAAAACAAGTATTCGAAATGGTAATTACCATTTAAGTTATTTGCAATTCCTGGCAGCAATTAGCAATTGGCTCTTTCAATGAATCTGCATGCATGTAAGCAATTTAGATGACAAATCTGGTTACTGTTCATACACTTGTTCGTGTACGTGTTCTTTGTTGTGTGAATGCAGATCGAAAGTCAAGTCTCAACAGTAGCTCACCTCAGAATCATTCTGAACGTTTTTATAACTTGCCTTACAGAACACTACCTGCATTTTTTTATTTGCATCCACATGCTGGTCCATAAAATATCCACTGTGGTTCTATTGTCCACCTATTGTTCAGGGAACATTTTCGGACCACCCTGTAGACATTTTAAACCATTTAAAGTATATAAATATCAAACTGACTAGTTATTGGTCTACAGTAATTATCATTGTTTAATTGGTTTCAATGTGAGATGGTCGTATTCTGCAAATCACAAGACTAGTTTTATACCTCAAAGTAAGCAAACTGTCCTTGAACCATTTGATTTTTATTTCTATTATTCATTGTTCTTGTAAATTGTATGTTTGAATTGAGTAAATTTTTAAACTGATTGAAAAGGTATTCTTTTATTCGTTGGCTACGAATTCCTTAATGTATTAACAAAAAATACAGTAACATCAGTCAGGAGGCGGTCCCTGCGTCCCTAATAGCGGATACCTCTGCTGCCAGGAGGACACCTCAAATTGAGGACACCAAACTTCAGTTCCAAATTGGTATCAATTTTACATCTGTAATCAGAACACCTTTCAATTAAGGACAGCATTTTCAGTCCCAATTTTGTATTGGAGGGGGCCATCCGGCATCCAAACAAGCAATGAGTAGCGGGATATGACATATATATATATATCTACATAGATATGTATACATACACACGCGCGCGCGCACACACACACACACACACACACACACACACACACACACACACACACACACACACACACAAACTCCAGACACATATCCTATACAATGGACGGAAATACGTTGATTTAGTTGGTACTTCTCCCCACTTGCTGTCTTCCCCAGTCTTGGTTTTGGGAACCAGCCTCGCGCGTCCAACATCAAAGAACAAGTCAAGGTGATAATGACCCTTCAGGTCGTCCTTACGATCCAGTGGGGTTATTGCGATTGGCCCAAACCCAAAACGCATAAATGTGAAAAGATCGTCAATTGGTCGGATAATGCCAACCGATAAATAAACGTTTCGCTGGGTCGATATGCGGATATCATTACAACTTTGTAAATAGGATAGGCACAGTTCAACTACGTATATGAATAGTTAGAACACCAGATCACAATGACTCTACTACTGTAATTATGTATTTGATGAATTGTTGAATGTGTATATGCCCTCTCCTAAGTTTGAGACCATTTTAACAATCACTATTATTGCCAATACTATTATTAATGTTTACGTACGAGCATGTACACTTCGTGGCCAGCCTTCCGCAGTGCTTCGTCCCCTTGCATGAAGTACATCACAGTACTGCGATGTGCTGCCGGCAGCATGAGGATGCGACTAGCATTTGTGATGTCACATACGAGCAGACCAATCGCCGCCATGGTCAAGACGGCCATGGTCGTCGCCATTTTGTCAGGACGAATCTGTCTACAAAAGAATGCATGTTAAAGAATGTGGCCCTTCAACTATATTTAGACATTACCTGATGTCAACGTTCGACGTAGGTAGTTCGCGCAGCCCACCTTCATTGCAGTATTACTCTTGTTATGCAAATAATATTATGGATCTTTCAGAGAGCATCTGCTTTCCTGTAAGGTGGTTATATATTGACGGAAGGTCATAATTACCACAGGAATTATACCATAACAACATCGGATCAATACATATGGGAGATGCCACTCACTGTCTCAACTGTCACCACACATTGGGCGCAGGCAGTAGTTAGAGGGATAACCTATGGCAGTACGCGCATTGTATAGTAACATAGAGCAGTGATATTGAGACAGTGCCAAATGCCCATGTCCATAGATCCTACTCACGAGCGCCGTCGTTGCTGCAACACTTACGGTCGTTGTCGGTCACAGCGCTATCGGTAAACACAAAATGAGGTCTGCGATCTCCGGTAACGAGTAGGTCTGCTCAGCGTAGCCACACCCCCCGGAGACGACAAAAGGCCATACGCGGCATCCTCGCGCGCCATGGGTCGCTGCTGCTGATTACGTCAGTCCCAGCCAGCAGTATCCCTGGCTGATTTAACAAGATTTAACAAGATTGCCATCCAGAGAATTAACTCTAGATGGCAGGTGAACAAGGAGCTCCTTGGCTTATCGAGAATCCAACCCCTTTATCTATATATATCCAGCCCTTTTGAGGTATGTGTCGATTTTATTTTTAAACATATTCACACTACTAGCACCCACACAATCATCAGGTAATCTGTTCCATTCATTCACAGTCCTTTGTGAAAATGAGAACTTTCTTACGTCTAATTTACACTGCTCGTTTACTAATGTAACTTCATGTCCTCTAGTCTTTCTATCTTTCTTAACTGAAAAAAACACATTTCTATGAATATTTTCATAACCATTCAATATTTTAAACAATTCTATCTGATCTCCTCTCAATCTCCTGGTCTCTAGTGTTGTTAAAACACATTCTTTTAGGCGTTTTTCATAAATAAGATCCCTCAGTTTTGGTATCATTTTGGTCGCTCTCCTCTGTACTCTTTCCAGCATATCTATGTCCTTCTTGCGGTATGGCCTCCACGCTTGTATACAATATTCTAAATGAGGCCTAACTATTGTTTTGTACAGCGGTATTATTTTGCGGTAATATTCGTTCTTTTTCTTTATATGCTATATTTCGCCTAATCAATCGAAGGATTTGATTTCCTTTTGAAGCTGCAATTCCACACTGCTCTGAAACCTTCATGTCAGCACTAATTGTCAGCCCTAAGTCTTTTTCTTTTACAGTAGTACTTAGTACAGTTCCCCCCATTGTATATTCTACATATTCGTTCCCATGTCCTGTGTGAAGGCATTTACATTTCCCAAAATTGAACAACATTTGCCACTTTTCAGACCATTTGATCAACCTGTCAAGATCATCTTGTAAATGCTGTCTATCTCCATCACTTTTGATCCTTCTAAACACTTTTGTATCATCTGCAAATTTCAACACCTTGCTAGCTATATCATCGTCCAAATCGTTTATATATATTAAGAATAATATAGGTCCCAGTACTGATCCCTGTGGAACCCCACTCAAAACTGATTTCCAGTTTGAAGCCTCCCCATCAACAACTACCCGTTGTCTTCTGTCAATCAGCCATTTTTCTATCCAGTTAATTATACCATTTCCTATGCCATGGGCCTTTAGTTTAAGCAGTAATCTTTGATGTGGCACTTTGTCGAAAGCTTTTTGAAAATCTAATTAGATGATATCTACTGGTGATCCATCATCTACCCACTTAGTGATATCTTCCAAAAAACATAACATGTTTGTTAAGCATGACCTCGCTTTTAGAAACCCATGTTGAGATGGGTTTATAAAGTTATGTTTAACAAGAAAATCCACCATGTGATCTTTAATTAGTCTTTCTAATAATTTACAAATCACCGATGTTAAACTAACTGGTCTATAATTATTTGACTTGTTTCTCGAACCTTTTTTAAATAACGGTATAATGTTTGCTTCTTTTCATTCTAAAGGAACCACTCCCTCTTCTAATGACAAGTTGAAAACTGTTGCAAGCGGTATGCTAATTTGTTCTACAATTTCCAAAAGTAGTTTGGGTGGAATGCCATCCACTCCAGGTGATTTATTATCCTTCATAGCCCTAATTTTCTTAGCTACCATTTCTGGGGTTACAATTAACTTTCTTAAATAGTCTGATTCTGCCCCCTTGAACTTTGCCTCTGGTACTGGCAGTGAACTGGTGTCTTCTCTGGTAAACACTGAACTAAAATATTCATTCAGGTCTTCTGCCATTAAGAATCCTTCTGATAGTATCTATATTAGAGGACCGACCTCATTCTGAACTTTCTATTTGCTTCGAACATACGCATAAAACACTCTTGCTGTAAAGTTTTATATTACAAGCTAATTTATTTTCATAGCTTCTCTTTGAATTTCAAATTTCAGCTGTAGCTTGGTTTAGTGCTTCTTTATTAATGTTGTAGTCTTCGTCATTTCCAGTACGTCTACATGACTTCCACATCATTTGTTTTTACTTAATTTTTCTAATGGCATCTTTCGATAAGTGTTTCTTTTTGGACCGTTTCCCGTGTTTTTTAAGGGAACAAATTTGACGATGATGCATTCAATTTCACTCTTTAAGATATTCCAGCATTCTGTTGCTGTCTTATTCTTCAGCGTGTTATTCCAGTCTATCTTTGCTAAATATTTCCTTATGTCCTTATATTTTCCTTTGTGGAAATTTCTCCTGTACTGCTTTTTATTATTCCTTTCTGATTTTACTTTGATGGTAAAATGTATCTGGTTGTGATCATTATTACCCGGTGGCTCACATATCCTGACATCGTCAAATTCATTCTGTGAGGACAAACTATATCTAACACATTCTCTCCCCTGGTTGGTTCTAGCACATGTTGAGAAAGGAAACTATCTTGTACTAAAACTAAAAACTTGTGGTCCTCACTACCCATACTCTGTAGAGATTTCCATTTCATATGCCCATGGTTAAAATCCCCCATAATAACACAGTCCCGTTTGCTCACTTCCCTCATAGCGTTTTGTATTTTTTTCATTCTCTTCTATGCTTATGTTGTTGTTTGTTTACCGGGGGCTAGGATTGAACATGTAACTGACAGGGTAGGGAAGGTATTGGGACATGGCAAGGGGGGGTCTATACTGGTACGTGTAGGAACAAATATTGCAGACAGGGAGGGAACAACTGCGATAGTACAGAAGTATAGACAGTTAGTGAGGAAGCTAAAGAAGACGAGAGTCGAACAGGTTATTTTGTCAGGAATTTTGCCAGTAATGGGAGGAAGGGGGGCAACGTATAGAAACTGCAAGAGGATGGCGATCAATGCACTAGCTGAGCAGATGTGTGAAGAAGAGGGGGTGGGATTCACAGATTTATGGGGATACTTTGTTGGGAGTGAAGATATGTACATGAGAGATGGCCTCCATCTTAGTAGAAAGGGGGCAGCAGTTTTCTCAGAGAATCTGCTGCAATCTGTTGACAGTGGGACAGGTTGCATCTATTTAAACTAGATTCGCAGGGGGGACTCACAGAAAAGCCTGAAAATGGAGGCATAGATAAAGACAGCACAAATAAATCAACAAATAACAGTCTGGAAAACTATTCTGAAGCTGGATATAAATGTGTTTGTTTAAATGCAAGGAGTATAGTAAACAAAAGAAATGAACTAAACATTATGGTAGAAGATATTGACCCTCATATAATAGGTATAACCGAATCCTGGACCACCACCGATATATCAGATGCTGAATTGGGACTGACAGGATATGTAATGTTTAGAAAAGATAGAATAGGAAGAAAGGGAGGTGGAGTTATTTTATATATTAAAGAATCTATTCAGGCTTATGAAATAAAATTAGAAAGAGAAGCAGATTGCGAAGAAGCTGTTTGGTGTAACATAGTTACAGGAAACTCAACGTTAACAGTTGGGTTAGTTTATCGAAGTCCAAACATAAGCATAGAAGAGAATGAAAAAATACAAAACGCTATAAGGGAAGTAAGCAAACGGGACTGTATTATTATGGGGGATTTTAACCATGGGCATATACAATGGAAATCTCTACAGAGTATGGGGAGAGAGGACCACAAGTTTTTAGTTTTAGTTCAAGATACATTCCTTTCTCAACATGTGCTAGAACCAACCAGGGGTGAGAATGTGTTAGACATAGTTTTGTCCTCACAGAATGAATTAGTTGACAATGTCAAGATATGTGAGCCACTGGGGAATAGCGATCACAACCAGATACATTTTACCATCAAAGTAAAATCAGAAAGGAATAGCAAAAAGCAGTATAGGAGAAATTTCCACAAAGGAAGGTATAAGGACATGAGGAAATATTTAGCAAAGATAGACTGGAATAAGACACTGAAAAATAAGACGGCAACAGAATGCTGGAATATATTAAAGAGTGAAATTAAGTGCATAATCGATAAATTTGTACCCTTCAAAAAACAAGGAAAACGGTCCAAAAAGAAACACTTATCGAAAGAAGCCATTAGAAAATTTAACTATAATCAAATGATGTGGAAGTCATATAGATGTACTGGAATTGTTGAAGACTACAACAATTATAAAGAAGCACTTAACCAAGCTACAGCTGAAATAAGAAATTCAAAGAGAAGCTATGAACAACAATTAGCTAGTAATATAAAACATGACAGCAAGAGTTTTTATGCGTATGTTCGAAGCAAACAGAAAGTTCAAGATAAGGTCGGTCCTCTAGAAGATAGTGCTGGAAATATAATATCAGAGGGATTCATAATGGCAGAAGACCTGAATGAGTACTTTAGTTCAGTGTTTACCAGGGAAGATATTAGTTCACTGCCAATACCAGAGGCTAAGTTCAAGGGGGCAGATTCAGACTATTTAGGACAATTAATTGTAACCCCGGAAATGGTAGCTAAGAAAATAAGGGCTATGAAGGATAATAACTCACCTGGAGTGGATGGTATTCCACCCAAACTACTATTGGAAATTGTAGAACAAATTAGCATACCACTTGCAACAGTTTTCAACTTGTCATTAGAAGAGGGAGTGGTTCCTTTAGAATGGAAAGAAGCAAACATTATACCGTTATTCAAAAAAGGTTCGACAAACAAGTCAGATAAATATAGACCAGTGAGTTTAACATCAGTGATTTGTAAATTATTAGAAAGACTAATTAAAGATCACATGGTGGATTTTCTTTTTAAACAAAACTTGATAAACCCATCTCAACATGTTTTTTTTAAAGCGAGGTCATGCTTAACAAATATGTTATGTTTTTTGGAAGACATCACTAAGTGGGTAGATGAGGGATCACCAGTAGATATCGTCTACTTAGATTTTCAAAAAGCTTTTGACAAAGTACCACATAAAAGATTACTGCTTAAACTAAAGGCCCATGGCATAGGAAATGGTATAATAAACTGGATAGAACAATGGCTGATTGACAGAAGACAACGTGTAGTAGTTGATGGGGAGGCTTCAAACTGGAAATCGGTATTGAGTGGGGTACCACAGGGATCAGTATTAGGTCCTATATTATTCTTAATATACATCAACGATTTGGATGATGAAATAACAAGCAAGGTGTTGAAATTTGCGGATGATACAAAAGTGTTTAGAAGGATTAAAAGTGATGGAGATAGACAGCATTTACAAGATGATCTTGACAGGTTGATCAAATGGTCTGAAAAGTGGCAAATGATGTTCAATTTTGTGAAATGTAAATGCCTCCACATAGGACATTGGAACGAAGAGGTAGAATATACAATGGGGGGTACTGTACTAAGTACTACTGTAAAAGAAAAGGACTTAGGGTTAACCGTTAGTGCTGATATGAAGATTTCAGAGCAGTGCGGAATTGCAGCTTCAAAGGGAAATCAAATCCTTGGATTAATTAGGCGAAACATAACGTATAAGGAAAAAGAGCTAATAATACCGCTGTACAAAACAATAGTTAGGCCTCATTTAGAATATTGTATTCAAGCGTGGAGGCCATATCGCAGGAAGGACTTAGATATGCTAGAAAGAGTGCAGAGGAGAGCACCTAAAATGATACCAAATCTGAGGGATCTTAGTTATGAAATACGCCTAAAAAAATGTGGTTTAACAACACTAGAGACCAGGAGATTGAGAAGAGATCAGATAGAAGTGTTTAAAATATTGAAAGGTTATGAAAATATTGATAGAAATATGTTTTTCTCAGTTAAGAAAGATAGAAGGACTAGAGGACATGATCTTGCATTAGCAAAGGAGCAGAGTAGATTGGATATCAGAAAGTTTTCATTTTCACAAAGGACTGTAAATGAATGGAACAGATTACCTGCTGATTGTGTGGGTGCTAGTAGCGTGAATATGTTTAAAAATAAAATCGACACATACCTCAGACGGGCGGGATACACATAGATAAAAAGGTCGGACTCTCGATAAGCCAAGGGCTTCCTTGTCCACCTGCTACCTAGAGTTAATTCTCTGGGTGGCAATCTTGTTAAATCTTGTTAAATGTTTGGACTTCGATAAACTAATCCAACCTTTAACATTGAGTTTCCTGTAACTATGTTACACCAAACAGCTTCTTCTCAATCTGCTCCTCTGTCTAATGGTATTTCATAATCCTGGATAGATTCTTTAATATATAAAATAACTCCACCTCCCTTTCTTCCTATTCTATCTTTCCTAAACATTACATATTCTGTCAGTCCCAATTCGGCATCTGCTATATCGGTGGTTGCCCATGATTTGGTTATACCTATTATGTGAGGGTCAATATCTTCTATTATATTGATTAGTTCATTTCTTTTGTTTACTATACTCCTTGCATTTAAACAAACACATTTATATCCAGCTTCAGAACAGTTTTCCAGACTGTTCTTTGCTGAATAATTGTTACTGTCTTTATCTATGCCTCGAGTTTCAGGCTTCTCTGCGAGTCCCCCCTGCGAATTTAGTTTAAATAGATGCAACCAGTCCCACTGTCAACGGATCGCAGCAGATTCTTTGAGAATACTGCTGCCCCCTTTCCACTTAAATGGAGGCCATCTCTCATGTACATACCTTCTCTCCCAACAAAGTACCCTCATAAATCTATGAATCCCACGCCCTCTTCTTCACACATCTGCTCAACTAGTGCGTTGATCACCATCCTCTTACAGTTTCTGTGATGAAGGCACTGGCGAAGGCACGATTTTGTGGAGGGGGCCATCCTGCATCCAAGTAAGCAATGAGTAGCGGGATATGACACATATATATATATGTATGTAAATAATAAAACACACACACACACACACACACACACACACACACACACACACACACACACACACACACACACACACACACACACACACACACACACACACACACACACACACACACACACACACACACACACACACACACACACACGCAGACACCACACTACACCACTGCAATTTTAGGAAACGGAACTTGAAAATGACATCGGACGACGAGGGGGGTGGAGTTGGAGATTTACGCGGTGACGTCGCAGATTTTTGCCGGAGTCCCACTTAACCTGTGGATACTGTCGGACATCAGAACATGGGGTGGGGTGGTGGGGATGCTGTCGATTATCTTAATCGAGTGGAATTAGTTTCCGTCAAGCGGAACTCTTTTGTACCCATCGCAAACCCCATCACACAGGCCTGGTATTATCGGAGTCAAGACAGTTATTCTTCCTGTTACGAACGTACGACCTACTCAATTGTAATTAATAATTGTTGATGAAAACCGTTTGATGTTAACTAACAACAATTGTGTAGGAATGTAGAAGGCTTAGTAATGCATGCATTCGTACTGGAATTGTGCATTGTGTGAAGGGTTTATTTGGCGGAGTGATTTTTGACAGTAACACATGGTTATTTGTTTACATATTATTGACGTTGTGCACGCATGCATCTTAAAAGAACTGGAGGGGTGTGCCTTTGTCACGTTTTACGACATTTCAGTGGAATGATGTCAGTGAAGAAGTGTCAGTATTTTTTTAAGATCCAGTTTTTGTATAAGCAGTCAAAACAAATTATTCAACAGAGAGTTCAACTTGAATATATGCGGATGCAGACAACATATTTCACACGCACACACGCACGCACGCATGCGCGCGTGCGCACACACACACACACACACACACTCTCTCTCTCTTTCTCTCTCTTTTTCGCTGTCTAGTCTCCCATAAAAAAAATAGCAGGCGAGATCCATTTGAGAATAACCTGGCGCGCCGCCCAGTGAACAAGACTATTCTTTCTTCGCCTTCGAGTTTTTCCTTCGACAGCGTCGCTTCACGCAGCGGCAGCAGCAGCGACACGCCAGAACGACGGAGACTAGCACGACTAAAACGAAGGCTACGATGTCAAGCATGAAGAGTTTCCACATCGGCATGTCAACGAAGGTTGGCCTCAGGTGCGCGCCACCGAAGCGTAGAATGTGTTCGATCCAGAACGTGAACGTCTCCTGAGCCGACGGCAAGCTACGGATGATCGCAGAACACCTTGCGATAGTCTCGCGGTATCTCGCGTTAGCGCCGAGCATGCTGTCGATGGTGTGCCTCAGTTCTTCGGCGGTGAAGTTATACGGATCGAGCATGAGGCCGAAGCCTTTTTCTTGCGCCACTTTCCCGTTGTATTTCTGGTCTCCAAACAGCGGCATGGTCAACATTGGCACGCTGTGGTAGAGGGCTTCCAGCTGACCGTTAACTCCGCCATGTGTTATGAAGAGCACTGTCTTCGCGTGGCCGAGAAGGTCATTCTGCGGCAGCCATGCGGCGATCCAAACATTCGGCGGAACGTCGTCGAATTTGCCAGTGAGCCTCATCACAACCCTCTGTTTGACAGCCCTCAGTCCGGCGAACAGCTTAGCGATGATATCGGGCGTCAGCTTGCTTACTACCGAGCCGAACGTCAGCACAATGACTCCGGCCTCGCCAGAGCCTTGCACGAACCGCTCGAGGTCTTCCGGTAGTGGACGTGACGGTCGAACTCCAAAGCCGCCAATGAACTGGTAATGCGGAGTTTGCATTCTTGGATAGTCGAGACAGAAGGTCTCTCTATTTATGAGGAACAACTCCGAGTGTCGAAACAGCTTGTCAAAGGTAGTTGCTTCTCTGTTAGGGATGTACCTCGCAATTAGCTCATCAGCTACACCATAGCGTGGATTTAAGATGCTCCCCACAAGGTACATGCCCAGACTGGCCAACCGCTCGAGGAACGTCGGATCGCTTGTGAGACTGATCAAACCCACAAAACCTTCCCCGGCTGGCGATGTTGGGATCCCGGCCGACCAGCCATCATGTCTTGGCGTCAGTGTCGCGTACGGCACGCCCAGGCGGTAAGGGATCATGTAGCCGCAGCGGAAGAAGTCCATGCCATCGACGATAGCCAGATCGAACTTGGCTTGCTCCAGCTCGTGCACAAGTGAGCGGTTCTCGAGCACGTTGACGCACCATTCCGTTGTCCACGCGGTCAACTTCACCAGTAGGTTGCGCAGCACCAGAAGTTTGTATGAAGACGTCTGTGCATCGAAGAGCTCAGACTCGAACACGGACTCTTTCGCACTGACATTGTGAAACTGTGTGAAGTAGGGGAAGTTCCCTTTGATCATCGCCTCCTCGTATGTGGGCTCGACCTGGTGCAAAAGAAAGAGAACTTAACAAGTACAATACTTGTAAACCAAGGTTAAGATACGATGTGTTTATATATATATATATATATATATGTGTGTGTGTGTGTGCGTGCGTGTGTGTGTGCGTGCGTGCGTGCGTATGTATGTGAAACTCAACTGATGCGTATTCAGTTCACTGGAGCCACTTCTAGAACGGTCAACCTATACACGCTCTACCGCCCGACATCATCGGCTAAGACTCCCAGGCCGATGGCGGAGTTCTACCTGGAGCTAGAACACCTGTTCCGAGAGGTGTCGACATGTGTAACACTAACGTGCATTGTTGGTGACTTCAACATCAGCTACGACGTCGAGACAGAGATCGCAACCATCCATCCGTGTCAATTTGTTATTGTAGTATTGTTCATGTACAATGTCTAAACACTGTCACGACTTTTCATTGTTCAGTGTGCAAAGCTCAGTGATCGCCCATGATACGTCTACACTACAGTCTGAGGTTATTCAATTGTGTCAAAGTTACTACTAGTGTTTTTTGTAGTGATAGTGCAGCTATTTTTATACTTGGGACCAACAACATTAAATAGGCCTAGACTAAATAGTTATTAACAGTAGGCCATAACCATAGGCTAGCGCAATTGTTTATGGAATTTTTATATATGATGGCTGTTGGTATAATTGTGTAGATGGCAGTAGAGGTGCGTAGAGGTACCTATCTAAAATCAAGACTTTGTAGAAGATAGTGATTTCAAATTCAAATTAATTTATTTCTGTATACCTTATACAGTTGTTAGAGGATACATGATTTCCTGATGGCCTGCAGGCTACACTATCGCCATCTATAAGGGAAGTGCAGAACTATAACATTCTGTATGGCTGCCGGCAGACAGAAATTAAATTGTCTCCATCTACTTCCCCTTTAATTGATTTAATTTTAATTTAACCCCCTCTGTTTTGCAGAAAATATTACCAAGTGAGTATTATGACCACCTTTGTAATTTCGAACCAAGAGAAAATGGTTTCCAGGCAGAAATCCGATTGTCTCTTCATGACGAAGAAATGGATTGAAGCCTACCAAAATTCCAGCGAAGAAACGTTCAGAGTGGAAGCCACAAAACCATCCAATGGTTGGGTCAACAAGATGAAAGTGTTTTATTGTTGCCAGCTTAAAACCATCCCTATGTCAGAGACTGTTAGAAGATCACCAAAGAACACAAACTGTCAAGCTCGCATGGTTGTGACAGTAAAACAGTCTGGAAAACGCCGTAGTAGGTAAGTGTGACATATAAATGTTGTTGATTTGTTAGTTGTGATTTTACAGTACTTCAGTTGAATTGGATAGTGTGAATGACTTACATGAGCCATAGGCTTAGGTGCCCTGTTATGGATAATATCACCTTGTCTTGGGAAATTGCACTATAGTACAGAAAACATACCTAAATAATGTTTTGGGAATATTGGAACACTGGAAAGTCAATGGAGGGAGACATTTGGATGAAGACAAGCGACTGAAGCAGAAGTAACGGTAAAACAGAAAAGATGGGACCAGATAAACAGAAGTCCCTGTATGATAATTTCCGAGAAAAAAAAAATGTCAGTGTCCCTTACAGCTAGCTGCTTGAAACACTTCATAGGATGCATTTATTTTCCTTTATTGATTTTAATTTCAAAGGCTTGAAAGAAAAGTATGCTTTTGAATTTGGATCTTTTCAGAATTCAATTGGAATTTTAGCTCACCCTTTGGTATGTTTATTACACTGATAAATTTTCAGGTGCAAAATATTCGCAAAATTATTTCCGGTAAATTCTGCACAGTATTCTCACCCGAATCTTTTCTTACCCTTACAGGGCCAAATGCAATTTTTTTTCCGATGTTTCCCATGGTTGTGAGATTAGAGCACCCCCATAACCATCTGGTTGAGACTGCCGACACCATGAAGTTTCGAGATGTAACAGAAGATACAATCAGCAAATTCAGAGACATATTTGTTTGGTGACGACTATGTCTATAAAGCTGCCGACCGAGCCAATTGCCCAGACTTACAGTTCTGTTACAGGTGAGGACAAAGGTTTGGCTGAGATTGGCTAAGGGATTTGAAATTTATTTCAACCCTGTGTGAAATATTTTACTTTCTATTGGTCTGATTCAAAGAAATTGATATTTGGTGAAATATCAATCTGTCAGTTGAATGATGGTTCCAAGGTCTCAAGCAGTTGGGTTAATATTGCTTTGCTTATAAATCATGTGCATATACGTGTATAGTGTCATATATATTGGTAACAAGTGATGCCACATTATCCAAAAGCTAGCAAATGTTTCTCTAATAATCATATATGGATAAAACTATATGTTTGTGAAGTTTGCTGTTGGTATTTTTTTACGGCTATTTCAAAATGATGTATTTTTAAAATGTCACGCTAAAAGTGTAACACTCTTGACAATTTTACACTCTAATTTTCCAATAATTGTTTTAATGTCCAATGCAGCAACTTGAAATTTTGCACGAATAAAGACTGACATCAGATCTTCTATTGATGACATCATGCACATCTGAAAGTGCATTATCAGATTCAGTGTCAGAGAATGTATAAAAATTATGAAAATGAGCCAATTTTTTACCCAGGCCATAAGAGGCCCAAAAGAGGGTCAACGGTTACAATAACTCTGTATCGACTTCATTTCTATGGACATGTTACATACAACGCGAAAGAACAATTTCTTCCCATCAAAATGATATATCACTTGGAGGTTTCAGTTGATGGAGTTTGTGTGGAGCGGCGACCAAACAGTGTCACCATGAAGCGATAAATGTTCGAAATTGCACCATCCCGCAAACGTTATTCAATACCAATGGTGGCTTAATTTATAGTCTATCTACGTTACCTACTTACTCATGACCATGTGATATATATTTTGAAAGCCTACTGTCTCCCTTTGAATACAGGATACCACGGGAGCTACCAAGTGGTTCAGCAAGTGTGGAATGAAGGTCAAGCAAGGTCATCACCAATGATGAGTGTTCAAAACTGCGCCATTCCGCAAACGTTGTACAATTACAATGTTTGCATAATTATCTACTTTGTCTACCTACACTTGGCCATGTTATACACATATGCGTATTGTATCCCCGTCAACGTGATTTGCGTGACATTGTAAAGTGGTGGTCTAACTGCGGAGTGAAGGTTGAACAAGGTCACCATCAAAAGATACATGCATTTTTGAAATTGTGCCATTCCGCAGATTGCAGGTGATGTTATTCTTCTGCGACATTTGTGCATCACCCATCGGATGAGAAAATAGATGGTGGTGGATGCCACCCTCAATTTTGAATTTGAATGTCATTTTCAGGGTCACAAACTCAATCTTGTGTCAAAATATTAATATTAATTAACTGATATGTTCTTGTGCACAAGGCAGCCTCTTCACGTCCTATGACCACTCCTAGCCATCTGGAGTGGGCATCTGCTGATGAGCCAGTTGACTGGTCAACCAAATTAAAGCTTGTTACGCTATGCGCTCTGAATACTGCTAAAGAGCATCCGGGGTTATTGGAATATCTTAGTGATATTATTCCTTTGACAGAATATCTTTTTCATAGCCTCGGTAACGGACACCACACACGCTACAACTCTATTTACAGAGGGCAAAGTGTCGCGAATCTAGATCCAAATGGATGTGTGAATGCTGTGGTTCCTTCGTGGTATGAAATTTGGGTTTCCCATGCTATTGACAACTGGCAAGGACATGGGCAAATCATGATGGATGCCGTTGCCATTATGGTGAATCACGTTATTGCCTGTCCCAAAGCCTATCCAAATGTACGCAGCTGTATATAAACTTGACAAACTCCTAACTCCTAACGATCGGAAACACATTGCGAATCATGCATGGCTTTGATTCCTTTTCCACAAAGCACGTTGCACAAGGCTCAACAGTTGCGTGCCAGGTTCTCCAATGTTTTACTGGGTGTAATATGCCATAGTTGCACCTGGTGACGACGGCTGAGGTGTCTGAAGTGTCAAACACTTCTAACATCGCGATGAAGGTATTTCCAGTTTATTGGCACATTGTTGTCCAATGTAACTTTCCTCAGAATCCCGTTACCAGGGTCTCTCTTGTGGATTAGTTGATCCTGCTGGCGAGGTACGTGTCCCGGTCGACGCCAATATTGTTGGAGTGATTTAAGAGCTTCATGATGTGCGGAACGAAAATGTCTGCATACTCATCAAACGTGGTGATGTTGGTTGATGCATCTTTTGACGGTGATGTTGGTTGATGCATCTTTTGACGGTGATGCTTGTTGATGCATATTTTGACAGTGACCTTTAACCTTCGCTTTCAACCTTCACTCCTCACTTAGACCACCACTTTACGACTTTATGCCTCATTTTGACGGGGATACAGTACAGATATAGATGTATAACATGGCCTAGAGTAGGTAAACAAAGTAGATATGCAAACATGGTAATTGCACAACGTCTGCGGAATAGCGCAATTTTGAACATTCATCATTTGGTGATGTCTTTGCTTGACCTTCACTCTACACTTACTGCACCACTTGATAGCTCCCCATGGTATCCCGTATTTACCAGCAGATAGTAGGATGGGCGTAATTTCGAACATATATTACTTGACGGTTATACTGTTTGATCGTCGCTCCGCACAAACTCCATCAACTGACACCTCCAAGTCATATCACATTTATTTTGACGAAAAGAAATTGTTCTTTCACAACGTGTATAACATGTCCATAGAAACGAAGCAGATACAGAGATATTGTAACTTTATGAAGTGTGCTATATCGCAGAAGTTCGAATATTCATAATTTCACGGTGACTTTGTTTGACCTTAGCTCCACACTTACTCATCCGTGTAACAGCTCCATGCCGTATCTCATTGTGACGGGGAGACAATAAGCTTTCCAGAAAATATATGACACACCCATTTTGTTTTAAAATAAAGTATATATGCAATCATTATAATTTTAAAACGGAAGCGCACACTTTCGAAAATTTATCATTTGACGGTGACCTTGTTTGACCTTGGTGTCACGCTTACTGCATCACTTGGCAGTTCTAAGACAGACCCCGTTGTGATGGTGATATATTGGGCTTTCAAATGATATATCAGTTGGGCATTTTCACGTAAGGGGAGGGGGGCATTTAGGTTGGTGCGTTAGGCAGTACATACCGCTTGCCTGTTGAGGCGATACACACGAAAAGCGCGAGGTTATATTGGTCAGGGCTAATTTGCATATTCATGTGACAAATTTGCATACCATGATTTGTTCACTGACGTAATGATAACAAGAGACCATGAAAACATTCTCTTGGACAACTTATTTTGATTGTTTTGGATGTTTACTATTCGATATATTCAGGAAAACAGTATTTATTCTAATGGCGATGACTAATTTGCATATTAACGGCTTTATACAAAAACGCTCAAGGATTATTGACCTGGAGGTGTAGAAGGTCACGAAAATAAAAAAATACATCGTGCGGACCCTAATGCATGCTTCACTGGCTAACGTCCGGACTAAAATACAATCCGTTGCGATGTAGTTGCAGAAACTACGGACTTGAGTGTACTTCTGTGTGTGTGCGTTGTGTGTCAAATTGAAACTAACATCCTCGTGGAAGCTCTCAACGACAGCAGTGTTTGAACATGTCATGTACCAGTAAATAATACTACATGTTAAGCAATAATAAGGATGTACGCACACACCTCACTGCAATTTGTTTACAGCGTATGGTTTGGGTGAAGATAACTGATATTGGAATAAGTACCTGAGTTAAAATATCAACCAAATACAAAACATACTAACATATTCATGGAAACGGTGTTACTATTTAGAAATAGTAGCTAAGGATATAAACTGTGTTGAAATAAACAAGTTTATGACTATATATGTAAGCAAAATTCGGTTGATCGCAAAGCTGCTCCCCATGGCGTCTAAAATTCGGGTTTTACTGTGTTTAGAAATTGTTTTTCCTGTTATTACTAAATGGAATTAAATTTGATGTATATCGTTGTATTAATCTATCCATAACCCTTCCAATGGTGTACATCATGTGTACAAATTGCGCAACTTAAATAAGTCCTTTCCCTAGATTTTACTATGACAAAAGTGACCGGCAGCGACTTTCAACCACTTGTCATTATCGTCAGAAATTAAAATGTTCCAACACGTGAATTTCTATGGACTTTTTTTCTAATAATACAGATATGTATCGTGCTAACTAATAACGTCACAATGATTGCTATTACAATCTGTTTGAGGCTACACCATAGATTGACTGGACTACGAAAATCGGGGTACATGTAAATTGCGATAATTTGTAAATGTATTTAGAATATGATTCTGACCTTAATATTCATTGCAATGACATTTGTTAAGTACCGTTACACAGCTAAATGCATTGCCTTTGCAATGATGTACATCACCTTTATGGTATTCTCACAGAAAATAAGTTATACAACATGAATTACGTATACCCTCCTAAATTTCAATGAGACCTACGACCACTTAGCAATATGTGAAAATGACAATGTTCCACCAAGTGGATTTTGGTGGACTTTTATCTGGTAACAAAAACATACAGTAGAATCTAAATATGCCACACAATATACTATTGTAATTATGATTGTAGGATAGTTATGATACTTACACAAAGCTCTTGTGGAGGCTTGCCACTTGGATGACTAATAACAACATCAGAATCAAGAGAGGATATTACTCTCGACATGCTGGTCCATAAAATATCCACTGTAGTTCTATTGTCCACCTATTGTTCAGGGAACATTTTCGGACCACCCTGTAGACACTTTAAACCATTTAAAGTATATAAAAATCAAACTGACGAGTTATTGGTCTACGGTAATTTTCATTGTTTAATTGGTTTCAAGCTGCGATGTTGTACTTTGCAAATCACAAGACTAGTCTTATACATCAAAGTGAGCATACTGTCGTTGAACCATTTTATTTTTATTTTTATTATTCATTGTTCTTGTAAATTGTATGTTTGAATTGATTAAATTGTTAAACTGATTGAAAAGGTATTCTTTTAGTCGTTGGCTACGGATTCCTTAATGTATTACCAAAATACAGTAACATCAGTCAGGGGCAGTCCCTGCGTCCCTAATAGTGGATACCTCTGCTGCCAGGAGGACCCTCAAATTGAGGACACCAGTCCCAAATTGGTATAAATTTTACCTCTGTAATCAGAACACCTTTCAATTAAGGACAGCATTTCCAGTCCCAAAGGTGTCCTTAACAGAGATGTTCTACTATAATTATTATGTAATTAATTTATGTATTAATTCTACTGTAATTGTTATAAAAAAAAAATAATAAGGCCCTATGGAACCTAGAACCGTAGTCAATGAAGTTTTAGAAATTGTGAGTGACATATAATGTAAGAAATTATTTTATAATGTAATTGTTAAAAAAAAAAAAAAAAAAAACTACCCGAAGGGGATTCGAACACACGAACCTAAGTGCGCGTGTGACGTCACGAGCAATCTGATTGGTTGAAATTGCAGTAATGGCAAACCTGTTTGAAGAAAAAAAAATCGCGGCCCGGCAACTACTGAACTCAAACAGCGTCACTCAACCCGTCACAGAGCCTACACAATCTGCAGGCCACACATTGGACTTTGTGATAACCCCGAAAAATGACAAACTCGCCACTTCTGTTGACGTTATTTCGATGTCTATATCAGATCACCACGTGGTGCGCTACGTCATGAACATCCACAGGTCAGCTAAGACATCGACACATATAGTAAAACGCAATTACCGCTCGTACGACGCCGATTCTTTCAACAATGACATTCGATCTACTTGTGAGTCACTATCAGCCATGGTGTCAACATCCAGCGCTGAGGAACTCGTCACTGGCTAGAACGCTTCACTAAGAACATGTATTAACAATATGCGCCAGGGCGACGGACTGCCATGCGGGGTAATAAACCAAACCCGAGTTACAATGGCAACATCGACGCCGCGAGGAGACAATGGCGAAAGAACGAGTCGCTGTGGCGACGCACAAATCTTAAGATTCGTCGACAAATGATGCACGCGATGAGTACAACAAGCTCATTATCCTCTCGAAAACTAACTGCTATCGAGATAAACTTCAGAAAGCTGAAAACAAAAACATGTTCAACATCGTGAAATCGCTGAGTGGGACGCCATCACGTTCGTATCCCGAACATGATTCCGTCGTTGCCTGTTGCGATTCATTTTCGGACTAGTTTAACAACAAGAGTAGTATATAGGTATGTTTGGATAGGCATCCACAGCCCTTTTTGAGGAGTTTTTGGTTGATAATAGGGAGGTTTCGAAAGCCGCCCCCCTGAGCAAAGTGCGTAGTCACGTGACCGTATGTAGGAGTGTGTGTAGCGCCACCTGACGGTGAAATGAGCAGCCATGGAAGGGTTATTGTATATATATGAGAAACGAAAGACCAAAGAGGGAATTATAATAACGAAAGATCAAAGAGGAAAGGTGTAGAAAGGAACGAAAGATCAAAGAATCATAACGAAAGATCAAAGAGAAGTATTATCAAAGTGATAGGTAAGTCTACCTATGTTGTATACTGAAAGATGTATGTATATTTATAAACCGTATATAACGATATATTAAACTTTAAAATATGTATGTATGAATGAAAGAATAGGTAAGTTTACCTATGTTGTATACTGAAAGATGTATTTATAAATCGTATATGTATATAACGATATATATGAAACTTTAAAATATGTATGTATGAATGAAAGAATAGGTAAGTCTACCTATGTTGTATACTGAAAGATGTATGTGTATTTATAAATCGTATATAACGATATATGAAACTTAAAAATATGTATGTATGTATATGAATGAAAGAAGAATTATTACTAAGATAATAACCGACAAAAACCACAGTTTGAAAGTTGAATAGTTTTAATAATTATCATTCATCATCATCATCATCATGGTTCAATGTCCCTTGTATTCAAAGAGGGAATTAATTAATAAAATAATAATAACATTCAATCATTGGTCGCTGCATTCCAGCACATTAGCGTTCGACAGCATCGATCGCCGCATCCCAATCTTCTTCGATAGGCTCCTCTGTGTCCGAAGAGGGAACAGGATCGGGATCAAATCGACTCCGTGTCTGTAATAGTTCACGTATTACGTGGCAGAAGGCGTACCAGTGGTTATCGCGGAGTTCCTCCTCTCTGAAACATATATATATATATATATATATATATATATAAAACTTTGAAAATATTTATAATATAATATATATATATATATATATATATATGAAGTACAGTCGGGTGGAATAAGCCAGTGATGTAACCAGACACCTCGTAGGGAACCGACACACGATAAAAGGGCAAGCTAGATCAACGGACTATGCTACAATACGTAATGGAGACGTCTGCTGACGCGATCGGTAACCAAACACCGCGTAGCTAGTCGAAACGACAAGAGGTCGGTCGAGGTCAACACATTGAAGAGAACGAGAAACGTGGTAACAGAAAACATAAATAAAGTAGTAAAATAATCGTTGAACACTCACGTGCAATCGTCAACACTGGAGTCACTGGACACACTCCCTGTCAGACTCCAGGTATCCCCCGTGTCGACCCCATCAGGACCCCTGAAAGGTATATAGATAACCGTGATACATAACGAACGTAAGCATATAGTATGATATGTATAATATCTATCGAAATTATGTATGATATGTATAGGATATCTATCGAATGAAACAAAGCAAAGAATATATATATATATATATATATATATATATAATAATAATAATAAAAGTACTTACACAACTTCCCATCCATCGTCGCGAAGACGCCATTCAGCAAGGAGTTGGATCCAGGGTATTGACGACATTGTGAATGAGATGAAGAATGTAACAAACGAACCGGTATATATAGATAGAGCATACGTATGCAGACACACTATGAAGACAACTTGTGGAACACACGGTAGAGTGGAAATATACCGGGGTACCCAGGGACGTATCTAGGGACGGCACCTGTGCGATGCCTGGTTAACAACGTGGTTATGTCGAAGTACAAACCGATATCAGTCATATGACGGAGGGAACCAGCTGCTGCTGCTGATAAGCGCGTGATGCCAATTAGACGACAATGCCCCTTATCAGAACGCTAACAATACAGTCAGAAGAAAAGAACTCTGGGAGTGCTCAGCGATGAAACATATGGTGGTCAAGAGCTTGGATATACAATTCAGGGGTGCTGGTCACTTCCTATCGAATTTCTATCCATGTGAAATACATATATGGGGCGAAGTCTTTACTTGCGCAGAAGCAGCTTATCAGTTTAAAAAAGCTACATATTTTCACGACGAGAACACAGCGAGAAAGATTCAGACCGCGCGCACTGGAATACAAGCGAAATACTGGAGTAAAAGGATCCGTTGGATACCCAATCGAGTCGTTTCATGGCTGACACAACGTCGGAGTGTGATGCATGCTATACTAGCCGTCAAGTTTCGTATCTCTGAACTACGTCAACGCTTGTTGGCTACAGGTGACGCACGACTTATCGAGAATGTACCCAGTGCAGAGGGGTTTTGGGGTAAGAGCTCAAACCGTAACAAACCAGGTGAGAATATACTCGGTGTGATACTTATGCAGGTGAGAGACTTCGTTAGACAGCGCTCTATACGGCTTACATAAGGCGCTCATTAAAAACAGACAGCCAGCCACGCGGTGACAAAGTACGGGAGAGGGAGAGATAAGGTCACGCGCACGATAAGATGCGAATAGCCAGGGGCGCGTTATCATCAGCTAGGGGTGTCACGCGCTCGAGCCCTGGAGGGATTGAACTGTATATAAACCCACGGTAAATCTAACAAGACAAACACTCTCTCTCTCGCTGCCGTTCAAAGCACTTCACTACACAACAAGATGGCGATGTCCAATGTCAACGAGGAAATCCTTCTGGCAGAACTCGAACAAGTAAGTGACGGAACGTACGCATTTGTTCGCCCACTGACACTAGTGACATGTGCTCTGTCCCCCGAATACGTATGTTATCCGGCGTGTAAAGTATGTAGTCGGAAAGTTCGTCTTGAAACAACGAAAGGAGGGCACCATAACGTCAGTATATGCCTGACCCACGGGCGTCAGAAGGGAACTGCCGTTTACAAGTATGCTATGGGTATGCTTTTCGCTGATTGCAGGGGCCACGAAGTGTGGGCAACAGGATTTGATCAGCTAGTCCAGGGGGTCGTAGGGGGAATGACAGCAAACGACTATATGTCGCTTAAACCAGGTGAAGAACGTTACCAGTCACTGAATGTCTTACGTGGCAAACAGACTAGGGTGACTATCGAAATTATACCGTCATAGCACTGGAAATAATCCACTCGTAAGAACTGACAGCGACTCAGGTGGCGACGGAGTATAGAGAGGTCCTGTTCCTAACTGTCGTAAGAGGCGCCAACTGACAGTGACTCACTGTTAGGTGGCGCCGTCTGACGTAGTATAGAGAGAGGCTGTTCCTAACTGCCGTAAGAGGCGCCAACTGACAGTGACTCACTGTTAGGTGGCGCCGTCTGACGTAGTATAGAGAGAGGCTGTTCCTAACTCCTGTAAGAAGCGCCACCTGACAGTAACGAAAGATGTTCCTAGAGGTTGTCTACCTATTTGACATGTTCTGTCGTATGTTGTAGACACCTCCTCGGTCATACGAGTCAGTTCTGGCAACCCCCGTGCGTGGTGTGAAACGTCGACTGTCGTTTAATGACGAGGCAAGTGCCATTTACGTGGGGTCATGTGCATGGTCTAGTGATCAGGATAATGATGATGTTGCTAACGATGGTGATTTTGATAGTGAGTTCTCTGACTACGATGAGAGTCGGAGACCTAGTGAATTACAGGAGGCAGTAGAGAGAGTGAATGCAATTCAGAAACGAACGGAGTACATGATAGATGACGAGTTATTTATAGCCACTATAACCACCGCATGCATTCGTCAGGTAGCCGAAGGACTGTACCTTCGCTACGCGAACGTTCACGAAGACGTGTATAAAGTGAATCGTTCGCGTATATTTCATGCTTTTGATATGGCAGTATCCGATTTGGTGTGCGAATCGCGCGCGCCGTGGTTTGCTCGTGATGTCATATCACGAGTGAAAACGAGTCTCCGTAGTCGTGGTATAACCGTGTCGGATGAGACGGAAGACTCACCGAAGGCGCCACAGCCCTGGTACCTACAAGACGACGAGCCGGGAAGGCAGGTCTGGTGCTCCGAGTTGATGGTGATAGCATGCGATGCTATCGTCCGGTTCGTGAGCAACGAATTGTGGCGCACTTTCGAAAGTGAGACAAACACCATCTACCTGGTACGTAGCCATCTGATTCGAGACACCGTGAAATGTGCAGTACACCATTACAGCTTTATGGTGGACACACCGAACCGGGCACGTGACATCATAACACGTGTGCAAGCCATCCTACGTGTACGCGGTATACCTCTCCTGGATGAGGAAACACCCTGTTAATGTTGTTGTTATTGTGTTGTCAGGTCAGCGCTGCTCCCTCTAGCGGACTAGAACTCATTCAAACATCGTATGATGAGAAGCCGCTAGAGTGGGCGCCTAAAAAAAGACACCGGCACCACACTCCACTACGACAGACTCTCCTGACGCATCTAAACGCCCAGCGTCACGTGACGACTCTCCAAATGTCATGTGAGGATGCAACACCACCGCCACCGTCCGACGAATCATTGAACATGATTTGCGATAATGATGATACATCCGAATACGAGACACTCCGAACGGATGATTCAACCCTCGATATAGCCACCGACGGACATATCGTGTGGTCCAAGACGGACACGACGATGCCGTGGACACATCCGGTGCTGTTTGGTGGCGTACAGGACCTGGAACTAAATATCCAGAGTTTAGCGGCGGTCCTGTTCGTCACCAAACGATGTAACCTCGACACGGCTGTACAGACGATTTGCCGCGAACTGGCACGGAACATTGAGTCCGCTGAGCACGTTGCCTATATCACGGACTCACTGCAGAAGCGTCTGCAGTGACGACAAGAGGAAATGCGCCCCTACGCTATAGCTGGGGTTATAGGCGCCGCTTGTCTGTCACTGTAGACGCTTAGCTTAGCTTTCTTGTATACTCGCTTTTTTTAATTTGTAATTCGACGAATAAAGATGTATGTATGTAATCCAGGAATTCGGTGTCTGTTGTTCTTGTCATAGCTCGTTACGATCGATGAATACATACCCCTCCGTCTATATACACGCACACTCATACAAGCTCCTATGACGTCACACTAGACTATATAGACGCGTACAAGGATCTCCTATCCTTCAGTTGTAGGTAGACGATGAAGCAGCACACGTGTCGTCACTGTGGTCTCGTGCTCGATACACACGCAGACATACAACGCCACATAGACCAAACGCATACATCAACACACGACGACGATGATCATGCTTACAGTAAACCAGCACCACGAGTGGTGGTGCCATCTGGCGAACCATCAAAAAGTACTAGGCACCCCTGTTCGAGATGTGGAAGAGACTTCACGAGACGTGACAACCTGCTACGTCACAACAGGCAACCTTGTGACACCTCACAAAAAAACACTACACCGATGCGAGATATGTGCACGTGAGTTCACGAAACGTAACCACCTGGTACATCATATCAAGACGGTATGCAACCGACGTGCGGAAGCGAGCGAGCCACCCCTACGCAAACGAGCGAGATGCGCAGAGCGACCACGTGTGAGTGGCGACGATGACGACCCGATACAACCACCGCCCCAACTCCCTTTCGCCGATACTCTATCGAGGGAACTACGAGACGTCGTCCGAGAGCACTGGATGACCATCCGAACCCACGAGGCTAGAGGACCCGTGCAATCCAGGTACAATTACAGAGTATCGACACTGGACACGAGCGCCCTAGAACCGTCACTGAAGATCATGTTCCGCGAACAGACGCACGCCTTTAAGATTAATCTTAGTTATGGTTTTGTTCTAAGGAACAAGACCACGAACAGGTACAGGTATTATCATTCGTCTTGTAACTGTTGCGGGCGTTACCTCGACGAGCCGTGTCTGATCACAAACACTGCAGACTTTGATGCGTTTCTGGAACGCATCCGAGAAACAGACGTGCTGCAGTGGGTCATCAATCAGCGTCCGGACAGTCAATGGGTGTGCGAGGTGGTCACGAATGTCACCTTCTTCGTCAATCACATCGTAGATCATCCGATAGGATGTGTGGACATCGCACTACCGAGCTACATCAAACGAAACAAAGCCGTCATCGGATTGGAAAGAGACGGTTACAACAGGAAGTACACCGACAATCTGTGTCTCTTCCGGTGTCTGGCTCTGCATCGTGGATGCGATCGATACCACCTTGAACCCGTCGTGAAGCTACTCTACGCGAAGTACAACCGTGACGGAGTGGCAATGAAAGACTTTGACGGGGTGGTAATGAAAGACTTTGACGGGGTGACAATGGACGATCTCTATCGCGTCGAGACCACCTTTGAGGCCAACGTGTGCGTCTACAAACTCGTCGAACCGGAAGAAGAAGGCGGAAAGGTGACTGCCGAACTCGTACGCCGGTCCTTGTGTCACTATCCCGAAACGATGTACGTCAATCTTCATGAGACACACTGTTCCTACATACAAGACGTGAACATGTACTGTCACTCTTATCGATGTAGGAAGTGTGGCGACTCGCTATGGAAAGACGCCCCCCATCTAGAACGACACGAACGCGGGTGTACAGGAGGCGTGCGAAAGATCTATCCCGGTGGTGTCTATCATCCGTCGCCGACAGTCTTCCAGTGCTTGGACGACGAAAACATTCACGTTAGCGAGTGTTTGCGTTACTATCCGTATCGCGCCACCTTCGACTTCGAGTCCTGGTTCGACACTTCACAGCTTCCGTCGGACAGCGCCAAAGTCCACTGGGTGGCTCGTCACGTACCGTTGAGCGTGTCCCTGGCGAGTAACGTACCCGGATTCGAACAGGTACAATGTCTGATCACGGACGGTGACAGCAACAAGTTGGTAGCCAACATGATGGGTATTCTTCAGACGATGAGCGAAGCAGCCTACGACACCATCGTAGACAGTTACGAGGGTACACTACGCGAAATCGGGGAGGCTATCACGAAGTGGGACGAACAGGAGGCATCCGCTACAAAAGGAGACGACAACGAGTCACGACGAAAACCGACCAATCCCTACAAAACTCTCATGGGTCAATTGTACGGTTGGCTTCATCAGTTGCCCGTCATCGGCTTCAACTCGAGCAGGTACGATCTGAACGTCGTCAAACAGTTCCTGGTACCCTACTTCCTGTCCGAAAAGACACCAACAGAGGACGGGGAGGAGGAGGAAGAAGAGAGGAAGGATGCAGGGGCGTTTCACGTGATCAAACGCGGCAACACGTTTATGTGTCTATCGACGGACGACCTCAAATTCCTCGATATGACTCATTATATCGCCCCTGGATTCTCGTACGACAAGTACCTGAAAGCGTACGGTTGCAAGGTCATGAAAGGTCACTTCCCGTACGAATACATGGACAGCTTGGAGAGACTCGACGATACCGCTCTACCTCCCAAAGAGGCCTTCTTCAGTCGACTGAAGAACGAAGGTATATCCGACGACGACTACACGCGATGTCGGAAGGTGTGGCGAGACAACAACATGGAGACTCTGCGAGACTTTCTCGTCTGGTATAACAACAGGGACGTCGTGCCGTTCTTGGAAGCCATCGACAAACAGTTCGACTTCTACCGACACCGCGGTATCGACATGTTCAAACAAGGGATCAGTATACCTGGTTTGACCTTGTCCTATCTGTTCACCTACGTACCGAAGAGGACGTTCTTTACGCTCTTCAACGAGACGAACAAGGACGCCCACCAGCTCGTCAGAGACAACATCGTCGGAGGACCGTCACTCATCTTCACCAGACACCACGAGAAGGGGGTCACGAAGATACGTCGTAACGACTACGGTGATGCGGCTCGAACGTGTCAGGCCATCGTCGGCTATGATGCGAATGCATTGTATCTGTGGTCGATATCGCAAGAGATGCCGACGGGATGGTACACGCGACGACGGGAAGAGAAGGAGTTCCGACCCGAAGCGGCACAGCCCACAGGTCAGATGGCTGCCGAATGGCTGACGTGGGAGTCCGAAAGCACGGGACTCGTCATACGACACCAGACCAACGGCCGAGAGAAGCGCATCGGTAAACTATCGGTGGACGGTTGGTGTAGCGAAACGAAGACGGCCTATCAATTTCACGGGTGCTACTATCACGGTTGTCCGTGTACCGGTCGTGAGGTCAACGAGGTCAACGGGAAACCCATGACGCAACTGCTCGCCGAAACGCAAAAGAACACGGCCTATCTTCGACACTTTGTGAGTGTCGTCGAGATGTGGGAATGCGAGTGGAAGGTCGCGAGACGCGATCCGTGTGTGAAACAGTTTCTGGACGTTCGGCAACGTCGTCGACACGTGCGCTGGAAAATGACGACACAACAGATCCTGACAGGGGTGCGCAACGGTAGCGTGTTCGGTATGATTCAGTGCGACATACGTGTACCGGAGGTACTGCGCGCGCACTTTGCCGAGATGCAGCCCATCTTCAAGAACATTCACCTGACTCGCGACGACCTCGGACCGTTCATGCGTCGCTACGCTGAAGAACACGACATCATGGCGACTCCGCGTCGCATGCTCGTCGGGAGTTATCGTGGAGATAAGATCTTGCTCGCCACACCACTCTTGCGATGGTACCTCGCGCACGGACTCGAGGTGACGCACGTCTACCAGGTCATCGAGTACACACCGGTCGCCTGCTTCCACCGATTCGGCGAGGCGGTGTCGACTGCACGTCGCGAAGGAGACGCCCATCCCGACAAGGCCATGATCGCGGATACCAACAAACTTATGGGCAATTCTTCCTATGGGAAATTTATCACCAACGTCGACAAGCACCGAGAAGTCACCTACTGCACGGAGAAGAGCGCATCGTCCGCGATCAACAATCGTCGCTTCCGTCAACTCGACGTCGTCACCGCCGATGCGTACGAGATCGAAATGCACAAGCGCACCGTCAAATACGCTCTGCCTACGCCCGTGGGATTCTTCGTGTTGCAGTGGCCAAACTGCGCATGTTGGAGTTCTACTACGACTTCATGATCAGGTACGTGGATCGTCCGCTGTTCGAGTACTGCGAAACCGATACGGATAGCGCCTATTTGGCTCTGGCCGGAGAGTCCGTCGATGACCTCGTGACCCCGGCACTACGCGACCACTACTATCGTCACCGTTCCGAATGGCTACCGTCCGAATGTTGCGACGATCATCGGAACGACTACATACGCTGTCGCCTGGCCGGACGTCCGTGGAACGGCACCGAGACGTGCTGCAAGGCACGCAAGGCGTACGACAAGAGAACACCTGGACTCTTCAAGGTCGAATGGTCCGGCGACTGTTTCCTGGGACTGTGCAGCAAGACCTACTATTGTTCGGGTACGGTCGATAAATACACCACCAAAGGACTGAACAAACGACTCAACGCCATCGACAAGCAGGCGTTCCTGGACGTGCTGACCAGTCGTCGTAGTGGAAGCGGAGTGAACCGTGGGTTCCGGGTCAATCACTCGTCCGTGCTGACGTACACCCAGGAACGCGCGGCGTTGACCTACTTCTATGCCAAGCGCGTGGTCAACGAGGACGGAATCACCACGGGTCCGGTGGACGTGTAACACCGAACCACTGCTGACACGATGAGGAAATGCGCCCCTACGTCAGTTGGGGTTATAGGCGCCTCTAGCTGTCACGCAGTTAGTAGGTGGGAGACACACGAAAAAAAAAAATATAATAACACTATTTAGTCAGATACCACACAATCGATAGTCATAACGCAGCATGTCACGGACGGGAACGGTCGTAGCTGTAGCACTAGTGGGAATACTCGGTCTGTACGTCTTGTACGTCTTGTTCCGCGATCCCTTCCTTCATTGGTGTGACGGAGGTGTCGTCGTAGTATCTAACAGCACAGCGGACAACGTGTCGAACAGCGACTACTACTAGATGGACACGCGATGGAAACACCCCTTCACCTGTATCGTTGCGGGTCCGACGGGATGCGGTAAGAGCACGTTCGTGATGCGTCTGCTACGTCACGCCGCGACGATTATCGATCCGCCTCCAGAGAAGATCACGTGGTGTTACGGCGTATGGCAGAGTGCCTACGTCGACAACGACCTGGTACGCTGCGAGGACGGCTTGCCGAGCGGTGCGTTCGATGCATCGACGCGTAACCTCGTGGTCATCGATGATCTGATGACGGAAACGGACGAACGGGTCACGACCTTGTTCACGAAAAAGAGTCATCACCAAAACACGTCCGTACTGTATCTCGTGCAGAACCTATTCCCGAAGAACAAGGAGAGTCGTACGATCAGTCTGAACACACACTACATGGTAATCTTCAAGAATCCTCGCGACGCGTCACAGATCGGACACTTGGCGCGACAGATGTATCCGGGACACCTGAAGTATGTACAGGAAGCGTTCCGAGACGCCACGACGCCTCCGTACGGTTATCTCCTCGTCGATCTGAAACAGGGCACGCCCGACGATATGCGTCTGCGCACGGGTGTCCTTCCGGACGACGGTGTCCAGTACGTGTACCAACCCAAAGTATAAGACGTCCGCACGCACGCCTCGTCCCTTCAGTCGCAGTATGATCGTGAAGACAACAGCATGTCCGAACTCGTGAAGAAACACCTCCTCTGCATACAGACGCTGAACAGGTACAAGAGCACGAAATTGAGACGGGCCATCATCAGAAACGCCGACGCCGATCTGTTGTGTGCACTAGCCGAGTGTGCCTACAACATATTGAAGAAGAACGTGCCCTTGACCGAAGCGCAGAGACGCGCTCTGAGTGTGTACAAAACAAACCTACGCGCTTTGGCAAAGAGAGACGCGCCGGCTGCGAGGAGACGTCGCATCTTGCTACGCGGTAACAACCAGGGCGGCGGGGGACAGACCGGTGGTTTCCTGTCGGCGCTGCTGGCACCTTTGGCCGGTGCGGTCTTTCTACCCTTGCTAAAACAGATCCTACTCAAGTAGACGACGATGGAACACACACGGAAAATGGCTTTGGTAGATCCACGACTGTTGGATAGTCTACGCGCGCCGGTACCGACGGATACCCTAGGGCGTAAAGTACAGGTGCTCGACGACGAGATGAAAGTCATACTCGACAGACAAGATCTCGCCGACGGTGACAAGGTCGTCATGTATAATCAAGTGTTGCAACGTCACAACGCGTTGGCCGATCGACGCGTGCGCGAACCAGTACGCGTGATGACGGTCAACAAGGACACGATGGTCACAGCGGCGGCGGGGGCGGCGGCGGCGGACCCGACCCCGCCAGAGACCAAAGCTAGACTACTGATGGAACGACTGAAACGAGACGTCGTGTGGAATGCACGTGGAGAGCTCATGCACAAAGGCGTAGCGGTACCCGGAAGTAACGTGGTGGACCTCGTGAACGATCTGTTGCGTCAACGCAAGACCGTTGCCAGTCCGACGGGGTGGCAGGTGTTTACGCGTCAACTCGGCACCATGAACCTACCCATGGAGTTGGTGGGTAACGAGGTCAGGAGACTGGCCATTCAACGGGAACAAAGGAGGAGTGCCGTAGCAGGAGCGGCCACACGGTCGGTCGGTAGAGCGCGTCGATCGCTGCAGTGGACACCCCTCACTCGGAGCCGAATGAGCCCGTCCACACTACCTACGCCACCGGCCTCGTCTAGTAAGGGATGGGAGGATCTCAGATAAAAGAGGCGCATCGTCTCGATTCGCCGACATAATGTGTGATTCACAGGATAGTCTACATCGTCTGTATACCGGTGTCGCTTACGCCGCACTTCCCATCGTGTGAATTCGAGAAGGTGCTGGAGATCGACAGGAGTCGTAACGTCATCTACGACAACTGATGGAAACCCTACAGCTCGTCCGCCTACTCACCCGCGATACGCACGCCCGTGTCGTCATGCGTGGAATCGTACCCAAAGACGTACTCCTCGAACTCCGGATAGACGCTTACCCCGTCGCCTTCGTGTGCAACACACACGACGCGGACAAACCTGGTGAACATTGGATAGCGATATACGTAGACGCCGACGGTTGCGGTGAATACTTCTGCTCGTACGGTCTGCCGCCGCAACACGTCGAGTTTTGTCGCTTCTTGAATAAACATTGTGTAACGTGGACTCATAATTCTAAGAGACTACAGAGTCCCGTGTCTAACGTTTGTGGACAATACTGTGTTGCTTATCTCATGTTTCGATGTCGTGGAGTTGTCATGAAGGATTTCGTAAAAGGTTTCGACACTGATCTGGTAGCAAACGATTGCCGTGTATTCGATTGGCTTAAACAACTGCAATAACCGTGTTTCATTAACGAACAGGTGTTATCATCATCATCATCATTAACGATTCGAGCCTATGGCGCGGTGGTCACACACCCGTAAGCTCACGACCTCTGACGCGGTGTTCACTCACCCGTAAGTCGTATACCATCATCCCACGAGCCGCTGGCGTGGTCGTATTGACCCCTAAGCTCACGACCTCTGTCGCGGTGTTCACTCATCCACAAGTCTTGATGCACTTCGTTTAATAAAACACGGTTTCATATTATACGCTTGTATCTTTCATCAATAAAACACGTGTGCACTCGTATACTCTTGTGTTTCGTTAGTTCTTTCATACACGCGCATTCACCTACAACACCACTTCCCGTTAGGAGGCGTCACCTCTAACGTACCCGCCAGGGGGCGCCTCTCGTTATACATACATACGGTCACGTGACTACGCACTTTGCTCAGGGGGGCGGCTTTCGAAACCTCCCTATTATCAACCAAAAACTCCTCAAAAAGGGCTGTGGATGCCTATCCAAACATACCTATATACTACTAACAAGGTAGCTGAAATTGGACTCAGTTTACATTACTACAGAACGCCGCCGCTTGCCTTATTACTCGACAGGCTCGTTGTGAAAGTGCGACCCCTATTCTCCGCCAACTGTACTGGCTACCTATTCAACAGCGCATTACACTCAAGATGGTTGTGCTTACTACGTTCACGACGCTGCACAAAGACCTCTCGCTTGTCTACTTGCAAAAACTTGTGCGTGTCTACATGCCAGCCAGACGTCTTCGGTCTGCTGACTCCAACGCTCTAGTTGTCCCGAGAACACACAGCAGAGCCCGTGACTGTCATTTAGTCACGCAGCGGCAGCAATGTGGAACGCTCTGCCGTCAGGTGTTCCCAGCAAAACATCACTGGACTCATTTAAATCTGTGTTGAACACTAACTTGTTCTCTGCAGCGTATATGTAACTCGGACGATTACCAACATTTGTTACCATAACTGATGGACGTTTAACGTTTATTTATTTGTCATATACATTTTAGCCTAATTTATTTATGTTTACATTAATCTAATTTTTTTTTAATAATAATAATAATAATATGATCTTAATTATTTTATTTTATTATATGATATTTTATATGACATTCTATTCCTACTTTACTATAATTATTGTCTTATTGAATATTATTATTAGTTCATTTTATTTATGATATAACCGCTATTATTTTTATTCAAATGCATTATTTTTAACATACATTTGTATATCATTGTAAAGAGCTGTGAACAACATTGGACGTGGCGCTTAACAAAATAACATATTATTATATATGTTCACACATACACACACACACACACACACACACACACACACACACACACACACACACACACACACACACACACACACACACACACACACACACACACACACACACACACACACACACACACACACACAAAATAACTCCAGACACTTATCCTATACAATGGACGGAAATACGTTGATTTAGTTGGTACTTCTCCCCACTTGCTGTCTTCCCCAGTCTTGGTTTTGGGAACCAGCTTCGCGCGTCCAACATCAAAGAACAAGTCAAGGTGATTATGACCCGTCCGGTCGTCCTTACAATCCAGTGGGGTTATTGCGATTGGCCCAAACGCATAAATGTGAAAAGGTCGTCAATTGGTGCCAACCGATAAATAAACATTTCGCTGGGTCGATTTGAGGATGTCATTACAACTTTGTAAATAGCACAGGCACATAGTTCAACTACGTATATGAATAGTTAGAACACCAGATCACAATGATTCAACTATATACTATTCTTTATTTGATGAATTGTTGAATGTGTATATGCCGTCTCCTAAGTTTGAGACCATTTTAACAATTAGTATTATTACCAATACTATTATTAATGTTTACGTACGAGCATGTACACTTCGTGGCCAGCCTTCCGCAGTGCTTCGCCCCCTTGCATAAAGTACATCACAGTACTGCGGTGTGCTGCAGGCAACATGAGAATGCGACTAGCATTTGTGATGTCACATATGAGCAGTCCAATCACCGCCATGGTCAATAGGGCCATGGTCGTCGCCATTTTGTCAGGACGAATCTGTCTACAAAAGAATGCATGTTAAAGAATGTGGCCCTTCAAATATACACATATGTTAAGCAAAACATTCGTAGTACAATAGCAACAACAACAACAACATCAGCAGCAGCAACAACAACAGCAGCAGCAGCTGTTGTTGTTGCTGCTGTCGCTGCTGTCGCTGCTGTCGCTGCTGTCGCTGCTGTCGCTGCTGCTGCTGCTGTAATTACAGGTGCAGTGCATTATATTATGCTACTACTGCTTTTGTCCGTCACGCACAAACACCCGGCCCGTGTCACATCGTACCACGTGGCTCGGTGTTTATTACTCGCAACCTTGTCATTTTTATATTTAGACATGACCCGATTTCAACGTTCGACGTAGGTAGTTCACACAGCCCACCTCCATTGCAATAGTACTCTTGTTATGTGAATAATATTCTGGATCTCCCAGAGAGCATCTGCTTTCCTGTACGGTGGTTATATATTGACGGAAGGTCATAATTACCACAAGATTTATACCATAACAACATCGGATCAATACATATGGGAGATGCCACTCACTGTCTCAACTGTCACCACACATTGGGCGCAGGCAGTAGTTAGAGGGATAACCTATGGCAGTACGCGCATTCTATATTAACATAGAGCAGTGATATTGAGACAGTGCCAATGTCCATGTCAATAGATCCTACTCACGAGCGCCGTCGTTGCCGCAACACTTACGGTCGTTGTCGGTCACAGCGCTATCGGTAAACACAAAATGAGGTCTGCGATCTCCGGTAACGAGTAGGTCTGCTCAGCGTAGCCACACACCCCGGAGACGACAAAAGGCCATACGCGGCATCCTCGCGCGCCATAGGTCGCTGCTGCTGATTACGTCAGTCCCAGCCAGTAGTACCCCTGGCTTATTTTACAAGATTTAACAAAATTGCCATCCAGAGAATTAACACTAGATGGCAGGTGAACCCTTGGCTTATCGAGAATCCAACCCCTTTATCCTCATATATCCAGCCCTTCTGAGGTATGTGTCGATTTTATTTTTAAACATATTCACACTACTAGCACCCACACAATCATCAGATAATTTGTTCCATTCATTCACAGTCCTTTGTGAAAATGAGAACTTTCTTACGTCTAATCTACACTGCTCGTTTACTACTGTAACTTCATGTCCTCTAGTCTTTCTATCTTTCTTAACTGAAAAAAACACATTTCTATGAATATTTTCATAACCATTCAATATTTTAGTCAATTCTATCTGATCTCCTCTCAATCTCCTAGTCTCTAGTGTTGTTAAAACACATTCTTTTAGGCGTTTTTCATAAATAAGATCCCTCAGTTTTGGTATCATTTTGGTCGCTCTCCTCTGTACTCTTTCCAGCATATCTATGTCCTTCTTGCGGTATGGCCTCCACGCTTGTATACAATATTCTAAATGAGGCCTAACTATTGTTTTGTACAGCGGTATTATTTTGCGGTATTATTCGTTCTTTTTCTTTATATGCTATATTTCGCCTAATCAATCGAAGGATTTGATTTCCTTTTGAAGCTGCAATTCCACACTGCTCTGAAACCTTCATGTCAGCACTAATTGTCAGCCCTAAATCTTTTTCTTTTACAGTAGTACTTAGTACAGTTCCCCCCATTGTATATTCTACATATTCGTTCCCATGTCCTGTGTGAAGGCATTTACATTTCCCAACATTGAACAAAATTTGCCACTTTTCAGACCATTTGATCAACCTGTCAAGATCATCTTGTAAATGCTGTCTATCTCCATCACTTTTGATCCTTCTAAACACTTTTGTATCATCTGCAAATTTCAACACCTTGCTAGCTATATCATCGTCCAAATCGTTTATATATATTAAGAATAATATAGGTCCCAGTACTGATCCCTGTGGAACCCCACTCAAAACTGATTTCCAGTTTGAAGCCTCCCCATCAACAACTACCCGTTGTCTTCTGTCAATCAGCCATTTTTCTATCCAGTTAATTATACCATTTCCTATGCCATGGGCCTTTAGTTTAAGCAGTAATCTTTGATGTGGCACTTTGTCGAAAGCTTTTTGAAAATCTAAGTAGATGATATCTACTGGTGATCCATCATCTACCCACTTAGTGATATCTTCCAAAAAACATAACATGTTTGTTAAGCATGACCTCGCTTTTAGAAACCCATGTTGAGATGGGTTTATCAAGTTATGTTTAACAAGAAAATCCACCATGTGATCTTTAATTAGTCTTTCTAATAATTTACAAATCACCGATGTTAAACTAACTGGTCTATAATTATTTGACTTGTTTCTCGAACCTTTTTTAAATAACGGTATAATGTTTGCTTCTTTCCATTCTAAAGGAACCACTCCCTCTTCTAATGACAAGTTGAAAACTGTTGCAAGCGGTATGCTAATTTGTTCTACAATTTCCAAAAGTAGTTTGGGTGGAATGCCATCCACTCCAGGTGATTTATTATCCTTCATAGCCCTAATTTTCTTAGCTACCATTTCTGGGGTTACAATTAACTTTCTTAAATAGTCTGATTCTGCCCCCTTGAACTTTGCCTCTGGTACTGGCAGTGAACTAGTGTTTTCTCTGGTAAACACTGAACTAAAATATTCATTCAGGTCTTCTGCCATTAAGAATCCTTCTGATAGTATCTATATTAGAGGACCGACCTCATTCTGAACTTTCTGTTTGCTTCGAACATACGCATAAAAAACTCTTGCTGTAAAGTTTTATATTACAAGCTAATTTATTTTCATAGCTTCTCTTTGAATTTCTAATTTCAGCTGTAGCTTGGTTTAGTGCTTCTTTATAAATGTTGTAGTCTTCGTCATTTCCAGTACGTCTACATGACTTCCACATCATTTGTTTTTACTTAATTTTTCTAATGGCTTCTTTCGATACGTGTTTCTTTTTGGACCGTTTCACGTGTTTTTAAGGGAACAAATTTGACGATGATGCATTCAATTTCACTCTTTAAGATATTCCAGCATTCTGTTGCTGTCTTATTCTTCAGTGTGTTATTCCAGTCTATCTTTGCTAAATATTTCCTTATGTCCTTATATTTACCTTTGTGGAAATTTCTCATTTACTGCTTTTTATTATTCCTTTCTGATTTTACTTTGATGGTAAAATGTATCTGGTTGTGATCATTATTACCCAGTGGCTCACATATCCTGACATCGTCAACTAATTCATTCTGTGAGGACAAACTATATCTAACACATTCTCTCCCCTGGTTGGTTCTAGCACATGTTGAGAAAGGAAACTATCTTGTACTAAAACTAAAAACTTGTGGTCCTCACTACCCATACTCTGTAGAGATTTCCATTTCATATGCCCATGGTTAAAATTCCCCATAATAACACAGTCCCGTTTGCTCACTTCCCTTATAGCGTTTTGTATTTTTTCATTCTCTTCTATGCTTATGTTTGGACTTCGCTAAACTAACCCAACCATTAACGTTGAGTTTCCTGTAACTATGTTACACCAAACAGCTTCTTCGCAATCTGCTTCTCTGTCTAATTGTATTTCATAAGCCTGGATAGATCCTTTAATATATAAAATAACTCCACCTCCCCTTCTTCCTATTCTATCTTTCCTAAACATTACATATCCTGTCAGTCCCAATTCGGCATCTGATATATCGGTGGTTGCCCATGATTCGGTTATACCTATTATGTGAGGGTCAATATCTTCTATCATAATGTTTAGTTCATTTCTTTTGTTTACTATACTCCTTGCATTTAAACAAACACATTTATATCCAGCTTCAGAACAGTTTTCCAGACTGTTCTTTGCTGAATAATTGTTGCTGTCTTTATCTATGCCTCCAGTTTCAGGCTTCTCTGTGAGTCCCCCCTGCGAATTTAGTTTAAATAGATGCAACCAGTCCCACTGTCAACGGATCGCAGCAGATTCTTTGAGAATACTGCTGCCCCCTTTCCACTTAAATGGAGGCCATCTCTCATGTACATACCTTCTCTCCCAACAAAGTACCCCCATAAATCTATGAATCCCACGCCCTCTTCTTCACACATCTGCTCAACTAGTGCGTTGATCGCCATCCTCTTACAGTTTCTGTATGTTGCCCCTCTTCCTCCCATTACTGCCTCTGTGGTATCTACCTCTTCACCAGCTGTATCGCTGTCGCGTCTCTCCTCGTTCTCTACAGTCTGATTACCTGTTGATCTATCCCCACTGATCCGTTTTCTTTTCCTCTGCCGAACACTTTTCCCCCGTCCCTCTGTCTTCTCAATTTCTTGTTCCTTCACACCGGTCACCTTCCCTCCTCTCTGTCTCCTTTCTTCAGTCTCCGTGTCACAACTCTGCTCCTTCTGTGTTGTAGAATTCTCAACTCTCTCCGTGTCATCCCTCTCTGCTCCATCTATTTCTATGTTGAGTCTCACCTCCATCCCCTTCACTATATCCGTCAACTTACACACATCCTTCATCAGACATTCCATCCTCAAACACCCCATACACCGAAAGGTGAAGCCGTCGTCTTTGGTCTTTGCCCATAATTTTGGACAGCCAGACAACGCAAAATCCACCCAGCTCTGGCAGTCGTTGCAAACTAAGTGTCGTTTTGTCCTGAGTTACCGCACTGTCTCAATCGCTTTGCGAAACTCTGAATTTAAGTTCAGCCTATCAAATCGCTCACTAGATCAGTATATCTACTCTGGACAGGTGGTCATAATAAAACTAATTTCAACCAACCGTGGCTCATGTTACATGCAATGTTTAGGAAGTACAGGCGAATACACAATACCGCTCAGCTACTCGTGCTAATGGGCGAACGGATCATTATATATTGGGATTCCCAGAAGTCGTTTATCCGTCTTAAAATTGGGGCGGGTATTTGCGCTGTTCTTACGGGTGACGCTGTCGCGACCGGCGAAGTCAATTACTAGTTTGACTCGGCTAACTTCCGCACTTCGGGTAGGGGATCAGCCAGGGCTAGTTTTGCATGGCAAACAGCCCTGGCTTGTGAGGATGATACGCGGTTGCTGTAGGGAGGAGTGGTGGTGGTGGTGGTGGGGGGGAGGGGGAGGGGGTGATGAAGGCACTGGCGAAGGCACGATTTTGTATTGCAGGGGGCCATCCGGCATCCAAGCAAGCAATGAATAGCGGGATATGACACACACATATATATATGTATGTAAATAATAAAACACACTCATACACACACACACACACACACACACACACACACACACACACACACACACACGCACGCACGCGCGCGCAGACACCACACTACACCATTGCAATTTTAGGAAACGGAACTTGAAAATGACATCGGACGACGAGGGGGGTGGAGTTGGAGATTTACGCGGTGACGTCGCAGATTTTTGCCGGAGTCCCACTGAACCTGTGGATACTCTCGGACATCAGAACATGGGGTGGGGTGGTGGGGGTGCTGTTGATTATCTTAATCGTGTGGAATTAGTTTCCGTCAAGCGGAACTCTTTTGTACCCATCGCAAGCCCCAGCACACAGGCCTGGTATTATCGGAGTCAAGACAGTTATTCTTCCTGTTACGAACGTACGACCTACTCAATTGTAATTAATAATTGTTGATGAAAACCGTTTGATGTTAACTAACAACAATTGTGTAGGAATATAGAAGGCTTAGTGACGCATGCATTCGTACTGGAATTGTGCATTGTGTTAAGGGTTTATTTGGCGGAGTGATTTTTGACAGTAACACATGGTTATTTGTTTAAATATTGTTGACGTTGTGCACGCATGCATCTTAAAAGAACTGGAGGGGTGTGCCTTTGTCACGTTTTACGACATTTCAGTGGAATGATGTCAGTGAAGAAGTGTCAGTATTTTTTAAACATCCAGTTTTTTTATAAGCAGTCAAAACAAATTATTCAACAGAGAGTTCAACTTGAATATATGCGGATGCAGACAACATATTTCACACGCACACACGCACGCGCGCACACACACACACACACACACACACCACACACACACACACACACACACACACACACACACACACACACACACACACACACACACACACTCTCTCTCTCTCTTTCTCTCTCTTTTTCGCTCTCTAGTCTCCCATAAACGCACACACGCACACACGCACACACACACGCACACAACCCCCCCCCCCACACACACACTCTCTCTCTCTTTCTCTCTCTTTTTCGCTCTCTTCTCTCTAGTCTCCCATAAAAAATAGCAGGCGAGATCCATTTGAGAATAAATTGGCGCGCCGTCTAGTGAATAAGACTATTCTTTCTTCGCCTTCGAGTTTTTCCTTCGACAGCTTTGCTTCACGCAGCGGCAGCAGCAGCGACACGCCAGAACGACGGAGACGAGCACGACCAAAATGAAGGCTACGATGTCAAGCATGAAGAGTTTCCACATCGGCATGTCAACGAAGGTTGGCCTCAGGTGCGCGCCACCGAAGCGTAGAATGTGTTCGATCCAGAACGTGAACGTCTCCTGAGCCGACGGCAAGCTACGGATGATCACAGAACACCTCGCGATAGTCTCGCGGTATGTCGCGTCAGCGCCGAGCATGCTGTCGATGGTGTGCCTCAGTTCTTCGGCGGTGAAGTTATACGGATCGAGCATGAGGCCAAAGCTTTTTCTTGCGCCACTTTCCCGTTGTATTTCTGGTCTCCAAACAGCGGCATGGTCAACAATGGCACGCTGTGGTAGAGGGCTTCCAGCTGACCGTTAACTCCGCCATGTGTTATGAAGAGCACTGTCTTCGCGTGGCCGAGAAGGTCATTTTGCGGCAGCCATGCGGCGATCCAAACATTCGGCGGAACGTCGTCGAATTTGCCAGTGAACCTCATCACAACCCTCTGTTTGACAGCCCTCAGTCCGGCGAACAGCTTAGCGATGATATCGGGCGTCAGCTTGCTTACTACCGAGCAGAACGTCAGCACAATGACTCCGGCCTCGCCAGAGCCTTGCACGAACCGCTCGAGGTCTTCCGGTAGTGGACGTGACGGTCGAACTCCAAAGCCGCCAATGAACTGGTAATGCGGAGTTTGCATTCGTGGATAGTCGAGACAGAAGGTATCTCTATTTATGAGGAACAACTCCGAGCGTCGAAACAGCTTGTCAACGGTAGTTGCGTCTCTGTTAGGGATGTACCTCGCAATTAGCTCGTCAGCTACACCATAGCGTGGATTTAAGATGCTCCCCACAAGGTACATGCCCAGACTGGCCAACCGCTCGAGGAACGTCGGATCACTCGTGAGACTGATCAAACCCACAAAACCCTCCCCGGCTGGCGATGTTGGGATCCCGGCCGACCAGCCATCATGTCTTGGCGTCAGTGTCGCGTACGGCACGCCCAGGCGGTAAGGGATCATGTAGCCGCAGCGGAAGAAGTCCATGCCATCGACGATAGCCAGATCGAACTTGGCTTGCTCCAGCTCGTGCACAAGTGAGCGGTTCTCGAGCACGTTGACGCACCATTCCGTTGTCCACGTGGTCAACTTCACCAGGAGGTTGCGCAGCACCAGAAGTTTGTATGAAGACGTCTGTACATCGAAGAGCTCAGACTCGAACACGGACTCTTTCGCACTGACATTGTGAAACTGTGTGAAGTAGGGGAAGTTCCCTTTGATCATCACCTCCTCGTATGTGGGCTCGACCTGGTGCAAAGGAAAGAGAACTTAACAAGTACAATACTTGTAAACCAAGGTTAAGATACGATGTGTTTATATATATATATATATATATATATATATATATATATATATATATATATATGTGTGTGTGTGTGTGTGTGTGTGCGTGTGTGTGTGCGTGCGTGCGTGCGTATGTGTGTGAAACTCAACTGATGCGTATTCAGTTCACTGGAGCCACTTCTAGAACGGTCAACCTATACACGCTCTACCGCCCGACATCATCGGCTAAGACTCCCAGGCCGATGGCGGAGTTCTACCTGGAGCTAGAACACCTGTTCCGAGAGGTGTCGACATGTGTAACACTAACGTGCATTGTTGGTGACTTCAACATCAGCTACGACGTCGAGACAGAGATCGCAACCATCCATCCGTGTCAATTTGTTATTGTAGTATTGTTCATGTACAATGTCTAAACACTGTCACGACTTTTCATTGTTCAGTGTGCAAAGCTCAGTGATCGCCCATGATACGTCTACACTACAGTCTGAGGTTATTCAATTGTGTCAAAGTTACTACTAGTGTTTTTTGTAGTGATAGTGCAGCTATTTTTATACTTGGGACCAACAACATTAAATAGGCCTAGACTAAATAGTTAGTAACAGTAGGCCATAACCATAGGCTAGCGCAATTGTTTATGGAATTTATATATATGATGGCTGTTGGTATAATTGTGTAGATGGCAGTAGAGGTGCGTAGAGGGACCCATCTAAAATCAAGACTTTGTAGAAGATAGTGATTTCAAATTCAAAATTAATTTATTTCTGTATACCTTATACAGTTGTTAGAGGATGCATGATTTCTTGATGGGCTGCTGGCTACACTATCGCCATCTATAAGGGAAGTGCAGAACTATAACATTCTGTATGGCTGCCGGCAGACAGAAATTACATTTTCTCCATCTACTTCCCCTTTAATTGATTTAATTTAAATTTAACCCCCTCTGTTTTGCAGAAAATATTACCAAGTGAGTATTATGATCACCTTTGTAATTTCGAACCAAGAGAAACGGTTTCCAGGCAGAAATCCGATTGTCTCTTCATGACGAAGAAATGGATTGAAGCCTACCAAAATTCCAGCGAAGAAACGTTCAGAGTGGAAGCCACAAAACCATCAAATGGTTGGGTCAACAATATGAAAGTGTTTCATCGTTGCCAGCATAAAACCCTCCCTAGGTCAGAGACTGTTAGAAGATCACCAAAGAACACAAACTGTCAAGCCCGCATGGTTGTGACAGTAAAATAGTCTGGAAAACGCCGTAGTAGGTAAGTGTGGCATATAAATGTTGTTGATTTGTTAGTTGTGATTTTACAGTACTTCAGTTGAATTGGATAGTGTGAATGACTTACATGAGCCATAGGCTTAGGTGCCCTGTTATGGATAATATCACCTTGTCTTGGGAAATTGCACTATAGTACAGAAAACATACCTAAATAATGTTTTGGGAATATTGGAACACTGGAAAGTCAATGGAGGGAGACATTTGGATGAAGACAAGCGACTGAAGCAGAAGTAACGGTAAAACAGAAAAGATGGGACCAGATAAACAGAAGTCCCTGTATGATAATTTCCGAAAAAAATATATTTCAGTGTCCCTTTCAGCTAGCTGCTTGAAACACTTCATAGGATTCATTTATTTTCCTTTATTGATTTTAATTTCAAAGGCTTGAAAGAAAAGTATGCTTTTGAATTTGGATCTTTTCAGAATTCAATTGGAATTTTAGCTCACCCTTTGGTATGTTTATTACACTGATAAATTTTCAGGTGCAAAATATTCGCAAAATTATTTCCGGTAAATTCTGCACAGTATTCTCACCCGAATCTTTTCTTACCCTTACAGGGCCAAATGTAAGGTTTTTTTTCTCCGATGTTTCCAATGGTTGTGAGATTAGAGCACCCTCATAATCATCTGGTTGAGACTGCCGACACCATGAAGTTTCGAGATGTAACAGAAGATACAATCAGCAAATTCAGAGACATATTTGTTTGGTGACGACTATGTCTATAAAGCTGCCGACCGAGCCAATTGCCCAGACTTACAGTTCTGTTACAGGTGAGGACATAGGTTTGGCTGAGATTGACTAAGGGATTTGAAATTTATTTCAACCCTGTGTGAAATATTTTACTTTCTATTGGTCTGATTCAAAGAAATTGATATTTGGTGAAATATCAATCTGTCAGTTGAATGATGGTTCCAAGGTCTCAAGCAGCTGGGTTAATATTGCTTTGCTTATAAATCATGTGCATATACGTGTATAGTGTCATATATATTGGTAACAAGTGATGCCACATAATCCAAAAGCTAGCATATGTTTCTCTAATAATCATATATGGATAAAACTATATGTTTGTGAAGTTTGCTGTTGGTATTGTTTATTTACTGCTATTTCAAAATGATGTATTTTTAAAATGTCACGCTAAAAGTGTAACACTCTTGACAATTTTACACACTAATTTTCCAATAATTGTTTTAATGTCCAATGCAGCAACTTGAAATTTTGCAAGAATAAAGACTGACATCAGACCTTCTATTGATGATATCATGCACATCTGAAAGTGCATTATCAGATTAATTGTCAGAGAAAGTATACAAATTATCAAAATGAACCATTTTTTGACCCAGGCCATAAGAGGCCCAAAAGAGGGTCAACGGTTACAATAACTCTGTATCGACTTCATTTCTATTTGCAAGTAGGGCTGCCAGTAGGGCTGCCAGCAGGGCTGCCAGTAGAGCTGCCAGTAGGGCTGCCAGTAAGGCTGCCAGTAGGGCTGCCTGTAGGGCTGCCAGTAGGGCTGCCAGTAGGGCTGCCAGTAGGGCTGCCAGTAGGGCTATGGCTCAACCAGTTCAACCTCAATCTTCTGATACTCTGATGGCTGATCAGGTAGAAACTTTACTTGGAGGGTTGCAGGAAACAACTAAGGTTCTTACTGAAATGCTAAAGGAAAAACCCAGCCGAGTTTTAAGACCTTATAGCCTCATTTCTGAAACAATTTCAGCTGCTGAAAACTGAGTCGGCTGTTGTCAGTGCCTTGAAAACATTTGGGAAATACACCGGCGTGGCCATGTCGTTATCAGAGTCCAAGAAGAGCAAGCTATTGAGGAGGAAAGGGACTGAAATCAAAGCGCCCTCTGACTACTAGTTCACAACTACTGCAATAAAAAGGCCAAGGCGAGCTCCTCATTCTCCCAGTCAGTGTGTTGCGAAAAAGGAGAATACTGAAATATTCGAAATGGTAATTACCATTTAAGTTATTTGCAATTCCTGGCAGCAATTAGCAATTAGCTCTTTCAATGAATCTGCATGCATGTAAGCAATTTAGATGACAAATCTGGTTACTGTTCATACACTTGTTCGTGTACGTGTTCTTTGTTGTGTGAATGCAGATCGAAAGTCAAGTCTCAACAGTAGCTCACCTCAGAATCATTCTGAATGTTTTTATAACTTGCCTTACAGAACACTACCTGCATTTTTAAATTTGCATCCACATGCTGGTCCATAAAATATCCACTGTGGTTCTATTGTCCACCTATTGTTCAGGGAAAATTTTCGGACCACCCTGTAGACACTTTAAACCATTTAAAGTATATAAAGATCAAACTAACGAGTTATTGGTCTACGGTAATTATCATTTTTTAATTGGTTTCAATGTGAGATGGTCGTATTCTGCAAATCACAATACCTCAAAGTGAGCAAACTGTCCTTGAACCATTTGATTTTTATTTCTATTATTCATTGTTCTTGTAAATTGTATGTTTGAATTGAGTAAACTGTTAAACTGATTGAAAAGGTATTCTTTTATTCGTTGGCTACGAATTCCTTAATGTATTAACAAAAAATACAGTAACATCAGTCAGGAGGCGGTCCCTGCGTCCCTAATAGCGGATACCTCTGCTCTGCTGCCAGGAGGACACCTCAAATTGAGGACACCAAACTTCAGTCCCAAATTGGTATCAATTTTACATCTGTAATCAGAACACCTTTTAATTAAGGACAGCATTTTAAGTCCCAAAAGTGTCCTTAACAGAGATGTTCTACTATAATTATTATGTAATTAATTTATGTATTAATTCTACTGTAACTGTGATAGAAAATTAATAATATGGCCCTATGGACCAAGAACCGTAGTCAATGAAGTTTTAGAAATTGTGAGTGACATATAATGTAAGAAATTATTTTATAATATAATTGGTAGAAAAAAAGAAACAAACTACCCGAAGGGGATTCGAACACACGAACCTAAGTGCGCGTGTGACGTCACGAGCAATCTGATTGGTTGAAATTGCAGTAATGGCAAACCTGTTTGAGAAAAAAATTCCTGCAATTACTGGACTCACACATCGTCACTCAACCCGTCACAGAGCCTACACATTATGCAGGCCTCACATTGGACTTTGTGATAACACCGAAAAATGACAATCTCGCTACTTCTGTTGACGTTATTCCGATGTCTATATCAGATCACCACGTGGTGCGCTACGTCATGAGCATCCAAAGGCCAGCTAAGACATCGACACATATAGTAAAACGCAATTACCGCTCGTTTGACACCAATTCTTTCAACAATGACATTCGATCTACTTGTGAGTCACTATCAGCCATGGTGTCAACATCCAACGCAGAGGAACTGGTCTCACTGGCTACGATTCTTCACTAAGAACATGTATTGACAAACATGCACCAGAGCGACGGACTACCATGCGGGGTAATATATGAAACCCGTGGTACGACAGCAACATCGATGACGCGATAAGACAACGGCGAGAATGAGTCATTGTGGAGTCGCACAAAGCTGGAGATTCGTCGACAAATGACGCACGCGATGAGTACAACGAGCTCATTACCCTGTCGAAAACCAAATACTATCGAGATAAACTTCAGAATGCTGATAACAAAAACATGTTCAACGTCGTGAAATCGCTGAGTGGGACCCCATCACGTTCGTATCCCGAATATGATTCCGTCGTTGCCTGTTGCGATTCATTTTCAGAATAGTTTAACAACAAGGTAGCTGAAATTGGACTCGGTTTACAGGTCCCCCTGTGCATTACTCCAGAACGCCGCCGCTTGCCTATTACTCGACAGGCTCGTTGTGAAAGTACGACCCCTATTCTCCGCCAACTGCACTGGCTACCTATTCAACAGCGCAATACACTCAAGATGGCTGTGCTTACTACGTTCAAGGCGCTGCGCGAAGACCTCTCGCTTGTCTACTTGCAAAAGCTTGTGTGTGTCTACATGCCAGCCAGACGTCTTCGGTCTGCTGACTCCAACGCTCTAGTTGTCCCGAGAACACACAGCAGACCCGGTGACTGTCATTTAGTCACGCAGCGGCAGCAATGTGGAACGCTCTGCCGTCAGGTGTTCCCAGCAAAACATCACTGGACTCATTTAAATCTGTGTTGAACACTAACTTGTTCTCTGCAGCGTATATGTAACTCGGACGATTACCAACATTTGTTACCATAACTGATGGACGTTTAACGTTTATTTATTTATTTATTTTTCATATACATTTTAGCCTAATTTATTTATGTTTACATTAATCTAATTTTTTTTTTTTTATCATAATAATAATATGATCTTAATTATTTTATTTTATTATATGATATTTTATATGACATTCTTTTCCTACTTTACTATAATTATTGTCTTGATAACTATTATTATTAGTTCATGTTATCTATGACATAACCGCTATTATTTTATTCAAATGCATTATTTTTAACATACATTTGTATAACAACACTTTCGGTCGTTGTCGGTCACAGCGCTCTCAGTAAACACAAAATGAGGTCTGAGATCTCCGGTAACGAATAGGTCTGCTCAGCGTAGCCACACCCCCTCGGAGACGACAAAAGGTCATACGCGGTAGCTGTAGGGGGACTGGTGGTGGTGGGGGGGGGGGGGGTAGTGAGGACATTGGCGAAGGCAGGATTGTGTATTGGAGGGGGCCACCCGGCATCCAAACAAGCTGTGAGTAGCATACATACACAAGCACGCGCGCGCGCGCACACACACACACACACACACACACACACACACACACACACACACACACACACACACACACACACAAACACACACACACACACACACAAACTCCGGACACATATCCTATACAATGGACGGAAATACGTTGATTTAGTTGGTACTTCTCCCCACTTGCTGTCTTCCCCAGTCTTGGTTTTGGGAACCAGCCTCGCGCGTCCAACATCAAAGAATAAGTCAAGGTGATAATGACCCTTCCGGTCGTCCTTACGATCCAGTGGGGTTATTGCGATTGGCCCAAACCCAAAACGCATAAATGTGAAAAGATCGTCAATTGGTCTGATAACGTGCTAACCGATAAATAAACGTTTCGCTGGGTCGATATGCGGATATCATTACAACTTTGTAAATAGGATAGGTACAGTTCAACTACGTATATGAATAGTTAGAACACCAGATCACAATGATTCAACTACTGTAATTATGTATTTGATGAATTGTTGAATGTGCCCTCTCCTAAGTTTGAGACCATTTTAACAATCACTATTATTGCCAATACTACTAATAATAATAATAAACTTTATTTATACACCATCAAATCCGGGACTAATGACCCCCGTTCACGGGTGTTTACAAATTGCCAATCATATAAGAAGCATAAAAACACTTTTAAGAGAACAAATAAGAAAATAAATTAAATTAGCAAACAATATCCTAGTATATAGTGTATGCATATATATATAAGCCTAAGTATAGTAGAATTACGGGTAAATGCAATGATAAAATAAACGATTAGCAAAAGTGCTGAACAGCTTAACCTACTGGAAAAAATATATATATAATAAAAAAATATATATAAATAAATACAAAATAAATAAAATAAAAGCCTAATTTACATTAAATAATTTGATTAGATACTAAAATGTGACCCTGAGATAAATAAGACTAAAAATGTATTAAAATTATATGCATGAATAAAGCAAAGGTTAAATTATGTCTGGCCATATTAGTTTGAGAACAGAAATGTCTTGAATAATTTTCCAAACTGTCTAGTTATTGCACGTTTATTGCTGGTTCCCAAACCCAAGACTGGGGAAGACAGCAAGTGGGGAGAAGTACCAATACTATTGTTAATGTTTACGTACGAGAGCATGTACACTTCGTGGCCAACCTTCCGCAGTGCTTCGCCCCCTTGCATGAAGTACATAACAGTACTGCGATGTGCTGCCGGCAGCATGAGGATGCGACTAGTATTTGTGATGTCACATACGAGCAGACCAATCGCCGCCATAGTCAAGACGGCCAAGGTCGTCGCCATTTTGTCAGGACGAATCTGTCTACAAAAGAATGCATGTTAAAGAATGTGGCCCTTCAAATATATTTAGACATGACCCGATGTCAACGTTCGACGTAGGTAGTTCACGCAGCCCACCTTCATTGCAGTATTACTCTTGTTATGCAAATAATATTATGGATCTTTCAGAGAGCATCAGCTTTCCTGTAAGGTGGTTATATGTTGACGGGAGGTCATAATTACCACAGGAATTATACCATAACAACATCGGATTAATACATATGGGAGATGCCACTCACTGTCTCAACTGTCACCACACATTGGGCGCAGGCCGTAGTTAGAGGGATAACTTATGACAGTACGCGCATTGTATATTAACATAGAGCAGTGATATTGAGACAGTGCCAAATGCCCATGTCCATAGATCCTACTCACGAGCGCCGTCGTTGCTGCAACACTTACGATCGTTGTCGGTCACAGCGCTATCGGTAAACACAAAGTGAGGTCTGCGATCTCCGGTAACGAGTAGGTCTGCTCAGCGTAGCCACACACCCCGGAGACGACAAAAGGCCATACGCGGCATCCTCGCGCGCCATGGGTCGCTGCTGCTGATTACGTCAGTCCCAGCCAGCAGTACCCCTGGCTGATTTTACAAGATTTAACAAAATTGCCATCCAGAGAATTAACTCTAGATGGCAGGTGAACAAGGAAGCCCCTTGGCTGATCGAGAATCCAACCCCTTTATCTACATATATCCAGCCCTTCTGAGGTATGTGTCGATTTTATTTTTAAACATATTCACACTACTAGCACCCACACAATAATCAGATAATCTGTTCAATTCATTCACAGTCCTTTGTGAAAATGAGAACTTTCTTACGTCTAATCTACACTGCTCCTTTACTAATGTAACTTCATGTCCTCTAGTCTTTCTATCTTTCTTAACTGAAAAAAACATATTTCTATCAATATTTGCATAACCATTCAATATTTTAAACAATTCTATCTGATCTCCTCTTAATCTCCTGGTCTCTAGTGTTGTTAAAATACATTCTTTTAGGCGTTTTTCATAAATAAGATCCCTCAGTTTTTGTATCATTTTGGTCGCACTCCTCTGTACCCTTTCAAGCATATCAGGGGGGACTCACAGAAAAGACTGAAAATGGAGGCATAGATAAAGACAGCACAAATGAAAGCCTGAAAATGGAGGCATAGATAAAGACAGCACAAATAAATCAGCAAATAACAGTCTGGAAAACTCTTCTGAAGCTGGATATAAATGTGTTTGTTTAAATGCAAGGAGTATAGTAAACAAAAGAAATGAACTAAACATTATGGTAGAAGATATTGACCCTCATATAATAGGTATAACCAAATCCTGGACCACCACCGATATATCAGATGCTGAATTGGGACTGACAGGATATGTAATGTTTAGAAAAGATAGAATAGGAAGAAAGGGAGGTGGAGTTATTTTATATATTAAAGAATCTATTCAGGCTTATGAAATAAAATTAGAAAGAGAAGCAGATTACGAAGAAGCTGTTTGGTGTAACATAGTTACAGGAAACTCAACGTTAACAGTTGGGTTAGTTTATCGAAGTCCAAACATAAGCATAGAAGAGAATGAAAAAATACAAAACGCTATAAGGGAAGTAAGCAAACGGGACTGTATTATTATGGGGGATTTTAACCATGGGCATATACAATGGAAATCTCTACAGAGTATGGGGAGAGAGGACAACAAGTTTTTAGTTTTAGTTCAAGATACATTCCTTTCTCAACATGTGCTAGAACCAACCAGGGGTGAGAATGTGTTAGACATAGTTTTGTCCTCACAGAATGTGTTAGACATAGTTTTGTCCTCACAGAATGAATTAGTTGACAATGTCAAGATATGTGAGCCACTGGGGAGTAGCGATCACAACCAGATACATTTTACCATCAAAGTAAAATCAGAAAGGAATAGTAAAAAGCAGTATAGGAAAAATTTCCACAAAGGAAGGTATAAGGACATGAGGAAATATTTAGCAAAGATAGACTGGAATAAGACACTGAAAAACAAGACGGCAACAGAATGCTGGAATATATTAAAGAGTGAAATTAAGTGCATAGTCGATAAATTTGTACACTTCAAAAAACAAGGAAAACGGTCCAAAAAGAAACACTTATCGAAAGCAGCCATTAGAAAAATTAAGTATAAACAAATGATGTAGAAGTCATATAGACGCTCTGGAAATGATGAAGACTACAACAGTTATAAAGAAGCACTTAACCAAGCTACAGCTGAAATGAGAAATTCAAAGAGAAGCTATGAACAACAATTAGCTAGTAATATAAAACATGACAGCAAGAGTTTTTATGCGTATGTTCGAAGCAAACAGAAAGTTCAAGATAAGGTCGGTCCTCTAGAAGATAGTGCTGGAATATAATATCAGAGGGATTCATAATGGCAGAAGACCTGAATGAGTACTTTAGTTCTGTGTTTACCAGGGAAGATATTAGTTCACTGCCAATAACAGAGGCAAAGTTCAAGGGGGCAGATTCAGACTATTTAGGACAATTAATTGTAACCCCGGAAATGGTAGCTAAGAAAATAAGGGCTATGAAGGATAATAACTCACCTGGAGTGGATGGTATTCCACCCAAACTACTATTGGAAATTGTAGAACAAATTAGCATACCACTTGCAACAGTTTTCAACTTGTCATTAGAAGAGGGAGTGGTTCCTTTAGAATGGAAAGAAGCAAACATTATACCGTTATTCAAAAAAGGTTCGAGAAACAAGTCAGAGAACTATAGACCAGTGAGTTTAACATCAGTGATTTGTAAATTATTAGAAAGACTAATTAAAGATCACATGGTGGATTTTCTTGTTAAACAAAACTTGATAAACCCATCTCAACATGTTTTTTTAAAGCGAGGTCATGCTTAACAAATATGTTATGTTTTTTGGAAGACATCACTAAGTGGGTAGATGAGGGATCACCAGTAGATATCGTCTACTTAGATTTTCAAAAAGCTTTTGACAAAGTACCACATAAAAGATTACTGCTTAAACTAAAGGCCCATGGCATAGGAAATGGTATAATAAACTGGATAGAACAATGGCTGATTGACAGAAGACAACGTGTAGTAGTTGATGGGGAGGCTTCAAACTGGAAATCGGTATTGAGTGGGGTACCACAGGGATCAGTATTAGGTCCTATATTATTCTTAATATATATCAACGATTTGGATGATGAAATAACAAGCAAGGTGTTGAAATTTGCGGACGATACAAAAGTGTTTAGAAGGAATAAAAGTGATGGAGATAGACAGCATTTACAAGATGATCTTGACAGGTTGATCAAATGGTCTGAAAAGTGGCAAATGCTGTTCATTTTTGTAGAGATTTCCATTTCATATGCCCATGGTTAAAATCCCCATAATAACACAGTCCCGTTTGCTCACTTCCCTTATTGCGTTTTGTATTTTTTCATTCTCTTCTATGCTTATGTTGTTGTTTGTTTACCGGGGGCTAGGATTGAACATGTAACTGACAGGGTAGAGAAGGTATTGGGACATGGCAAGGGGGGGTCTATACTGGTACATGTAGGAACAAATATTGCAGACAGGGAGGGAACAACTGCGATAGTACAGAAGTATAGATAGTTAGTGAGGAAGCTAAAGAAGACGAGAGTCGAACAGGTTATTTTGTCAGGTATTTTGCCAGTAATGGGAGGAAGGGGGGCAACGTATAGAAACTGCAAGAGGATGGCGATCAATGCACTAGCTGAGCAGATGTGTGAAGAAGAGGGGGTGTGATTCAAAGATTTATGGGGATACTTTGTTGGGAGGGTAGATATGTACATGAGAGATGGCCTCCATCTTAGTGGAAAGGGGGCAGCAGTTTTCTCAGAGAATCTGCTGCAATCTGTTGACAGTGGGACAGGTTGCATCTATTTAAACTAGATTCGCAGGGGGGACTCACAGAAAAGCCTGAAAATGGAGGCATAGATAAAGACAGCACAAATAAATCAACAAATAACAGTCTGGAAAACTCTTCTGAAGCTGGATATAAATGTGTTTGTTTAAATGCAAGGAGTATAGTAAACAAAAGAAATGAACTAAACATTATGGTAGAAGATATTGACCCTCATATAATAGGTATAACCGAATCCTGGACCACCACCGATATATCAGATGCTGAATTGGGACTGACAGGATATATAATGTTTAGAAAAGATAGAATAGGAAGAAAGGGAGGTGGAGTTATTTTATATATTAAAGAATCTATTCAGGCTTATGAAATAAAATTAGAAAGAGAAGCAGATTGCGAAGAAGCTGTTTGGTGTAACATAGTTACAGGAAACTCAACGTTAACAGTTGGGTTAGTTTATCGAAGTCCAAACATAAGCATAGAAGAGAATGAAAAAATACAAAACGCTATAAGGGAAGTAAGCAAACGGGACTGTATTATTATGGGGGATTTTAACCATGGGCATATACAATGGAAATCTCTACAGAGTATGGGGAGAGAGGACCACAAGTTTTTAGTTTTAGTTCAAGATACATGTGCTAGAACCAACCAGGGGTGAGAATGTGTTAGACATAGTTTTGTCCTCACAGAAAGAATTATTTGACAATGTCAAGATATGTGAGCCACTGGGGAGTAGCGATCACAACCAGATACATTTTACCATAAAAGTAAAATCAGAAAGGAATAGCAAAAAGCAGTATAGGAGAAATGTCCACAAAGGAAGGTATAAGGACATGAGGAAATATTTAGCAAAGATAGACTGGAATAAGACACTGAAAAATAAGACGGCAACAGAATGCTGGAATATATTAAAGAGTGAAATTAAGTGCATAATCGATAAATTTGTACCCTTCAAAAAACAAGGAAAACGGTCCAAAAAGAAACACTTATCGAAAGAAGCCATTAGAAAAATTTAGTATAAACAAATGATGTGGAAGTCATGTAGATGTACTGGAAATGATGAAGACTACAACAATTATAAAGAAGCACTTAACCAAGCTACAGCTGAAATTAGAAATTCAAAGAGAAGCTATTAACAACAATTAGCTAGTAATATAAAACATGACAGCAAGAGTTTTTATGCGTATGTTCGAAGCAAACAGAAAGTTCAAGATAAGGTCGGTCCTCTAGAAGATAGTGCTGGAAATATAATATCAGAGGGATTCATAATGGCAGAAGACCTGAATGAGTACTTTAGTTCAGTGTTTACCAGGGAAGATATTAGTTCACTGCCAATACCAGAGGCTAAGTTCAAGGGGGCAGATTCAGACTATTTAGGACAATTAATTGTAACCCCGGAAATGGTAGCTCAGAAAATAAGGGCTATGAAGGATAATAAATCACCTGGAGTGGATGGTATTCCACCCAAACTACTATTGGAAATTGTAGAACAAATTAGCATACCACTTGCAACAGTTTTCAACTTGTCATTAGAAGAGGGAGTGGTTCCTTTAGAATGGAAAGAAGCAAACATTATTCCGTTATTTAAAAAAGGTTCGAGAAACAAGTCAGAGAACTATAGACCAGTGAGTTTAACATCAGTGATTTGTAAATTATTAGAAAGACTAATTAAAGATCACATGGTGGATTTTCTTGTTAAACAAAACTTGATAAACCCATCTCAACATGGTTTTTTTAAAGCGAGGTCATGCTTAACAAATATGTTATGTTTTTTGGAAGACATCACTAAGTGGGTAGATGAGGGATCACCAGTAGATATCGTCTACTTAGATATTCAAAAAGCCATATGGTGGATTTTCTTGTTAAACATAACTTGATAAACCCATCTCAACATGGGTTTCTAAAAGCGAGGTCATGCTTAACAAACATGTTATGTTTTTTGGAAGATATCACTAAGTGGGTAGATGATGGATCACCAGTAGATATCATCTACTTAGATTTTCAAAAAGCTTTTGACAAAGTACCACATCAAAGATTACTGCTTAAACTAAAGGCCCATGGCATAGGAAATGGTATAATAAACTGGATAGAACAATGGCTGATTGACAGAAGACAACGTGTAGTAGTTGATGGGGAGGCTTCAAACTGGAAATCGGTATTGAGTTGTACCACAGGGATCAGTATTAGGTCCTATATTATTCTTAATATACATCAACGATTTGGATGATGAAATAACAAGCAAGGTGTTGAAATTTGCGGATGATACAAAAGTGTTTAGAAGGATTAAAAGTGATGGAGATAGACAGCATTTACAAGATGATCTTGACAGTTTGATCAAATGGTCTGAAAAGTGGCAAATGATGTTAAATTTTGGGAAATGTAAATGCCTCCACATAGGACATGGGAACGAAGAGGTAGAATATACAATGGGGGGTATTGTACTAAGTACTACTGTAAAAGAAAAGGACTTAGGGTTAACCGTTAGTGCTGATATGAAGATTTCAGAGCAGTGCGGAATTGCAGCTTAAAAGGGAAATCAAACCCTTGGATTAATTAGGCGAAACATAACGTATAAGGAAAAAGAGCTAATAATACCGCTGTACAAAACAATAGTTAGGCCTCATTTAGAATATTGTATTCAAGCGTGGAGGCCATATCGCAGGAAGGACATAGATATGCTAGAAAGAGTGCAGAGGAGAGCAACTAAAATGATACCAAATCTGAGGGATCTTAGTTATGAAATACGCCTAAAAAAATGCGGTTTAACAACACTAGAGACCAGCAGATTGAGAGGAGATCAGATAGAAGTGTTTAAAATATTGAAGGGTTATGAAAATATTGATAAAAATATGTTTTTCTCAGTTAAGAAAGGTAGAAGGACTAGAGGACATGATCTTGCATTAGCAAAGGAGCAGAGTAGATTGGATATAAGAAAGTTTTCATTTTCACAAAGGACTGTAAATGAATGGAACAGATTACCTGTTGATTGTGTGGGTGCTAGTAGCGTGAATATGTTTAACAATAAAATCGACACATACCTCAGACGGGCGGGATACACATAGATAAAAAGGTCGGACTCTCGATAAGCCAAGGGCTTCCTTGTCCACCTGCTACCTAGAGTTAATTCTCTGGGTGGCAATCTTGTTAAATGTTTGGACTTCGATAAACTAATCCAACCGTTAACATTGAGTTTCCTGTAACTATGTTACACCAAACAGCTTCTTCGCAATCTGCTTCTCTGTCTAATTGTATTTCATAAGCTTGGATAGATCCTTTAATATATAAAATAATTCCACCTCCCTTTCTTCCTATTCTATCTTTCCTAAACATTACATATTCTGTCAGTCCCAATTCGGCATCTGTTATATCGGTGGTTGCCCATGATTTGGTTATACCTATTATGTGAGGGTCAATATCTTCTATCATAATGTTTAGTTCATTTCTTTTGTTTACTATACTCCTTGCATTTAAACAAACACATTTATATCCAGCTTCAGAACAGTTTTCCAGACTGTTCTTTGCTGAATAATTGTTACTGTCTTTATCTATGCCTCCAGTTTCAGGCTTCTCTGCGAGTCCCCCCTGCGAATTTAGTTTAAATAGATGCAACCAGTCCCACTGTCAACAGACCGCAGCAGATTCTTTGAGAATACTGCTGCCCCCTTTCCACTTAGATGGAGGCCATCTCTCATGTACATACCTTCTCTCCCAACAAAGTACCCCCATAAATCTATGAATCCCACGCACTCTTCTTCACACATCTGCTCAACTAGTGCGTTGATCGCCATCCTCTTACAGTTTCTGTATGTTGCCCCCCTCCTTCACACCGGTCACCTTCCCTCCTCTCTTTCTCCTTTCTTCAGTCTCCGTGTCACAACTCTGCTCCTTCTGTGTTGTAGAATTCTCAACTCTCTCCGCGTCATCCCTCTCTGCTCCATCTATTTCTATGTTGAGTCTCACCTCCATCCCCTTCACTATATCCGTCAACTTACACACCTCCTTCATCAGACATTCCACCCTCAAACACCCCATACACCGAAAGGTGAAACCGTCGTCTTTGGTCTTTGCCCATGATTTTGGATAGCCAGACAAAGCAAAATCCACCCAGCTCTGGCAGTCGTTGCAAACTAAGTGTCGTTTTGCCATGGGCGAACGGGTCATTATATATTGGGATTCCCAGAAGTCGTTTATCCGTTTTCAAATTGGGGCGGGTATTTGCGCTGTTCTTACGGGTGACGCTGTCGCGACCGGCGAAGTCAATTACTAGTTTGACTCGGCTAACTTCCGCACTTCGGGTAGGGGATCAGCCAGGGCTAGTTTTGCATGGCAAACAACCCTGGCTTGCGAGGATGGTACGCGGTAGCTGTAGGGAGGACTGGTGGTGGTGGGGGGGGGGGGAGGGGGTGATGAAGGCACTGGCGAAGGCACGATTTTGTATTGGAGGGGGCCATCCGGCATCCAAGCAAGCAATGAGTAGCGGGATATGACATATATATATATATATGTATGTAAATAATAAAACACACACATACACACACACACACACACACACACACACACACACACACACACACACACACACACACACACACACACACACGCAGACACCACACTACACCATTGCAATTTTAGGAAACGGAACTTGAAAATGACATCGGACGACGAGGGGGGTGGAGTTGGAGATTTACGCGGTGACGTCGCAGATTTTTGCCGGAGTCCCACTGAACCTGTGGATACTGTCGGACATCAGAACATGGGGTGGGGTGGTGGGGGTGCTGTTGATTATCTTAATCGAGTGGAATTAGTTTCCGTCAAGCGGAACTCTTTTGTACCCATCGCAAGCCCCAGCACACAGGCCTGGTATTATCGGAGTCAAGACAGTTAATCTTCCTGTTACGAACGTACGACCTACTCAATTGTAATTAATAATTGTTGATGAAAACCGTTTGATGTTAACTAACAACAATTGTGTAGGAATATAGAAGGCTTAATGATGCATGCATTCGTACTGGAATTGTGCATTGTGTGAAGGGTTTATTTGGCGGAGTGATTTTTTACAGTAACATATGGTTATTTGTTTAAGTATTGTTGACGTTGTGCACGCATGCATCTTAAAAGAACTGGAGGTGTGTGCCTTTGTCATGTTTTACGACATTTCAGTGGCATGATGCCAGTGAAGAAGTGTCAGTATTTTTTTAAGATCCAGTTTTTTTATAAGCAGAAAAAACAAATTATTCAACAGAGAGTTCAACTTGAATATATGCGGATGCAGACAACATATTTCACACACACGCACGCACGCACGCACGCACGCGCGCACACACACGCACACACACACCCATCCACAAACACACACACACACACATTCTCTCTCTCTTTCTCTCTCTTTTTCGCTCTCTTCTCTCTAGTCGCCCATAAAAAAATAGCAGGCGAGATCCATTTGAGAATAACATGGCGCGCCGCCTAGTGAATAAGACTATTCTTTCTTCGCCTTCGAGTTTTTCCATCGACAGCGTCGCTTCACGCAGCGGCAGCAGCAGCGACACGCCAGAACGACGGAGACGAGCACGACCAAAACGAAGGCTACGATGTCAAGCATGAAGAGTTTCCACATCGGCATGTCAACGAAGGTTGGCCTCAGGTGCGCGCCACCGAAGCGTAGAATGTGTTCGATCCAGAACGTGAACGTCTCCTGAGCCGACGGCAAACTACGGATGATCGCAGAACACCTCGCGATAGTCTCGCGGTATCTCGCGTCAGCGCCGAGCATACTGTCGATGGTGTGCCTCAGTTCTTCGGCGGTGAAGTTATACGGATCGAGCATGAGGCCGAAGCCTTTTTCTTTCGCCACTTTCCCGTTGTATTTCTGGTCCCCAAACAGCGGCATGGTCAACAATGGCACGCTGTGGTAGAGGGCTTCCAGCTGACCGTTAACTCCGCCATGTGTTATGAAGAGCACTGTCTTCGCGTGGCCGAGAAGGTCATTCTGCGGCAGCCATGCGGCGATCCAAACATTCGGCGGAACGTCGTCGAATTTGCCAGTGAGCCTCATCACAACCCTCTGTTTGACAGCCCTCAGTCCGGCGAACAGCTTAGCGATGATATCGGGCGTCAGCTTGCTTACTACCGAGCCGAACGTCAGCACAATGACTCCGGCCTCGCCAGAGCCTTGCACGAACCGCTCGAGGTCTTCCGGTAGTGGACGTGACGGTCGAACTCCAAAGCCGCCAATGAACTGGTAATGCGGAGTTTGCATTCTTGGATAGTCGAGACAGAAGGTCTCTCTATTTATGAGGAACAACTCCGAGCGTCGAAACAGCTTGTCAAAGGTAGTTGCGTCTCTGTTAGGGATGTACCTCGCAATTAGCTCGTCAGCTACACCATAGCGTGGATTTAAGATGCTCCCCACAAGGTACATGCCCAGACTGGCCAACCGCTCGAGGAACGTCGGATCGCTCGTGAGACTGATCATACCCACCAAACCCTCCCCGGCTGGCGATGTTGGGATCCCGGCCGACCAGCCATCATGTCTTGGCGTCAGCGTCGCGTACGGCACGCCCAGGCGGTAAGGGATCATGTAGCCGCAGCGGAAGAAGTCCATGCCATCGACGATAGCCAGATCGAACTTGGCTTGCTCCAGCTCGTGCACAAGTGAGCGGTTCTCGAGCACGTTGACGCACCATTCCGTTGTCCACGCGGTCACCTTCACCAGGAGGTTGCGCAGCACCAGAAGTTTGTATGAAGACGTCTGTGCATCGAAGAGCTCAGACTCGAACTCGGACTCTTTCTCGCTGACATTGTGAAACTGTGTGAAGTAGTGGAAGTTCCCTTTGATCATCACCTCCTCGTATGTGGGCTCGACCTAGTGCAAAGGAAAGAGAACTAAACAAGTACAATACTTCTAAACCAAGGTTAAGATACGATGTGTTTATATATATATATATATATTGATGTGTGTGTATGTGTGTGTGTTTGTGTGTGTGTGTGTGTGTGTGTGTGTGTGCGTGCGTGCGTGCGTGCGTATGTGTGTGAAACTCAACTGATGCGTATTCAGTTCACTGGAGCCACTTCTAGAACGGTCAACCTATACACGCTCTACCGCCCGACATCATCGGCTAAGACTCCCAGGCCGATGGCGGAGTTCTACCTGGAACTACAACACCTGTTCCGAGAGGTGTCGACATGTGTAACACTAACGTGCATTGTTGGTGACTTCAACATCAGCTACGACGTCGAGACAGAGATCGCAACCATCCATCCGTGTCAATTTGTTATTGTAGTATTCTTCATGTACAATGTCTAAACACTGTCACGACTTTTCATTGTTCAGTGTACAAAGCTCAGTGATCGCCCATGATACGTCTACACTACAGTCTGAGGTTATTCAATTGTGTCAAAGTTACTACTAGTGTTTTTTGTAGTGATAGTGCAGCTATTTTTACTCTTGGGACCAACAACATTAAATAGGCCTAGACTAAATAGTTATTAACAGTAGGCCATAACCATAGGCTAGCGCAAATGTTTATGGAATTTTTATATATGATGGCTGTTGGTATAATTGTGTAGATGGCAGTAGAGGTTCGTAGAGGTACCCATCTAAAATCAAGACTTTGTAGAAGATAGTGATTTCAAATTCAAATTAATTTATTTCTGTATACCTTATACAGTTGTTAGAGGATACATGATTTCCTGATGGGCTGCAGGCTACACTATCGCCATCTATAAGGGAAGTGCAGAACTATAACATTCTGTATGGCTGCCGGCAGACAGAAATAAAATTTTCTCCATCTACTTCCCCTTTAATTGATTTAATTTTAATTTAACACCCTCTGTTTTGCAGAAAATATTACCAAGTGAGTATTATGACCACCTTTGTAATTTCGAACCAAGAGAAAATGGTTTCCAGGCAGAAATCCGATTATCTCTTCATGACGAAGAAATGGATTGAAGCCTACCAAAATTCCAGCGAAGAAACGTTCAGAGTGGAAGCCACAAAACCATCCAATGGTTGGGTCAACAAGATGAAAGTGTTTTATCGTTGCCAGCATAAAACCCTCCCTAGGTCAGAGACTGTTAGAAGATCACCAAAGAACACAAACTGTCAAGCTCGCATGGTTGTGACAGTAAAACAGTCTGGAAAACGCCGTAGTAGGTAAGTGTGGCATATAAATGTTGTTGATTTGTTAGTTGTGATTTTACAGTACTTCAGTTGAATTGGATAGTGTGAATGACTTACATGAGCCATAGGCTTAGGTGCCCTGTTATTGATAATATCACCTTCTCTTGGGAAATTGCACTATAGTACAGAAAACATACCTAAATAATGTTTTGGGAATATTGGAACACTGGAAAGTCAATGGAGGGAGACATTTGGATGAAGACAAGCGACTGAAGCAGAAGTAACGGTAAAACAGAAAAGATGGGACCAGATAAACAGAAGTCCCTGTATGATAATTTCCGAAAAAAATAGATTTCAGTGTCCCTTTCAGCTAGCTGCTTGAGACACTTCATAGGATTCATTTATTTTCCTTTATTGATTTTAATTTCAAAGGCTTGAAAGAAAAGTTTTCAGGTGCAAAATATTCGCAACATTATTTCCGGTAAATTCTGCACAGTATTCTCACCCGAATCTTTTTTTACCCTTACAGGGCCAAATGCAATTTTTTTTCCGATGTTTCCAATGGTTGTGAGATTAGAGCACCCCCATAACCATCTGGTTGAGACTGCCGACACCATGAAGTTTCGAGATGTAACAGAAGATACAATCAGCAAATTCAGAGACATATTTGTTTGGTGACGATTATGTCTATGAAGCTGCCGACCGAGCCAATTGCCCAGACTTACAGTTCTGTTACAAGTGAGGACAAAGGTTTGGCTGAGATTGGCTAAGGGATTTGAAATTTATTTCAACCCTGTGTGAAATATTTTACTTTCTATTGGTCTGATTCAAAGAAATTGATATTTGGTGAAATATCAATCTGTCAGTTGAATGATGGTTCCAAGGTCTCAAGCAGTTGGGTTAATATTGCTTTGCTTATAAATCATGTGCATATACGTGTATAGTGTCATATATATTGGTAACAAGTGATGCCACATTATCCAAAAGCTAGCAAATGTTTCTCTAATAATCATATATGGATAAAACTATATGTTTGTGAAGTTTCCTGTTTTTTACGGCTATTTCAAAATGATGTATTTTTAAAATGTCACGCTAAAAGTGTAACACTCTTGACAATTTTACACTCTAATTTTCCAATAATTGTTTTAATATCCAATGCAGCAACTTGAAATTTTGCACGAATAAAGACTGACATCAGATCTTCTATTGATGATATCATGCACATCTGAAAGTGCATTATCAGATTCAGTGTCAGAGAAAGTATACAAATTATCAAAATGAGCAATTTTTGGACCCAGGCCATAACAGGCCCAAAAGAGGGTCAACGGTTACAATAACTCTGTATCGACTTCATTTCTATGGACATGTTACATACATCGCGAAACAACAATTTCTTCCCATCAAAATGATATATCACTTGGAGGTTTCAGTTGATGGAGTTTGTGTGGAGCGGCGACCAAACAGTGTCACCATGAAGCGATAGTTCGAAATTGCACCATCCCGCAAACGTTATACAATACCATTGGTGGCTTAATTTATAGTCTATCTACGTTACCTACTTACTCATGACCATGTGATATATATTTTGAAAGCCTACTGTCTCCCTTTGAATACAGGATACCACGGGAGCTACCAAGTGGTTCAGCAAGTGTGGAATGAAGGTCAAGCAAGGTCATCACCAATGATGAGTGTTCAAAACTGCGCCATTCCGCAAACGTTGTACAATTACAATGTTTGTATAATTATCTACTTTGTCTACCTACACTTGGCCATGTTATACACATATGCGTATTGTATCCCCGTCAACGTGATTGGCGTGACATTGTAAAGTGGTGGTCTAACTGCGGAGTGAATGTTGAACAAGGTCACCATCAAAAGATACATGCATTTTTGAAATTGTGCCATTCCGCAGATTGCAGGTGATGTTATTCTTCTGCGACATTTGTGCATCACCCATCGGATGAGAAAATAGATGGTGGTGGATGCCACCCTCAATTTTGAATTTGAATGTCATTTTCAGGGTCACAAACTCAATCTTGTGTCAAAATATTTATATTAATTAACTGATATGTTCTTGTGCACAAGGCAGCCTCTTCACATCCTATGACCGCTCCCAGCCATCTGGAGTGGGCATCTGCTGATGAGCCAGTTGACTGGTCAACCAAATTAAAGCTTGTTACGCTCTGCGCTCTGAATACTGCTAAAGAGCATCCGGCGTTATTGGAATATCTTAGTGATATTATTCCTTTGACAGAATATCTTTTTCATAGCCTCGGTAACGGACACCACACATGCTGCAACTCTATTTACAGAGGGCAAAGTGTCGCGAATCTAGATCCAAATGGATGTGTGAATGCTGTGGTTCCTTCGTGGTATGAAATTTGGGTTTCCCAAGCTATTGACAACTGGCAAGGACATGGGCAAATCATGATGGATGCCGTTGCCATTATGGTGAATCACGTTATTGCCTGTCCCAAAGCCTATCCAAATGTACGCAGCTGTATATAAACTTAACAAACTCCTAACGATCGGAAACACATTGCGAATCATGCATGGCTTTGATTCCTTTTCCACAAAGCACGTTGCACAAGGCTCAACAGTTGCGTGCCTGGTTCTCCAATGTCTTACTGGGTGTAATATGCCATAGTTGCACCTGGTGACGACGACTGAGGTGTCTGAAGTGTCAAACACTTCTAACATCGCGATGAAGGTATTTCCAGTTTATTGGCACATTGTTGTCCAATGTAACTTTCCTCAGAATCCCGTTACCAGGGTCTCTCTTGTGGATTAGTTGATCCTGCTGGCGAGGTACGTGTCCCGGTCGACGCCAATATTGTTGGAGTGATTTAAGAGCTTCATGATGTGCGGAACGAAAATGTCTGCATACTCATCAAACGTGGTGATGTTGGTTGATGCATCTTTTGACGGTGATGTTGGTTGATGCATCTTTTGACGGTAATGCTTGTTGATGCATATTTTGACAGTGACCTTTAACCTTCGCTTTCAACCTTCACTCCTCACTTAGACCACCACTTTACGACTCTATGCCTCATTTTGACGGGGATACAGTACAGATATAGATGTATAACATGGCCTAGAGTAGGTAAACAAAGTAGATATGCAAACATGGTAATTGCACAACGTCTGCGGAATAGCGCAATTTTGAACATTCATCATTTGGTGGTGTCTTTGCTTGACCTTCACTCTACACTTACTGCACCACTTGATAGCTCCCCATGGTATCCCGTATTTACCAGCAGATAGTAGGATGGGCGTAATTTCGAACATATATTACTTGACGGTTATACTGTTTGATCGTCGCTCCGCACAAACACCATCAACTGACACCTCCAAGTCATATCACATTTATTTTTACGAAAAGAAATTGTTCTTTCACAACGTATATAACATGTCCATAGAAATGAAGCAGATACAGAGATATTGTAACTTTATGAAGTGTGCCATATCGCAGAAGTTCGAATATTCATAATTTCACGGTGACTTTGTTTGACCTTAGCTCCACACTTACTAATCCGGGTAACAGCTCCATGCCATATCTCATTGTGACGGGGAGACAATAAGCTTTCCAGAAAATATATGACACACCCATTTTGTTTTAAAATAAAGTATATATGCAATCATTATAATTTTTAAACGGAAGCGCACACTTTCGAAAATTTATCATTTGACGGTGACCTTGTTTGACCTTGGTGTCACGCTTACTGCATCACTTGGCAGTTCTAAGACAGACCTCGTTGTGATGGTGATATCTTGGGCTTTCAAATTATATATCAGTTGCGCATTTTCACGTAAGGGGAGGGGGGCATTTAAGTTGGTGCGTTAGGCAGTACATACCGCTTGTCTGTTAAGGCGATACACACGAAAAGCGCGAGGTTATATTGGTCAGGGCTAATTTGCATATTCATGTGACAAATTTGCATACCATGATTTGTTCACTGACGTAATGATAACAAGAGACCATGAAAACATGCGCTTGGACAACTTATTTTGATTGTTTTGGATGTTTACTATTCGATATATTCAGGAAAACAGTATTTATTCTAATGGCGATGACTAATTTGCATATTAACGGCTTTATAAAAAAACGCTCAAGGATGATTGACCTGGAGGTGTAGAAGGTCACGAAAATAAAAAAATACATCGTGCGGACCCTAATGCATGCTTCACTGGCTAACGTCCGGACTAAAATACAATCCGTTGCGATGTAGTTGCAGAAACTACGGACTTGAGTGTACTTCTGTGTGTGTGCGTTGTGTGTCAAATTGAAACTAACATCCTCGTGGAAGCTCTCAACGACAGCAGTGTTTGAACATATCATGTACCAGTAAATAATACTACATGTTAAGCAATAATAAAGATGTACGCACACACCTCACTGCAATTTGTTTACAGCGTATGGTTTGGGTGAAGATAACTGATATTGGAATAAGTACCTGAGTTAAAATATCAACCAAATACAAAACATACTAACATATTCATGGAAACGGTGTTACTATTTAGAAACAGTAGCTAAGGATATAAACTGTGTTGAAATAAACAAGTTTATGACTATATATGTAAGCAAAATTCGGTTGATCGCAAAGCTGCTCCCCATGGCGTCTAAAATTCGGGTTTTACTGTGTTTAGAAATTGTTTTTCCTGTTATTACTAAATGGAATTAAATTTGATGTATATCGTTGTATTAATCTATCCATAACCCTTCCAATGGTGTACATCATGTGTACAAATTGCGCAACTTAAATAAGTCCTTTCCCTAGATTTTACTATGACAAAAGTGACCGGCAGCGACTTTCAACCACTTGTCATTATCGTCAGAAATTAAAATGTTCCAACACGTGAATTTCTATGGACTTTTTTTCTAACAATACAGATATATATCGTGCTAACTAAAAACGTCACAATGATTGCTATTACAATCTGTTTGAGGCTACACCATAGATTGACTGGACTACGAAAATCGGGGTACATGTAAATTGCGATAATTTGTAAATGTATTTAGAATATGATTCTGACCGTAATATCCATTGCAATGACACATGTTCAGGACCGTTACACAGCTAAATGCATTTCCTTTGCAATGATGTACATCACCTTTATGGTATTCTCACAGAAAATAAGTTATACAACATGAATTACGTATACCCTCATAAATTTCAATGAGACCTACGACCACTTAGCAATATGTGAAAATGACAATGTTCCACCAAGTGGATTTTGGTGGACTTTTATCTGGTAACAAAAACATACAGTAGAATCTAAATATGCCACACAACATACTATTGTAATTTGTTTGAGGTTGAACCATAGATTGACTGGACTAATAATGGTTTCGGTGCAGCACATACATGTTACTTATGATATTTTCAAATTCATTTCAGATTATACCGAAAGATATTTGATAAAGCGTATGGTGCGCCAGTGGGGAGAAAATACTACAAGACATGGAGGATGAATTTTAGTCTTGGGAGAGGAATGTCGAAAGATTGCCCAAATCAATGACACATTTGTGATAGCCTTGTGTACGCCGTTGATGAAAAGAGCGCACAAGAACCACGTGATCTCGTGTTTATTGATGCCTCTGGAGGTATGGACCGCTATGATTGTAGGATAGTTATGGTACTTACCCAAAACTCTTGTGGAGGCTTGCCACTTGGATGACTAATAACAACATCAGAATCAAGAGAGGATATTACTCTCGACATGCTGGTCCATAAAATATCCACTGTAGTTCTATTGTCCACCTATTGTTCAGGGAACATTTTCGGACCACCCTGTAGACACTTTAAACCATTTAAAATATATAAAAATCAAACTGACGAGTTATTGGTTTACGGTAATATTCATTGTTTAATTGGTTTCAAGCTGCGATGTTGTACTCTGCAAATCACAAGACTAGTCTTATACATCAAACAACTGTCGTTGAACCATTTTATTTTTATTTTTATTATTCATTGTTCTTGTAAATTGTATGTTTGAATTGATTAAATTGTTAAACTGATTGAAAAGGTATTCTTTTAGTCGTTGGCTACGGATTCCTTAATGTATTACCAAAATACAGTAACATCAGTCAGGGGCAGTCCCTGCGTCCCTAATAGTGGATACCTCTGCTGCCAGGAGGACCCTCAAATTGAGGACACCAGTCCCAAATTGGTATAAATGTTACCTCTGTAATCAGAACACCTTTCAATTAAGGACAGCTTTTCCAGTCCCAAAGGTGTCCTTAACAGAGATGTTCTACTATAATTATTATGTAATTAATTTATGTATTAATTCTACTGTAATTGTTATAAAAAAAAAATAATAAGGCCCTATGGAACCTAGAACCGTAGTCAATGAAGTTTTAGAAATTGTGAGTGGCATATAATGTAAGAAATTATTTTATAATGTAATTGATAAGAAAAAAGAAGAAACAAACTACCCGAAGGGGATTCGAACACACGAACCTAAGTGCGCGTGTGACGTCACGAGCAATCTGATTGGTTGAAATTGCAGTAATGGCAAACCTGTTTGAGAAAACAATTCCTGCAACTACTGGACTCACACAGCGTCACTCAACCCGTCACAGAGCCTACACAATCTGCAGGCCTCACGTTGGACTTTGTGATAACACCGAAAAATGACAAACTCGCCACTTCTGTTGACGTTATTCCGATGTCTATATCAGATCACCACGTGGTGCGCTACGTCATGAGCATCCAAAGGCCAGCTAAGACATCGACACATATAGTAAAACGCAATTACCGCTCGTTTGACACCAATTCTTTCAACAATGACATTCGATCTACTTGTGAGTCACTATCAGCCATGGTGTCAACATCAAACGCAGAGGAACTCGTCACTGGCTAGAACGCTTCACTAAGAACATGTATTAACAACATGCGCCAGGGCGACGGACTGCCATGCGGGGTGATAAACCAAACCCGAGTTACAATGGCAACATCGACGCCGCGAGGAGACAATGGCGAAAGAACGAGTCGCTGTGGCGACGCACAAATCTTAAGATTCGTCGACAAATGATGCACGCGATGAGTACAACAAGCTCATTATCCTCTCGAAAACTAACTGCTATCGAGATAAACTTCAGAAAGCTGATAACAAAAACATGTTCAACATCGTGAAATCGCTGAGTGGGACGCCATCACGTTCGTATCCCGAATATGATTCCGTCGTTGCCTGTTGCGATTCATTTTCGGACTAGTTTAACAACAAGGTAGCTGAAATTGGACTCAGTTTACATTACTACAGAACGCCGCCGCTTGCCTTATTACTCGACAGGCTCGTTGTGAAAGTGCGACCCCTATTCTTCGCCAACTGCACTGGCTACCTATTCAACAGCGCATTACACTCAAGATGGCTGTGCTTACTACGTTCAAGACGCTGCACAAAGACCTCTCGCTTGTCTACTTGCAAAAGCTTGTGCGTGTCTACATGCAAGCCAGACGTCTTCGGTCTGCTGACTCCAACTCCATAAAATGGACGGAAATACGTAAAATATAAAATGGGGGGTACTGTTCTAAGTACTACTGTAAAAGAAAAGGATTTAGGGTTAACCATTAGTGCTGATATGAAGGTTTCAGAGCAGTGCGGAATTGCAGCGTCAAAGGGAAATCAAATTCTTGGATTAATTAGGCGAAATATAGCGTATAAGAAAAAAGAATTCATAGTACCGCTGTACAAAACAATAGTGAGGCCTCATTTAGAATATTGTATACAAGCATGGAGGCCATATCGCAAGAAGGACATAGATATGCTAGAAAGAGTACAGAGGAGAGCGACTAAAATGATACCAAATCTGAGGGATCTTAGTTACGAAATACGCCTAAAAGAATGTGGTTTAACAACACTAGAGACCAGGAGATTGAGAGGAGATCACATAGAAGTGTTTAAAATATTGAATGGTTATGAAAATATTGATAGAAACATTTTTTTCTCAGTTAAGAAAGATAGAAGGACCAGAGGACATGAAGCTACATTAGTAAAGGAGCAGTGTAGATTATATATAAGAAAGTTCTCATTCTCACAAAGGACTCTAAATGAATGGAACATATTATCTCCTGATTGTGTTGGTGCTAATAGCGTGAATATGTTTAAAAATAAAATCGACACACACCTTAAAAAGGCGGGATACATGTACATAAAAAGTATTGGACTCTCGATAAGCCAAAAGGCTTCCTTGTCTAACTGCCATCCAGAGTAATTTTCTGGTTGGCAATCTTGTTAAATCTTGTTAAACGCTCTAGTTGTCCCGAGAACATACAGCAGATTTTTTTATTAAAATAATACTAATAATATGATCTTAATTATTTTATTTTATTATATGATATTTTATATGACATTCTTTTCCTACTTTACTATAATTATTGTCTTAATGACTATTATTATTAGCTCATTTTATCTATGATATAACCGCTATTATTTTTATTCAAATGCATTATTTTTAACATACATTTGTATAACAACACTTTCGGTCGTTGTCGGTCACAGCGCTCTCGGTAAACACAAAATGAGGTCTGAGATCTCCCGTAACGAATAGGTTTGCTTAGCGTAGCCACACCCCCTCGGAGACGACAAAAGGCCATACGCGGTAGCTGTAGAGGGACTGGTGGTGGTGGTTGGGGGGGGGGGTAGTGAGGACACTGGCGAAGGCAGGATTTTGTATTGGAGGGGGCCATCCGGCATCCAAACAAGCAATGAGTAGCGGGATATGACATATATATATATATATCTACATATACATGTATACATACACACGCGCGCGCGCGCACACACACATATACACACACAAACTCCAGACACATATCCTATAAAATGGACAGAAATACGTTGATTTAGTTGGTACTTCTCCCCACTTGCTGTCTTCCCCAGTCTTGGTTTTGGGAACCAGCTTCGCGCGTCCAACATCAAAGAACAAGTCAAGGTGATTATGACCCGTCCGGTCGTCCTTATGATCCAGTGGGGTTATTGCGATTGGCCCAAACGCATAAATGTGAAAAGGTCGTCAATTGGTCGGATAACGTGCCAACCGATAAAAAAACATTTCGCTGGGTCGATATGAGGATATCATTACAAATTTGTAAATAGCACAGGCACATAGTCCAACTACGTATATGAATAGTTAGAACACCAGATCACAATGATTCAACTATATACTATTCTGTATTTGATGAATTGTTGAATGTGTATATGCCCTCTCCTAAGTTTGAGACCATTTTAACAATTAGTATTATTACCAATACTATTATTAATGTTTACGTACGAGCATGTACACTTCGTGGCCAGCCTTCCGCAGTGCTTCGCCCCCTTGCATGAAGTACATCACAGTACTGCGGTGTGCTGCCGGCAACATGAGAATGCGACTAGCATTTGTGATGTCACATATGAGCAG
>OZ023216.1:4325286-4365286 GCA_963995525.1 Escarpia spicata
TGTATTATTCTTGAGTACGGCTCTGTGCGCCGTGCTTAGCTTATATTTGATTCACACAGTTGTCTGCTGCACTAAAGGCTAAGCACATGCCTTCACGACTGTTTACTGTGGCCAGTCACCCGTGACGCGCCTCGATTCAAAAGCCTAACGTCGGTATATTTCAGATATCACAAAGTTGGTCCCCGCGTCTAGGTGGGAACGTGTTTCGGCATAGTTGCTGCATGAGATCGTATCTTTAGTTGTCGGAATTCCAGTCGAGCTGTGCGGCTTGATTTCCCAGGACAGGAGAGGATACAGGGGACTATGTCGGGCGTTACAAGACATGCACCGGACCCTGCTGTCAGAGCTGGTCGAACGGTTGACCCAAAGCCGGACCGACCATTTTGAGCGGGGCGATCGCCTACTTTGTTTATTCGACTGACCTCAAGTGGATATACCCTATACATATACCGCCAGGTAAGGTTATCCGGATCGGCGTTTGCAACAAACGGTGGCAGAAAACGCGGTGATATCTGACACCGATGTTCGCCGATGTCACGAGCCGAAAAACATTTCACCGTGCTGTTTAAACTACATGGATTTGTGTGACAGCACACTGGTGATCGGCGCGTGACCTAATTTATTGACGTGCGACGCCGAAACAGTGGCGATCGGGGAAGGCCGACACTTGAGCAACAGTGTCAACATTTTTCGAGGGTGCCGCTCGTGACTCTCGGTAAACAAGCCCCAACCGATCGCTATAGATGTCACGTCGTTTCCACGAGAAATATCGTCTAAAGCGCTATCGTTTCCTGAACACCATAGTTCGATTGTGTAACGCGAACGCCACTGGGACAGAATCGTCGGTGCAAAACCACTGGACCGTGACGCAGTTCGTCGAGAGAAAGTTAGCATAATGGTTGTGACATTACAGACACAGTGACAACACGTATTGATAGCTGATGAGAGCTACAGTGCATCGAGAGAGCTATTGATAGTCTACCGGTAGCTACTCGCCAAAACGAGTTGAATCAACACGACGAACGTAAATACGTTTCGTTTAACACAGGGTTGTCGTTTAACACAGAATTATCACCAATATGGCGGGCGTCACGTATGTTAACTCAGCAATTCTGGATACAAAATGGCATTACCGCATTTCAATGCGCAGCCACTCGTGCACGGTGCGGAGTCACTGATACGTTGTGATTTCTGCTCGTCGAATTATCCCGAGATGTCTCATTCATATTGATTTTGTAAGTGTAAGTTATATCGTCTGGTTCTGGGCGCCATAACAAACACACACTAAGTCTTTATCGTCAACACACTTTCCTGCTGTTTATAACAAAACAGCAGCTGCATGCACTGAATCACGTGAGTCATGGAACAAATCAGTTGTTACACAAACGGTGACAAACTGCGGGTAGGAAGCTTCACACCTAAAAATCAACTGATAGAAAGGTGTGATAGCAATGATTGGTAACAATGGCTGACGTGATCACACACTTCGAGATCACGTTTGACTGTGGCGAGAGTTGCTATAAGGAAGGGGACACCATAACAGGCGAAGTGGCGGTCGATCTCAAGGAAGACATGGTTATTGAACGTATGTATTAGGGGTCATGCCCCAGTTAGACTTCCTGTATCGTTACGAAAAAACGGCAGTGTGCTTTTGAGAAATGATTTTTTTTACCAAATAACCATGCTCTGACATAAGTGCATTTGAGTAGGCAGATTTCCAGGAGTGATTGTAGAAACTGTTGACAGTAACATTTTGTATTTTTAGCTGATTTTACTAAGCAGAAGGATATTTGGAAGCAATTTGGATATTTGACCCTTTAGCCGGAGTACTTGCCTGCATCCATTCGTAAATATTGACAGGCATTTTCCGAGAGCTAGGAATATCTAATTTTGACTAAACTCGACCAGCATGTCAATGAGATGATGATGACAGCAGGTAAGAAGTTTAAGAATTTGTGTAGGTCACCTTTTCTTATAATAAAACAAAATGCTAACATGGCAACCAATGGACAACTAACTGTAGACTGACCACGTCACTTTTTTGGTTAGCAAATATAACTAATTTATTGCTTTTTTGAAGTGGTATGAGATCTGTTAAGAAACTGTTTTACGTAATGATTGCATGGAAAGGAAACTATTTATTTATTGCGAATGTCTTTCGGATGTGTGTGTGAAGCAACCAACAACATCGCTCTTCGCTTCTTTGTTGAGGCTCGCCACAAAATACCTTCATAATCACCAAAAACATCAAATTCCATCCAAAACGCACCAAAACTCCAGTAACCTTCTCAGTTCGACGTCAGGCGAACTGAGAAGAGTAGGTATTGGTGACGTCAGGCGAACTGAGAAGAGTAGGTATTGGTGACGTCAGGCGAACTGAGAAGAGTAGGTATTGGTGACGTCAAGCGAACTGAGAAGAGTAGGTATTGGTGACGTCAGGCGAACTGAGAAGAGTAGGTATTGGTGACGTCAGGCGAACTGAGAAGAGTAGGTATTGGTGACGTCAGGCGAACTGAGAAGAGTAGGTATTGGTGACGTCAGGCGAACTGAGAAGAGTAGATATTGGTGACCTCAGGCGAACTGAGAAGAGTAGGTATTGGTGACGTCAGGCGAACTGAGAAGAGTAGGTATTGGTGACGTCAGGCGAACTGAGAAGAGTAGGTATTGGTGACGTCAGGCGAACTGAGAAGAGTAGGTATTGGTGACGTCAGGCGAACTGAGAAGAGTAGGTATTGGTGACGTCAAGCGAACTGAGAAGAGTAGGTATTGGTGACCTCAGGCGAACTGAGAAGAGTAGGTATTGGTGACGTCAGGCGAACTGAGAAGAGTAGGTATTGGTGACGTCAGGCGAACTGAGAAGAGTAGGTATTGGTGACGTCAGGCGAACTGAGAAGAGTAGGTTTTGGTGACGTCAGGCGAACTGAGAAGAGTAGGCATTGGTGACGTCAGACGAACTGCGAAGAGTAGGTATTGGTGACGTCAGGTTTTGTTATCACAATGGCGCTGTTCGTGCAATTTAAATTGTTTTCAACAAGGCTATTCTTGTAAACTGCTGACATAATATTCTTGGTTATAGTTGTGAATGATTAGTTTTTTATTAACTCTTTTAGAAGCACATCGCCGCTGAACGCCCTTTGGTTCTCTTAAAATAATAATATTAAAGTGTTGGGGTGTACGTTCAGAGAGCTTATGACGCCAAAAGGAAACTGTCTGATTAACGTAATATTTAAGCCATTCATTTGGAAATATATACGACGTTCGATATTTGCTGAAAAGCGAACACGCGGCTGGAACTTTGTGAAGACGTGATGAAATGTTAATGCTCTCGCTCCTCTGAACCAGTTGCCTGATATATTGACCTCTATTTTTGATCCAGGGTTCGAAATACTATGATAGTATATTGACTCCTGTGGTAATATGATCCTGTATAATTTGGCCGCCATATAACATTTACTAACATTATCACCAAACTGTAAGACACGTGACACGGTGTGAGAATAGGCATAAATAATTACTGTTGTCTAAATACAATAACATTCTCCAGGAAAAAAAATCGTGCACCAGAAGGGGTGGTGTAAATTACTAAGGCCACATAAACACCCCCTCCCTGTTGTGGGATTATCAATACAAATAAAGGAGTTGATTTAAATAATGATGGTCACGGTGAAAGAGACTCTTGACACAAAGAAAGAGTGGTCACGGGAAAGTGATCCCTTTGATACGAATTGTAATACAAATGTAGACATTGAAGGTTAAGTGATTCGGTGTGATTAAAATTACGCCCCTCCAGTAAAGTTAACTGCACAAAGAATACGATTGGAGCGAAGCATACTTTACTTTAGTAACAAGTCAGCTGGTGCGTGTGAACTATGCAACATCAACGCGTGACTATTACGTACAACGGTTTTCGGTCAAACTGAGCGTAAAAATAAACAATGGTCATAATACGGGCGGAAGTCAATATTATCTGCGGTAGTATTTTGACCGCGGGCATGCCTACTCCATAGATACACTATGTAATTGTATTTAGAAAACCTAGGCATCTCGATTTCGGCAGATGTTGTTTCGAATCGATGGTGACTAAAGTCAACATGGTGACTAAAGTCAACATGGTGACTAAAGTCAGCATGGTGACTAAAGCCAACATGCAAATAAAATACTGAGACAATGTTGTCAGATTCAACACACCAATCAGTTTAAGTGTCCAATATAAACACACAAGACATAATCAAGCGTGAAGTATGGAATGTTTCATAAAACAAAGTCATAGATATATATATGTGATGATATTACAATTATCGTGATATTTTGCTTAATAACAAAGCAATTCTTCTTCTTCTTTATCAACTATTGAAAAGTCAACATATTGTTACATAGTAATAAATAAATGAGAAAGTACTGAAATTACAAGTGATTATAACATGTATGGCTTTCGTATTGAAAATTTGAAGGTGCTTTTCTTGGTCTTTCATTTAGACACAAGCAGCAAAAGCATGGACATTATAGGGAGATTTTGAACATCTTTGATGGTACCACTTGCTACATCTGTCGCAAGCCACCATGTCAACAAACACTTCTCTAAGGCCATAACAGCATAGAAGCTCTATTGAAAATCTGTCTATATCAATTGTTATTTACATCATTCAAGTATTACATTTATAATTGTTAATATAATACAATAAGAAAAGACACTCCAATATTTACGAACGCACGCGCAAACAACAACAACGCATGTAAAGACGAAACAAAGATCGCGCGCATCCTTGTGAATGTGATCCGCCCGGTCCGCCCGGTCTACCCGGTCCGCCCGTTCGTTGTCCGCCTTTTAGTTTGCGCCATATTTATTGCTACCTCGTGAAATGTCTAATGTAGTAGTACATTCAGGATTCACTGGACCAGCATGTCCCATGTAAAAGTGCTCAAAAAAATTCACACATCACATCAAAGCGCTATTTTTAAGGGCACACTTTCACACTCACGCCAGTTGCCATAAGTTATGACATAAATGGGTCTGCGTTGTGTTTTGCAAGTGCTGACGATAGAGTTCAGCGGCAAGGCGTCCGTGCGACTGGCAGGAAGCAGGGTCCTGTTCCGTCGACAGGCAGCCGACCCACAGAGCGTCGACGATGAGCACTACATGAATCAATGTCTCTGTCTGTACTCCCGCGGTAGGTGAAGTATTGTTTGTCCTACTCCAGAGGAGTGATGATGTAATTAGTGCCCATGCGTGCTTAGGACATAACGTGGACAGGTGTATGTCTTTATATATGCAGGTTGTGTCCAAATATAATACCAGAGAATGACTTACTTGCATGGATTACTTGCGTGCATGTTCGGGTTCTATGTAAGTTTTTTTTAATCCTTTTGATACTTGCATTTGATGCTTGAATCTGCCTGTCTACCAGTCTCCCTCGATTCTTTTCTTGAAAGCAAGGATGCATTTTGTGTCTGTCATCATCAAAACTCGTGATATCTGCGTTTGTCTGTTCCAGCGAGCAATGGGAGTGAGCAGATGATGGTGTCGGCAGGTCATCACGTCTATCCCTTCCTCGTCCAACTGCCCAACAACCTCCCATCGTCCCTCGAGGCTGGACATGGCGCCATCGAGTACCGTGCCAAGGCCATCATCGTGCGTCCATGGCAACCGCGAGAGGTCACGAAGAAGCCGTTCTCTGTGACCAGTGTCGTTAGTCTGGCCGTACTGCCCGGGTCAATGGTAGGTGACGGTGCTTCTTAAAGGAAATAAAAACATCCTATTGCTTGAATTCATATTATATTACATCCTGCCAAAAAGAAAAAAATTAATGGATTAAAAATTCCACGTTTTATGCTGTGCACCCGGACATTTCGAATATGCATATTTTTGGCGCGCTTTTCGGGATGCCGAGATGTGACAACTTAAATCCCGTGGGTTGCAATCAATAATTATTCTGAAAACGAGCTGAAGCTCAGCGAAAACTTACAACTGGTCGACTGAGTTGTAAGCCCATTCGCATTCAATGTTTTGAATAAATTTTGATTCATGGGGAACCGTAAGATACTTTTTCCTCTATGATGACTAGTGTTTGTATTACATCGGAATATCGCACAATAAATCATCCTGACGCTAGTTTCGACCCAAAAGCTATCCTTGTAAACATGCTCTGAATGCATGGAAAGGGTCGACCTGATGCGAGTATATGTCATATGTGACATCACGATACCACGTGATCGCCTAGCTCATTAAATTTTAATTTTCCGCGGGAATCGCTACACTGACGGGTTTAAAATCGAATTTATGCTATAAATGTATTCTTCTGTTTTTTAATGTTCTCAAATGTTACAAACAATGTTAAACTTTGTATACACATGGAAAAAGGATTTTAGCTAATGTCTTGTTTTTATTTCCTTTAACGTTGCATCGTCAGTTAAACTACCATTTAATAAGAAAATGTATGTACAATTTTTACTTATTTTATTATACTTGCAACAGTATATATATATAACTTTAACTTTGATATTTGTTATGTTATTTGGTAAATAAAATACTTAGTTTACAATGTATGAAAGTCTACTTGCTACAACTCTAATTATGTTTGTTCACGAGTGCAGAAATTAACGTAAGCAGAAACCTTGTCCCAGTGTTCATGTGATCTCAAAAAGGTGAAACGTTTTGCTTTGATATTTTCAGTTTGATATACCAATTTAACTGATATATTAATTGCAATGTTTTACAACTGTATTAAATTTGCCCAATCCAAGCAGTCCTTCACTTTAGACATTACCAGGATAACTTATATTTCTTGCAAAACTTGTACTTGAAAACGAAGTGAGTACTATTGTGTGTCTTCTTGGATCGACTGACCAATATCTGAGCAACTCCAATATCCTGTAATATTTATATAATTATTTATTATTGCATCACCGTCAAATGAAAGGTTACAACAAGACTGACCAATCCATTACTCTTCGTCGCCTAGCAACCGCTGCATTGCCGGAAGTCGAAACAACTGGGATTGTCGTGCTGCCTTTTTGGCACGGTGTCCGTGCTGTGGCGACTGGACCGGATGGGATACATCTGCGGCGACAAAGTGCGCATCAACGGCGAGATCGAGAACAACAGCCGCAGTCGCGTCACAATGTCGTACGCGGCCCTCATCCAGGTATACGGAAACAGTAATGCAACTAGCAAAAATATCCGTCCCCTAACGGGATGCCTTGGTAGATGACAGTCGTGATAGTAACATTTACCAAAAAAATAATGTTAGACAACATGCAGCATCGTTACAAAAACACCATTACGCACTCGCAGATAGCCTTTGTTTGTTCAAAATGACGAAGGTCGGAGAGAATGTGAAGTTCACATTGTGTCAGCGTCTACTCCATGTTGTCAAGTCTATGACGCAGGGGCCGTTTTCCCAAAGTAATTGACAAGCACGCGTGGTTCCTGCGATTGTTAGGTTACGTTTTACGTATTACGCGCACATTATGTTTTACGTTCCGAACAACTGATTTGCCCCATAAAAATTGAGAATCTTAACATAATTATAAGGGATATTTTGAAAATATATATGTTTTACGTTCTATCATAGGGGTCGTAGATTAATCCATGAGAGTTTGACGCTCGAGGTTCAAGTCTTTTAAGAGGAAAACGTTAACCTACCCGCATACATACGCAAGCTCAATTATAAGTATATTAAAGAAAATGTTTGCGATGCTGTGCAATAATCCACACTATAGACATGTTTTCCGCTTATTGCAACGTCGGTTGGTCGAATTTAAGTAATGACATAGCTATTGTTTTTTTTAGCATATTCGGTACCTGCGCGGAAATGGCTCGACATTGCACGAACGCAAGCGTATAGCGGCCGTGCAAAAAGGGGAAGTACTTCCGGGTCACATCGGGTTTTGGCGGGAAGAGCTTGAAGTGCCGAAGACACCACCGACAGGGCTGAAGGGATGTCGCTTAATGGACTTATGGTACACGCTCAACGTACGTGGCCAACAGTTGGTTCTTGTTATTAGCGCAGCTGCTGTTTTTCTTGTATTAATTCGTTTGTTCGACGTTAATAATAAACTTATATATGCACGTACACACTGTATATCACACAACCTCTCTCACATACGCACACACACGCACACACATGACACACACACACACTTGCACACACGAACACACCCACACATCCACACATCCACACACACGTACGCGCGCGCACACACACGTACGTACGCACGCACGCACGCATGCACGCAAGCACCCACATACACACACATACATACACATACACACACAGACACACACACACACACACACACACACACACACACACACACACACACACACACACACACACACACACACACACACACACACACACACACACACACACACACACACTCACATACAGCCACACACTCGCCCAGACACGCATGCACGCACACACAAGCGCGCACGCACACACACATACACACACACACTCACATACAACCACACACTCGCACAGACACGCATGCACGCACACACAAGCGCGCGCGCACACACACACAAACACTCGCACACGCACACACGCACACACGCACACACGCACACACGCACACACGCACACACGCACACACGCACACACGCACACACGCACACACGCACACACACAGCCACATACAACCACACACAGCCACACACAGCCACACACAGCCACACACAGCCACACACAGCCACACACAGCCACACACAGCCACACACTCACACATACAAGCATGCACGCAAACACACACACACAAACACTCGCACACACACACACACACACACACACACACACACACACACACACACACACACACACACACACACACACACACACACACACACACACACACACACACACACACACACACACACACACACACACACACACACACACACACACACACACACACACACACTCGCACATGCAAGCACGCACGCACGAACATACACACACAAACTCGCACACGCACGCACACACACACACACACACACACACACACACACACACACACACACTCGCACACGCACCATAACAATATTAGTAGACCTATACACACCATACCAATATTTTAATAACATCCTTGTTTCTTCTCCACCAGTTGTCTGTTGTGTTTGCGGGACTAACAGCGCCCCTGGAGACGAGCACCGACATCATCATTGCCACTACCCGAGATGGCGGCGGGGTAGGTGAGGAAGAGGATTTTTTGGGCACCCCGGATTATCACCCATACATCCACTCGGCGCTGACCTGCAGCAACCCAGCCGTCGATACGGACATACCCCTCGAGATCACCTACTTCTCGTGACGTCACTTCCGGCTGGCGATTTCTCCAGTGTGTGTGGACATCATAGGACAATTGGACTCACACTTGCAACAGTCTTCTAACACGCGTTTTTATGCTGGCTGCTATATTTTATTTTTATTTTTTTAACGATAATTAATCGGATTTTGCATGTCGTAAACGGCGAATTGGCCCGGGATGTTTCTGGTGGCATCGGCACAGGAACAAGAATTACGTGCGTGGCATTCATGATAAATACGACAACTAAGTATATTTACATGCTGTAGTATGCGGACACTACGCTATTATTTGTGACCGTAATGACACATGTGGGTGGAACTTCAAGTATTATTATAGATCGGCAGGTTTCCCTATGTGTGAAACTCATTTCATGCGCGATAAAACACTGCTGGGTGATACGTCACACTGTAACCTGTAGGAGCCGTCAATTATCAATGTTGACAAAGTATCAAGGGCTGAGCGTGAAAAGGAACGCCAAAATGAACGACAGCGTCGATCTTCGTCGTTTTTTTCGCATTCGTCTCATATCTTTTCATACATATGTATAACAAATCCGTGTTGTCAGGGACGAATACGTCTTTGAACCTTGCGACAGTCGACAAACCTTGACAATTGCATATCCGCATTTGACTTTTGTTAATACTGTGGATTATATATATATATTTTAATGTATATATTCAGTTTGAATGCTTAGCAATGCACGTTACTATACACCATTAGCTAACGCAAAAAGCACAAACCTGGCGCCAAAAACATACGCCGACCGCAAATTTAATTGAGTTCTACGTCACAGCTTTTGCGATCCAATCAGAGGTTTACGCGGCATCTGCGGTTCGACTTCGTGTATGTACGCCAAAGATGGATATTTCGCGTAAGTACAAACGCCGACTTATTTCGTACATAAATAGTTATGGTAATTCAAATGTAACTATACAGAGTAATAGCTACACATTTTAGGAACACATGCTTATAAAGAAAATTTAGTTATTAATTACATGTATGCATGTTTGGCGACTTTTAAAAATACCTACGATTTGCTTGTTTTCATCTGCAGCTATGCAGTGAGTCACATTAACAGTGCAATACACATTTGTTTATTGGCCTCCACATGCTTTGCTTAGGCTTATGCATGGCTAATCGCGCCTATATGCCATATTGTAACACATGTCTATCTAATGTTTATTAAGCCCACATAGATAGTTATATGGGCCTACTATGTATATTAACATAAACTGATTAAATAATTATTTAATTATTTTGTAAACCTAGTTGAGTCGTTGTTTGCATTTGTGTCTACTTTGGCTATGTTGCAATGCTGGCATATCACGTGTTTGTGCAACTACGAAAATAAATACCTAAGGCTTTGTATTAGTCGGTTTATATAAAATGTAGATTTTGCGACTGGACTAGATGCAGTTAATAAAAAATTATTGTGCGAAGTGCGCTGACTAGCTGCCAATCAGTGTCAGATGTGGCGGGTGTTTGCAATATGTTCTCGGCGTTCATACTTATTTAAAAAAAAAACAATAATATTATAAATCGACTTGAAACTTCAACATAAGGTGAAGTTTCAACTTGATTTGTAATGTAACAACTAAGAGGGTCGATTGTATTTAACTGGTTTAAGAAACTTACCTTGATACCCTAGGATACTGTTAAGTGACCATCCATGACGTATGTCTCGCTATTTGTGGACATGTTTGAGACCTCCCACCCATTTCGCTGGAACCATATTGTGATGGTTTCCTGTACCCCTATCTAACGGAACACATTTGGGACAATTGGCGAAACTGTATTGTTCAATGTTACTCGGAATCTGATCGCGTGGATTATACCACTGAAAACGATATAAACTTTATTGTGAGAATAAATCGCAATTTAGTCACATCACTACGATGTCACCAACCTCCAAGCTTGTCCGTTTTGTCGGCATGATGTCGTGTGACATATGTCTTTGTTTGGGTCACACGATGGCGAACTGCCTGAAAATGTTTACAGAATCTGGATGAAACGTCAATGAAGATCAGTTTCTTAAAGAACACATTAGTGGTCGTGTACATTTAAAACAAGACATAAAGAGTAGTATATTGTAATACGCTAGGTGGCACCACGTATGATATATAACTAACTGCCTAGTGAATATATTATGTTCCAACATCAACTTGAATCTATGATGGCGGCGTTCGTCGTGATTTATAATGATTACTTTTACGCGGTTTAACGTAGAGCACTATCGTCGTTGACCTGTGACAGATATACGCTTATGTGTCGCTAACATACTGATTCGTTCCGTTACTGTCTTGTGTTAAGTAAATGTATCGAAGCAAGGCATTTTAAACTTACAAACTGGGAACATGACCCATGCCAGTCGCTTTCGTTTCCCCTTTTTCTGAACGTCATCTCTCTACATCAGCGTAGACGCAGTGCCCCGTATGCTATTCAGTATGCGTGGGTTTGTTATATCAGGACTTGCTGGTAATTCCCAACATGTACGATGTCGTAAATAGTCAACAATACATACAAACAACGGTATGTATTGAGAGATTAAGCAAAATACCTTTTATGCCTTACATTAATTGATTAAAATAAATCGTAACCAACTTGTTAAAAATGATAATTATTACCATAACAACCTGCAAGCATAGGTTGCAAAAAATATAAGGTGTGTTTTTAAATGTTTGTTGTCTTTCAATGATAACATGGACATTTGGGCTACCAGGTCCTGGAGGAATAGTTTTAACTGTTTAACTGGCCAAAAAGAACTGTCTCAGCCAAGTTCAAAACAACTGGACAACGTCTCAATGGTTCATGTTATTGTTAACAAGAATTAATCGTTCGGTAAAACGTCAACTTATTAGTTCGATTATAATTGGGTTTGCACTTTTCACGTGTGAAAGCTTATTTTATTTTTGGTTATTCTGTTAGAAAGGTTATTGTTTATAAAACAGAATTCCACAATTAAGGTACACGGTACTACAAGTAGGGTGTATGTTCTTCGTTTTTGATCATACTAATTAATGTATTGTCCTTAAAATCAGAATAAATACTTAAATTGAAGGTATACTGCTCGCCAAATTGCGTTTAGTACCCAAGACATTATGCTATTTGGATTTTTAGCCCGCGATAAGTAAACAAAAGAAACAAAACAATCAGATGATTAACAACTCTGTTAAAAATATAACGGAAGTCGGTTGATTTAACTGCAAAGCTCTTTGATATTCAGCGTGTTCGCAATTTTCCAACATTAGAGACACCCAATTCAGCGAATTTCCTGTTAATAATGACCATACTCGATGATTCCGGGTAACGGAACAATTCAACAGACAACCAGCCTTTAACAATACCCACGAAGGAGTTAAATAGATTACGTTGGATGCAGTTAAACCATTGGTTTGTCCAAATAATGCATTTTGTTGCGCTGGTAGGAGACATGGATGTATGCACCCAGTTTTGTAAACGTAGAGGTGACTGCGTGTCTGGAACCCACCCAGCTGTTCCGGCCAAAGGTATTCAGTGTCGCAACTGGTTTGCCAAGTTTACATCTGACATCAGATGTCACATACATCTTGGCGTTGTTGCTTACTCATCTCATGTGATGTGGTCGATCCAATCCTTGGTTTATCTGTGTTTACACTTCGGTGAAGTGAGTAATGTCCTTTCCTGACAGTATACCTCATTGTTTGGCGCAACTGAAGGTTATTCTGGTTGTTTAAAAATCTGTGAAATGTCTAGCTACTTAGCTGTGTTTATCTTAGTCGTGTTGTAAGAACCTTACGGTGTGTTTCATAACGAGGTTTTGACGTGTAGAAATAGTAAAGTTATTTCGTAATGTTAGAAACATGCTTAGTAGAAAATAATTAACCGGTTATAACGCGAAGAGGACACAAACGTCCAAACCATGAATACCTCTGAACGTAGAGGATTTATTTACGTTTTATTTGACAACAGGTCTGAGGATTGTTTCTGAGAAAAATCAACGTGGAAACCGAATATCCATTTCTTACAAAATTCTAAATTTCTAAATTCTAAAACTCTAGATTTCTCAGAATTTGCACCGGAAGTGGGGAACCCTCAAATCACACCTACGTTGTTACGCGTCGCGTCGTATTTAAAAATTTCAATATTATGAGTGAAAAGAACCCGTAGCCACTACCGATACAAATAAGTGAGGTATCAAATGAAAGCCAGGTATATGTTTGTTCTGCAAGTGTGCTTGAATTATTTGACTCTGCATCATGTCACAACTTACAAAGCTGTATGTTACATACCCAAATTGTGCACGAGAAGACTTTAAAAAAAAAAGCCTTTCCATTTATGTGGCAAGAATAAGAATGAAACAACTGGTCCATTTGACACATCATTAAAAAGCTGTTTTATTCTGCTAATATTTGGACCCAAATTCATGTAGGAATGACTTCATGAAGCCTAGAAATTGTGTTTTAATGGAAGGGGTGGTAACCGCGAAAAATGCGAAAACGTAAAAATTGACACATCGATCGAATTTGACTGCCCACATATCTAAACATCATTCGCCATATTACCAGTAATCATTATTAGTAATAATGGAAATAGTTACAACAAGCTACCCCGTTTAAGCTCAGAATATTGACGTCAATGTGGTGTGCTACAGCACAACTTTTGCGATCCATTCTCAAATCGGGACGAACATAGATGTTCCACGTAAGTGCGAATGCGCCTATGCTTCGTGCACAAGTATTTACTACATTGAAAAATAGTTATGTAATCTGATACATCAACCTCTTAGAAACACACACATGTCAAGAACGATGAGTTTAAAATGTACTCCGACAACGTAGGAGACATTTTGAAAGACGGTAGGCCTAGATTTGCTTGTGTGCAGACAGCCGAAGGCGCAATTATCACTGAACTTTAGGCATAATGTTCTCTCTATGTAGGCATTACTCCTTAAAACAACTTGTTTGCATAGTTTTCTAGATATTATATATTATACCACAATAACGGATTTTATCTAATGAACGCTGCATACTATGTACCCAATGCATGTTGTTAAGTTCTCGGCGTAACTATATCATCGGATTTAAGTTGGAATGCACACGTAGATGAAATAGTATCAAAGGCAAGAAAGAGAGTGTATATGATCTATCAGTTGAAACGTGCTGGTATCAACCAAAATGACTTGGTTAGAATATATGTATCTGTGATTAGACCAGTAGTTGAATATGCCTGCCCGGTATGGCACACGAACTTGCCTAAATATTTATCGGACAACATCGAGATAATTCAAAAAAGGTGTCTCAAAACTATATTTCCTGGTTGTGTGTACGAAGATATTCTGGAGATGGTAAACTTACCAACGCTGCATGATAGACGCAATGAATTGTGTAAAACGTATTTCGCTAGAATGAAGCATAGTGACCACAAACTGAATACGCTACTACCAAATATTCGAAATGTGCCGTATACACTAAGATCATTCAATGAGTTACCCGTCCCAATGGCGAACACAAATCGCTACAAAAACTCATTAATTCCATGGTGCTTAGTACACTGCCATAACACTTAATGATTTTAGTGTATGTCTCAACAGTCAATTTTAATATTTAAACTACATGATTTAATTTTAGTGTATTTAAAGTATCTTATTTTTTTATGAAAGATAGTAATGCAATGTACACGTTTTAATATAAAGCGCCTCATACTGAGTTTGTTGCGTCACGGGGCGATTTTGTGTAATTTACTTAACAGTATCTTTGGTGTTGCGTTATTTTATTTAGTACAACATGTTTTATGAGTATTGTAACATAATGTTGTGTCGTATTGTAACTTGTAACATTATGCAATTTTTGTGATTTGGGGCTTTTATGGTGAATGTATGTACAATCCAACTGAAAAGTTGCAAATAATAATAAATTTATTCTATTCTTCTTAATGCAAGCCTGTTTTTATAGTTTTTTAACGTATGTTGACCAGTAGAACATGACTTTGACAAAGTGGACTTGAATCGTGCAACCAGGTGGTAAATGACTGATAATGTTAAGCCATTTGAGTAAATGTCACGGGGGAACCTACAGATAGCATCAATACAAGACAGCTTATGCAAGATTTTCAAGTATTTTGCTATAAAACTACCACATCAGTATGAAATCATGGTGAAATCACACAGAGCTGACAGTTTTATGGCAAAATACGTGGACGTCCTGTATAAGCTATATTTTGTTGTTACTGTCTTTAACTTCCCCAATGACTTGTCGTCAAATGTCTTGACACTATCACTTCTTTTACCACCAAGTTGTAAAATTTAAGTCCGCTTTATACAAGGCACGTTATACTGGTCAACATGATATTAACAAATATAAAAAACGCTAGCATTAACAAATGGCATTGTTTACATAGTATGCAGCATACACACTGGATAAAAGATAAACAAATTATATCTAGCAAACATGCAAGTAAGTTGTTCTAAGGAGCTGTACCTATCTAGAGATTACATTAGGCTCAGTTCAGCCATATTGTGTCATCGGCTGTCTACACACAAACACATATGGGCCTATTGTTTTTTTACAAAGTGTCGCCTGCGTTGTCGGTATTTCGATATTTCGATACGTATGCAGTCAAATTGGTGGACGACCGGCGTATCAAATGTTAGCAGAGTAAGACAGCTGTTTAATGATGTGTAATTTGGACTCGTTGTTTAATTTCTGTTCTTGCCACATAGACAGAAACGCTTTGATTTGTCTTTTTTCGAAAGACTTCTCGTGCGCAATTTGGGTATGGTCACATACAGCTTCGTAGGTCGTGACATGATGCAGTAGAACGAATTCAAGAGCACCTGCAGAACAAGCAGATAGCAGGCTTTCGTTTGATACCTCATTTATATGTATCGGTGGTGGCTATGGGCTCTTAATTATTACTCAAGGTATTGAAACTGTTGAATACGACGCGAGGCGAAACAACGTAGGTGTGGCTTGGGTAGGTGTGCTTTGAGGTGCCCTACATCCGGTGCAAATTCTGAGAAATCTTCCAAGTAGAATTTTTTTAGAAATGGATATTCGAATTCTACGGTAATAACTATCCCAGAAACCACCCTCCGACCTTTTTGGCAAATAAAACGTTAATAAAACCATCCTGGCTCTTGGACTAAAATGCATATATGCCACTGGCTTAACATTTATGATGAAGGTTTGTGTGTCACAATTGGGACTCCCACAGTAATCATTATTGTCATTTATTTCTAATGATTTCCGGTTAGTTGTATTTATGCAATTTTGTGCACAGTAATTAACGAATTGCATATAATTTAATGCTATCAATGACAAATTATTAACACAGGTGGTACTGGAGAACGATAAGTTTCTTTCCTCTGTAGTGTATGAATAACGATATGTATAATTAATGCGACTTTTTTATTTAAATAATAGGGTGGGTGACGCTCTTAGTAAACCATAATCAAGTCGATTAATAAGTATAATAAAAATGACACTCGGTATCTGATCACGAAATGTCGCAGAAACTATTCGGACAAAGAAATACAGTCAATAACTAAGGCGGCAGTTGTCGACTTCTGCATTATTAATAAAACCAGATGCCCAGCATCACATAAATCAATTGCCTACTACTTATCGACACGCTGCACTGGGTGGCCGCTAGGGGTTATGGACACAAAGAGCCTAGCGGCCTACGTTTGAACCAATACAAATCCGGTTTTACCTTTGACGATATCGTCAGTTTTTCAGTCCATTCTTGTGTGTATGAGCGACCATTACATTGTGATTGTGCCACGGTGAATAGTTACATGACAGGCGTTGATAAACACAAAAGTATTGCCAGGCCAGTGCTGGAGTCGGCCCGGGTGACCGAGACTGGCTCGTGTTACTTCCGTTAACCTACTTGCGACCGTTAATAGAGCGAAGCCGTCTTCGGCCGAGTAATAACAAAGCTCGGCGGTGCTGGAGGGACATGGAGTACGCGATGAGTTGAACGAGACAGACGTGCAACCCCGGTTATTGGTACAGTGACCGTGGCCCGGATAAGACAGGTCTAGGCTGGGTAGAGAGGTACGTTGGTAGAGGGCGAAACGTAGTCCGAACAAGGCAGCCAGATCGACGGCTTCTGTAGCTCTATTTCTGGCATTGGCGTTGAACGAGCCGGCTTGAGACCGTTCAACCCGCACGGGTCTACGGCCGGGCTGGAGGTCGCTACGGGGAACAAGTCCGGGTGGCTGTGTTCACGGGATGCTGGCACGTAATTCAACACTGCGCCCGTTTAACCACATATGAAATTGCACAAGACTTGACATGTGTTTATGATACCCTGATAATGGCGGAGTCAAACATTCTGCGACAATAATCAACACGCCGACCCGCCTCGAGCGTGCGTGCGTGCGTGCATGTTGTGCTGCGCGTTATATTTTCCGATCTGACGTGACTCGAAGCCAACGAATACTGGCGGAGCTATTTCGACGAGTGTAATTTGTTGACACTAACGGATTAAGTATTAACGCGGCGTCGAAGCCGCACACCTTGTGGGTTCAGTTAGTGAGTCAAGTGACACCGCGGTGTACGCATGTGTAGCGCTGTCAGTCTGACTGTCAGTCGCTCCACTTCTAACAGTTGTAAACAAAACGACACTACAATCAGAACGAACGCGACAGTGAGGTCATAGTAGGGGCGAGGCTGTGGCAGGGGATAACGCTACCGGTGGATCTGACTACGACGTGAGGTGTCAGATTACCAGACCCGACAATGGGGCAGGTGGACCAGTTCGAGATAAGGTTTGACAACGACCAGGCGGTGTATCGCGAGGGAGACCTGGTCAGCGGAACGGTGAAAATATGCAACTCGGAGGACGTGAAGTACAAAGGTAGGCGGGCGTCAACCAGTCGTTATTGATTCGTTTTGTATCGATCCTTATAACGACAAACTAACTGTTTCACATACCTGGCGTTTGGTCGATTTTAGCAACCGTTGTGGTGGTGTATGTGTACTTTATGTGTTACTTGTTATTCGTTAGCTAGGAGGGGGGGCATCAAAACTACTCTACATCCAAGACACACACTCATATTATTTTTGGGTGACTCGTTTCTTCTTTAAGTTTTGTTTTACACATTCACGTGTGTACATGTGTAGTGTGTGTTCATAGTTATGCAACTTCCATATTTGTTGTTGACGTCAGCTTTATTTCTATATAATGTCCCTGTTCTGTCATTCCGTCGCATATGGCATTGTCATGTTGTTTGTCATGGTTCCTTATAGGCCCTATTCTAGCTACATGTCATCTTCTGTGTGTCTTCAGTATTCATTCTTCCCATTGTATTCCTTTTAGAACAAGACTGACGTTCTAGTTCTAGTTGTTTCAAGCACTCGGCAACGTTCTATTAACTGACTAGTCTGTATATTTTGTGGTTACAATGTTATGATCTTATGAGGTCTCATTCAACTAGTTAGCCTTTTTGAGAACATTATCGCCAAGCCGACCTTTCTATGCTGGCACTGAGGGTGGTCGCTGCCAGGGTATTTGTCATCCTCAGTCGTTCTTTTATACAGTCCCCAATGTTGAGAGCCTCCTTTTTATACAAAATATACCATACCTGTCCCGTCCGTGCATTGAACTCGGGGCGCCGGTATGTCAGGCGGGTGTGCTAACACGGTAACACCCCCTCATTTTAATGATTTCACAATCATCACTGGTCCAGAAATCAGTCATGTGGATAACCACAGTAAATGACAATAATCACAGCGCAAAGTAACGACCATACAGTAGCTGGGAGCTACTACAGTAGCTGGGGGCTACTGGTGGTCTTTGAGCTGCAAGACGGGTGGACACGTTGCTTCTAAGCCTGTGCGGGTCATTCCCGATAGACCCGTGACGAAACTAGTCGGAGCTTAGCAATCAGATGCATTTTCCGCCTGAATGTTTTTTCCGAAACTGTCAATCTCTGTCGTGCGACTGAGTCAACACGTGATACGTTGACAATGGCATTTGTTTGACGCCAGCGTAACAATCAATATGCACGAGCTGCATTTTTAATTGTCTCCATACGGATGTTGTGAGCTGTCTAGCAACAGGTGGCGAGGGAGATGTACGAATTAGCTAAACGCAGACCACTGGGAGCGCGTGTAGCTTTCACCGCCACGATCGTCTTGCACAACCGTGATTGCCGTCGAAGCTATCGGCGCTGCAAGAAAAAGCCAGAGTTTGCATTCTCATTGAACGCCTTACCAGTCCCGGAGCACTGCCGTCTAATTCTCACGGTAAACGTTGCCATGGATACCCGATCGAAGTGCAATCAGAGGCGACATTGCAGCAAAACCCCGCGAGCAGATGTAAGCCAAGCCCATTTATTGCTACGAAGCAGGCTGTGGAATAGATACATTGATAAATCTCGCTTACACACATTGCATTATTATGAAGAAGTTGCGTAGCTGGTGGCACTACATGGCGCTGGAGTATTCCAACTATCCAAAAGAACATCACGCCATTTTCACAGTTGCTCCAAACGAGTCAAGCATTTGTAAGAAACCATTATGTTTTTTTTTTGATATTGTGCTGTAGGTTTAACTGACTAAACAACGTTTGTTTAGTCGGAATCGAGGTTGAACCTAGAATTGCTAAACAGCTTTGTAAAGGCAGGACAGAAATACGGTATTAATTCATTCTGATAGAAAGAAACTGTCCAGTGCTCACACGTGTAGTCCACACAACGCCAGCACAACCCATGTACCTGTCCATACCGATATATTTCGCCTTCGTGTCATCGTAATCTAATATGTTGGAAGATCATGTGAAAATTATAATTCCCACAGCTGCTGATATTACACAAATCTACCAATATAATGTAATTCGTAATATGAGTTAGAATGTTTAATTTGAAACTGTTACGTTTACACAAAACATCCATTCACGTATTTACCAAGCTGTTTGTATATCTTAAACGTGCTGCGAGGAGTTTTCAACTGAAGAGGACTGGGTTCACTCAGATCAAGGATAGTTCTTCAGGGAGCTAAGAACGTTGGCAGAGGTTAAGTCTTACATGATATATATATATGTAGGACCGACAGCTACAGTCGCACACTCCAGCAAAAAACAGACAGTTCTCCGTGCCGACGTTCCTAGAGTTATTTCAGCGAACATAACATTTGTATGTCAGTGGATTTAGTCTGTCGGGTAATGACGTTGTAAACCAAGGATTGCTGCAACCCGGGTGTCTGCACTGGCGGAAATAAACCTTAGCATGCCAGCGGTGACGTTACATGTGTATCATCTGCCTGATGCTTCTTCGAGTAACACACCAATCATCGAGGTCTCGTGTAGTGTTGACAAGTCGCACGATTACCAGAGGAAATTCAGTGATGACCGAAATACATCCGATCGCTCGCTCGTCACATGTGGCATTTGAACAGATTCAAGAGGTTAACGTGTAATACCATGGGACACCTTACTGCAAATAGGTTCGGTGATTTTATGTATGTCACTTGTTATATGGAAAACCTATGTTATAGGGCATTTGGGGTAACACCTCCACTTGCATTTAATAGCAATGTAAATTTAAAGCGATACTGTCTGGTCCTCATTTTTTAAATAATTTTGTTAATACATTAATAAATATGTTGAAGGTAAGCTGTCCGCCATATTGCGTTAAATAAGCCTGTAGCAGTGTTCGCAATTTAAAAATTACGCCCGCGAAATGTGCAATTTGTAAGCTACACATGTATTCAGATCATAAGCACCTCTATTGGCAATAATAACAGACGCTGGCTGGTTCAACCACAACAACCTTTGATGTTCAGCGCGGTCGCCATGTTCCCATATTAGAGACAACCAATCCAGTGAACGTCCTAAAAGTAATTACAACCTTGGTTGGTATCGGATAACGGAACAAACAACCACGTTTTAAAGAACGGATGTTATAAATTATGAACACAATTTGAGATGGGAAATATGACGTTAACGAAATTCTGTGACGAAGGTCATCTTTTGTATTGATCGAAACAGAAAAGTGTGTTGTCAAGTCGATGATAATGTCTTCGGTGCTATTTGGCCGTCGGCAGGATGTTTATAATGGCATTAAGCCTGGCTTCATTGTATGATAGGTCGTTGGCTGAGGCTGCTGCAGTTTGTTGCCGAGTCGATCAACGCACTCCCCGTAACGACCGCCGTTTACTGGTGCGTCTTGACCGACTTCGCCCTAGCCGCGAAGCAGCCGCATGTCCCGGTTGTTAAGACAACACGTTGCGGGTCGACTCATGCGTAAAATTACTCGCGTTCACGCCTATACGTGCGACTACTTGCACCAGATCGATGACGGTTTCAACATTCGTACTCTGGACATGCGATTTACGGTTTTCCTGGAAAGAAACGGTCCAGCAGCTGTGGACTTTGAAATTAGACAGCATATGATAACTAAAACTCTGCGGTGGTTACCGAATGCCGACCTCGCGAGGACACCCTACTCGTAGGCTGGTAACGGAAATCCGTAAGCTCGCAAACGGACCCATACGTTTATCGACGCCCGCTGGTTTGTTGCGCATGCTCAGGAGCAGTGCGATCTGTTGTCCGTAAGACATAACGTGCCATTTCTAAATGCCAGTTGCTTGCGTTGCTTCGCATGGAGTTTATTCTGTGCCACACTGTTCTCTTGCAATGGTTAATCCGTGAACGTTAGATCATACGTTGACGGTGTATATACTTTCTAGTCCTCTTCGTAGTTTCTTTTGGTCAGAAATTTAAGTCACTACCTTTGGCGTTGCCTTTCCGAGGCATGTTGTTGATGTACAGGCCAGGTCTGCAGAGGGCATTTGAAGATATTCTGGCACACGTTAAGTTAGTCATTTTAACTTACGTAGCTAACGTCTGAAATCCATTCTAAGCAAGGATAGAAGAAGTTGAAAATGAAAGTACCGGCAAATGAAAGGATACCAGAGGGAATCACTTGTAAGGATAGAGTAACTAATGCAGATTTTCGAGTTAAAAATACCTGTGTCCAAAATACCAAGAAATGTTGATGGACTGAGCGCCTGGCGATAAAGAAAACATCCCTGTGTAACATAATGACCAACATAACAGATCGGACACCAAGATCACGCGTCAGGAGAATAAAAAGGTATGCTACGTAGAATGTAGATATGAAGTCGGGGAGCACGGTGGCATTTGAAATTGAAACGACTAACCGAAGAAAGACTAGCTTGGAAGATTTCGGAAGAGGGCTTCCTCCAGCAGATTGAACATAACGACCACAACCATGAACAGTGCCACCGCCATTTTATAGCGGCTAACGAATTCAATGTACACGATCCCGTCTGTCCATGAAACGGCGAGTCGGTGAGCGGATGTCTTCCTGTCCCTACGATAACAAACGATGTCCCGTGACCAGACGGAATATTTTAGCATGTCCCGTTTGGCCTGATATTCCAATATTCAGACCAATTATGCGCCGGCGTTTCTCCGATGACGCCAGCGCGCTGTTGTTCTGCGGCACGTCCTACTCTTGCAGAATGTTGACACGAACGATATGCCCACCGCCGTCTTGCGTGGGGATTGCCAGATTTGTAAACGCCATACATCAGCGCCTGTGCGTCACTACATGTCGTCGATTGAGAATAGGCGAATACGTATTATTGAACCTTCGGGAGTTTCGTTCTCCGAACGATGACAACTAGTACGGATCTCGGGTCGAGGTAGCGCTTGTTGGGCCTGTTCCAGATTCAACATAGCATATTGTACTACGGCCTTATCGATCTTACTCGCCGCGCTAATGTCGCTTCTTGGCATGTGACGACGGGCAGGTGCTCCGATTTGTCACCGTCGAACATTTATTCAAGTACACACAGGCACACGCGCACGCACGCAGACATGCAGGCATGCACGCGCGCAATTCCACACTCACAAGTAACACATTACTCCACATGACCTTGGGACATTCACTTAAACATTTCATGTACTCACATCTTGTCAGTTTGCCCTATTTCCGATGCGCATTACTTTAATTATTTATGCCTGTAACACCAATTTTCGACTTGCATGGATCTGGTCCATCGCCTGCAAAAGCTACTGTGAAATATCATTATCGTGGTCCTGCATCTTCTGGTGCAACAATGATAATCTTGCTAGAGAACTGTAATTGTACGAACAGCATTCTTGTCGAAGGTATACAACTGTTAGGCGCTACAAGCGTCTGTAGACTAACTTTGGAGCAACAGTGACTTAACACATGTCAACATGTAAAATATTCCCATAATGTCACATCATGCATACGCGTATATTATTTAATGGGTTGTATTTCCACGGCGTTCTATCGCTGAATTTAATCTCGTGCAAGGGTAAATAAATAAAGTGCTGGCGATATTGAGACGATATCCGTATATTCAATTAGTTTCTGCACACTGAGAAATTAATTTATATTAGCATCGACCCCAGCTGCACTGACGTTGTGCCCAAACCTGCATGTTGAGTGGTTACATGTTGACAACATATGCATGTGTACGTCTTCACTTATGGATCTCGAGCGTTTGAAGCAGAAAGGATACGTTCGTTTGGTCATTTGGATGTTTGACATCGGCGGGACGTGGCCCGGGCTGATGAGTGATTGTTCCCCAGAAGGATAAACACGTCCCGCCTACCGTCGCGGCAAAAGGAGTTCGTCTTTTGCGAACCCGTGTTGACAGCCTTTGTGGAAGACAGCACATGGCAGTCTTTAGTTAATAATAATTATAATAATACACTCACATAGCGCTTAAATCGGTGAGAATCAAAGCACAAAAGCATAACAGACCAAAAACATGAATCATAATTTATATCACCAAGAAGTACACGCAAAAATCATCACCAGAGCGAGGACCCGTCGAGGATTTAGTGCGGAAATGCAATTTCGAGTCAGTGTTTTTTTTATTGCGGGAGGTGGCTAGTCTCAGTTGATTTTAATGTGGGGTAGTTCGTTCCAGTTTTTAAACGCAGGCGTACATAAAAAAGCACTTGTCTCAGTTAAGGTTTGTCATAGGAACAACAAGGTGTTGTGAGATAGATGCTCTGAGCTGTCTGGTCATATTTGATAGACGCAGGAGACAACCCACACGGTGGCAGTTGTGTAGACGCAGCACCACGGTGTGTGTATACAATGTCATCTTTGATTTAATTTCTCTAGTTCAGTTTTGTATTTCTATGGTTTACTTGTATTATTATTATATATTTGTTTCTTATAATTTCCAACGACTATTGTCAACACTACTGAACAGAGTTCTACTTTGGATTTTAGTGTATAAATAAAATTATTATGATTATTATTAAGGTGGACAATTTAAATTTAAGTTGCGGTGAGACCGCGTCTCTGCTGCGCTACGTCTGACTCGCTCTGAAGGGTTGATACAACATAAGTAACATTAGCAACAGTTTAGTCTCACTTGTGATGTCATGCAGTAAACAAACGTCTTCCCCACGAGTAAACTAACCAAAGGTTATCTTTTGCCTATCTCATTGTTAAGTCTGCTTTATGTCACGACTCGATTGGTAAACCCATTGACTAATTATAGAAGCTGGATCCACTTAAGCAATGTATTTTTAGCACTTCATTATACATTTTTTGAGATATGTGGCGTTTACATAAATTTGATTTGATGATTTTGAAAAAGCCACTACTGAGTTTGAAGATAGCCACTAGTACGTCTACCACCACCCGTCTTTCTCTTCAGTTGGTTTACTACACATAGCACGTTCGTGGGCGCCGACCGTATTATTAAGCCAAACAATCTACATACAGAGTTTAAAGACATTCCTCTGTGTACATTACATAATTCTGTTCCACAAAAATTGCGAAATCCCGGGCAAATATTGACTCGGCGTTCACCACATTAACGAAGATGACTTTCGTCGAATCTATTCTGCCATCGAGTTTTCATTTCAGGATTTTCACTGAGGATTGTTTTTACATTTTTTATTTTCTTCCAATAGGCTGCATATGTCGTATTGTATGATTTTCCATCACAAAATTAATGGAGTCAGGTTAAATTCGCACATGATCCGCATAACGGTTCATTCCTCAATACAACTACTGCCTGCTGTGTGTAGAATGAACACATGGAGACAACGCTCCCGACAATGCTCACCAAGCCACGTTCTACTATTGTATCTTACAAAGTTTGTTTATTCACTAGAAAAGAAGATTAGAATGCATTTTGTGAACAATAACCCGGATGTTGACGAAACTTCTGCGTTTGATAGAATATGTTAACCGCTGCATCCTCGCGATAACGCAAACAATGCTATCCTGTCACAAACCAGCTCGTTCTAATGACCGGAACTGGAAACGCTGCAATAATTAACTTAGTTTTAGTGTGCGATATGTTCGAACAATAAGACGGAGTAGGAAGAAACAGGAAGAAACATGACACGAAGAAATAACTCAAAGCAGGAAGAAACGTGCTGAAAAGAGCCAAAGCAGGATATGGAAAACGTGCATTCTATCACACACGCACACACGCGCACACGCGCACACGCGCACACGCGCACACGCGCGCACGCGCACACGCACGCACACACACACACTGTGGCCTGCTGCGGTTCTACATGCTCAGTTAACCCCGCGGTACGTCTTACGTGCGCGAGCAGTTACCACACAAAGACTTTCATTGATCAATTCACCAAGTGATATTTGTCTTGTTCGCGCACTCCATGGTGTTCTAGAAGCACAACACGGAAATTCACTCCTGAACCCGCCGTGACACTGCGCGCCATTGTACGGGCCAGCGGGCGCTTGGTATCGGATAGTGCTACCTTGACCCTGACCAAGTGGTCAGGTTTTTATCCTTTGGAGCATTTATGCGTTCCACGTCCGACACCATTTAACACAGCCTTTTTGCATAGCAAGTTTTTAAGAAAGAAATGGATAACAAGCAATACTTTATACCCGAAGAATACGTCGTTTTGTGCGGTTGCCATTTGTACCCGACCTAATGATACAAGGGTATACCATCTCGGATAGGATGACGTATGTTTCATGCATTAACCGTTACCCCATGGGCGGATTTAATATAACGGGCGACATTGTGAAGCAGCATAACAAAGAACGTTTCTTGTCAAGATTATGATCTATTATCATGTATTCCCACATATTACTCAACACATAAATAAAACTATGTTATGAGGTCGTGTGTTCTGTGGCTGCTTTACACGGTAACAAATCAGTCAGCCCGTGTTTCTAGAATACATGTGTTTCTCGTAGCGATGCTCCCGAGATGTGTACCGTACATACTTGTTTTCTTTGCGAAACTCGAACCGTTGCTGAGAGACGAGCGCGTGGAGGTTTGCGGAACATCAACGCTCACATCCTACGTCGATTAAGCCGCTTAGCGCGATGTCAGTTTTCATCTGGTAAATGCAGCCGGCGTAGATACAAATACGCCGTCATTACTGGTCGACAAACTGCCAAATTGTAGCAGGTTTTTCTGACACATATCCAAGAATATATGTCGGTATGGCGCAAAACGTTAACTTAATAACACAAAAACTAGTCAGCGTCATGCGCAAGCCAATCATGACGCATTTCCGTGTACTGTTTCCACCAGACAATGTAATAGATGACAATAATGCTATGTCTCTTCAATGTCAGTGATCGACAAAGTACACACACATTTAGAACATGACATTGTTATGTTAAGATACATGTTATATATACAGGATCAGATTCGGGTTAATAGTGAACGTTTCACTTGCTGTACTAATTACCAGGATGTGTACAAGTTTACACCGAATGGTCAGAGATAAATATACAGCTGGCAAGTCCAACACTGAGTGTGATAGCTAACACTCTACTAGAGCGCGCGTAAATAGAAATACCAGAAACATTGCATTGTGGTACGTGCAGGTGTTATAACAATGGCAATTGGTCCAGTGTCATGATATACATTTAACCACATAATTTGATGTGGCTTTGGGCACAAGCGAGAGCGGAGGTGGATTTGTATGAGTTTACGTGCGGTATTTACTTGGAGTTGACTAGTGTTAATTGCCTCATGTTAAGCGATGCATGACAAACCGAGCACTCATTTAGCAGACGCTGCCATTGCAAACCAAACCCGACGTACGGGATGTTTCGAAAATATGGTTATTTTGATAATTCATACGTGGTTAAAATACTTTTTATTGAACAATTATACACATACGATGCATTTTTCAATATGAACTGGTAATACAAATATCCTCTATTTTTAAATAGAGTATATATAATACAGATACACTGAACTAAACACAGATACGCTCTATTAAATGTATAGAAAACACGGTTACGTTGAAATACGATTTGTTAGTCATGTGACTGATTGATTGGTAATTTTATTTTCACTCGTTAATATGCTTAGTTTACACTGTTTTCAAAGGTCGGGCCGTATAGGGTTCAACAGTTTGATAATATTTAGACATTAAGAAAAGATAAGTTCATTTCAGACTCAGTCCTTAATATAAGGAAAGTTCCATAGTCGTACATGTAACACCAACACGAGAAGAAGACACAAAGCTACTCAACACAAATGTGTGCATGTGTTAGCAGCCATATCATGAATAATTAGTATAATAACATAATGAATTTTCATCCGTTTCATAAATGTATATATACTCCTTCTTATAAAACATTAACTACTTGGCAAATTTGTATATGCGAACATTTCACTCGTGCTAGAATATCTTGGGATCCCTAAAAGGATTCTCAGTGAATTGTTGTAGGCTACAGTTAATTTGTTCATGGTCTTTAGCCTGTAGGTCCTCCATAACTGGGCGGTGTACAGGCATGTACAGTAAGTCTTAAAAACAAGTAGCTTTACATTGGTGCTACAATTTTTAAATTGTCTACATAGAATGTTTCCTCTTACATACAGTGTTCTAATCTGTCTACTGATATCATCATTGTCAGACATTATTGCATTGCATAGTGCATAAGTTGGTTATGTTGCGATCGCATACGTAGACGTCTGAGCATTTACCAGTAGGGCTAGTTGAGATATTAGAATGTTCTTGCAGGCTAAATACATCAACACAAATTGTTGTATAGATTTGGGGTATATTTGTTCAAACATGGGCTCAAATGCGCAGAGTGTGCGGGGGGCCGTGGCGTACCCTATAGCACCAGGCGTGGGCGCTATTGCATCGATGCCAGGCTAACCACAGTGACACGTCACCCCATTGCACCCGCATTATCAATTCGCGTACTTAGCAGATAAAACGCCACAACCCCAAGACAAGCATCTCTCCCGGTGATGTACACACATTGTACCAGAAGAAAAAGCCGCTCAACACTTATCTCTGCCGTCGCTTGTCTAACACGTCCGCTGGGTCACACGCCATGACCTATCGGCGATGTGCCGTCTATCGGGCACACTCTGCTACATCAACAGTAGAAGTACAATGTATATAAGCTGTTCCATAGCCCAGTGATCAAGGGAAATTTGATATATGCAATTACGTGGTTGTATATATAGGTCTGCGAAGTTCGTAGAATGTTTGTAAACGAAGTCTGATGCAATCCGCTGTGTTCTGTTCGTAGTTTAAGGTACACACTATCTGGCCGTTTTATTCGTAAAGTCATGTTATAATATAATCTATATAATTATATCTACACGCTGGGCATACGTATGTTTTATTGAACCGGAATAGATATGTATAATTTGATCAGTATATACATATAAATGAATAACGACCTTCGTGCAATATAAACATTACACAAATATTCAAAGTGAACAGGTAACGCTGAAATTATATTATGTTAGACTATGTGTGGTGCGTACTTTTTATTCTCCACTAGCCTGGGCGCTATGTGGGTGGGTGGGGCCATGTCATGCGATCTGTCCCACCCTCTCAACGTGTCATCTCAACCTGTCGCGAAACTCTGCCTATCCCCCCATTCTGGGCTGTTGTGGTCTCTGTTCAAACTAATAATTTATTCATAGTTTCAGTTTTTCTCTTATTTTCTACAACCCTCTTCTATTGTCCATGCTCCCTTTCTCAGTAAATCCCCGTTCTTTCGCGATCTCTGCCCCTAATTCTCCCATCTTCTGTTCTGTACACTAGTTTATATAACACCATCTTTAAAAGATGAACATTATCCTACTCTGCTCCTTTTATGTAAATATTTATAATTGTCCTATCTACATTCTTCAACCTGGGACATGTACGCCGTTGAGATTTAATGGTACACTTCGTTTAACTTCATTATTATCTTTCTGAAAGTGTCTACATACGAAGTTACAAACATGACACGATTAGATTAGCTGGGTCACTGAAGACTAATAATGGTAAGCAGATATGCGGGCAGATATATGGCTGATGTCGCAATGCCCCGTTTTAGGGGTCATGTTTGGGTCGCAGGCTTTGTATTGATGAATCGGCGAACTGTCATAGGAACGGTCGTAAACCGGTCAAAGGAATTCGGTCAACTTAAAGTCACACAAACAGTCGAACGCTGCTCTTTGTGCCGAACTTCCGATCACGAGTCCTTAGTTGCGGTCACGTGTCCCTTGTTTTGGTCACGTAGCCATTGTTTCGGAAACGTTGTCGCGCTTACATTTTCCGGGTGTTAAATTTGATCCGGTTGACGTTTTTGCACAACCGCCTATCTACGGGAAAATATTCAACACACGCTACGACTGTCGTGCTTGCATTTATCCGGGCGTTAAATTTTATCCGGATTATTTGTGGTGTGCGTATGGTGTGCGTGACTGCGTGTGTGTGTGTGTGTGTGTGTGTGCGTATGTGCGTGTGCGCGTGTATGTGTGCGTGCGTGTGTGTGTGTGTGTGTGTGTGTGTGTGTGTGTGTGTGTGTGTGTGTGTGTGTGTGTGTGTGTGTGTGTGTGTGGTGTATGTGGTGTATGTGGTGTGTGTGTGGTGTGTGTGGTGTGTGTGGTGTGTGTGGTGTGTGTGTGTGTGTGTGTGTGTGTGTGGTGTGTGGTGTGTGTGGTGTGTGTGTGGTGTGTGTGTGGTGTGTGTGGTGTGCGTGCGTGTGCGTGCGTGTGCGTGTGTGTGCGTGTGTGTGTGTGTGTGTGTGTGTGTGTGTGTGTGTGTGTGTGTGTGTGTGTGTGTGTGTGTGTGTGTGTGTGTGTGTGTGGTGTATGTGGTGTGTGTGTGTGGTGTGTGTGGTGTATGTGGTGTGTGTGTGTGTGGTGTGTGTGTGGTGTGTGTGGTGTGTGTGGTGTGTGTGGTGTGTGTGGCGTGCGTGGCGTGCGTGTGCGTGCGTGTGTGTGTGTGTGGTGTGTGTGTGGTGTGTGTGGTGTGTGTGTGTGTGTGTGTGTGTATGTGGTGTGTGTGTGTGGTGTGTGTGTGTGTGTGTGTGTGGTGTGTGTGGTGTGTGCGTGTGCGTGCGTGTGCGTGCGTGTGTGTGCGTGTGTGTGTGGTGTGTATGTGGTGTGTGTGGTGTATGTGGTGTGTATGTGGTGTGTATGTGGTGTGTATGTGGAGTGTAGTAGTGGATAATAGTAGTATGGAACTGCCAGTACAAAGGCGGTAATGTTGCACCAGTTAGCGTGGTGTCCTTCAACAGTGACGCAACTTTCGGAGGAACGGAGCCGTGGGGCACAACCACTTGACTGTCGTCACGTTATGCATGCCGGGAAATGTTATCTTCCACCTGTTGCTCGACAACAAATGGTTCGTTGCGTGACTACCGCTCGCAGCAGTACGCACAGCAATCTCTCGCTATGTGGACTTCACATAATAATACAATATACCGTCTTAAAGCTAGGTTGTCTGTTTCATTACTCGGAATCAGCCAGGGGTGGTAATTATTAGCAGGAAGTCCACACAATCAGTTGTACTTAGTCGCGATATGTATGGGGCCCGGAGAGTCAGGAGCGTGGGAACCCACCACCTTCAAAACATTAAGTGCTAATAGCGGTTGTATAAAATTAATGTTTTGTTTACAATTTAGATATTTCGTGGGCGCATCTTTCAAATTGCGAACGTTGTTTCGGGCATATTAAACGCAATTTTGCGGGCAGTATAACTTCAAAATATTTATTCTGGTTATTAAAGACAATTCAAAAATGCATAGTAGTAAATGATGAAGCGACATCGTATCTTTAAGCGGAACAACGTTTATGTATAATATTATAAATTTATAAACTCCATAGTTGAGACAATAAAGCATTATCTTATCTTATCTTATATGAAAGACTTCTTGTGTAAAATGCAACCTGTCAAACATAACAGCGGTGAAATCCACGTTCTACGCGCACTGTTCTATGTCCACATCGCTTTAAGGAACGGCGTCTCATGTAAGGTACAACCTTTCAGACAGAACATCTGTGAAGTCCCCGTTCTAGCCTCACACCCGCTATGTTACGACATTGGCTCCGTCGTCGGGGGCTGATAACCTGTGTGCCAGCATCCTCGCGCGGCAGGGGGCGTGATTACATCAGTTTCAATATCCCCGGGCAGATCGCCTTGCGAAACTCTGAAGGTAAGCTTAGCCAATAATATAGCTTACCGGAAAGTTCCGTTGGTTTGGGAAGAACACGATATCGCTCATGGGAGTGATCGAATAGGTAATTATATTGAGATTCCCGGAACTCCAGGGCTTCGCCTTGGAACAGGAGCGCGGGTCAGACGGGTCTCTACATTGTTCTCAGGGGTGGTACGGCGAAGTCAGTTATGAGTTTCATTCAGCTGACTTCCAGGGTACTATACGTAGTCACCGCCCCTGGCTTGCGAGGATGTGTGCCAGCGAACGTCGAGGGCATGATGTCACTGGAGTGCTACTATTACCAAGGCGTGGGTTATTTCGTTATCAGCGACAGCATGTCGTCCGTCACGTCACCCGACCACAGTTTGACTTGCGTGGTGGGTCAAGGCACGGACACTGTCACAGGAGAAAAGAGAGGTTGTTCGGTGAGCGGGAGTCGAAGTATCATCGACGTCTTATCCGATCGGGTGGGTGTTCTTGCTGGTTTTTAGAGTGTGTAATAGCTCCGAGAACATCCCACGTAACCGTTACCCACGTCCCGTCTAATCTGTGTTGACGGAGTAAGCGTTCTACAATTGTTTTTATTTACATTTAAGGTTTGTTTAGACAAGCAAAACGTGATTGTCTAACTCACTACTTGTCTGTGTGTGGTATTACCTTTGTAATTGTGATATACGATAACCCACAGTATGGCGATGCTTAGACATATGCATCCTCTTATATTACATGTTGTATTATAGCGGCATAATTACTATAAGAAAAGGTAAACCTCGAAACCTAACACAAAGTGGCCCGTGTTTTATGTGTTTTATGTCCCTTACTTTGGTTTTAAACTATGGTTTAGCAGATGCTGTTTGGCTAACGATACCATAACCAATAGCGTTACAACACTGCACAAGGTTATGGTTAATTAGTCGATACAAGATGAGTTGGCGGTTCTAATCAGTGATAACGTCGGTAGTTCACTAATAATAGATGCTATTACCGTCGACAATACTGCTAGTTGAAACGTGCCCTTCTTGTAGACATGGCTTATTAGACGCGCCAACACCACAGCCTACGCACTGGGCATATGTGTGGGCGACAGTGGGATGCTTGTATCCACTATCGTCCTTGAATTTAGTCTATCCAGGGAATCTAGCATCCACGGGTCACCGGCGGCGAGTAGGGGTCAGCACACTGTCAGTTTTCCCATTGGCGACCATGTTAACGTTTTGTGTGATTATAAGAAAACGTGACCTATAAAGTTTCTTAAACTTCTCACCTGCTGTTATTATCATCTCATTGACATGCTGGTCGAGTTTAGTCAAAATCTAATATCTCTAGCTCTTGCAAAATGCCTGTATGTATGACACCCGTCAATATTTACAACTGGATGCAGGCAGTAATCCGGCTAAAGTGTCAACTAGCCAAATTGCTGCCAGATACCCTTCCGCTTAGTAAAATCAGCTAAAAAGACACCATTTTACTGTCAACAGCTTCTACAATCACATCTAGCAATCTGACTACTCAAGTGCACTTATGTCAGAGCAAGTGAATATTATAAAAAGTCATTTCTCAAAAATATACTGCACTTTTTTTCGCAATCAAGCAGGAAGTCCAACAGTGTGCTGACCCCAGTACTGCACCTGGCGACGTCCGTCTGTGGACTGCTCGGGGTGGCCGCTGGGTGGCGGGGTCAGACCACAATTGCATTTCCGGTTACTTTCTAGTAGTACCTTTATAACGCAGATGCTGTGTTTGTGAATGTAGTGCTTATACATTAACGTATTTGTTTGATTATAAGTGCTGCAGTCAGCAAGCAACGTAGTTAATGTCAAACATTTGGTTGTTTTATGGTGCATTGTGAGATATACATAGGGGATTTGTTTTGTGACTTCCGAACATACCCTTTACGTCAAAACCGCCTGTTTTGACGGGAAGCGCGCTCGTGACAGGATCACAAGAGATAAAGGTGTGCAGTTGTGAGCGAATGTTTCAGCAGGTTGAATACGTGGTGACAGCGGATGTCATGAACTGGTTTTATTTTTTTGATATGTTAAGTGACCTCATAGTCATCAGTTACTATGTCTGCTGGAGACGTAGACGACGTAGAATATCTAACGTCGTGTCTTCTCAAGTGCTCCTCCTATCCACATCGCCAGACAATCGGGCGTGCTCTCTTCTATTACACACGCATATAGCAGTACCACCAGAGAAATCCTTGAAAGTAATAAAGTCTCGACTTTGGAATAAACTACCGGTAGACATAAACCATTGAAATCGATATATATATATATATATATATATATATATATATATATATATATATATATATAACCATTAGCTTTATAATTGGCATCAATTAATATAATTGAATTATATATTGTAATGATTCGCTCGTAAATTATCTTATTCATATAGAGGTTTAATTTAAGGAAGGTCTTAACCGGGAGCTATTGCAGTTAGTTCAATTGTATATCCATTATATAGGTAATATTACTTATTTGGGAGTACACTATAGTTTATGTAGTTTGATTTAATATGCTCGATACGTTTACACTTCTCTGGTAGCCACCTCATCCCTGTATCATTTGTCTTGAAATATGTTGTATATCGTGTGGATGAGAAAAATAAATCTACTTACTTATTTACTTACTTACTACTCAGCATCCTTCCATTTAGCATAGCGTGTTTGCCCTTTAGTAGTAAACATTGTGAGGCGCAAACGAGGTCGTTAAAGGGAATAAAAACATATATTGCTCGAATTGATGTTATATTACATCGTGCTATCTATTTCCACGTCCACCAAACCAACAAAATCAAAAAAAATTCAATGAATTAGAAATTCCACTTTTTATGGTGTGCATCCGGACATTTTCGAATATGCATATTTTTGGCGCGCTTTTCGGGATGCCGAGATGTGACGTCACTTATGACACACACTCGCATCAGGCCGCCCCATTCCATGCATTCAGAGCATGTTTACAAGTATAGCTTTTGGGTCGAAACGAGCGTCAGAACGAGTTATTGTGCAATATTCCGACGTAATACAAACACTAGTCATCATAGAGGAACAAGCAGTTATCTTACGGTTGCACATGAATCGAAATTTATTCAAAACAACGAATGCGAATGGGCCTACAGGTCGACTAGGTTTCGCCGAGCTGGGCTTGTTTTCAGAATAATTATATCGAATGCAACCAACGGGAGATAATCTACACCAATAAACATACATAGCAAACATATATTGTATCTAGCTACATAAAGTAACGTGTATAATATCATAATATCAGTAGAATATCGATATATGAAGGAGTCGTACAATTTATCATAACAACTTAAATAAGTCAAAGAGTTCCCGCTGGTCCCGCTAGCTCAGTGGGTAGGCGCGTTGGATACTTGTCGTTTACTTTACAATCGGGCGACGCCGGTTCAATCCTGACAGCATGAATGCAAACTGTTGGTTTTCTTTACACTTTTTTGTTTATGTTTTCACGAAGTAATATAAACAAAATCATTTTATACTATAATGCATTGTTTGTAAATATTTTTGTAGTAATTATTTATTCGCCACAAAAATTAAAATATGGTCATTATACATAACGATGTTTCTAAATTTTATTTATCCAAACAAATATAATGTAATGGATATGTAATTTATTAATTGTAAATATATTGTACGGTAATATATTGTAATTATATATGTGAAAACAGATTGAGATCTGTCTGGATAAATACAATTTAGAAACATATAATATTAATATTATGATATTATACACGTTACTTTATGTAGCTGGATACAATCTGTGTTTGCTATGTATGTTTATTGGTGTAGATTATCTCCCGTTGGTTGCAATCGATATAATTATTCTGAAAACGAGCCCAAGCTCGGCGAAACCTAGTCGACTTGTAGGCCCATTCGCATTCATTGTTTTGAATACAATTGGATTCATGTGGACCTTAAGATAACTGCTTGTTCCTCTATGATGACTAGTGTTTGTATTACGTCGGAATATTGCACAATAACTAATTCAGACGCTCGTTTCGACCCAAAAGCTATCCTTGTAAACATGCTCTGAATGCATGGAAAGGGTCGGCCTGATGCGAGTGCGTGTCATAAGTGACGTCACGATACCACGTGAACCCCTAGCTCATTAAAAAAAAAAATTCCGCGGGAATCGCTTCACAGACGGGCTTAAAATCGAATTTATGCTACAAATGTATTTTTCTGTATTTGTTTAATGTTGTCAAATGTTACACACAATGTTAAACTTTGTGTACACATGGAAAAAGGATTTTAGCTAATGCTTTATTTTTATTTCCTTTAATACCAAGTGTTTCAAACACTACGTTGTTCTCTGAACTCTCTCTCTCTCTTACAACCCACACGGAGTTTCCTGAGAAGAAACAGACTCTCCGCGTAGTGTGAATATATAGGAACAACAGGTATATATTTATCTCTGTGGCGATTGTGCTCCACGTGTGGCGAACATAATGTTTCCACCAACAACGGAGAGGCGTATTTAGCGAATCACGAAGGCGACATGTTGACTGATGCGTACAACCGCTCGCCTTGGGCTGTCACTGTTTGAATAATGATGAGCGACCTCTCTTGTATTTCGCGGCCGTACGACGTTTTTTCTAGCACGTTTTTCTAGCAAGTTCTCACGATAGGAGATGTGAACTTTTGTAGTTATGTACAGACAGTCTGGACTATTTTTCATGTCGGTGCATATAAAAAACTGTTTTATAAATCGAGCGGACAATAAGCAAATGTGCAAGTGTTTATACAAACTCAGTCTTGTGGGAAATTCGTCTTCGTGATGGTGTGTTCGCGCATCTCAATTATACTATTATATCACGGCAATACCAAATCGACGTTACTAATACTAAACTATGCGATATGATTAATTATCCGTTTCTTTTAAGAAAACTGTTTTCGCACGATGTGGATACATTAAACATTACCCTAATGTATTGACTGAATCCAAAAAATGTGCTATCATTCGTACATTGATATATTATTTAAATGAATTAATCGGTTCACATAACGCGATATGATAATATTTGGCTTAATGTTAGACCCATTCTCGATGCAAAAGTGAAGAATTGAAAAAGGAAGCAATTACAAGTTCATTAGCGAAATTTACATTTTAACACACTTAAGTAGTTTTCCTATCACAGGCGCGCACGCACGCACACACGCACGCACGCATGCACGCTCACACTTCACACAGTCCACTAATGCGTCTCCCAAGTTGCAAAACTAACACCCTCGTGTTCTACTTTGCTAGTGAGCTAAGCCTAGAAAGGAAATTGGATGACGTAAGCCAACCCACACTCGCTAAGTCTCGTCACGGCTCCACCTGTGACAACATTCAAAACATACCTCGATGTGTCGACTGCATTTTGGTTGGGGTTACTCACTCTTGTAAATAGCGAGTAACGAGCTGCCCAGAGTACCCTACTGTTTAATGTTCGGTGGCACCTTTTTCTTATCTTCAAATAGTGACGCTGATTAGACGATATTTTCTTATCGCTTCGCGTAGTGATTGTAAGAAAACCGTTAGAAGTTCAGCGCAAAGTTTCGGTTTCTTTGAAACCGGCTACGGCGAAGGAGCACTATCGCACAGTAAGTCAGTAAGTGACCCAACGTATGGGTGTTGTAAACAATAACTTGGGTTGTTGCCTGCGTCTGTTCGCACATAGTTAGCGCCGTCTGTGTTTGTTGGCGCCTCATGATGGATGGTTATGAAGAGCGACTATATAGGCCCATGTTCACAGCGTCCGTTTTAAGTACATATATTATAATATGCAAAAGTCAATGTGGCTGGCTTGCTTGGTTAGTGATTGGTTAGTGATTGGTCAGTGACTGGCAATGACTGCTTAATGATTGGCCAGTGATTGGTCGGTGATTTTGTCAGTGATTGGGGGGGTTAGTAAATTATCAGTGATTGGTCAGTGATTGGCCAGTGACTGATTAGTGATCCGTCAGCGACTGGTCAATGAGCTAACCTTGTTGTTCACTATCAGTACTACTAGGAGTAGTAGGATATCCTAATAATAACTACTCCATAGATGTTAGTGCACGGATGAGGCAGCTGGTCGGGCAATATTTCAATATTTAATTGCGCCCCGTTGAGGCTCTCCAAAACACCCAACTGCACCACCTTGAAGCTCACAAAAAACCCAGTTGCATCTTGACGAAATAATGGGATTAACGCATCTCCCCTACACCCAAAATATTGTTGACTCTGAATCACCCGATTCCTACGTCTGTGTAATAGGGTAATTATCATAGAGCATATGAGAAGGGGTGTTGGGATAACAGTTTGGGACGTAAAATGTGTCGGGATGAATGCGATAACACTGGTATAGAAGGAATGTCGGGGTAACAATTTAGGACATGGTGGGTGTTGATGCAGTAGCGTTGTGGAAAAGGATACGATGCCGGATAACGCTGTGAAGAAGCATTTAACAAAACCACAGTGACGCACACGGGAAACCGAGCCGTCGAACTGAGGTGCACCCTGTATTTTGTACGGGACGCCCCTTTGGCAGACCCCTGCTCTAATCAGTGCGTGCCCGGGGCTAAGCTCCGCTACCGGTGTTAATAATATATTTCTTCGCGCAGCCTCGATCTAGGCCAAGTTGGATGCAATAATTCGATCCGCAGTAAGTTTGGTGTTTTCGTTTTGCACCGAGGGAGACACGCAAGTCCACTGGAAGGGAAGCCCACGCAACAGTCCGCATCTTACACTGGTGGTCGCTGGTCACAAACTGACTGTCTTCTGCGATATAGAGAACACACTAGCGGAACGACGATGGAACGAAGATGGCGGCGATGTCTTATGCGAAGCACACACTGGATGCTACGGTGGTTCCATCACGGTTCCGCCTAGAACGGCCGGCCATTCCGCTGATTACAGAGCCCTCACAGAATACAGTTGATTAAGTTCCCACTTGGGACCATGCTAACGGTTTGCCAGACTATAAGAACATTGGATCGCCAAACGTCTTCACGACCTCTGTAACTGGTTGCCATCGCGTAGTAACAATAATAATTACAACAAGACTGCATACTTTTGGTCGTCATTTAAAACGTATTCTTCCCCATGGTTCGTATGGGCTCAGCACACTGTCAGTTTTCCCATTGGCGACCATGTTAATGTTGTGTGTGATTATAAGAAAACGTGACCTATAAAGTTTCTTAAACTTCCCACCTGCTGTTATTATCATCTCATTGACATGCTGATCGATTTTAGTCAAAATCTAATATCTCTAGCTCTTGCAAAATGCCTGTATGTATGGCACCCGTCAATATTTACAAATGCATGCAGGCAGTAATCCGGCTAAAGTGTCAACTAGCCAAATTGCTGCCAGATACCCTTCCGCTTAGTAAAATCAGCTAAAAAGACACCATTTTACTGTCAACAGCTGCTGCAATCACATCTAGAAATCAGACTACTCAAATGCACTTATGTCAGAGCAAGTGAACATTGTAAAAAATCATTTCTCAAAAATATACTGCACTTTTTTTCGTCTGTAATCAAGCAGGAAGTCCAACAGTGTGCTGACCCCAAATAGGCATGGTGATTTTGGAGAAAATGTTGAAAACAACACATTTTATAGGCACCAATGTTACAAGCACTCTGCAATTTTTATTTTTGTAATCCATCCAGGTGTTTGTGTTTTATGCACATTTCAAAGGTGCCACCAAACTTGGCAAGGCACCAGAAAAATCAGCACTTCGCTGTTGGACAATTTGTAATCCAGCACAATGTTCTCAGGTGGCACTATGAACTCCTGATACAGTTTTCCAGAAAGTCCAATATGTGTTTTATAAGAAAATTCAATTCAGCCAGTTGTTACATTCAAATTTATATTGATTTGTTGACATTGTGCCCTGTTTACAAAGGTAAACATCTACAAAAAGTCACCTTAGGGTGTGAATTCCTCAAAGGCCAGACGTTTCAAGCAGTTCAATTACATAATATTACACAGCTTAATTAGCAGACATTCAGAAAAAATGCCACTTGCTTAATTGGCCAGAAGGTCTAGTCAGTAGACAGATCTGATAACAGGCTCTGGCTATGGCCTACTCCAGCTAATCACTGTCCTCAGACTTCATTAGGGTCAATGACAACATATTAACTTGTGTTTAATTAGCTGAAGTAAACCAAAAACGATTGATGAATCACCCTGCTGCAATGTTATTGGTTCATTTTCATTCAGATTTTCAAATTGAGGCTTAACTACTGGCATACGCACCCCACCCCCCTTATAAGACATGTG
>OZ023216.1:4370286-4473607 GCA_963995525.1 Escarpia spicata
TCCGAGGAGGACAAGGACGCCCTGGACCCGGACGAGGTGAGGAGAGACAACAAGGAGCAGTACTTCCTCAAGAAGATCACACTGCTCGACAAAGGTGAGAGTTCGCAATCGGTCGATCAGTGGGCAAATATTAAAGGTTGGTTGTCAGTTCCGTGGGAATGTCGCGACGGCGCTGAACATCAAAGAGCTCAGCGTATAAACCATTCGGTGTCCGTTTATGGCCATAAGTGGTGTTTATAATTGACATGTTTTCTTTTCTTTTCGTGGACTAAAATTACAATGTTTCGTATTTATTAAACGTATGTTGGTGGGCATTATACCTTCAAGATAGTTATTATTGTCATACTAATGTTATTATATTAACAACAACACCAAGTACAGACAAGCTCCCTTTACTTTACAAACATGTAGTTTGATTGCCATTATTACCGATGGAATCTTGTGTTTTCGAAAAACGGACTCATTTTTACAAAGATATCGACGCCCATAAAAACCAAAGCACGTGCCGTTATAATAATAGTCTTTGCCTTCTTAAATACACATTTTGAAGTTATGATCGTAGGATTATTCTATTTTTAACAGGTTGTTACGTACTGCGTAGCATCTTAGTTTATCGTGTCATTGCAATTATTAATGCGAAAGAGACAGCAGCCGAGTACGACATGAATATTTAACCATACAGCCGATGTACCTTTTTTAAGATCCCATTATTACTGTTTGGCATGTTGGGTCAGCGGTATAAATTATTCAAACATATATAATATTTTACGTAACACGTAATCGCCTAAAACCGAGACAAATATAGGATATGGCATGTACGGACTAGATGCTATACCGGCAAGACAACACAAGTATCAAATTGAAATGAGCGGTTTGAATAGTATCAGTACAGAGCGTGGCTTGCCAATCGTTTGGATAAATTATAAATTGAAAAATCCGCCGTATTGGCAGCGCGGCCAACGTTTGTCAGAAGTAGCCCCCGCCCCCGCCCCCGCCCAAGCTATCTCGGCAAATAAGAGTAGGCCCCAAGTGTTTCACGTTTATACGAAGGACTCGAACCAGTATTAAACCGTGATTACAGTGCACATTTCACCAAACAAAAGTCAACCCGGGTTACAAATAGTAACGTTTATGTTGTAGGTTCAAAGCTATTTTTTATTTTATGGAACCTTTTTTGCTGTCAGGCTATAAAAATATATATATATTATCAACAAATACTGATAACTTATAACATTACTTGTACTCGTAAATACGTGTCCGGTTGTCTAAATGAAGATATGTCATGTGACGGTAGTAAGCTGTTTAATATTTGTTATAAACACTAGATCCATTTTTTAACTTCGAATACGTCACGATGAAATGAATCGGAATTGCAAACGATAATGTCTATATTGGAAACGAATGAAATCGTGTTTTGGATAATGCATATCCTATATCTAATACACGATTTTATAATATACAGGTATTAATTTTAGACGTAAATACATGTTCGGTCGCTGAAATGAAGTGGTGCCTCTGACGGCAACAGTCAAGGCATGTTTCCGCCGGTTCACGAGGTCTGTGCGGTTCACGCAGCCGAGTTTGAGTCGGCTAGTGAGACTAGGTCAAGGTTCGTTTCGTGTCCCCCGGAGATGACAACACGACGCGTGTGTTTGGGTAGCAAACATCTGGTCGAGTACAGCCTGGGTGGTGTGTCAGCAGCCTTCTCAAGTGGTAGACGTGCATGCTTGTTTAACCTGCGTGTCAACTAACACCACGTGAAGTGAATGATCCAATTATAAACGAGTGCTCTAGTTCACTGCACCGTGAAGGCAAATTAGTTGACGCAGTGATAATCAATGCGCGCCTGTTTTTTTAGTGAGCGACATACATCATCATATTTTGCGGTAAATTCTTATAGTAGAATACGTGAAAATCAGTGCGTGAGAACGAGTGGTTGATGGAAGTAGTAGGTCACCCACAGCGAGTGATTGCAACCAGGTCTTCCTTCGTCACTCGACATCGACACGCCTACTGTGGATATGACTAAGCGCGCGTGCGTGTGTGTGTGTGTGCGTGCGTGCCTGTGTGCGTACGTGTGCATGTGTATGAATGTGTGTGTTCGTGTGTATGTGCGTTCGTGCGTTCGTTCGTGCGTGTGTAGCATTTGTGATATTGTCCTGATGTGCACATTTAGAAGAGCATTTTCGTGTTCAGTTGAGCACATAAACTATTGCGACTCCTGCAGAGACAGTCTATATACCTCTTGTGCTGTATCACCCCGGCCTTTTAGGGCCACAATTTGTTGTCGTGTTCCTGCCAGCATAAATAATAGATAACACGAATAATAAATGTGAGAATGAACAGGCAGACAAGACAACACGGAACATTCTCAAACGACGGGTAAAGACGGGCAATAAATGTGAGTATAAATAGCTAGACAAAAGCGTACTCAGACGGAGCGGTATTTTGGGACACTGACTCGCGCACGTAACAAAGCTTTTTATGAAAGAGCAGTGATTGATAAATGCAAAACAGTCATATAGATCAGACTGTTGGACTCTTGGTAAGTGACATTCTCCCTTGTCCACTTGCTACTTGGTGTCCTGCCTTGACTGTTGTCAAATTCAATCGTGGTACGTTTTGTCAAGTGGAAGTTTCCAAGTCTTTTTTGACTAACCCGGTGTGTTTAATTCGGCCGCAAATGTATGTAAAAGTAAAGTAAAATTGTACTCCCAAGTTGAATATAACAATGTTGGCTCAAAAACCTCCTATGTTTAGTGGGAACAACATTATAATTATGTACATGTCGTGTACGTAAATACGTTGACCTACACCTGTACGAGAGAGCACGGTACTGTAGTTGTTAGCTCATCCGAGTGGCATGCCAGCACGCTGAGTTCAACATACAGACCGGGCACGGAAGTTTGTTTGGTGGACAATCCTGGCTCTCAACATCGGGGACTGTGTATCACATGTGACTCGGAGATCACATTAATATCTGTCCTATCTAAATTTGTGACGTAACAGAACCACTGAGGACGATATACATCATGGCAGTGACCACCCTTAGTGTTAGCATAGAAATGTATTTTTTTTCTGGAAAAGGCTAACCAGTTGAATGATACCTCATAATATATTATACCCTCATACACACACACACACACACACACACACACACACACACACACACACACACACACACACACACACACACACACACACACACACACACACACACACACACACACACACACACACACACACACACACACACACACACACATATATATATATGTGGGGTTATAATATGTGCAATTTTATCAACGTTTTTGCAAACATGTGGCTTCAGATTTGTGACAACATTGAATAAAACACATGTGCAAGTATATTAAAATAGTTCTCTGGAAAAACATTTCGACAAGCTATGGCAGAAAATGGTGATAGATGGAGAAGACCAACATTAAGACGGATATATGTGAAGATGTCTAGAAAGGTCATGTACGTAGAGCAGAGAGTGGGGGAAACTTGCTAAAGAGCTGAAGAAAAGTAAACAATGAAAAGTCATCACGAGAACAGAGGGGAAAGGGATCTGAAGAAGAGATGCGAAACGATTTTGTGGGTTTTATTTAATTAACAGTATATAGCGTGATAACTTCACATATGCCAAATAAAATAGCATAGGAAAGGAAACACCGTGTAGTCAATATATGTCACAGCAAATGCGCACATTGACAAACGTTGTGAACAATGGACGAGTCATCACTTCGTTGTCCTGGTATCTTATCAAGCATTTCCGCTTTTCCGTCATCTCGAATGTGTTTGGCAACAACCATGCCACTGCAGTAGGATTATACCTGCCAACTATCCCAGATATTCCGGTAGACTCCTGGATTTGTTGTGAAATTCCCGGCCTCGGGGATGCAATGGGATATCTTTGGTAAGCCTGAGATTCCCCTGAATTTCGAAACTCTAAAGTTTAGTTGACAGGCATACAGGATGTTCCTGTGCTTCAAAAAACAATCAGAATTAATCAAACATTTTGTACAGCAAGACTATTTGATATATTATATTATAACAGAGAGAACATCGCAATTACGCCCGCTCGATGAACGCACCTGCAGTTCGTAGTTGATGTTGATAAGTTTACTTCTCGAGATGCCGGTAGGTGGCAGCGGCGGTATGTGCAGGCGGTCGTGCCACACCGACACCTCGCCAGCTGGCGTCTCTTCCTGTTTCACGACTGCGACCTCTCGTCTCTCTCGTTTGCGTCGCTTCGTCGACTTGTAGTCGATGATCTATATATATATATATATACATATATATATATATATATATATATATATATATCGGGGTATAATATATTATGAGGTATCATTCAACTGGTCAGCCTTTTCCACAAAAAAGCTACATTTCTATGCTAACACTGAGGGATATATATGATGTGATATGATGATGCAGCACCGTTGCATAATCTAATAATCCACACGATACCTTCATGCTTAGAGTATCATACCTGGTTCTTTATATCTTGTTATCCGACATTGCAGAGGGCAGTTTCGTAGACAAGGACCCGGTGTTGGCCGCGGGTGAATACACGTTCGACTTCGAGTGTAAGCTGCCTCAGGAGCTTCCGTCGTCGTTCGAGGGTCGTCACGGTCAAGTGCGCTACCTCGCCCGGGCCTGCATCGAGCGCAACTGGAAGTCGAACGTCGTTACGAAGAAGGCCTTCACCATCCTCAATGGACTTGACCTCAACTTCATCCCCGAAGCTGCCGTGAGTACGAACGCATGTGCCGATAGCCGATAGCCGACGTGGGGTGTTTTGTTTTAGCGTGGCTGGTGTATGAGTGTGTGTGAGTTAGATAATCGTGGCGTGTGAAATTATTGTTTGATGTTAGCACACGTGCCATCGTGTATGCACGCTGGCATGCACGCTTGCACGCATTCCAAAAGACGCACGCACACCCTAGCGCTGTAAGGTCATTGATGAACACAGAGACAGGGACACTGACGCACTGACGCACTCAAATGCTCATAAACAAACGTTTAGGCAGTCGTAACATTATTTTGCATTCTTATAAATACATTCACTTTAACAGCAGTGAATTGAACAATAGTAATAATAATAAAACGGCCCATCTTTAGTGGAGACTTCTGCTAAATCCATTAACTGGACGCTATCGCAAAAACCACCCACTATTGATCTGAGCAGCTATTGTTCAGGCCGTCTCCTGCTTGTAGAGTCGCATCGAGATCTGCAAGTACAAGACGGTGGGCACGTGCTGCGTGTCGGGGTCGGTCACGATCGACTGGATGGTGGAGCGGTCGGGCTACGTGCCGGGGGAGAGCATTATCGTGCACGGGGAGGTGCAGAACGAGTGTCGAGCCCCCGTTGTCTATTGCAAGACCATCCTCTACATGGTGCGTGTCGGGTGTTCTTATCGCGTGTCGTTCGGCTATATCACCCTAATATCGCCCACTGCCATTTCGGGTATCCAGTACGGTAATGTTTACTTACGGGGTCATGAGTTGGAACACTATGAAAACAAAGCATGGTTGAGTGTGTTGGAATCGCCCGAGAAAGTAGTTAAAGTCAACTGAGAGACGGTGTGCTATTATCGTTTCTGTATCTGTATTCCTAACATTAAATGATATTTAATCCTTACCCTGTTTTGTCTGCCCATTTTTGGATAGACAAAACAGGGCAAGAATAAAATATAAATATAGTAAAGTTTATATAATATAATAAAGTAATAACAATAAGCCGGTAAGTTTACAACTACACGTGTGTCTTTCACGACGCGCACTTACAATGGTAAGTTTACAACTACACGTGTGTCTTTCATGACGCGCACTTACAATGGTAAGTTTACAACTACACGTGTGTCTTTCACGACGCGCACTTACAATGGTTGCTGGTGCCGTAGATCATCGACTACAAGTCGACGAAGCGACGCAAACGAGAGAGACGAGAGGTCGCAGTCGTGAAACAGGAAGAGACGCCAGCTGGCGAGGTGTCGGTGTGGCACGACCGCCTGCACATACCGCCGCTGCCACCTACCGGCATCTCGAGAAGTAAACTTATCGACATCAACTACGAACTGCAGGTGCGTTCATCGAGCGGGCGTAATTAATAATAATAATAATAATAATAATAAACTTTATTTATACACCATCAAATCCGGGACTAATGACCCCCGTTCACGGGTGTTTACAAATTGCCAATCATATAAGAAGCATAACAAACACTTTTAAGAGAACAAATAAGAAAATAAATTAAATTAGCAAACAATATCCTAGTATATAGTGTATGCATATATATATAAGCCTAAGTATAGTAAAATTACGGGTAAATGCAATTATAAAATAAACGATTAGCAAAAGTGCTGAACAGCTGAACCTACTGGAAAATATATATATATAATAAAAATATTTATATAAATAAATACAAAATAAATAAAATAAAAGCCTAATTTACATTAAATAATTTGATTAGATACTAAAATGTGACCCTGAGATAAATAAGACTAAAAATGTATTAAAACTACATGCATGAATAAAGCAAAGGTTAAATGATGTTCTCTCTGTTATAATATAATATATCAAATATTCTTGCTGTACAAAATTTGTGATTAATTCTAATTGTTTTTTTTTAAGCACAGGAACATCCTGTATGCTTGCCAAATAAACTTTAGAGTTTCGAAATTTAGGGGAATCTCAGGCTCACCAAAGACATCCCATTGCATCCCCGAGGCCGGGAATTTCACAACAAATCCTGGAGTCTACCGGCATATCTGGGATAGTTGGCAGGTATAATCCTATTGCAGTGGAATGCTTGTTGCCAAACACATTCGAGATGACGGAAAAGCGGAAATGCTTGATAAGATACCAGGACAACGAAGTGATGACTCGTCCATTGTTCACAACGTTTGTCAATGTGCGCACTTGCTGTGACATATATTGACTACACGGTGTTTCCTTTCCTATGCTATTTTATTTGGCATATGTGAAGTTATCACGCTATATACTGTTAATTAAATAAAACCCACAACATCGTTTCGCATCTCTTCTTCAGATCCCTATCCCCTGTGGAGAGTTCACCACAGACTTCCCAGCATTTCTCCTCTGTTCTCGTGATGACTTTTCATTGTTTCCTTCTCTTCATCTCTTCAGCAAGTTTCCCCCACTCTCTGCTCTACGTACATGACCTTTCTAGACATCTTCACATATACCCGTCTTAATGTTGGTCTTCTCCATCTATCACCATTTGCTGCCATAGCTTGTCGAAATGTTTTTCCAGAGAACTATTTAAATATACTTGTACATGTTGTCACAAATCTGAAGCCACATGTTTGCAAAAACATTGATAAAATTGGTCTTAAACGGTGACGGGTCACAGTGCAAATCTGGAAGAATCGTCGTTTTCCGGAAAAGTCCGAAGGCGCAGTTTCGTGACGTCACTAGTGGAGCGGCCTACACACAGATGCACGGTCTACGCGGATAATTGTTATTTCATTATAATTATATTTCAACTGTTTTTATCAATAACATATATAATTTGTGAAGATGTGTGTTGTGGGAAACAGTGACAATTCGGGTTTGACTGGAAATTCGGTGCACATCTTCCCCAAAGACCCAAATTGTTGGCAGAAATGGAACATTTTGTGTGTAAAGGACAGGATCCATGCTACGGCTACGGCAAATAACATCACTTGTGGTTCAGATCTGCCGATGGATATATCCTGAGGGGGAAGATGGGTTTAAAAATACAGTTAGATGTCAATAAATCAACAGTCCATAAATGATTAAAAAGAAGCGTCAAGATGCAAACGAGTACCACAACAACACCACTGGCCATTTCACCACAACAAACTCAACAGCCAGCCGTCAGTTGCCGGACTCTCTCGACAGGTCCATGCCTCGGCCTGTACACGTAGCACCGCACTGACACTAGGCAATCTAACATCAGCAGAAACAACAGTAATCTCTCAAACGTCATCATAACGGTCTCCAAAATATATTTGGTCATCGTATGCATCGGTCTCGGTAACCGCCATTTGATGAGTTGTCTACACGACGCGGGTTGTGCGTGGGGCGGCTGTCAATCAATCAGGGCGGTCCAGCTAGCCGATGTGTTCCACTAATGATGTCACACAGTCTCAGGCCGCTATCACTCAGCAATTTCCGTAAGATGGCAACTTTAGAGGTTCTTTTTATGGTGTATGCTCTCATGCGATTTATAAACATATTTTCAATAGCATCATCTGAATATGCATACAAGATTTGTTATTATGGAACACAGCACATTTTATCCCAGGATATTATGGCCTTTAACCGTGTTCGTTGGCATTCTCTCATCGCCCGGTATCCGGATGACCTGACAGTCGCATTCTAATCTCTTATCGCAATTCAACAACCATCAGTGGAATATTCAGGGGATTAGTGGGTCATGCCTCTCTTAATAATGTGTTTGATTATAGCCAACTGTACATGTTGCGCCACTAAGTTTTTCTTAGGAAACTAACGTGAAACTAAACACACACCCCTTTCTTTCATCCTACATAGTCTGAGCTACCTCACATAACCGTATCACATCTACGTGTTGTTATCTGACGGCAGTTCACGGCGTTGATCGAAGGCGCGCCCGGCCCGATCGTGTACACGAAGGACATCTACATCGGCACGGTGCCCATGTGTCAGCGCGAGATGCGGTCGTGTATTGCTGGCATGTACAACCAGCCGTACACGCAGTCGGTCGAGAACCTCGACCACTTCTCAGGCATTTCGGCCTCGCAGGTAGGACAGTCAACACGGTATAATACTTGTATCAGATTGCACCTTTGCAAATTGCTTGCTGCTGTAATTGTAATACAATAGCACGCGTAATCGGATACTATTACGTGTGCCACTACGCCACCGCCTAGTACAGTTACAGCGGAATGCAGGTCTCAAAGGTACCATATTATATTTGTTTCACGCTCCTAATAATTTAATAAAGCCAGTTCAACCTTAATGTTATGGACTATGTTCTGTTCCAATGGAGTCAGTTTTCATACGAATCTAAAACTTATTTTCAACAACAGTTCAACAGACTCGAACTCATACTCATAGGCACCCTTTTAATGATGGAGGTAGTATGGTACAAACATATAATTGTCAACGCGACCGTGTGGTATTACAACCAAAATGTAAATTGGCTGCTGTGCTCCGCCAGGTGTCACTGACGCAGATCGTGGCGACTGGCTGTGCGATTGAGACGAAGACGAGGCCGACTGCGCCGTCGCTGGCGACCTTGGAGCGAGGCCTCGACTCGGTCATCATGACTGATCCGGACCCTAGCGTCAACCATAGACCGCCACCGTTCGCACCCGGTCATGGGGACATGTTTATATCACCTGTTGGTGACGTCACATCTCCCCATGAGGGACCTAGTGTATCACCAACGCCTGCCACCGAACCATCTACGGACCTCGGCTCTAACGCACAGAGCCAGTGCGATGCGACAGGTACTTATGATTTTGGGAATATCCCATTTGTGCATAGGGATAGTGGGGAAAACTATGGGGGATAATCGTAAAGATAACTTTAGAATGTGCCTATTATGCTATTACATATGTACGTAGAATGCGTACCGTGTATGTTCTATGCATTAAGTATCCTGTCAATCTCTATTCGTTTCCGCGCATCTTAATTGAAATTTCACGTGTGTCTGCGTTGTATAACTGTTGTTACGGAAATCAAAATAACATGTTTGCATACAAGTAAGCGTATTAAAAACGTATAGAACTTTCATTTGTATGAGAGTGTTCTAAAAAAAAACGTGCATTCGGGTGATCAAGAACATACACGGTCTATACTTCTGAATTAACCACTGTGGACTTTCGCTATGATGTTTGCTTTCAAAAAAGAAAACTAAACATATTTGTCGTTTTGTGTTTTCAAGATGAGGATCCGACTTACGAGTCTGGAATGTTCGAGCCCGTGAGCATACGGGAAGTGGCGGACGATGCCGAGTCGCTGCGGGGGGAGTTCACATACGCTCCCGTCTACCCGTACTTCAACACTGTACATCGTCCATAGCGCGTGCTGCTATCCCGCTCTACCGTATTTCAACGTCGTGTACGACCCGTGATGCGTGATGCCCCACATTGCCCTAAATCATCGACATGTATAGCCTGTGATGTGTGATGCCCCGCATTACCCTACATCAAGTCGTGTACGGCCCGTGATGCTTGATGCCCCGCATTGCCCTACATCATCTACGTGTATAGCCTGTGATGTGTGATGCTCCGCATTACCCTACATCAAGTCGTGTACTGCCTGTAATGTGTGATGCCCCGCATTACCCTACATCAAGTCGTGTACTGCCTGTGATGCGTGATGCTCTGCATTACCCTACATCAAGTCGTGTATTTTGTACGATTAGTGCTATCCCACCTTTGCTCGACAAACAAATACAGCAGGAGACACGTGATACACATAAAATGTCATCTCCACCTACTGACAGGAGGGTACATGTGGGATTAGACCCAAGATGCCCTTAGGAAGTGAGCCAGGCGTGGCCTTACCTCTTATATGTGGTCGACTGTAACAATACAAAGTTAACTGGGGGTCTACAATGGTCTACAATTTGGAGGCTGCACATGCGTCTGCTGAAGCGTCAGTGCGTATGTTCTGGCTTGCGCACCTCCAGAATGGCGGATTAACTGCTCCATGGACGTACTTTTTAACAATGCGAACAGCGTATGCGGCACCGACTTGCATTCATACACGGTCTTTGGCCATTACGAAACTGACACAAATACGACTAAATTCGATCTCCAAGAAAATACCGCGCGTGAATATTGAACGCTTACAACGGCGACTACGACGCGGGACTTCTGAAGTGATTACGAGCTAGTGACGGATTGGCTTCATCGGACATGTGGCGTATTCGAAATGCTCTACATCTCCTGGTTTCACATCCGAACTGTTCACTGAGCGTGAGTCATTGCTACGTCCTGTACCGTGATCGTTATTTATAAACCAGTGTTTTTAGAAAAGGACTACCCAATAGGGCTCTGATGATACTCAACAGCGCTCTCGGTTCCTTGTATAATTATGTTCCTGGGCGCAGACAATAACGATATATACCGGGTGAGCTTTCAGTTTCATATGCGGTATGTTTATTTCCTGTGCACTGATGTTTGTATGTATCTCACAGTAGGTCAACGCTTCTCTGGTAATCTGCAACGATGAATGAACTCGTTATGGTACAGTTCGTTCATTTCACGACGGGGAGGGGGTATGATACGACACTGTCGTTCGGGCAGTTTGCGGTGTTTCTTCGCGCCAAACGAAAGCGACCCGAGGAAGCACCTACTTGGTGAAGCAGCTGCTACCAAAGACGCCGCCGAAATTGTGGTATGTCAAATATCGTTACATCGTTGTGTTCATTAGAATGCGTTAATCATGCGGAGTTTCGCTTTCTCCCAGCATTGTTTTCGCGTTCTGTTGTTTCGATCTGTGCAATTTAATTTAGTTCGTTGGATTCGCAAATCCCCTTTATCCAATGAATCTCCACATACGTGTTTTAAATTAATATTTTGGCAGGATTAATAAATATAATATTTATAGTAATAAGTAGTAACCAATAGTACTAACTGGCCAACGTAACTTCGTTATCGTTTCCGTTTTGTTAATGACAACCGATGTCCTTCGTTACAAGTATCATGAGTTTGATCTTATAATAATTATTTGAGTGGAATAATTTATTATTGTATATAAAATAGCAAGCATTTGGATCATTATTGTTTCGGAGACCATTTTATGGAGATTCTAGATGAATAACAATACTGCGCCACCTAGCGGTTCTCGCAAAAGTAAGACTGCAGTATTCTAGGGTTTAATTAGTATCCATTGTGTCGTGCAATGTTATTTTCGTCTGGGATTAGACTCTCTTAATTGGAAATACGTTTCGTGTTTGTGTGTCATGTCAAGCCGTGGTGACAGAATGGTGGACATAAAGAAAACGACAATGTTTGTTGACGTTATGTTGTCATTTGTGACACGTTGCATAGGGCCAGATCGAAAAAGCTAAACAAAAACACGCGCACGAGTGAAAGCATCGATGTTCGGATCTTTATGGTTTTAGGAAAAACAATTTACGCGTTATCTTAAAAAGTGTTTGTGAGGCAGTTTTTATATAATGGAGTTTGATTTGATACTTGTGGAACATTTTAATCACCAATTTTTCAAAACGTGAATTCTTGCGGTTCGTTACTTCTAGCACACATGTACTCGCATATAATTGGCGTACCCGGGTGATATTGGTACCGATGTTAACATAAATGTACTTTAGCATGATACATACTACTTTATATTACCAAAATGTACCGTGCGATCCAAACCGATGCACCGGGTCACATGTATTCTGTTTCTGTTGCGGCTATTCGTTTAGGTTGATATGCTTGACACATGTACAGATTTTTGTGCATCAAGATGTCGAGCGACGTTATTTTATTTTTGTTACGAGCCTATGGCGGATGTCATAAAAACTAACACCGCTTGCATTTAATGCAGTTTGCTATGATAAATTATTATACATGACTGTCCGCGCTGTTGTATTCCAAAAATTTGCAATTCTTTCATGTGCGTGTCTAGTGTAGCCTTTGAAGCAATGTCATGGAAATAATTATCTATCGCTGTGCGTAATAAAACATTACATACACGTACTATTATGATCGGGTTTTTAGTAAGAGAATACACTGGTAGGAATATCGTGTCAGCGTGTTTGTAACAGTACAAATCTATCTGGTAAGACTTTTTTCCATAGGAAACATCAAATAAAGTTACACAAATTTTGCATAATTTCTAACAAAGTCAAACACATTAGATGATACACACGCGACCTATCGTTTCACGTAGTTAATCGTTCAAGCAGAATGTCTTCCTGACTGGTGGTTTAAGCGCTGGTTTAACAAATAAGGCCCTGTTTTCCCAGCTTTTGGACACGATCCAGAAACATTCAAACAAACAGAGGCCAAACTAGGGTCCCTTTATACAAAAGAGTTACGAAATGACGCGTCCCGGAAAAATCGGGTCACGTGACACATGGGTGCCATTTTGTTTCCAAATACTCTGTTGCTTACTACGTCTGACAATACGATGTTGCTCAGTACGACGGCGTGCTGTGCATTTGGGTGTGCATATCGGTCAGAAAAGTTTGTAAAATGTAGCTAGATTCCGAGGAAACACCACATGAAAAATAATGTGGGTGAACAAAGTCAGGTGAACAGGGTGGAAGCCGACGCGTCTTCGTTCCTGTGTCAGGTAATATTAATAAGGAATGTCAATTAAAAAATTTTTTGTTTTATATTTTTATTAAATGGCTATTGCCATGGCAAACTTAAATGTGAAAGAAAACTCAAAATCGATATAGTAATTTTTGAGATATGATTTTTGAAAAAGTCAAATTTAATGCTACGGCTACGTTTGTTTATTTCGTTGCGTGTCCAACTCCTAAGCTGGCTAAGTTCGTGCATTATCCAATTCAGTTTTCCATTTTGTATGAATGCATGGGTGAACGAGTAAACAGTGTAAAAGGAATCTTTCAAATTAAATTCACTAGGTAATTAGGATTGTGAAAGCCGTGTTATAAAATATTTGTTTATTTAAAAAAATTTGCATTTTAGCTTTAATTCAGTATGTGGACATTTTATTAGTGACCATGGAAAACGGGGGTTTGACAGAAACAAATTCAAGGTTTTACTCAGTAATACCTACTCTAAACGATGGGCAGAACAAATTGCACTACCAGTACAAATTAAAACATATTGCACTTAATTGATATATGTCTCTTGTTATAACACTCATGTAATGTTGTATTTTTTTTATTTTATCGGCAGTAAAATTATAATAATTATTATTTATGATATATATTCTATGAATCTATTTGTAAGGTTCCTACACCAACGTTACAGTTACGCATAAAATTATATTTATACTGCTTACGGAAACAGCAGGAGGATTTGTGGTGCAAACAAAAATAGTTTTATTATTAAATTTTTTCTCGGATTCCGTATGTTTATATTAGCTAACTAAGCTTTAAAACGTGTAACAAGATATACGTAATACAAAAGGAACACAATTGTATCACTTGTGAGATTTTCTAGTAATTTGATATTCTACGCATAAGCGCACTGCAGTCGATGGAAACAAAATGGCATTAAATTCCGAGTTGTCGCTAGGTCAAAATATTAAAAAAGTTTCTAACATTTTCAAAACAATCTGCAAGAGGGCGACACTGTAATCACGATGCGGTTATCTTTGTCTGGGTTTGCCTGATTTGAGGCAGGGTAGGTTTGACCGACTGGCAACATCCGTTTTGCAATTCCGTGTGTGCGCGTGTGTGTGTGAGAGCACGCACGCGAGCGCGCTGAAGTGTAGATGCACTCCGTCTGTGTTCGGTACAGTTGCATTTGAATAAAAGGAGTTTGTTTATATCAGTATAATTTATTATATCATGCAGACTTTGCCTGTTGTTTTATTATCTATACTTTTTGTTCGAATAACTAGTAAGATCCGTGTTCTAACTTAATACATTAAACGTGTAATAACATTAACGCCGTCGCCAAGGAGACAACATATATTGATATTGTAATTATTTGATGATTGTTTGTCATCAGTTGTATTCATCAGTTGACTATATCGCAACATCAATGGACAACACTACTTGAACTGCTCAACTGCCGGTTGTTACAAAACATTTGGGATGGGTTGTCACATCACACAAATGTTAGCAGTAGTTATAAAATTTTGAATTTTAGAAAATCCTCTAGATAAATCCCATACTTTGGGTATTTATCATATATGTTAGGCTAAAACGATTCCAACAAAAACTATTCGTGTAGCATGTGTTTAAAAAATAATAGTTAAGCATCTTTAACGAGAAACGTTTAGTATCGCAGCCCACACATTCGGTGACAACCAACCACATAATACGTGACACTCAAGCTGGGTATGGGACAGGCAGATACCCTTTTTAATTGAATGACCGAAATATCATAGTAATAAATAACAATAATAATAAATACTATAATAAAAATATTAATAATAATACATTTATTTTGCAACAACAACAGCATAACAGTAGACGTAGACAAAAATGTAATTTGTGTTGCATGGTGGTCACATGGCATGTAATATGCCGTCTTCCTGTGGCCCCATAAACATATATTTCGAATTATATGTATGATATCTTCTGTGTGACAACGGACTGGGGATGCGATGGAGAAGGAAACGAATTAGTGTAGGAAATTACTGCTAGAAAACAATAATAAGAAATTTGTGCGGATCCAAACATAGATATAAAAAGTAACCAATTATTTAATTGCACTCCGCACATCTGGGATTTAGGCAGTGCACGTGGCTAAGATAGTTGTCTAGATATTGATTGGATAATAACAATTTGAATTTTTGTCTGGATTTGACGTTTTGTATTTTATAATCGTGATTGTTCCATAGTTTTTATAAAATGGTGTTTAGGTAATTTATATGAAAAATGTGTTCTGGGCTTTTCTGTATATAAGAGGTTACGTTGTCTAGTAATTCTGGTGTTAGTGGCTAGATTATTTTTTGGTATATAATGTTTGAAGGATTTAGGCAGTGTATTATGGTAATAGTCATACGTAAATAGTGAGACATGCAACCTGTGAATATCAGTGATTTTAAGTTTATTTTCAGATTTGAAGACAGGATCGGTGTGACTTCTATATCTTTTTTTGTTAATTATTCGTATAGCGCATTTTTTTTTAATTTCTATCTTTCTTATGGTATTCCCATTGCCCCATGCTCGTACACCGTAAGTTAAGTGACATTGCACCATGCTTGTATACCTTAAGTTAAGTGACTTTGAATTAAGGTATAATAGAGAGTTTTTAAAGCATTATGTGGCAAAAAATGTTTCATTCTATTAATTGCAAAAATTGTTCTACACATTTTAGAACTGATTATGTTGATATGTTGTTTCCATGTTAAATGTTTATCAATATGTATACCTAAGAACTTCACCGATTCTTCTTTGTCATCCTTTCCAACATGATTAATATTTTCACTGTTCATTTTAATACAGTTATTTACCTGGTATTTGCTATTCGGTGGACTAAATATGCAAACGTTTGTTTTATATATATTTAATGACAATTTATTGGCACAAAGCCAATCGTACAGATGTATTAATTCTTGATTTATGTTGTCAATTAAAGTATCAATATGAGGACCTGATTGGTATACAGTTGTGTCATCTGCAAAAGATAATAAATTCAGAGACGTAGAGTTAGTTATATCATTGATATAAATTAAAAATAAGATTGGTCCAAGTATGGATTTTTGTTTGAACAAAACTACGTCGACAATACTAATACCCATAGGTACGATATAGATTAACCTTAATCTTAGCAACAACTACACTTAGGAAACTGTTAATACAAGAAAGAAAATAAGAACATACAAAGTGTGTGACTACCTACCCCAGCCTTCCATACGTAATGTAATGTATTAGCGTGATTATTACCTGGAAGTAATGCACGATTGCAATTTACATAAACCCTTTTAGAAAGAAACAACGTGGAAACACATTATGATTCGAAGCACTTCCTTGGCTGGAGCATGCGTGTCACTTAATATCGCTAATAGTGACGTCACATCCGGGACGCACTTGGAGACAAGTGACACCTGATAAGGCGGCGTGGAAATTATTTCGTCCGGCGCAGCTGACAACATCCAAGTAAGTTTATTTGTGTACGGCATAATTTGAATACAACAGAATCTCTGTGCATGGATTACATTGGAACTTGGCCAAATCACATAGAATCCCGTTCCACCTCGCCATTAGACATGACGCCGTTATAACAGCGCCTAGCCAGGCCTCAATGTGGTACCTTAAAGTGTTACTTCCTTCACAGGACCTAACAGCACATGTTGGTACAAACTGGAGTGCTGTTTTTACTTCAAAATTGCCAAATAAAAACAAGTTTTACAACATGATATGGCTGCAACGACATGTAATGATGGAAGCGCAGTGGCGCAGTGGCGCAGTGGCTACAGCATCGGACTCACTGTCGAGAGAACCCGGATTCGTATCCTGTCCTGCCGTGTCGAACCTTGGGCAAGTTCGTTCAGTCTACATTGCTTTAGTTCACTCAGCTGTATAAATGCGTATTCGGCTATAGACAGCGGTGGATACTTGTGTACGGAGTCTTCGCACATTAATTACAGCGTGGCTGCATACTTCCCAGAGAAGGCGAGATGGTGTTCGATTGCACCTACTGTAAAAGCGCCTTCAGTAGAATTTGTCTTTTAATAAACGTTTTAAGCCTGGTTTTACATGTTAGGCAAACATGTAATTTAACTATAACGGCGAACTCGACTTGTGTCTGGTGTAAGGGGCCACAAGTAGTCAGGGCCAGGATTAGGTGTTAGCGTACCGCGTATGTGCGCGCAAACACAGTCAACACATTGATCTGACTCTTTGACGCTTACCCTCACCTTGGGCTATTAAGTGTGCTGCCGTGCACAATTGTCTTAGTTCTGTTGTTTTTATATTATGTTTTTTTTGTAATTAATTGTACGAGTTACTTCAATTACGTTTATTCTATAATAATAATAGTAGTAGTATGTTATGTTGAACACTGGTGCCCACCCGGCTCAGTAATATACATGAGTCGTACACATCCCGAGCACATACGTACCCACAGTGGCATAACTAGGAGTTCGGAAAAAGAAACAAATTACCAAAGGGAGGGAGCCAATGTCCTTTGGCCCACATACATAATTTTAACTAATAATACAATAATTTAAATGTATTGCGAGCAAACAAATACAACAAGTGATAGCAGTTTAATAATTTATTGATACCTTGATCTGCATAGCGCTACACGTGTCGTGACGCGAGGGACCTGCATAGTTCTAGGTCTATGTCTTTTATGTTATGAATGTCATGCCGCGAAACATTTGCACAGCCCGTGCGCAACATTGTCGCGCTTACTTGCGCAATTGGAGAAATCGAATCACAATATATGTACTACAACTTAATGTTACTATATAATATATATACTTAATTACTAATAAATAATGTCCCGAATCATAATTTTAATACAAATTGTCTCAATAAAATCAATTAATGTTATCGATCTGCTATCTCCAACAGTAAACACAAGGAAGACCAGAATGACGGATACAATGTATAAAGGACAGATATCGTTTTGGATAACGTATGTATGAATCGTAAGTAATACGTCCCAAGTTAAATCACCGCTTGTTTAAAAGTATACAAGTAACCGCAGGTCCCAATTACTCATAATTAGTATGAAGTATGCACAGAATAGACCCTATATGTGGTACAATTATATATGTCCATGTCCAAAAATACTTATTACTGTATACAATATAACTACTTTGTGATTGAATGCAATATAGTACACAATATACGCAATGATCTTCCATTAATATATTGAGCGGATACATTTTAATTATTTCCATTGGTTCAGAAAAGTGGCTCGCCATCTAGCGAGTAACGACGCAACTTATTCATTAGAGAATCCGACAGGCGGCAGTACTGACAACTTTGTTGCCGCCGCTCGCCAGAAGGCGCATGCCAGCCGTCTGCAGTTCGAGGCGCAACTGTAGTTCCTCCTGCGACCTTTCACCTTCTTTATGTTTGCGAGATGGAAGATCTTTTGGTAATCTTTCCGACGTCACGCTATTTCGAGAGGACGTCCCGTGCCGTGTGTCGCCACCGGTAGTGATGTTGCCGACAGCGGCTGCTGGTTGACCTGTCGCCACTGTCACCGGTGGGTTGGACTGAGAGCCTTGGCGGGAAGGTTTTCGTGCGTTATTCCTCCTTCTCGTCCGCGGAGGCGGGGGCTTCTCCGCCGGTGGTTTCGGCAAACGTTCTTGCTGTCTCTCCTCTGCTTCGTCTTCTTCTGAAATCACAACACCCTCGCCGTCACATATACTACATTTAATCAATGCAAATCCTGAGTATTACACAAGGGACTGTTAAAATATAGCGCACACAATCGGGCGATGCTACGGCTTATCCACAAGAAGTCAGATAACGGCACCGGATGCAACGACATTATATTAATTATTCCATACACACTGTTATTCATGTAACAGCAACACACATGCCTAATAAAAGTCTGCGCAGCCATCTATTGCATCTTGAGGATCTAATGTATAAGACCACTATTACTGGAGAAAGGGTGTGCGGTGCAGCAACCAAAATGCAGAAGAGAGGAATAAAAAAACATGATGGTGAGCAGAGAGCGTCGGAAAGAAACATCAATGACTAACACAATCTACACGCGTACCACCTGTCACAGAGATTGCCGATCACATATCGTACTTTTGGCCACAACAGATTGAACTGTGCAATTAAACATTTGTTGACTGCCAAGATACAGCACCATTATCTTTCAACTTAGAAGGATGTAAATACGTATACAGAACGGTTTGGAATATCACATTGCTAACGCCAAAACAAGAACCACTAGTATTTGTTGTCACCTACCGGAACTGACGTCACTGGTAACTTCCGACGACGCCGGCCAATCCTGTGCGTACAACGCCTTCCAATCCTTCATGTTCGGCGCCATGAGCACCCGGACCATGTAGTTCTCGGCGCCGTCGTCGGGGGCGCCAATGTGCTCGCTGGCCATTATAGTGTCATTTGTAAGGACAGTGACTCGGCTCATCCGCTGGTGTTCCGGGCACAACCAGATTGTCTTGCCGCTGGGCAGGTAACACCTAATGCAGAACAGACGACAAACAGTGTGACATTTGACATTAGGGTTCATATTCAGTCGTGACGAATGTACCATGAGCAGAGATAGGAGGAATCGTAAAGCCGACTCAGAAATCCTAAGGGTGCACCGCCCTAATCGTTGACAATTGTTTTGAATATACGATTACATTGTCAACAATTCGTAATCTGTCATTATAATTTTCTTGTGCATAATTTTATGTCGCCCAAGTTCCAATCAGGCAGGTTATGGGTAAATTTCATTACAAACATATCTTCCAGTAATATGTTATCCTTTGTCTGGTAACAAGACGAGTCTGCACAAACAATGCACGGACAATGGCTGTGACATTAGTGATTGCAATTATGATTGCAGGCAAATGTGTCCTAAGTAATCGTCTTTATAGCAGGACTTGTGCAGTCATTATTGATAGCCAAGTAGTTAGCTTAGTCGAAAGTCAAGGTGTGTGATTGAGCGGGAGGAATGGTTTTTGGGTGGGGAGGTTTGTAAAAGGGGTATTTATATCCAAACTCCCCGAAAACACTCTGTTTGCAGGCGTCTGATTCATGATAATCAATCATTTTCTCTCACGACGGAAACCGTCTCTGGGTCCAGGCACTCTTGTGTAGAGGTGACTATCGGGGATAGTATAATGAAAGCTAAATATGCTTATATTCCAATTATACTTGATGTGAGTTAAGCTACAAATCGCATGGACCCAGCCAACATTGACGGGTGGCATAATCGCATAGAGTTGGATTCAGTTGCTTCACCATGGCGATCCGTGATTGATGCTGATTTGATCGACAATTATTGACGTTGGGTCGGTGGACTCGGTAAAATTAAGTAAGCATTACGTAATAACGTTGAAAAATCACGTATGTGAATAGTGTTACAGCGACACAAGTAAACCTGCTGATTGTTTGGCCAAGTATCGTTACTGAGTTCACTGTGCTACTGCCAATAACCATCGACCAAACTAGGTTAATCCTACCGACCTAAGTCTCGAACCAATGTTTCAACCCAGGGGAGTACCTTACCGACGGATGCTGCTAATAATTTAATTCAGTTAAGTAAGACTGCCAAAATATGAATCTAATTGAAGTCTTCAAGCTTTATATGAATATTGGTGATGGGATGGGTGTAAAATTATTAGAATGTGTCTCATCTGATACATTTGGAAGTAGGATACATGTGAAACTAAGGTGTTGTAAGTTGTATTCAGCATAAGATGTAAGATGTACACATTGCAAAAACACATTATTTTGTGCTAAAATAATTGATATTTCGGAGGAGAATATTTCCTTACACAGCGAACTTATATTTTTGGACATACGCATTAAGGATCAGAACTGCACGATTTAATAACTAGTATGTTACGCTACATCGCCACACCGCATAATGGAGACTAATCAAGAGTGTACCGGAAGTCGTACCTTGCCAACTGCCCCATTCGTCGTTCGCGGTCGGCACTCATTACTTGTTCTCGGAACTCCGTGTACACATTCCGGAAGTCGGAACTCTCAGCCTGAGGCAGCTACCAACGGAAGTTAAAGGGATTAACAACATCAAATCAAATCGTAACATTTATAAGGCAGTCGCTGCTCGCGACGTCATAAAACATGTTCTATAACGTCTCTATTCGCGAGCGGAATGCAACTGAAATTCTTGGAAACAGCGCACTATGACATTTATCGCAGTTCAGATAAGTCAAACTAATAATAACGAATGGTATTCGTATTATGTTAGCTTCAATTAATAGTTACCACCTTTAATCAGGATCAAACATTATGCAATATAGCAAATGACAAATGTGTAACCGTAGATTAACAAAATTATATAAACAAAACTTGAAAAAGGTTTTAATTTCGGTTTAATTTCTATGGAAGCTGGGTGCGTTTTTCTGTCAATCAGCGACTGCGAATAGGTGCAGTGATCTTTCACTCAAGTGGAGATTGCTGTGATTTGGGTCGTACCTGCAGTGTCTAGGCAAATGTGATACCGTGTCGTACGACACAACCGGACCAAGTCACCCGTGTCAACGTTTTTACCTTCCAATAAAGGAAGTCAATCATCGCGTTGCAAAATGTCAACACAAAAATATTGCTTAATTTTTTATTACATAGTTGCGTATGCGTATCGTAATCCCTTGTTGTACATCGCGGACCTGCGTTGGAAAAAATGAAGAACACATAACAGGAACCATGCCGTGATTTTAGGAGAAGTCGGAGTAGTGATAACACAACATGGAATGACATGTATACAGACGATCTTCATTTTACGATCACCTCACTAATATAGCCACCTCGCAATTAGATCACCCTAGGACAATCCCAGATTATTCCTGTGACAGTAGAATGTATAGGAAACTACTCCAGATAATATGGTCACCACGCTATTCAGGTCAACTTCGGCCAGTCCACATGGTGACCCTATGAAGAGGTTCCTGTGTACCTGTTCCAGCCAGGAGGCTAGGTGATCGACGGCCGACGATAGCAGGTCATGTCGGGAACTCTGACTGATGAGGGCCGTGATGCGAGCCAGGTAGGGCGACCAGCGACGCAGAGAGGGTTCGTTGATGGACTGTGGAGCGGTTATCGGGTCAGCAACGCTGTGCCATCCCTGCAGGAACACACAAAAGACCGTCAGCAGCGATATTGTAGGTGACATACAACCGGATAAGGTTTTTCAGTAAGCTTAGTGCAATACAGGTAGGCATAATTTGCAAAGAGTAAACATTGACATTACACAAATATGGTGCAGTTAATAAAGCCCCATGCACCAACACAAAATACGTTTCTTTGCTATATATGCGGTTCTGAACGATCTCGTCCACCATAACGTAGATGGCTGTAGATGGTAGTTCGGGTGAACAACCAATTTACGGAAATATATCATAGCGGCTATGGTAGACAAGATCGTCCCACCTACCTGGTCATGTTCGCAGAGAATTTTGAAGGCGAAGCCGCTGTCCCGTAAACAGATGTCTTGCGGACCGGCTGACCGCGGACGACTGCTCGTTGACCGGGGAGAGAAGGAGTCCGGGTGCTCCTTGTCCTCATCGCCTGGTTCCACAAGAGTAAGTGATAAGGATTAAAATCATCTTGCGGGTCTGATGTATACACACTGGCTTCGGGAAAGGGAGTGATTATAATTGTTATGGAAGAAAAGATAAACGCCGTATAGCGGTGTACCCTCGCGACCAAGAGGTGGTGGAGCTGCACTACCCGTGGAATGTCATACACAATGTACGAACGTTCGTTGAATTAGTAGTAGACATATGTCGTCACACTTGCTGTCTTCGTCGGCATTGATTGTGTGAAATAGGTCCAACATCAAAGAACATTTCTAGGAAATCAGCATAATTACCCGTCCTACAATCAACCTGCTCTTGTTTATAAATTGAGGCGTTAACCAATCGTATCGCTCGCTTTCAGAATTGATTTGTTTATGCGGGAAGTAAATCGACGTTTCGAAAGATTGATATACCAAGGGTACTTGTGTACTCAGTAGCCTCCAGGCCACAAGATCTGAGACACACGACCGTCTCCGCATGTTTGCTATCATCATGCACGATCATTACCAACATCGCGGAATAGTGTTGTTTTAGGAACACGTCGCGTGTTCGCGAATCCATTGGAGTTCTCTTTTTATTAATTACTTCATGAATTTCAAAAAACGTTGTCCTTTAAAGTATATGTCGGGTGTTTTCTAGAATAAAATTGCGATTTTGTTTTCAAAATATCAGTAGTGGAGGTATTAATTTATGCAACACAAAGGTTATAATGACCTCCACTTTGTTAGCAACGGCGAGGACCTGATGTATATGGTGGCCGCAAGATGGCAGCGAAATATTAGGCGCGTGAACCTCCGGTACGTCACCATGTACGTCACCATCACCAAGATTTAGAGGTACTGTAAATGTATCCCGCCCAAGCGTCGATGTCGCTCGCATCGTCTATATCCGGTCATTTTATTGGACCATTTGCCTCAGAATCACCCACTGTCAATGCAATAAAACCACAAACGTAATTATTTAGAGTTACCTACGTTTTCAGTGATCAGGCATTCTCTACGTGACGACTTAAGTTTCAGATACTGTAATGGTGATAACTGCTGCCCTTGACATGTGCTCCATGTATTGTAGCTAGTATACTGTATAATAGTGTTGGCATGTAGACGTTGTCTCCAACCTACCAGCAGTGTTCTTCTGACAGTCGATGAAGATGAGGCGCGGGTACAGTTCGCCCGTCGCTTCGGCATACTCGCTCAGTTGGCGCAGGAACTTTCGCTGGGCCAGCTCGAACAACTCCTGCAGGAATACCCACAATTAGACACCAACACAATCTCCTGCAAAAATACGCATAGTTATACTCCAATAACAACTCCTGCAAGGAGACGCACACTTAGACTCCAATAACAACTCCTGCAAGAACACGCACAGTTAGATACCAGTAACAACTCCTGCAAGGAAACGCACAGTTGGACACCAGTAACAACTCCTGCAAGGAAACGCACAGTTAGACCCCAACAACAATTCCTGCAAACCTATACACAATAAGACCCCGATAACAACTCCTAATAGAACACGCATAGTTATACTCCAATAACAACTCCTGCAAGAATATATCCACAGTTAAACGCCAAAGACAATTCCTGCCAGCGCACGCAGAGTTAGAGTCAGAATAACAAGCCTATAACGTACACGATTCCCGCTGAACCATTCACCATCGTTTCCAAGAAACATGCAACTATATCAAAAGAAAGAATTACATTGGTCCACTGCCGTTGTATTTTTCTGTCACGTTTCTTAGCTTTACGTAAGTATACGGTAGTCTAGAATTTACGAAGAAGAGATTACCATTAGCAATAATTGAATAAAATTATCTGGCAATAAAACGTGCAATAATTCGACATCGTAAATATAGACTTCCAACAACACAACTGATGATATAATCAACGATGCTTTGATCTGTATTTCGATAGAGAATTGTCATCAATTATGTTGTGGTTAAAGTCAGGCCTACGATTCATAAATTCCGTGAACAATGCATTCAAGAAAATGTATTAGTACATGGAACCCTTTGATCCCACTAACATGACTAGAATATAGATACACACAAGGTAATTTTCGTCATGCAACATCCGTTACACTGTCACATGTTAAGGTATACCTGAAACGATGCACTCTTCTGTTCATTTGTCAGATTATCAGTTTGGTTATCTCCTTCGTGACCTTTGCCCTCAGCCTCTTTGTCGTCACCTTGTAACCTCTCTTTGACCATCTTCAGTAACTTCTGGTAAGCTTTGTCATTCTGCTCCTGAAAATTGATCTCCGGAAAAGGACGTTGCACGGAGAGAAGTCCGACCTGTTGTTAACGAAGAAGCGCAATCACTGCTTTGTAATATGGAATACGAACACGATAGTGTGGATTGCACAGCGTTTACGTTACGAAGAGCAAGCTTCCAGTCAAAATGTATGTGCATAAATGTTAACATCATATGAAACCATTTAATCAGCAAATGCAAAGACAATCACGTCAAAAGTAATTATAAGAAAACCTTCGGGTAGAAGGAAAGGAGGGTGTCAAAACGCTTACCGAAGAACCATTACAAAACGTACAACAACAGAAACTAAAGATTCAGAACCCCAGAAAGAATGCCTATTGATAGTGATCGATGACGTCGATTTTGTACTGTCTTCTTGTTCTATGCACAACGGCATAAGGAATGAGTAATACGTAAAACGTTATTGGTTATATATATTAATTCAAATGTCTTCGACCGATTCCGGTAATTCTTGTTCCCAGTAACATAACGCACAACTGAATAATTTTGTATACTGCAACGATTCTTTAAAAGACATTTGTTTCCTAACAATGCCCACCTCCGAGAGTCGCCAGGAGTTGTCCGTGCCGACGACCACAAGTAGAGTTGGTATCTTTAGAACGCTCGTAGCGAAGCGGAACTCCATCGCACAATTGTCTGATTTCGCATACTCCGTCGACACGCACGCAATCACCAGTCGGGCGTGACGGAGACCTTCAGCGATGTCCTCAAACAAACCTTGCTGTGAACATCACCGAAACAACAACGATCAGCCGGTTTCAGTTGCTAAATACAAGTGCTGGGCTGCTCAGTAAATACAAGTGCTGGGCTGCTCAGTAAATACAAGTGCTGGGCTGCTCAGTAAATACAAGTGCTGGGCTGCTCAGTAAATACAAGTGCCGGGCTGCTCAGTAAATACAAGTGCTGGGCTGCTCAGTAAATACAAGTGCTGGGCTGCTCAGTAAATACAAGTGCTGGGCTGCTCAGTAAATACAAGTGCTGGGCTGCTCAGTAAATACAAGTGCTGGGCGGCTCAGTAAATACAAGTGCTGGGCGGCTCAGTAAATACAGCATCATATAAAAAATATGGAATACATAATTTCCTCAAAATCAAATTAGGCCAATTGAATGATTTGATATGATCATATTCATGTAGTAAAGCAAACATGCGTACATCCATTCATGGGTTTTATATATTAATTATTATTACTAGTATTAGTATGCAATTATGCATGACAAGTAACAGTACAGTACATTTAGCACGCGTGGGATTATGTAAGTTACACATGGGCACAATTGTTTAAGTGAAACACAGAGGTGTTAACACATATAAAGACACCGTAGAAATGTGTTACATCATTTTAAATGCAGTTCAAGTACAGTAAAAGTTGACAACGAAACAAAGGATGGTCAAATATCACAAACAAAAATGTGTACTAATAATATAGACACTAATCAGCAGCATAGCCATTATCTTCGTTGTCATGAAATCACAAGCAACAAGACAGTATTTACTCATAACTGTAAAACTAATCAACAATATCCTCGCCATCCTCTGTGTCTGATGACGATGTGTCAGAGTCGCGTTACAGACATGCGCATATGTCTGTGCATTCCAGATTTTGCTTGTAGCAACTGCATCGGCGTGTCTGAAATTTGGATGATGCACAAGAGCAGTGCACCAACTCGGTACATGCCACAGGTGCTGGATCTGGCTCATAAACTCTGGCTTCAGTTCACCATCAACTCTCCTCGAACCATTGCCAATAGGAGAAGATAAAGCTGGTTTAGGTACATGTGCATGTTGCCACACAGCAACTTGGAAGTTGACCCTTAGGAGGTGATGATGCAGTGCATCCTTTGTAGGTGGCAAGTGTTCTGTGCTGCTCTGTTTCTTGGAGAACATCTGCTTGCGTAGTTCATTTACCACCAGGTAAGAATTGTTGTCACATAAATGGACTACGAACTGTTCTACTGACGCTTCAGTTTCTTTGCTCATTGGAAATATGCAAAGATCAGAGAGGCCTGCTGGTGGACTTTCATCATTTGTGTACACTTTCCATGCAGTGGTTTTTCCGTGTCCACACAAAACACTTGTCGTGTCACAACCAGAAACGGTATACAATGCTGGCAGACTTTGGCAGTAGTGTTGCCCAAGGCTATTTGCGACTGCAGGCACCTGGGTGTATCTCGGCCTACTGGCAGTCCGTGCTGATATCCACACTTCCTCAGACAATGGCGTTGCATAGTGGATAGCCAATACTTGCACATCTGTGTTGTGTGACCTGATTACAATCCGCTGGCATCCGTTGTGTGCAGCATCCATGGCATATATAATGATTCTTGTGTCAGCCTCTTCATTCATATAGGTGCGCTACATCACAACCAGACGTTGTGCTGACACGCTCACCATCGACAAATCCACCACCGACAATCAAATGTACTTGTGGAGTAATCTGGCACGACCATGCAGGCGATCTGACAATAATGCGGCAAGATCAGCTTTGTTCTGATTATGTTTGATAAACTTGGTCCACATTTTAGGGAGTGGCAACCCTGGATCATAAGTTTTCAGCGCGATGACGTCAGTTGGTGTTCTTCGTGATCGTTCTGCTAGTTTCAGCGAGTTTGCAGAATCATAGTGTTGCGTCTACAAAGTTGTCCCCAAATTCTCCAAAGGTGGATATACCGGAAGGTCTACCAAGGGTGTGAACTACTGCCATTACATCATATATGTAGCAGCATCGTCCATCTGCTAGACGTGGAGGCTCCGAACAGTAAGGCACACCAACATATTATTCTGGTATATGGGATAACTTAGCTTTATCCCCCTTCAGTAGTCGTACATTGGCATCAGCTAACGACGACGGCACTGCCGATAACTCATAGTCAAATATATCATCCAGGTTGATTTGGCAAGTTTGGCTGCTACAAGCAAACGGCCAAACAAATCACGGTCTGCTTTTGCAGCCACTGACTTCCATTTTCTGTCATCCAATTGGACCACCTTTCTTGCTGAATGTTTTACTCTTGTTCCTGGGCAATCTTTCATGGATGCTAACGATTGAAGTCTTGATTCGCTTGTCCACAAACTCGGCAAAGTGGCTGCGATGCGTGGTTCCTGTTTCAAAACGATAATAGCATTCAAACTATGTTATTATTTCTTGATTTTGCATCCACGATCTCATCCAAGGATCGAAGTTCATAGCGCGTAGTGTATTTCTGTGAACGCAGTCTCGCCAACACGAAACAAAGACAGACATCCTCTTTTCAACGTTTGCAACAACGCTATGTCTATAGGTGAGGCATTTCTTAAGATATGGTGATATTTGCTTTTATAGGCGCAATCTTTAAAATAGCAGATATGTGAATGTCGGCGAAGCACAAAAGTAGTATATTTTAATTAGTCGCCTCTGAAAATATCTGGCATAAACTAGGTGGTTCTGGGTTACGTCGTTCTTAAGATACCGGGATAATGAGTCTTGACGGGCGCCATCGTTAAAAATGTAGGACAGGTCAAAAGTATACATTTGAAATCGCATTAACTGAAAACTCTATTTGGATGTTAACCATGCGGCTGTAGATTACGTCGTTCTTAAAGGAAATAAAATTAAGGCATTAGCTAAAATCCTTTTTTATGTGTACACAAAGTGTAACATTGTATGTTACATTTGACAACATTAAACAAATACAGAAAAATACATTTGTAGTATAAATTCGATTTTAAGCCCGTCTGTGAAGCGATTCCCGCGGAAAATTAAATTTTAATGAGCTAGGCGATCACGTGGTATCGTGATATCACTTATGATACACACTTGCATCAGGCCGACTCTTTCCATGCATTCAGAGCATGTTTACAAGTAGCGGAATGTTGCACAATAACTCGTTCTGACGCTCGTTTCGGCCCAAAAGCTATACTTGTAAACATGCTCTGAATGCATGGAAAGGGTCGGCATGATGCGAGTTCGAGTCATAAGTGACGTCACATCTCGGCATCCCGAAAAGCGCGTCAAAAATATGCATATTCGAAACAGCATAAAATGTGGAATTTCTAATTCATTGATTTATTTTTTATTTGTTTGGCTTGGTGGACGTGGAAATAGATAGCAGGATGTAATATAACATGAATTCAAGCAATATATGTTTTTATTCCCTTTAAGATATGGGAATGATAGGCTTTGACGGGCGCCATCTTAAAAAATGGCGGACATATCAATGTCAACGAAGGTTACACATAACATTTTTTAAACTGCTGTACACAAGCCTATACATAGACATAACATTTTCACTCTATTGTTGTAGATGCTAAGATATGGTAATATATGTATTGACGACCGCCATCTTAAAAAATGGCGGATGTGAATGTCCCAAAAGTTAAAATTAAAAATATTTGAAATCTTTTACCCCTAAAACCTGAAAAATGAACACCAGAAATATGGTTTTAAGTGATGCAGTTATTATTATATGAGGACATTGGATTGATGGCCATTTTTCAAGATGGCCTCCAAGCCAAGAAACAATTTTTTTACAAGTGACATCCACCTGAACAGGGAGCGTTAGGTCGTAGACAACAGCTCTGGCAGATCAAACCTTTGCTGTAGGGCTTGCCCTACAAAAGTCACCTTCTAAGCTCCTTTTTCCAGTTGGGCACCAAACTAAAGTGAATGTAGCCTTACCCGGCCTACTCTGTCGATGTCGAGCCAACACTGTATGCCGTTCTGCTCCAGGTAGTCTCTGATCTCCCGCGGGTCGCCGAAGCCCAAGGCTCCATCGACGTGTCTACGGAAGAACGGACGTAAGTAGGCCTACATTAGCTCACACATTGAATAATAAATACACTAAAATAAACACTTGGTGACTAATGCGTTTTGCGACATTATAAAAATTGTACTGCATTACGAGATTGGACAAAAAACAAACATTTATCATGGATAAACAAGATTTCAGCACACCTGGTTCCCTTGGCAACGGCTTGGTGCGAATTCACCCAGCTGTAGCTTATGAAGCACGGAGGAAAATTCGTCGGCTTCTCATTGTTCTGTGTCCGATCCGCCAATCTCTTGGTTAGCTCCTCCAGCTTTGTCCGGTACTGTTCCAGTTTCTGCATCTTGATAAACACCTGGCACCGGAACCGGAAGTTACAAATAAGGTATCCGGACATGACGTAACAGGTTTGTTTGTAGCCTGTGCCAACACTCATTTATGATTAGCACATAGTAAGGAACAGTAGGAAAATGAGAGTCACACAATAATTCGTGCAGCACGTAACTTCATTTTGTAAGTAGATTGTTTTATCCATATCTGTTTCGATATTTTATCAAACAAGCTATCGACAAATAGCCGCTAGCACGTCTATTTCGCAAGGATTTATATTTAACACGAATAGTTAAATGCCGCCGCTATTGTAATCAGCATGAGACAGAACAGTTAAGACCGGAAGCATGTAAAACTGTTTTATGAAGATATTCTGTTCAATTCAAATAATATCATGAACGTATATAAATCAAATTCAATTTAATACACCACAACATATGTTTATTACGTATTAACATTCCATATGCGCTGCACGCGGTGCATCCTGGGGATTTCTTGGTAAGACCGGTCCCCAGCACGGTGGTCCTCTCATACGCCAAGTCTGGATACCCTGCTCAGGCAACACCGCTGGTTCGGCCAGGTGCATTGGATGAAAGATTAATAAACATATCCTATACGGAGATCTGGTCACTCGAAAGAGAACTGCAGGACGTTGATATCTGCGCTTCTAGGACGTATGCAAGCGGGTACTACACGTGGATGTTGACAACTGAGAAGGGCTTGCTTGAGACCGGTCCACGTGGATGCAGGGACTAATCAGGGGACACAAAAGAGGAGAGAGGAGCCTTCATTGGCTAACTAAAGAAAACGCAGCTGCATGAAATACAGTCAGTCTGAAAGCAGAGCAGAGAGCATCTTGCAGTGCAAGTGCAGCAAATGCCACAACGACTGCCACTCACGAAAAGGCTTCTGCAACCACAACAGACGCTGCTGTACCAACTGAACTTCTCACGAGACTGCAGGATGCCTACTACTAATAGCATAGCTCTTTACGACACATTCTTCAACCGCCTATGTAATAGTGAGAAGGTATGGCAGAGGTCGGAACCTCTCATATTCCACCTGTGTTTTGTGGCGAAATTTCCACCATCTCTAGAATCCAAGCCAACCACTAAACAATCCTACCTACCATTTCCCAGGTATATTTGGGCTAACCTCCCTCCATCGATGTTGTATTACGAAGCTACGATCTTCCACTTCCTTCCGCACCTCGTCAATTGACACTTGTTGACATCGACCTACCTCGTCCGCCACTAACAGGCCAAGCTTGCTTCTCCGCCACTCATAGCCGTCTCCCAGGGCAACCAGCAGCAATGGCTTGCGCAGCGTATGCCGCGCATACAGGAAGACGTCCATGCATTGTGGGTCGGCGACGTAGGCGTCGGAGATGAACGCCATGAAGACGTCGGCGTCACGCATCGCCAGCGCCATCTGCTCGATGCTTTGTGTGTCTGGATCTTCTGCGAAGTAGCTGTGGAAAGAATTACGACTACTTCGTTTAACCTGTCACTCACTCACCCAGTCACTCACTCGCTGTACTGTCAGACACATAAGACAGAGCGGAATCAACTCCTTCCATCTATCTTCAGCCATTGTTTCGACGTCGTGTGTCTTTATTTTCTGGTGTTAACCCTCTTTTTGCGTTGGTTCGTTGATAAGTTTCTATATTTCTCATTTACGACGGTTTCCCGTATACACGCCTTCCTTGGCGGCGTATATATACGAGGATGGATATTAAATTTATGTTCCAATTCATGGTATACGAATGAAGTGCCGGGGATTTAGAGACACTAATAACTTTGTATTACTATGTTATTTTTCAGTAACAAAGGCCCTATTCGATCACTTTATGATGTGGTTATCTTATAGGCTTCTTGTAGAATATATTGTACGTTGATTTCCTCAAGATTAAATTACATGAATCGATTAGTTGTTTCCGGCAGGTTGTCCAAAAAAAACTGTATTCTGGAAACGCAATCTATACTAAAACCGAATTAGTCCAGGAGTTTTAGGCCAAAATAACATGGTAACCTAAAAGTCGATAATAATAATAAGCTGATTTTTGCACCATCGATCCCTGGAAGTGTCTGAAATAACTTAGGAATCCTGAGCTAACCGCAGTATTCAAGATGGCGTCCGAAACTACAGAAACTCGAAAAACCTACTGTATTCTTCTAAATCTTTACGAATATAAGGCAAATATGTATATATCTAGGGTGGGGTTTTCGATCATTCTATATCCAATGACATTTCACCTTCTCTGACATTCGCATGCGCCATTTTAAAGATGGCGTCATCAATACAAATGTCACCATATCTAAGTAAATACGTCATGTAGAGCAGTAATTTGTATGTGTGTGTATAGATTTTTGGACATCGGTTTCAAAAACGTTAAATTTAACCTTCGTCGACATTGATATATCCGCCATTTATATTATTCTCGTATCTTAAGAATGATGTAACCTACAGCCACACAGCGGGTGACAAAATTTAGCTTTTCATGTGTGACGATTTCAGATATATTACTTTTGACTTTTGCCAACATTAACATATATGCCATTTGTAAAGATGACTCCCGTGCGCAGCACCATACTGATAAGTTCTTAATGGTATTTCGACAGAAATTCGTTCGCTTTGGAGTACAAAGAATCGCCAAGTGTATGTATCACATTGGACTGATTCAACTGCTTTACAAGAAACTGTAGTCGTTGGAAAACTGTCCATAGAGCGCATTTATGTGCTGGAGCCGGAAACGTGGGACGTTTTTATTGATAGTTATCCCCGGAAATTTGGTTTCAAAAATCATAGCATTCCACCCAGTCCAAGCTAGCATACGCTTGTCCTCGGATGAGACAACCTAGACACAAGCCAGCAACAGTTTAATGCAAAAGCCTTTGCAGATTCCGTAATTCCATTATATAAACTTTGCAAACCCTACTGTATTGGCATATGTAGATTTAGGAAGGGCGCGGATCATGCATACACACATGCACCATCTGGTGGAGATCTACATCTCCTTTAATATAACTGTCTCTGTGGGATTTAGTTTCTGGAAGAGGTGAAGTGAAGAGAGAGAGAGAGAGAGAGAGAGAGAGAGAGAGAGAGAGAGAGAGAGAGAGAGAGAGAGAGAGGAGAGAGAGAGAGAGAGAGAGAGAGAGAGAGAGAGAGAGAGGAGAGAGAGAGAGAGAGAGAGAGAGAGAGAGAGAGAGAGAGAGAGAAGAGAGAGAGAGAGAGAGAGAGAGAGAGAGAGAGAGAGAGAGAGAGAGAGAGAGAGAGAGAGAGAGAGAGAGAGAGAGAGAGAGAGAGAGAGAGAGAGAGAGAGAGAGAGAGAGAGAGAGAGAGAGAGAGAGAGAGAGAGAGAGGAGAGAGAGAGAGAGAGAGAGAGAGAGAGAGAGAGAGAGAGAGAGAGAGAGAGAGAGAGAGAGAGAGAGAGAAGAGAGAGAGAGAAGAGAGAGAGAGAGAGAGAGAGAGAGAGAGAGAGAGAGAGAGAATGCACCACACAAATCTGAGGACCAGAATGTCAGCTTGGACTGGATGGAATTATACGATATTTCAAAGCGTGTTCCTGGTGACAATTATCAGACAACTACACATGTTATCGGCTCCTTCACATACATGCGGTGCTGCGCACTGGAGTCATCATTACAAATGGCGGATATATGAATGTAGCGAAGGTCAAAAGTAATATATTTGAAATCGCTGTACCTACAAAACCATATTTCGGTGTTAACTGTGTGGCTTTAGGTTACATCGTTGTTAAAATATGGGAATAGTATACTTTTACAGATACCATCTTTAAAAATGGCGCATGCTAATGTCAGAGAAGGTGAAATGTCATTGGATATAGTATGGTTGAAAACGACACCCTAGATATATACATATGTGCCTTATTTTCCTAAAGATTTGGAAGAATACAGTAGGTTTATCGAGTTGTCGCAGTTTCCGACGCCATCTTGAATTATGCGCTTAGATCAATGAGAATTCCTAGGAACTTTCAGTTCAGACACTACCAGGGATCTGTGGTGCAAAAATCAGCTTATTATTATTATCAGCTTTTAGGTCTGACCCTAAAATTCCAGGACTAAATAGCATTGCTCTCCTGCAAGGCCGTTTTAGTTTGGTCTCAGTTTCCGTTTCGCCACTTCTGCGGTGTGTCATTTGTGACCCACTGTGTGGCGCCACTGTACTGGCTCCAGCTTTCACTGGTGTTTCCAAAATTACACCCAACCTTTAGGCAAGAGCTGACCCTGAGACTACCAAGGGGCTGGTCCAGAGAGGGTAGTTGAGGGGGCAGAAAAACCTCGATTGGCGGCCGAACGAAATGGTGTAGAAAATTTGTCGCCGCCGCGCCGCCCCAACATCAGCTTCTTCGCTGTCGGCTGGACTGATGCCATCGGAAGACGGGAGGAGGGGGTGCTTTTTACAATTTTCGCCGCTTCACTGCCGTGACTTCAGCTTCTTCTCGCTGCCTCGCGCTGTCTCAGCTCAACCGATGTCATCGGAAGACGAGGGAAGGGGTGCTGTTGAAATTGTTTTCGCCGCTGCGCAGCTGTAACTTCAGTAACGAGGCCATATTAATAAGGTCTGGGTGGCCATGCCACTGTAGCTCAGGCATAGCGCGTTCAAATTCAAAAGGTCCAAGGGCATGCCCCCCTAGGCCCGCCTATGTTACCTATGGCCTATGCAGCATATTCTGGATCATTGTTAACCTTGTAGAACTACCAGCTGATAAGTGGATTTGTACTGGGTCATACAGGATACCTGAATTATTGTTATGGAATCTAACCGTTACGTCGATTTAAATACAAATTATAACGACATTAACATTATGCTGATGTCTAGGATATATTTCAAACATACATTTCAGCGTATATGTTATGGATGTTTACAAAATTATATACCACTCTAAAATAAAATGCATACGTAAACAAATTCAATAGTTAGGTGAGCGTTTGACCATCATTCATAATATTTACGAGGGCCTTATCTTTTTTTTAAATATGTACTTGTTTCGTAAGAGTTTATCGAGAAACAAACTGTTTCACATTTTTCATCAACGTTGCGTCCTTTCGCTATTTAAAATCAGAATGACATGGTGGAATTTGAGTAGAATGTGACTATGCTAAGTTATAATGTGAATAATTTATACCGCTGAATAGGTATTCTCGTTTTGAACTAGACATCTAGAGTTGTTCCGGACAACGTTCCGGAGTCAGATTAGTTCAAATCACTATTGCACAGTGCAATCTCACCATCGGTAACCGGCGTTACAAAGGTCGTCACGGATCTGACGCGGGTCAACAGACGTGCCTCTCTTGGAGGATGGGATATCCCTTGCGCAGTACGAGATAAAGATGTCTGCAAGATTAAGATATCAAAATAGTAAAACACAGACAGTTCACTAAGTAGACTTGTTGGGTATGCGTCACATGACGTGCGCGAGCGCGATGTGTGTGTATGTGTGTGTGTGTGTGTGTGTGTGTGTGTGTGTGTGTGTGTGTGTGTGTGTGTGTGTGTGTGTGTGTGTGTGTGTGTGTGTGTGTGTGTGTGTGTGTGTGTGTGTGTGTGTGTGTGTGTCTACGTGCGTGACTGCGTGTATGTACACAGAATAGACCACGGAATGGAACAAAGTCTGACATGTCTAATGCCGATAATAACAGGTTATAACATGTGTCGTTGCGTGTGTGCTTTTTATGCAGGTATGTGTATATTGCGCGTGGATATCGTGGTTGATGTCAACTACCGATTAACTGTGCCTGTACGTGCCACCGCTTTTACATGTTTGTTAAACAAGCTACATGTATGAAAGGCTACATATCCACCATGTATGAAAGGCTACACATCCACCAAGGGTGACTCCTACGTCCAAGTGATTCTACGGTCTATGGAAAGTCTCCTGTCCCACCACATAAATCCAATGCTGCCTTTAATATGTTTTGTTCATATAATAATGTATGCTATTGATATAATTTCTGAATGAATTACCAGTATTTTGTTGATACTTTCTAAACCCTGACCTGTTTCGCGAAATCGGCTTACCTGCACTCATATCACGCCTCAGGTGAGTCAGTCCACGGATGGCATTTGCCAGATGTCTGTCGTAGTCTTGTGTGTTGTCGGGAGGCATGATACCTGTCGGCACCAATATCGCATACAGTTTCTCTGAGAAAAAACAAACTTGCTACGAAACCGTAAACTTGCCCAAGTAGCAAAGCAACCATTCACGAATGTGGTAATCTACATATTTATGCGCCTATGCATAATCTCGTAGGAAAACAACCCCTCCCCACATATGCCGATCATATGCATCAGAATTAACCGTCCTCCCATTGCCCATATAGTACCTACCCTGCGACAGGAACACAACACAATAGCCGATACCTCCTCTCCCACACCCTTCTCTGTTACCCTTCCCTATTTCACCTCCTTGCGTACATAATTTGCAGAAGACCCCTATGCAATAACAATGTGTTACTCTAGGAACACAACATTTTAAATTATAATGCATAACTGATTAATGTCCTTGCATTCGTATACATTTGTAAAACATATATATATGTATATATATAAATATATATTTGGCGAAACAATGCATTCCGAAACAAACGTCGCATTAATTCCACATGGCGTAATTTGATGTTAACAAGGACATATAAAACATGAAAGCGTCACGTATTTTATAATTGGTGCGTGAAATGATATGACCGACGATTGTGCATGTAATGGCGGCGTGAAATGGGCAAAGAGATGCATTTACTGTGAAGGTCACTCAAGGTGACGGCGTGGAAGTACTTGTTGCACTGCAAGAAGGGTGCGTGCAGCTCAGAGGCACGTCGGATGGTCGATGCTGAAAACATGCACGGGTCCTTGACGAACTGCAAGCAGAAACAATTAAGTGTGTACGGTTTGTGCGTGCAATGATGGTTATATCGTTATATTGTTGGAGAGCGCTTGCGTGTGCGAGCGTTTGAACGCGTGCATGCTTGCACTGTTGATAACTGATACTCAATTACGATATCACATTACAGTTTAGTAACGTCGTTCGAAATATCAGGAAGGAATTAAATTAGATACATGTGCAAAATAACTGGGCTACTTTGCAGAGTAGCAATATCTGTATAGCAGATAGCGTGGAACTGTTTTCCAGTGTGCGTATGTTGTGCATGAGCATGCGCGCGTGTGGTATGGGTACGTGACTGTGTTTGTGTGAATGAGTGTGTGTACATGTATATGAGAGTGTGCATAAGTGCATAAGTGCATGTATGCACATTTTGTATGTCTGTGTGTTTCATCATCAATACAAACCCTAAGCACATATTGATGAATCAATGAACAGTGTACACATGTATTATTGCCATGTAATAACCAAACAACTGTTGGTTGTACTTACGAATGCTATTATTTAGTCATAACAAGATTTAACAAGATTTCCATCCAAAAAATTAACTGTAGATGGCAGGTGGACAAGGAAGCCTTTTGGCTTATCGAGAGTTCAATACTTTTTTATCTACGTGTATCCCGCCCTTTTAAGATATGTGTCGATTTTATTTTTAAATATATTCACACTACTAGCACCCACACAATCAGGAGATAATCTGTTCCATTCATTTACATTCCTTTGTGAGAATGAGAACTTTCTTATAGCTAATCTACACTGCTCCTTTACTAATGTAATTTCATGTCCTCTGGTTCTTCTATCTTTCTTAACTGAGAACAAAATATTTCTATCAATATTTTCATAACCATTCAATATTCTAAACACTTCTATCTGATCTCCTCTCAATCTCCTGGTCTCCAGTGTTGTTAAACCACATTTTTTAGGCGTATTTCGTAACTAAGATCCCTCAGTTTTTGTATCATTTAGTTGCTCTCCTCTGTACTCTTTCTAGCATATATATGTCCTTCGTCCGATATGGCCTCCACGCTTGAATACAATATTCTAAATGAGGCCTAACTATTGTTTTGTACAGCGGTATTTTATTAGCTCTTTTTTCTTATACGTTATGTTTCGCCTAATTAATCCAAGGATTTGATTTCCCTTTGAAGCTGCAATTCCGCACTGCTCTGAAACCTTCCTATCAGCACTAATGGTTAACCCTAAGTCCTTTTCTTTTACAGTAGTACTTAGTACAGAACCTTCCATTGTATATTGTACATCTTCGTTCCCATTTCCTGTGTGGAGGCATTTACATTTTCCAAAATTGAACAACATTTGCCATTTTTCAGACCATTTTATAAACCTGTCAACATGTATAACAGTCATAAACTAGAAATGTAATTATGCTTGAGTGATTGTAATGGATCCTATTGTGTTCTTAGCCCCTCGACATGTAAGTTTAGACACCAAAATCAAAAGGCTGGGTGGTTTAGCAGCTGACATATTGAGAAATACAGGTTTTCAGTGTCCACCACTTAAATAATTCAATATGGCTGCCATATATACCTTTAAAAACGTAACCATTGGTTTTCAGATTCATTATATCATAACGTTTCCACAAAATGTATAGCTTTACAAATCTCAAAAAATGAAAGAAAATTCAAATGTTAACATTGTGAACCTGACTAAACTGTTGGTCAAACTTACGAACTTCTGGCAGTCTGGACACGGCACCAAGTAGTCGTAGGTAACGCCCTGAAACGACTCGCTGATGAGACCCTCAAACACTTCGTGTACCAGAAATAGGATGTTTTCTGGTCTCGGACCTTGAACTGTCACCACCAAATCGCTGTCGCTGTAAAGTCGATAACAAATGGCCGTCAGTGCACACGCATGCTGCAGTGCATCACCAATTGATGACAGCATGACCTGGCTGGTTGTTTTAGTATCAGGTTATGTCGATGAACGTAAACACAATTTTTTATCAGCCAAAAATGACCAAAATCTTACAACTGTTTTAATTTGATCGAGTTGACTCGATCGATGTAAAGTATTTTATTTTATCTTTTTTGGAAAATTCACTTCCTCGTGTGATCAGATGAACGTAGTTGAACGGGACTTTGCTGCGCTTTGAATGTAGGTGTGTATTCTTATTAATGGTGTAAGATCAACTATCTAATGACATCACCAAATTGCAAAGTCAGGACGACAATATTACTCACTCATTAATACATTGATACCATGCACTAAAATAAACTATTAAAGTAACCAGAAATGAAAAGGATGTTTCCTCGTGCAATAAGCACAGACGACGTGTAAGATACTTATGGAAGACAAACTCATTCAGTGCCAGATTGATCAAATGAATTGCATTCTTGCCATAAGAGGACTGTTTTGTTTAGTCCTGCTGATGCAACTGATTCATTAAATGTTATCTGTTTTATCTGTGTATAACGTATGTACATTCGTTGCTTTATGTAAACCAAATATTTCCTCACACGATCGTTTAAATGCGGAATTATTACGTGAGCAATCACATCAAACTCACTTCGTTTGTCTCACTAAGGCGATGTGTCCGTTCTTGTGAAGAAGCGAGCCTCGTTTCCAGATAACGGAGCTGTCCGAAAACTGATACAACCGCACCTACAAGGGAACATGTTCAGCAAACTTATTATTTATTTACAGCTGTTATTCTGTTAATGCTGTTTAACGCCTTGTTTCACACCGAGTATCAATAACATATAATGAGAAGGTGGCTAAATTGACAAGGTTATGTTTGTGTATTCGACACGAGTTATGTCATGCATGATATTTTGACAGCTTATTTTGGTTGATCAGAATTACATGTAGGTAAGTAGTTGCATAGCGCGGTGTGCAGCCCTTACGATCACTTACGGGGTTTGATATATTTCACTCCCCGAATATTTGTTAATTCCTATACAAATTTAACATCATCCACGCTTCAGGTACGGTGCAAAACCATTCGTTCACGTCTATCCACCACTGTCTATAGCCAGGTAATCATGTTTAAGCTGATCGAACTGAGGCAACGTGGGGTGCATGAAACTGTTCACCCCTGAATCGGCAACAAGATGATTCAAATCGGTTTTGTCGATTGGGTACCCCGTGATCTAGTAACTGCCCTATTTTCGGATTGTGCAGCAATGGTCTGTGCAGACAACTGGCTGTATCATCGTCATAACAGTGGCGCCGTGCGACAGGAATGCACCCAATACAGTATCGTCCACTGGCCTAATCAGTCAGGCAATCAGGTAACATATAATATTACATAAAAGGCAAACCAACGCATTAGAATGATTAAGCGATACGTAAAAGAATTTATTATTTGATTAGAAACGATAATAATGATCTTTTATGACTCTATCTTTCGACTAATGCTGGATATATATCACACGCCTGTAACGCATTGCATAAAAATAACAAAAGTGAATCAGAAAGCAATTCATAAGAGAGAGATGCAATTTTTCGGAATATCTAATACCGAACAAGATGCTTTGAAACAGAGACGATCTGACGACTGTTTAATATGGGCACTTCGATTCCAAGTATTTGTGTCCGAATTATCGAGATTAACATAATACGGAGCATAGCATAACACAATCTTTATTAGGGAAGTATTCGTTCTGCAACATGCTATCATAGATAAGCACTTAAAGGAAATAAAAATAAGGCATTAGCTAAAATCCTTTTTCCATGTGAACATACAAAGTTTAACCTTGTATGTAACATTTGACAACATTACACAAATACAGAAAAATACATTTATAGCATAAATTCGATTTTAAACCCGTCTGTGTAGCGATTCCCGCGAAAAATAAAAATTTCATGAGCTAGGTGATCACGTGGTATCGGGACGTCACTTATGACCCACACTCGCATCAGGCCGACCCTTTCCATGCATTCAGAGCATGTTTACAAGTATAGCTTTTGGGTCGAAACGAGCGTCAGAATGAGTTATTGTGCAATATTCCGATGAAATACAAACACTAGTCACCATAGAGGAACAAGCAGTTATTTTACCGTTCCACATGAATCGAATTTTATTCAAAATTTTGAATGCGAATGGGCCTACAAGTCGACTAGGTTTCGCCGAGCTTGGGCTCGTTTTCAGAATATTTATATCGAATGCAACCAACGAGAGATAATCTACACCAATAAATAGCAAACATATATTGTATCCAGCTAGAGAAAGTAACGTGTATAATCTCATAATATCACTAGAATATTTATGTATGAAGGCGGAGTTGTGCAATTTATCATAACAACTTAAATCAGTCAGTATCTTTATCGGTCCTGTTAGCTCAGGTGGTAAAGGCGTTGGTTTCTTCGCGTTTATTTTGTAATCGGGCGACGCCGGTTCAATCCCCACACCAAGCCATTGATTTATGTTTACACTTTTTTTGGTTTATGTTTTCACGAAGTAATATAAACCAAATCATTTTTATACTATGATGCACTGTTTGTAAGTATTTTTTTATATTTTTGTAGTAATTGTTTACTCGCCACACAAATGAAAATATGGGAATTATATAACGATGTTTCGAAATTTTATTTATCCAAACAAATATAATGTAATGGATATATAATTAATTAATTATATATATATATATATTGTACGGTAATATACTGTGATTATATATGTGAAAACAAATGGTGATCTGTTTGGATAAATAAAATTTAGAAACATCGCGTTATATATAATGATCATACTTTCATTTTTGTGGCGAATAAATAATTACTACTAAAATATTTACAAACAGAACATCACAGTATCAAAATTATTTGGTTTATATTACTTCGTGAAAACATAAACCAAAAAAAGTGTAAAAAATAAATGGTTTAGTGTGGGGACTGAACAGGCGTCACCCGATTGCAAAATAAATGCCAAGGAACCAACGCCTTTACTAACTAAGCTAGCAGGACCGACATAAATTCACTGACTGATTTAAGTTGTTATGATAAATTGTACAACTCCTCTTTCATACATCGATATTCTAGTGATATTATGAGATTATACACGTTACTTTCGGTAGCTGGATACGATGTTTGCTATGTATGTATATTGGTGTACATTATCTCCCGTTGGTTGCATTCAATATAATTATTCTGAAAACGAGCCCAAGCTCGGCGATACCTAGTCGACGTGTAGGCTCATTCGCATTCATTGTTTTGAATAAAATTGAATTCATATGGAACCGTAAGATAACTGCTTGTTCCTCTATGATGACTAGTGTTTGTATTTCATCGGAATATTGCACAATAACTCATTCGGACGTTCGTTTCGACCCAAAAGCTACACTTGTAAACATGCTCTGAATGCATGGAAAGGGTCGGCCTGATGCAAGTGTGGGTCATAAGTGACGTCACATCTCGGCATCCCGAAAAGGGCGCCAAAAATATGCATATTCGAAAATGTTCGGATGCACAGCATTAAATGTGGAATTTCTAATTCATTGATTTTTTTGATTGTTTTTGGCTTGGTGGACATGGAAATAGATAGCAGGATGTAATATAACATGAAGTCAAGCAATATATGTTTTTATTCCCTTTAAGAGAAGGGTGATGTAGGTGGACAAGTGATGGGTGAATGGTTGGAATATGAGGGTGGGAGTGACGAATGAACGAGTGAACAGAAAAGACAAGATTCGAAAAAAATTCCCGGTTAAATCAACCATGCAAAATTTTTTTATTTTAGAAATTCCGTTCTCGTCTCATGGTGTCAGATATCGATTTTTCTGCATTATCAGTGCCTGGATTAGCAAGGTTTCTGGATAATCGGTGTCCGAATACCGGGATTTTGGATAATCAATGTCCGGATTATGGAGGTTCCACAGCCAGGCAGGTAGGTAGGTGATAGTATCGGACAGTCACCTGTCCTCTATTAAACATCCTGTCAAGTAGGTACGTGATAGTGTCGGACTCTCACCTGTCCTCTATTAAACATCCTGTCAAGTAGGTACGTGATAGTGTCGGACTCTCACCTGTCCTCTAGTAAACATCCTGTCAAGTAGATACGTGATAGTGTCGGATTCTCACCTGTCCTCTATTAAACACCCTGTAAAGTAGGTACGTGATAGTGTCGGACACTCACCTGTCCTTTGTTAAACATTCTGCCAAGTAGGTACGTGACAGTGTCGGACACTCACCTGTCCTCTGTTAAACATCCTGCCAAGTAGGTACGTGATAGTGTCGGACTCTAATCTTTCCTCTATTAAACATCCTACAAAGTAGGTACATGATAGTGTCGGACACTCACCTGTCCTCTGTTAAACATCGTGCCAAATAGGTACGTGATATTGGCGGACACTCACCTGTCCTCTGTTAAACATCCTGCCACGTAGGTACATGATAGTGTCGGACTCTCACCTGTCCTCTATTAAACATCCTGCCAAGTAGGTACGTGATAGTGTCGGACACTCACCTGTCCTCTATTAAGCATCCTGCCAAGTAGTTACGTGACAGTGTCGGTGACTCATCTGTCCTCTGTTAAACATCCTGTCAAGTAGGTATGTGATAGTGACGGTGACTCACCTGTCCTCTGTTGAACAGCCCGGCAGGCAGGTAGGTGAACGTGTACACCATCTTCGTCTCGCGGTTGCCACTTGTTCTGTCGAGCTCTGGCCAATGGAACTGGAACGACAAGCAACAAACTGAGACTCCAACCGACCGAACGCTTCTGGTATACTACCCGGTGTAATACCGACATGTCTCGAACGATTAAGATGTACAAACAGTTATTTCATAGATGATATGTAGTTACATGGTCCACATGTGGTTTCCATGTATATAAATTATAGTTGTCAAACTGCTTTTTACAAATAGCAGATTTGTTTTAGGTATCTTCGGCATATCATGTCATTATAAGTTACACAAAATACAAGAAAGAAGTATCAGTTAACAACCATTTGTTTCGTATTTCTCTGTCGAAACATATGTTTCTCTTCAGCACACTATGTTTAGGCAGTTGTCTGGTGTCCTCGTCAGCGACAAAATAAATGACATGGTCAGAGGGGACGAGTTTAGTATTAAAATACTGTATTTAAAGTCCGTGGTTCGTTGCTCCTTGGGTGGATATATGTTAATATGCTAACTTAATGGAGGCGATTGTAGTGCATTTTATCACAAGTGCCGATGTCCACTCGCCTATTTCATTCGCGTCCCTGTACCAATGATCTACCAATTGGGAATACATTAAAACACAAAGTTAGTTATTTTGAGGTATTAACTTTTTAAATGGACAATTTGAATGATGACACAGCCTCCAGAGGGAGCCACTGTTGCGGCTGCACTCAGTGGGCAGTGTAGTAATCGGCAACAGCAGAATATAAATGGTCAGTGGGGTCGAATTTAAGATCACTGTGACAATGACAACGGTTGCCTGTGCTGTGTTGTACCATAGCATTTATATCAGCCAGGCTGATATAAATGTATCACAAACAAAACGATAGGACACGGCAGCAAAGGATTCGGAGCCAGGTTCGCTCGACTGAGAGCGCGAAGCTCTAGGCACTGTGCCACTGCACGCCATTGTTAAGGTGGCACAATTGATTTAGCCAAATTGACCTAATTGTCGATGTGACCGTATTACCAGGATTGATTTAATGTACTATATTACTGAAATTATTTGGGGTGACCTTAATGGCAGCGTGGCTGTATTATGCAGGTGACCTTAAAGCGACGTTTCTCTATCTAGCTCAATAGTTTTGGAAGAGGAAGACACCACCAGACCAAGATGTCGTGCCCATGACAGACATTCCCACGAACCTCTGGCTGTGTCTCCGGGAGCAGACAGGGCACTAGGTTGACCGCCTGGTCCGAGAGCGGGAACGTCAGGTCAAACTCCTCGGTCAGTCGCAGCAGCCAGTCGTGTAGCTCCGCCTTGTAGTCGGCCCACACCACAGCCACGTGCTCGTGGCGGAACCGGCCGCCCTGGCGACGTCAAACAGCGATTTGTATATGTTCTAGTGCACCAAACTGTCAAATATCAACTGCACTAACGTGGAATAAAATCCCTTTATTAAGGTTCGTTTGCCAAGTTTGCCGTTACATTTTCACTCCAATACGAACAAAGAGACGGCAGAGGCGAGTCATGACACACAACCTCGTGGCAAGGACCTTTTCATCGCGCTGCAGAAAGGTGTCGCACCGTAATTAAGCGCCGCTAAAATAAACTGCAAAGAACGGGGTCAAACTGAAATTGAACAATTGGTCCAAGAAAAAACGCCCTAGTACATTCCCCCCAACTTAAAGGTAACCGTCTCGGTTAATGTGGGATGACTCCACTTTGTCGCATTGCAACAAACATACTCGTCATAAAAGACGTCAACTGTACTACTGTCGCCTGGTCAGTGTTCATCTCCAGCCGAGCAGGTGCATTACGAAGTAATCGAGGAGCGGGCATCGGTGTTCCAGCATCGATACCGATATCGATATGAACTGGTAATCCCTTCCTTTGCAGCCCTCCGTTCTCTTATTCGTTTCGATCGTCTGGGTGCTGCAACCGGCGGTAACACAACAGGTTCAACCTTTTCAACAATCTCGGCTTCGCGCCTTTCGCTCATGGGAGCGATCTCTGCTGAATGAGTAGAACCTTCTTCATCAGCGGGAATGAGACGAACGAAAATGCCTTCCTCTTCTTCATCATCTGAGCTGCTATCGCGGCTTGTCGCGGGTTCTTCTGGGACGTCCGTCAAGGTGCGGTCTGGAACGATCACGTGAAGACCTACAGGCTGTAAGTTCGCTCGGCAAACCGTCAGTGGATGCCCTGAGCCGTCAGCTCGTTCAATGTGATAAGGACTTCCAGGCTGCTCTGACACACCGGTAACTTTGTAAATATCAGGACACCAGGCGTCTTGAATCTTGTTGCGTCCCGGTGGCCGATTACGGACGTATACTCTGCAGCCAATCGATAGAGGCTCGCTGATCTTCCTCCTCTCATGTAGATGATTTCGATCCGCAGCAGTCCTCTCGCCACGCTCCTTCACATTACGATACGCGTTTCTCAGTCTCCTCTGATGGATAGCTAACCAGCCATCAATGCTTCCATCTTGATCATCATATGTGGTAATGCTCAGCAGAGCATCAATCGGAAGTCGCGGGTCTCGACCGAAGAGAAGGTAAAACGGCGAGTATCCGGTGGACGCATGGGGCGTCGCGTTATATGCTGTGCATAACTCTGGAAGGTATTCAGTCCACTTTCGTTTGTGCGATGGAGAAAGAGTTCGCAGTAGGTCGTGTTGTGTGCGGTTAAATCTTTCGCACTGGCCGTTCCCCTCTGGGTGATATGCAGTAGTACGCGATTTCTGCACTCCATACAGTTTGCAGAGCTCTGGAATGGTTGCACTTTCGAAGTTTCTACCTCTATCGGAATGGATTCGCTGCGGGACGCCAAAGCGTTGAAACCACTCTCGAACTAAGACACGGGCAGTCGTACGCGCTGTTTGATCACGCGTCGATACAGCCCATGTGTACTTAGTAAAGACGTCCGTCATCACTAACACGCTTTCTCGGCCATCGGCGGCTTTCTCCAGTTGAGTGAATTCGATAGCCACGACTTCCAAGGGTCTCGACGCCAGGAGATTTCCCATTGGTGCATGGATCTTGCGACGAGGCATCTTTGCTAATGTGCACCTGGAACAGTTCTTGACGTAGGTGTCTATCTCACGATGCATTCCTGGCCAGTAACACCTACTCCATGCAAGTTGAATGGTTCGATCACCACCTTGGTGTCGCATTAGATCATGAACAGCTTCCAACAGTTGTGATTTTAACACGCTCGGCAAGACCAATTGTCTCACTAGTTCTCTCTGTGAATTCATCAAAGTACGATACAGAATTCCGTTCTGTTCAGATAACTTTGGCCATTGTCGTACCAACTTCATCACAATATCCGAATCGCAGTGTATCGGTCGCTCACCCGCTCTCCAGTACAACAGAAACCTGCCGATGTCGGGATCTTTGTTCTGAAGCTCTGTAATCTCGGCATGCGATAGTGACGGAAATGCGGACGACGCCTGCATCGTCGGTGGCAAGGGCGACTCGTTAATCTCGTGTGTCTCAACACCTCTGGCACTTGCTTCTATTTGCTGAACTTTGGCTTCAGTAACTAGCAACCCGCGAAGCTCTCTCGGTACACGAGACACGCATAGCACATATCCGCTGGACATCGTCATCCTCATCACTGTCAATCAGGTCAGATACATCTTCATGTATTTGTCGGCTTAATGCATCTGCATTGGCATTCAGTCGTCCTGCACGATATTCAATCGTGAAGTTGAAAAGTGCTAATTCTGCGGCCCAACGCTGTTCAACTGCTCCCAACTTGGCAGTCTGGAGGTACTTTAACGGATTGTTATCGGTGTAGATCACAAACTCTCCGCCATACAAGTATGCGCGAAACTTGGTCGTAACGGCCCACTTCAATGCAAGCATTTCGAGCTTCATGGAACTGTATTGACGCTCAGGGGGTCGTAAACGTCGACTAGCGTATGCGATAACAACACGTCGTCCGTCCTGATCTTGCGAAATGACAGCACCAAGTCCAAGATGGCTAGCATCGGTTTCGACAACAAACGGCCGTGTGTAGTCCGCATATCCAAGGACAGGAGCAGTATACAAAGCTTCCTTCAGTGACTGGAAAGCTTCATCACATTCACGATTCCATCGATCATTGAAGGAACCCTTCATCCTTCCATGTTCTTTGATCTCTTTGTTCACAAAAGTGTCTAAGTCATGCAACGGACCAGAGTAGTAATAGAGGTGGTGTAGCACCCTGAGTTTGAGTAGAGGAAGAGGAAAAGTACCCGGATGTATGTCAAGGTCAAGTACCCGGATGTAGGTCAAGTACCAGGATGTAGGTCAAGGTCCCGGACATAGGTCAATGTCAAAGGTCAAGGTCCCGGATGTAGTTCTTGGGCAAAGGTCAAGGACAAGTACCCGGATGTAGGACAAGGTCAAGGTCCCGGATTTAGGTCACGTGGCGCCGGTGGCGCCACCTGGCGGATAGATCGTGGCCTAAAGCAGCCCCCACCTGGCGGATTTTGTGCGAACTAAATTCACCTAGCGGATAGGTCATTAACCAAAAAACAGCGCCATCTATCGAAATTTTAGTAGTAATAGAGGTGGTTTAGCACCCTGAGTTTGAGTAGAGGAAGAGGAAAAGTACCCGGATGTATGTCAAGGTCAAATACCCGGATGTAGGTCAAGGTCAAGTACCCGGATGTAGGCCAAGGTCCCGTGTGTATGTCAAGGTCAAATATCCCAGATGTATGTCAAGGTCAAATGTCAAGATCAAGTACCCGGATGTAGGACAAGGTCAAAGGTCAGGGTCTCGGATGTAGGTAAAAGGTCAAGATCAAGTTCCCGGATGTAGGTAACGTTGCGCCGGTGGTGTCACCTGGCGGATATATCACGGTAGCGCCCCGCGGCGGAATTTTTTCGAACTAAATTTGCGTGACACGAAACGAAAAACAGCGCCATCTATCGGAATTTTTCGGAACTAAAAAGTTGCCACCTGGCGAATTTTTGTCTGAACTAAATGTCTAGCGGATAGGTCATGAACTACAAGTGGTGCCATCTGGCGGATAAGTTGTGAACTAAATGTAGAAGTACTGCCCAAATTCGTGTCTCTTGCACGCTTGCGTGCATTGGAGCCTCCTGACGGATACATCATGAACCACAAACACCACTTTATGTGACGTCATGATGCAGTGACATCGTTAAAACTCTGCAGTCTGTGCTTTTGAATTTTCTACTCTACAATCTGTGATCTTTCGGCACGCCCACGTGACCTTTATGTTTTGTTTAACTGTTATAAAAGACCTGCGTCTGTTTTTTGTGATCGTTATATCTTACATTTTGGAAGATGAACAACATGACTAGTGATAACGTCCGATAAGGGATTTTGCTACCGAAGACGCAGCCTTCAACGGTTATGGGACCACTCGACCTCTCGACCCAGACAATCAACCCGGACCAATAGCCAACGACCAGTTCAACGACCAGTCCGATGACCAGTTCGACCACCAAAACAATTTCGTCTCTGTCATCAGCTCCGGCAATCGAACCAATCATCAAGGATCTACTCTACAGTCTACACCTTTAACAGCATCATAAGAAACATTCAACGAGATAACAAGAAACGGTTCTTTTTAGAACCAATCACATTCTCACAAAAGAGTATTAGCTATTCTCATAGGTTAGAAATGTTGTGTTCGTTCGGCACACCCAGTGTTCTGAGTCCTACCGACACTAAAAAGTTATAAGTCCTACAGACACTAAAACGTTATAAGTCCTACCAACACTAAAAAGTTTTGAGTCCTACCGACACTAAAACGTTATTAAGTCCTACCAACACTAAAAAGTTCTGAGTCCTACCGTCACTAAAAAGTTATAAGTCCTACCAACACTAAAAAGTTCTGAGTCCTACCAACCCTAAAAAGTTCTAAGTCCTACCGACACTAAAACGTTATAAGTCCTACCAACACTAAAAAGTTCTAAGTCCTACCGACACTAAAACGTTATAAGTCCTACCAACACTAAAAAGTTCTTAGTACTACCGACATTAAAAACGGAGGGTTGACACGATAACCCGTCGAGTTGTCAGAAAGAGGTGAGATGTCACACGATAACCCGTCGAATTGCCTGGAATTCCATCTTTTTGACGGAATCTCACCCGATAACACGTCGAATTGCCTGGAATTCCATCTTTTTAACGGAATCTCACGCGATAACACGTCGAATTGCCTGGAATTCCATCTTTTTAACGGAATCTCACGCGATAACACGTCGAATTGCCTGGAATTCCATCTTTTTGACGGAATCTCACCCGATAACACGTCGAAGTTTCTGGAATTCCATCTTTTTGACGGATTCTTACACGATAACACGTCGAATTGCCCGGAATTCCATCTTTTTGACGGATTCTTACGCGATGACTCGTCGAATTGCCCGGAATTCCATCTTTTTGACGGATTCTTACGCGATGACTCGTCGAATTGCCTGGAATTCCATCTATTTAACGGAATCTCAAGCAATAACACGTCGAATTGCCTGGAATTCCATCTTTTTAACGGAATCTCACGCGATAACACGTCGAATTGCCTGGAATTCCATCTTTTTGACGGAATCTCACCCGATAACACGTCGAAGTTTCTGGAATTCCATCTTTTTGACGGAATCTCACCCGATAACACGTCGAATTGCCTGGAATTCCATCTTTTTAACGGAATCTCACGCGATAACACGTCGAATTGCCTGGAATTCCATCTTTTTAACGGAATCTCACGCGATAACACGTCGATTTGCCTGGAATTCCATCTTTTTAACGGAATCTCACGCGATAACACGTCGAATTGCCTGGAATTCCATCTTTTTAACGGAATCTCACGCGATAACACGTCGAATTGCCTGGAATTCCATCTTTTTGACGGAATCTCACCCGATAACACGTCGAAGTTTCTGGAATTCCATCTTTTTGACGGATTCTTACACGATAACACGTCGAATTGCCAGGAATTCCATCTTTTTGACGGGCTCTTACGCGATGACACGTCGAATTGCTTGGAATTCCATCTTTTTGACGGAATCTCACCCGATAACACATCGAATTTTCTGGAATTCCATATTTTTGACGGAATCTTACGCGATAACACGTCGAATTTTCCTGAAAACAGTGGGATTTGACGCGATAACCCGTCGAACCGTACTCTCGTGTGATGTGTCATCCGAAACCTCGTGAAGCTTCTGACGCTTCGTCGGAGGTGATGGCGTCAGGTTGATGGTTGGATTGGTTGCCGGAGCTGATGACAGAGACGAAATTGTTTTGATCGTCAAACTGGTCATCGGACTGGTCGTTGAACTGGTCGTTGGCTGTTGGTCCGGGTTGATTGTCTGGGTCGAGAGGTCGAGTGGTCCCATAGCCGGCGAAGGCTGCGCCTTCGGTAGTAAAATCCCTTGTCGGACCTTATCACTAGTCATGTTGTTCATCTTCCAAAATGTAAGATATAACGATCACAAAAAACAGACGCAGGTCTTTTATAACAGTTCAACAGAACATAAAGGTCACGTGGGCCAAAACACAACGCTTATGTAGTTAGTGAATGTGCCGAAAAGTCACGTGGGTGTGCCGAACGAACACAACATTTCTAACCTATGAGAATAGCTAATACTCTTTTGTGAGAATGTGATTGGTTCTGAAAAGAACCGTTTCTTGTTATCTCGTTGAATTTTTCTTATGATGCTGTTAAAGGTGTAGACTGTAGAGTAGATCCTTGATGATTGGTTCGATTGCCGGAGCTGATGACAGAGACGAAATTGTTTTGGTGGTCGAACTGGTCATCGGACTGGTCGTTGAACTGGTCGTTGGCTGTTGGTCCGGGTTGATTGTCTGGGTCGAGAGGTCGAGTGGACCCATAGCCGGAGAAGGCTGCGCCTTCGGTAGCAAAATCCCTTGTCGGACGTTATCACTAGTCATGTTGTTCATCTTCCAAAATGTAAGATATAACGATCACAAAAAACAGACGCAGGTCTTTTATAATAGTTCAACAAAACATAAAGGTCACGTGGGCGTGCCGAAAGATCACAGATTGTAGAGTAGAAAATTCAAAAGCACAGACTGCAGAGTTTTAACGATGTCACTGCACCATGACGTCACATAAAGTGGTGTTTGTGGTTCATGATGTATCCGTCAGTAGGCTTTATTGCACGCAAGCGTGCAAGAGACACGAATTTGGGCAGTACTTCTACATTTAGTTCACAACTTATCCGCCAGATGGCACCACTTGTAGTTCATGACCTATCCGCTAGGGGACATTTAGTTCACACAAAATTCGCCAGGTGGCGCCTTTTTAGTTCCGAAAAATTCCGATAGATTGCTCTGTTTTTGGTTAATGACCTATCCGCTAGGTGAATTTAGTCCGCAAAAAAACCGCCAAGTGGCGCTTCGGGCCACACAGTTTTAGTCCGAAAAAATTCCGCCAGGGGGCTCTACTTTAGTCCGTGGTCTATCCGCCAGGTGGCGCCACGTGACCTACACCCGGGACCTTGATATTGACCTACATCCGGGACCTTGATCTTTGACCTTGTCCTACATCCGGGGACTTGACCTTGTCCTACATCCGGGTACTTGACCTTCGACCCTGACCTACATCCGGAACTTGCCATTTGACCTTGACCTACATACGGGACCTTGACCTTGCCATATATCCGGGTACTTGACATTGACCTACATCCGGGTACTTTTCCTCTTCCTCTACTCAAACTCAGGGTGCTACACCACCTCTATTACTACTGACCAGCAATCTTGCTAAAGCCCTGAACATATTTCCGGTAGTAGGAAACAAATCCAAGAAATGAGCGTAGCTGTTTGACAGTGTTTGGTATTGGCCATCTCTGGACAGCAACAATCTTCGCAGGGTCAGTTGAAATACCGTCTGCTGATACACGATGTCCGAGGTATGTCACTTCATTTTGCAAAAAGTGACACTTGCTGGGCTTCAGCTTGAGTCCAATTTTCCGCAATCGTTGCAACACCATGTCTAAGCGTTCTATGTGACTTTCGAATGTCTCCGAAAACACAATCACGTCGTCTAAGTAACACAGTACTGTCTGGTAACGCTGGTCTCCCAAGCAACGCTGCATGAGACGCTGAAATGTCGCTGGAGCGTTGCACAACCCAAAGGGCATGCGAGTATACTCGTAAATGCCCATTGGCGTGACAAAGGCTGTCTTGTCTTGATCTTTCTCGTCCATGGCAATGTGGTGGTAGCCAGAGGCCAAATCAAGGGTCGTGAACCATTTCGCACCCTTCATAGCGTCAAACGACTCATCAATTCGTGGTAACGGGAAAGCATCCTTGTGTGTCTTGGCATTCAGCTGACGATAGTCAACGCACATGCGCAAACTGCCATTTTTCTTGCGAACAAGAACAATCGGAGAAGCCAAAGCAGAGTGACTTTCCGTGATAATGCCTCGACTCAACAAGTCCTTGATATGGTCTTTCACCTCCTGATACTGGGTAGGAGGTATTCTCCTGAACTCTTGCCTCACGGGTTCATCAGTGACAGTCCTGATCGAGTGTCTCGCCATGTCCGTATAGCCAAGATCATCATCGTTTCGTGCAAAAGCATCTGCATTTTGACAGATCAACTTTTGTAAGCGGTCTACTTGTTTGCGGCTACACTGAGATCCATCATCAAGTACACTCGTGAGTCCCTCGAATGTTCCGACTGAACGCGATTGTACGCTCTTCTTCAAGGTTACGAACTCTTCATTTTGTGAGATTCTCTGGAAACACACTCCGTTATCGTCGTTGACATTGTCAACTGTCTGGTAGACTCCAATTCTCACTCGTGGCTTCAGCCACACATCTTCGTGACTCGTGTTGACTACCTGCACGGGTACAACTCCTCGGTGCACTTTTGTTACCGTGCAGCACATGGATATTCCGGCAGGAAGGGATCCCACAATGGGCTCAACGACAACAGTTGTCCCATCGGCTTGGTTCTGCAAACACGATACTACAATAGTAGCGCAAGATTCTGCTGGAACTCTCAGACTCTGTGAACCTACAACTCGTGCGAAACCTTTCCGGTTATGCATATTCGCGTGTTCAATGGAAGCTACTACTTCATCTACTCTGTAATTACCGGGCCTTAAAGATCCTTCTGGATGACTAAGAGAAATGTCAAATGCACCTAGGACATTCATTCCCAGTACACCCGGACAACTTCTCTTGTATGCACGTTGTTCTGCGTCTGGGGAATCACAGACAACCAGAACACCTCTTACGGGAATGGTCTGTGCCAAAGCCGTCACATCTAACTCTACATACCCAACGTATGGTATATCTAATCCGTTGGCTGCGGTCAATTTTAGCCAACCACACGACTCCAACTCTCGATTGCTTCGAGCGATATACTCGCGGAAGAAAGACTCTGTGACAGTACTCACTTGGGAACCTGTGTCAACTAGACAAGTAACTTCAACATCACCCATTTTTACGGTTACTATGGGGCATGTCCCTACTGTAGCATCAGTTGGTGCAACAGTGTGTGAGCCTAACCGCAACAACTCCACAACCCGACTCGCGGCAGTGAGTGCATCTAGTTTAAAGAGTCTTCACTATGTGGATCATCAGAACGAAAATTTCTGGAACACGTGTCCATGTTCGGTCTACCTCTCGGTGGACGCGTTTGGGGCTGTCGCCAGGGTTGACCGGAGTGTGTCACGCGACAGCATTGCCTTCCCAAATGTCCAACTTTCCCACATTTATAGCAAATGGCACGACCATCTTCTGTGAACTGCAACGACCGCTGTGTCTGCCTGGATCGCTGTGCTGCTGCGGACTGTCGTCCTTTCGACGTACTATTCGCGGCTTCTTCCATCTTACGAACACGTTCAGACAAAGCGCCCAAGACTCGCGTTTGGTCCTCTAGTGTCGAAAGTACCTTTTGTATAGTACTGTTGGTGGCTTCCGTATTGATTTCATTCGTTGACAGTGCTGAGTGAATAGCGGACTCGGTGGTATTAGTTGACGTTGCGGCTAATTCTCGGTTACCGGCAACATGACGTCTCACTGCGGGTGGCCGCTCTTCCTCTTCAGACCACATGATCGCTTCCTCACGCAGTTCGACAAAAGCCATATCTGGACGAAGCCTAAGCTGCTGCTTCATTTCTCTGCGCAAGACGCGATCCTTCAAACCTTCTGCAAAGTTTTCAGCCAAGACGCGGTCTGGATCGTTGACGAAACGCGAATCTTTACGCGTCAGCGACTCGAGAAGCCCCTGCAATGCAGCTGCAAAGCTGCGAATGGATTCGCCTTCCAACTGTTTCCTCAAGTAGAACAGCTCCTGTAGCTGCGACACGGACCGTTTCTCGCCAAACACTTCTGGGAGTCCTTGCGTCTTCCTTGGGCCAATAGCGTATCTCGTGTCTTGCATCGCCCTCAAGGTGCGAGACGATTAGATCACACTTCTCATCATTGGACATCTCACGAGCTCGGAAGAGACTCTCAATATCCTCCACAAACTCCTGTACTGTCAACTCGCCATCTTTCCCACTAAAAGAACGGATCTTCCTCTCCCTCGGTACGTATAACACCTGAGTTGCAGGTCGTGAATTCGATGCGAGTTGCAATTGCGCAAGTTGGTCCTGCAAAGCAGTGATCTGATCTTGGAGACCATCAGCAGGTTGGACAACATTTGGAGAGTCCCCAGACTCCATAGTGGTGGCTCTGCCGTGCACGGTTCACGGTGCAGGAAGGACATATATATTTTGATCAGTCATCAAACGTCTCTCCCTTGACGCATGCAGGAAGGTCATTGTTTCCGATCCGGTCGTCGCGCGTCTGCCGTCTCTTGTTCGTAGTATCGAGGATCCCACTTCTGGACACCAAAATGTTCTAGTGCACCAAACTGTCAAATATCAACTGCACTAACGTGGAATAAAATCCCTTTATTAAGGTTCGTTTGCCAAGTTTGGCGTTACATTTTCACTCCAATACGAACAAAGAGACGGCAGAGGCGAGTCATGACACACAACCTCGTGGCAAGGACCTTTTCATCGCGCTGCAGAAAGGTGTCGCACCGTAATTAAGCGCCGCTAAAATAAACTGCAAAGAACGGGGTCAAACTGAAATTGCACAATTGGTCCAAGAAAGAACGCCCTAGTACATATAGTTATATGTTATATATATATATATATATATATATATATATATATATATATAGTGTATCTTTGTTATATATCTCTGTCATATACATATATTTTAATATATATTATGCATTATATATATATATATATGTATATATATATATATATATATGTATACACACACACACACACACACACACACACACACACACACACACACACACACACACACACACACACACACACACACACACACACACACACACACACACACACACACACACACACACACACACACACACACACACACACACACACACACTCACGCACACACATACGCACAAAGGCATACGCTGTTGTGTGTGTGTGTGCGCGTGTGCGCGTGTGCGCGTGTGCGCGTGTGCGTGCGTGCGTGGGTGTGTGAATGCGTTTATAACTTGAATTTAAGTGTATTGCTTTCATGATGGTATCTCGGTTAACATGCGAATAATATATTTCCTTACTGCTGCATATTATGCGTCGCAATCGTCTTCTTTATAATGATTAGAAGTAATACTATTATTAACCGCATTATATTGCTAAATAATTTACAAAATTAGGTAGCACTACGAACTGGTCTCGCACGGTACAATACTACTTGTATGTGCGGCAATATAACTGTCCGACAACTGCCCGTATCCACCTTAATTGGCGAGTCTTTGATGGAAACGACGCACGCCATGACGTCAACAATCCACTGCGGATCGATGATGACCCGGTCTCGCAGGAAGGCGTTTGTGAAATGCTGCAGGGCGCCGAGTTCATGCAGAAACTGCACCGCCTGCACCGTCTACAAGTAGGTTAATGGTAACATTTATTTTTAAGACAAACGTTCGAACTCAAACTTCCTCATTTGCTGCACGAACTCTGCGGAACTCATTTCCTGTCGACGGTAAATCAGCAGGAAATAATAGCATAATTTCGCCGTCATTGGAAGACGTACCTTTTTAATAATGCTTATCCTCCTTAGCTTCTTATCACATTCCGTTGACAAGTTTCGCATTGTACACTGGTCGAGAATGCCTGCTGGTGTTGTCGCCACTGATATCAACGTCATCGTCATATTTTATATTGTATTAGATTCCACAACAAAGGTTGTGTATTTCTTCACGTTATATTTCCTTGATAGTCATAAATAATAGGCAGTTTCTATACAGGGACACACGCAGAGGCGGAGAAAATGAGTACGTGTTTGAGACATCTAGCTAGCCCACTCCAAAAGCGGTACTCCAGTTTGTGATATTTCTGGTAATGTAATTCCTTGGTGTTTCCACACTGCACAGACCATGAAAGAACAAATGTGTTTTAGATGTTAAGCTTACTCGGTCTGTGGTTATACAGTGGTTTATCCGTCTTGTCCTATACACTCATAGTGTCTAGCTGAAGTGTTTCTCTGGACATTTTCTAAACAAACATATGAAAAATCAGCTGCCACGTTATTGCTGTATCCCAGTTTAAATAAAGTTAAACATCAATGTCGCCGTCAGTAATATAATTGTGCCCATTGCAATTCGTGTTTAATAACACTTGTTTGGTAAAAACCTAGCTAAGCGCCTCTGGGTTGTATACGAACCCTAGACATGGCCTGGCTACATGTACAATTGTACAATGGGAATGCCTTATTTACCCTAAAGTGACGTCACAGTAGGTACGGCGATCAAGCTGCCCTATGCTAATCACGTCGTACAGAAGCCAAAAGGCTTAGAGATCTTGATTATGTTCTCACTCTAATGGCATATGTCCTAAAATTGTAATGTAATCATTCATCAGACGTATATTATCTACACAAGAGGAGGTTCTTGCAAAGTGCTTGCAAATGCGTTAATTGTTTATTATTTGTGATTCATTATTGGTTTACCACGAACAGTTCACATGTCATATCGTATCAAAATACTTTTGTTGTTCATCCAAGTATTTGACATAAAACCAAGTTTAATGTATACATTTGACATGCAAGTAATTTAAACATTGCACGGTTGCAAGAACAGTTCAGTTTCCTCGGGGAGGAAACATTTAAAATAAGTGTCGGGTGTTTTTTTTTGGGGGGGCGGCGCAAAATTATATTTTGCACCCGGGCACCGACAACCCTTATTACACCACTGAATACGTGGTCGTAAAAACTAATTTCGCATTAACACATTTCATAAGGTTTGATTTTACAGGTAAGTACGCAGTTACACTTACTTCTTTGCCACATTTTCCTGCGCTTCTTTTCGTCAATTATTACATTTATTTTGTGAGCGACTACGATCAATCATGTCCTCCTAGAAAACTTCACTGCACTAGAAAATATCATCCATTTCTTACCTCAGACTTTTCAAAGATGCCACTTTCTGATGCCATATTTTCCAGTTCTTTGTAATCGATGATGCTTTCTTTGGCGCGCCGCCTGAAAAATGATGAACAATCAATTCATATTTCAAGATGCATAGTAACTTGATAAACATTATCATTTGTCTTCCATAGACAACCGAATTAACGATATTTTAATACTGTATATAAAGTAACGATTTAGATTCTACCACGACGGATCAAGTCTTTTTTGTTACGACACTTACCTAGTGTCGTTTTCTTCAAATCCTACAATTGCTTTCGAGAACTTTCACATGTTAGATGTACCAAGAACCAAACAATGTTGTCTATACACGCAGGAGATCCTCCCGTCACTGATATGCCCACATACGATCAGCCTCCGACTAGGAAATCGATTGTAGTCCTCAAATAAATATTTAGTTTTTAGGTACAAGGAAACCACAGAAAAGGGGTACCGCATAAAAATCACTGTCTACGAAACAGAAAGTAAGCGTGCTTGCCTCAAATATTTACGTGACGGGCGGGTGCATGGGAGAGACAGAGAGACAGAGAGACAGAGAGACAGAGACAGAGAGTGAGTGAGTGAGTGAGTGAGTGAGTGAGAGAGAGAGAGAGAGAGAGAGAGAGAGAGAGAGAGAGAGAGAGAGAGAGAGAGAGAGAGAGAGAGAGAGAGAGAGAGAGAGAGAGAGAGAGAGAGAGAGAGAGAGAGAGAGAGAGAGAGAGAGAGAGAGAGAGAGAGAGAGAGAGAGAGAGAGAGAGAGAGAGAGAGAGAGAGAGAGAGAGAGAGAGAGAGATAGATAGAGATAGAGAGTGTGTGTGTGTGGTGTGCGTGCGTGCGTGCGTGCGTGCGTGCGTGCGTGCGTGCGTGCGTGCGTGCGTGCGTGGGTGTGTGTGTGTGCACATAATGCACATCCGTACATGTATATCATGTTGTTTGCGTTGCGCGGCTGGAGGGTTTGACAAAACAAATAATTATACATACCGGATGACGGCTGTCTCGAAGTTGAGCCACACTTCCGGTATACTTTCGCCCATGTAGGGCTGTCTTAAGGCTACGTCCAGTAGGTGGCGCTCCAGTTCTGGGACGCCCTGGACAAACAGCGCACAGATCCGTTTGACAGCAGCACTGCTTTAATGTTTATATTTGACATTTCTAATACGCGAAGTTCTGGATCAAAAACTCTATCACGATACTACTAAATGAATTTAAAATAAGTTGAACAATAAAACTGTATATAAACGACAGGCGAACATAAATTAAATATATTAAGTAAATAAATGCGTTAAATAAATAACTAAAATAAGTCGATACACTATGCAATCTATGTCAAACAGTTGGGCAGGTCCTCTGCGTGTACTAAATATTCCCAGACAACGCAGATGATCTGTCTGTCAGCAACTTGTTGGCCCTAAAACTAAGCTTAGCATGGGCAAGCGCACCATCACTGTGGTGCGCCTTAAACTATGGCAAGAACTCTACATCAGTTTTAAATCATCTGAAAATATATATGTATATATATGTATATATATGTATATATATATATATATATAATATATATATATACACACACACACGTATATACATATATATACATACCTTCCACAAATATTATTCAAGGCATATTTGTTTCAAAATATAATTTTTACCCTAAATCTGTGGTGGTCCTTGCTATGACGATGATTTCTGCTCGTCCCGTTTCACAAATGTTTGCATGCATAACGGTCGTTGTATGTTGCGCTTTTATGCTCGGATTAGTGCTATCTTAGGCGCACAAGAAGTTTTTTGTCAGAACGGAATTACATAGACGTCTCGATCGTAAAACTTGCTTGGTTACAGTCAAGATTGTACTGCATGTGTGATTTACACAATGATCAGTGTCCACTAGAACAAATGCGCAAAATATGGATGATTAAAATTGCACAGTGGACCCAATGTTAAGACACAGCAGGATTGCACGAAACGATAATTAATGTATATTTTAATGTCATCGACGACGGCGTGGTGACCCAACTGAGTAATTGCAAAGATGATACTCCCGCTGTACGCCGAATTAATTTGACAACATTTAGACGACGAGGTCACGATGTCGACGTAGTGATCGCGTCTATGTTTCGCTGCACGCATGCCTCTACTAAACCGCATGGACGTGCGGTTAACTGCGCGTTAAACTTCGCGGCAAGACGATCCATTGTAAACACAGACATGAAACCGGGATCAAAGACCTCTTATAGTCACAGTTCTCCAAACTGCGTCTCAACCAGGCAACAATTTATTGGTGAAATGATTTTAGAGAAGCGACTACTAAACAGAGTCATTTTCTGGAGACATCAATCACGAGATGTGTCTGCTTGCTTCTGCTATTGCCGAACAAATCAAAGTGTGAGAAATAACTGCGTTGTTTTTAACGATATATCAAAACAATTCCGCTGAGACGCAAGCAATACAAATGCTAGTACCGTAAAATTACCTTAGTGACAAATGTTAAAGGTCCACTCTCAAACCGATTATTTATTTTTCGTCTCGTTTCGGACACATTTTGCAAAATATCCAACCTTTCTATTATCCATTAAAACATATTGGCTCACAATAGTACAATTTATTTTATTGTTTTGGTGGAACGACGGAACAAATCATACATTATATTTGACCGTGTCCAGTCAAAATATGGCGGCAGAAATGCAAATATTATCCGACCCTAAAATATATCTCAAACGGTATTCACATATTTTCGAGTTAAAGGAAATAAAAATAAGGCATTAGCTAAAATCCTTTTTCCATGTGTACACAAAGTTTAACATTGTATGTAACATTTGACAACATTAAACAAATACAGAAAAATACATTTGTAGCCTCAATTCGATTTTAAGCCCGTCTGTGAAGCGATTCCCGCGGAAAATAAAATTTTAATGAGCTAGGCGATCACGTGGTATCGTGACGTCACTTATGACACACACTCGCATCAGGCCGACCCTTTCCATGCATTCAGAGGATGTTTACAAGGATAGCTTTTGGGTCGAAACGAGCGTCATAATGAGTTATTGTGCAATATTCCGACGTAATACAAACACTAGTCATCATAGAGGAACAAGCAGTTATCTTACGGTTCCACATGAATCAAATTTTATTCAAAACAACGAATGCGAAGGGGCCTACAAGTCGACTAGGTTTCGCCGAGCTTGGGCTCGTTTTCAGAATAATTATATCGAATGCAACCAACGGGAGATAATCTACACTAATAAACATACATAGCAAACATATATTGTATCCAGCTACATAAAGTAACGTGTATAATCTCATAATATCACTAGAATATCGATATGTGAAGGAATTGTACAATTTATCATAATAACTTAAATCAGTCAGAGAGTTTCCGCTGGTCCAGCTAGGTCAGTGAGTAAGCGCGTTGGTTACTTACCGTCTATTTTACAATCGGGCGACGCCGGTTCAATCCTGACAGCATGCAAACCTTTGATTTTCTTTACACTTTTTTTTAATGTTTTCACCAAGTAATATAAACAAAATCATTTTATACTATAATGCACTGTTTGTAAATATTTATTTTTTATTTTTGTGGTAATTATTTATTCGCCACAAAAATGAAAATATGGTCATTATATATAACGATGTTTCTAAATTGTATTTATCCAGACAGATCTCAATCTGTTTTCACATATATAATTACAATATATTATCGTACAATATATTTACAATTCATAAATTATATATCCATTACATTATATTTGTTTGGATAAATAAAATTTAGAAACATCGTTATATAATAACCATATTTTCATTTTTGTGGCGAATAAATAATTACTACAAAAATAAAAATTATTTACAAACAGTGCATTATAGTATAAAATGATTTTGTTTATATTACTTGGTGAAAACATAAACAAAAAAAGTGTAAAGAAAATCAAAGGTTTGCATTCTACATACGACAAGTATCGGGACCAACGGAAACTCTCGGACTGATTTAAGTTGTTATGATAAATTGTACAACTCCTTCATATATCGATATTCTAGTGATATTATGAGATTATACACGTTACTTTATGTAGCTGGATACAATATATGTTTGCTATGTATGTTTATTGGTGTAGATTATCTCCCGTTGGTTGCATTCGATATCATTATTCTGAAAAAGAGCACAAGCTCGGCGAAACCTAGTCGACTTGTAGGCCCATTCGCATTCGTTGTTTTGAATAACATTTGATTCATGTGGAACCGTAAGATAACTGCTTGTTCCTCTATGATGACTAGTGTTTGTATTACGTCGGAATATTGCAAAATAACTCGTTCTGACGCTCGTTTCGACCCAAAAGCTATACTTGTAAACATGCTCTGAATGCATGGAAAGGGTCGGCCTGATGCGAGTTTGAGTCATAAGTGACGTCACATCTCGGCATCCCGAAAAGCGTGCCAAAAATATGCATATTCGAAAATGTCCGGATGCACAGCATAAAATGTGGAATTTCTAATTTAATGAATTTTTTTGATTTTTTTGGCTTGGTGGACGTGGAAATAGATAGCAGGATGTAATATAACATGAATTCAAGCAATAGGTGTTTTTATTCCCTTTAACACGGTCCCAGGAATAGAGTCAGTTCGTTCAATGATCATAACATAACATAACAATTGTGGTAGTAAATCAACCATTGCTTTGATTCACGACGTGATCACATTGCCTCAAGTCGAAAGGAGCGTATAACTTACAAAATAACTGAAACAAAATGTACTACAAATAGCGCATGTTTAAATTTTTTTTACTTTTAAATAGAAATGTTGGGTTTCTCGTTTGTCTTTCTTTCTTTTTATTTTCCCTTATTCCGCACATTGAGTGGTTTGTGATAAGAATACATCTTTATATCTATTATAGATTGTTCCGTCAGTAACGGCATTCCCTATCACCAGGCTACTTCTTTTCTTTTCCCTGAGTGAAAAAAATACGTCTACCAGTAGGCCTAACCATTCAATACTTCTGAAATAAAAAAATTATATCCTCGTAACTTCCTTATAATACCAAAACGAATGCGACTAGCTAGATGCAGATTGGAAAAGAACATGAATGCCAACTACTTTGGAGGGTATGCTCGCGATCTCCCACACAGGCAGAAGAGCAGGAGGGGAAGACACAAATTACGATGGAGAGACAGAGTCAAGAGAGACATCGAAAGGGCAGAGACTATCCGCTCAGAATGGGGGAAAACGACGGAAGTTCGACCTAGGTGGAGAAGTATATCCATAGGATATAGCAGACCCGATGTGTAGTGAATCACTGGTAAAAGAAATGTGTACACTGACGATACTAATAAAGTGAACAGCAGGTCATTCTTTTTTATAACCGCCATTTTGAAACTCAAGATGACGGCCCTCTTCTACCGGTCACGTGTATCGAAATAGACTAACATTAACATAAATGAGAATTGCCAGTGCTTAGGGCTCCATACACCATTACAAACATACTGAACATAATATTTTAATGGGAAAATACCGCAATGGTTGGCGGCCATTTTGAATTTGGTAAATTATCCTGCTTCGAAAAATTGCCACCCTAATTTCTTTAAACCTTTATAACATGAAAATTCATAATCAAATGAAAATTTGCTTTTAAGAAACATTTTGCACGAACTTACACAAGGACCTAAACTACTTCGAGGCTATATTTGGCGGAGATAGATCGTAGAAATTGGTTATGCAGAAAAGTTGATAAACAAGTGGAATTACTGATTGATAAGTATTATTCTTGCCTTAATATCATTCATAAAGTTGCAGTAGACATATATTGAGTAGTAGTTGTGCTTCAAGTTAGTTAGTTAAAGTATTTTAGAACACCTTAGTATAGTGGGTGATAATAGGGTAACTTAGCCTTCGATAAGTTGTAAACAAGATTTAGCAAACCTGATTATGTGGTAGAATATATAGGAGATAAAGTAACAACCATCAAACTACTTACATAAGATAATATCTGCGTAAGCAGGTACTTGCTAGATATTTTGAATAGGTAGCATAGTTGTTAAAATTAGGAAGTCCTTGAAATTAAGCAAGGGCGATAGTCGGGCGGCGTAACCTAAATAAATAAAGCAGCCTAACGTACCGTAATTGATTGTATTTAAATTAGGTCACTAATAGTCGGCTGTGTAATTGAAATCTGTAACATAAAGTGTGTACACAGGAAACAGTCTTTATAAAGACTAAGTTAGCTAAGTTATTAAATAAATTCTGATAGGGACATGGCGCCTTGCAAGCGTCAAGGCAAAGCGACACTTGGTGTGCGATCACTGCCACAGCTGGGCAAATTTTGCATTGTCCGGCTGTGGGAAGTCATGGGCAGAAACCATGGAGGAAGGATTCACCTTTCAGTGCATTGGGTGTTGGAAGGTGGAGTGTCTGCAGAATGAGATAGTTAGGTTGACAGATATTGTGAAGGGAATGGAGATGGGAATTAGCAAGGAGACAGGTCGAATGGAGAGAGACGACAGGGAGAGAGGTGAGAATACTGCAAGACTGAAGGAGAATAGCAGTGGCAAGAAAACTGAGGAAAGGAGATTGAGAAGAGGGAAGATGATTGGAGGGGAAGAAATCGACGACAGAAAACGTGACAAGCATGAAGGTGACAGGGGAGAAAGTGACCGTAGATAAGGAGGGAGGGAAGATGGGACGGGAGAGAAGAAAATGAGATGGGAGGAAAGATGTAGGGACGAAAGGAAGTGAGAGCAAATGTGATAGAAGAGAAGTCGATAAGAGGGAAGCTGACAGGAGGAAAGGTGACAAGAGAAAAAGCGTCAGGAAAGAATGGATCAGAAGAAGGGGGAAAAGCAGACAACAACCAGACAGATGCAAACCGAAGAAGGAGCTACTCTAAGGCATTGATTGAGAGGCAATGAGGAAAGAGAGGGTGTTTATGGGCGACTCCATTATGAGAGAGACGGACAAGACACTGACCGAGGGGAAGGACGTCGTTGTTTGTCTACCGGGAGCTAGGATTGAACATGTGACTGACAGGGTAAAGAAGGTATTGGGACATGGCAAGGGAGGGTCTGTACTGGTACATGTAGGAACAAATAATGCAGACAGGGAGGGAACAACTGGGATAGTACAGAAGTATAGACAGTTAGTGAGGAAGCTAAAGAAGACAATAGTTGAACAGATTATTCTGTCAGGAATTTTACCGTAATGGGAGGTAGGGGGGCAACGTATAGAAACTGCAACATGATGGCGATGAACGCACTAGTTGAGCAGATGTGTGAAGGAGATGGGGTGGGATTCACATATTTATGGGGATATTTTGTTGGGAGGGAAGATATGTACATGAGAGATGGCCTCAATCTTAGTGGAAAGGGGGCAGCAGTTTTCTCAGAGAACCTGCTGCGATCTGTTGACAGTGGGGCAGGTTGCATCTATTTAAACTAGATTCGCAAGGGGACTCACATAGAAGCCTGAAACTGGAGACATAGATGAAGACAGCACAAATAAATCAGCAAAGAAGAGTCTGGAAAACTCTTCTGAAGCTGGATAGCAATGTGTTTGTTTAAATGCAAGGAGTATAGTAAACAAAAGAAATGAACTAAACATTATGGTAGAAGATATTGACCCTCACATAATAGGTATAGCCGAATCCTGGACCCCCACCGATATATCAGATGCCGAATTGGGACTGACAGGATATGTAATGTTTAGGAAAGATAGAATAGGAAGAAAAGGAGGTGGAATTATTTGATATATTAAAGAATCTATGCAAGCTTATGAAATAAAATTAGAAAGAGAAGCAGATTGCGAAGAAGCTGTTTGGTGTAACATAGTTACAGGAAACTTAACGTTAACAGTTGGGTGAGTTTATCGAAGTCCAAACATAAGCATAGAAGAGAATGAAAAAATACAAAACGTTATAAGGGAAGTAAGCAAACGGGACTGTATTATTATGGGGGATTTTAACCACGGGCATATACAATGGAAATCTCTACAGAGTATGGGGAGTGAGGACCACAAGTTTTTAGTTTTAGTTCAAGATACTTTCCTTTCTCAACATGTGGTAGAACCCACCAGGGGTGAGAATGTGTTAGACATAGTTTTGTCCTCACAGAATGAATTAGTTGACAATGTCAAGATATGTGAGCCACTGGGGAGTAATGATCAAAACCAGATACATTTTACCATCAATGTAAAATCAGAAAGGAATAATAAAAAGCAGTATAGGAGAAATTTCCACAAAGGGAGGTATAAGGATATCAGGAAATATTTAGCAAAGATAGACTGGAATGACACACTGAAAAATAAGACCGCAACAGAATGCTGGAATATATTAAAAGAGTGCAATTAAGTGCATAGTCGATAAATTTGTACACTTCAAAAAACAAGGGAATCGGTTGAAAAAGAAACACTTATCGAAAGAAGCCATTAGAAAAATTTAGTATAAAAAAAGATGTAGAAGTCATATAGATGTACTCGAAATGACGAAGACTTCAACAGTTATAAAGAAGCACTTAACCAAGCTACAGCTGAAATTTGAAATTCAAAGAGCAGCTATGAACAACAATTAGCTAGTAATATCAAACATGACAGCAAGAGTTTTTATGCGTATGTTCGAAGCAAACAGAATGTTCAAGATAAGGTCGGTCCTCTAGAAGATAGTGCTGGAAATATAATATCGGAGGGATTCTTAATGGCAGAAGACCTGAATGAGTACTTTAGTTCAGTGTTTACCAGATAAGATGTTAGTTCATTGCCTATGCCAGAGGCTAAGTTCAAGGGGGCAGATTCAGACTATTTAGGACAATTAATTGTAACCCCGGAAATGGTAGCTAAGAAAATAAGGGCTATATAGGATAATAAATTACCTGGAGTGGATGGGATTCCGCCCAAACTACTATTGGAAATTGTAGAACAAATTAGCGTACCGCTTGCAACAGTTTTCAAGTTGTCATTAGAAGAGGGAGTGGTTCCTTTAGAATGGAAAGAGGCAAATATTATACCGTTATTTAAAAAAGGTTAGAGAAATAAGTCAGAGAACTATAGACCAGTGAGTTTAACATCGGTGATTTGCAAATTATTAGAAAGACTAATTAAAGATCACATGGTGGATTTTCTTGTTAAACATAACTTGATAAACCCATCTCAACATGGGTTTTTTAAAGCTAGGTCATGCTTAACAAATATGTTATGTTTTTTGGAAGACATCACTAAGTGGGTAGATGAGGGATCACCAGTAGATATCGTCTACTTGGATTTTCAAAAAGCTTTCGACAAAGTACCACATCAAAGATTACTGCTTAATCTGAAGGCCCATGGCATAGGAAATGGTATAATAAACCGGATAGAAAAATGGCTGATTGACAGAAGACAACGTGTAGTAGTTGATGGGGAGGCTTCAAACTGGAAATCGGTATTGAGTGGGGTACCAGAGGGATCAGTACTAGGACCTATATTATTCTTAATACATATCAACGATTTTGATGATAAAATAACAAGCAAGGTGTTGAAATTTGCGGATGATACAAATGTTTTTAGAAGGATTAAAAGTGATGGAGATAGACAACATTTACAAGATGATTTGACAAGTTGATCAAATGGTCTGAAAAGTGGCAAATGCTGTTCAATTTTGGGAAATGTAAATGCCTCCACGCAGGACATGGGAACGAAGAGGTAGAATATACAATGGGGGTACTGTACTAAGTACTACTGTAAAAGAAAAGGATTTAGGGTTAACCGTTAGTGCTGATATGAAGGTTTCAGTGCCGGGCGGAATTGCAGCATCAAAGGGAAATAAAATCCTCGGATTAATTAGGCGAAACATAACGTATAAGGAAAAAGAGCTAATAATACCGCTGTACAAAACAACAGTTAGGTCCATTTAGAATATTGTATTCAAGCGTGGAGGCCATATCGCAGGAAGGACATAGATATGCTAGAAAGAGTGCAGAGGACAGCATCTAAAATGATACAAAAACTTAGGGATCTTAGTTACGAAATACCCAAAAAAATGCGGCTTAACAACACTAGAGACCAGGAGATTGAGGGAAGATCAGATAGAAGTGTTTAAAATAATGAATGGTTATGAAAATATTAATAGAAATATTTTTTCTCAGTTAAGAAAGATTGAAGGACTAGAGGACATGAACTTACATTAGCAAAGGAGCAGTGCAGATTAGATATAAGAAAGTTCTCATTTTCACAAAGGACTGTAAATGAACTGAACAGATTATCTGTTGATTGTGTGGGTGATAGTAGCGTGAATATGTTTAAAAATAAAATCGACACATACCTCATAAGGGCGGGATACACATAGATAAAAGGGTCGGACTCTCGATAAGACAAAGAGCTTCCTTGTCCACCTGCCACCTAGAGTTAATTTTCTGGGTGGCAATCTCGTTAAATCTTGTTACTGAAGGAATGGATCAAGAGGAAGGATTACACCGACCCCGACTCACCAGTCCGGTGTGGCAACTGACAAAGTGGTAGCCGACGATCTGCGGGTAGCGGCGTCTCATCTCTTCCACCGGCAGCTCAGACTTGGACACCTAGAACGGAGACGAGGGCGGTCTCAGACAAACGGGAACATCATTGCTATTGCTGTTATTATTATTGTTTTTTCGGTTTTGTTGTGTTTGATAATAGTAGTAAGTATTGGTACATTATATGTGATATAACATTGTCTTACTGTTATTACGAATATTGTTATTGTTGTTGTTAATGTTATAATTGCTGTTACTGTTATTATTGTTATGACTACTACTATTGTTATTATTGCTGTAACTTATACTACAGTTACTGTTGTTATAACTGATACTACTGTTACTATTGTTATTATTGCTAAAACTGATACTGCTGTTGCTACTGTTATTATTGTTATAATTGATACTACTGTTACTATTGTTATTATTGTTATAACTGATTCTACGGTTACTATTGTTATTACTGTTATAACTGATACAACGGTTACTATAGTTATTATTGTCATAACTAATACTATTGCTACTACTGTTCTTATTGTTATAACTGATACTACTGTTACTATTGTTATTATTGTTATAATTGATACTATTTTTACTATTGTTATTATTGTTATAATTTATACTACTGTTACTATTGTTATAACTGATACTACTTTTATTACTGTTATTATTGTTATAACTTATACTACTGTTACTATTGTTATTATTGTTATAATTAATACTACTGTTACTACTTTTAAAACTGATACAACTGTTACTATTGTTCTTATTGTTATAACTGATACTACTGTTATTATTATTACGACTGATACTAATGTTACTATTGTTATTACAGTTATATATAATTCTACTGTTTCTATTGTTATTACTATTATAACTGATACTACTGTTACTTTTTATTTATTTTTATAACTGATACTACTGCTACTATTGTTATTATTGTTATAATTTATACTAATATTACTATTGTTATAACTTATACTACTGTTACTAATGTTATTATTGTTATAACTTATACTATTGTTACTATTGTTTTTTATTGTTATAATTGATACTATTGTTAGTATTATTATAATTTGTACTACTCTTATTATGTTGTTATTGTTATAACTTATACTACTGTTACTAATGTTATTATTGTTATAACTGATACTACTTTTATTATTGTAATTATTGTTAAAACGAATAGTACTGTTACTATTGTTATAACTTATACTACTGTTAATATTATTATTATTATTATTATTATAACTGATACTACTGTTACTGTTGTTATTACTGTTGTAACTAATACTACTGTTACTTTTGTCATTACTGTTATAACTTATACTACTCTTACTATTGTTATTACAGTTGTAACTGATAATACTGTTACTGTTGTTATTACTTTTATAACTGAAACTAGTGTTACTATTGTTATTATTGTTATAACTGATACTACTGTTACTACTGTTATTATTGTTATAACTTATACTACTGTTACTATTGTTATAATTTATACTACTGTTACTATTGTTATAATTTATACCACTGTTACCATTGTTGTTATTTTTATAGCGTATTCTACTGTTATTACTGCTATAACTTATACTACTGTTACTATAGTTATTACTTTTATAACTGATACAACGGTTACTATATTTATTATTGTCATAACTAATACTACTGTTACTACTGTTCTTATTGTTATAACTTATACTACTGTTACTATTGTTATTATTGTTATAATTTATACTATTTTTACTATTGTTATTATTGTTATAATTTATACTACTGTTACTATTGTTATAACTGATACTACTTTTAGTACTGTTATTATTGTTATAACTTATACTATTGTTACTATTGTTTTTATTGTTATAATTGATACTACTGATAGTATTGTTATAATTTATAGTACTCTTATTATGTTGTTATTGTTATAACTTATACTACTGTTACTAATGTTATTATTGTTATAACTGATACTACTTTTATTATTGTAATTATTGTTAAAACGAATAGTACTGTTACTATTGTTATAACTGATACTATTGTTACTATTATTCTTATTCTTATAACTGATACTACTGTTATTGTTGTTATTACTGTTGTAACTAATACTACTGTGACTTTTGTTATTACTGTTATAACTTATACTACTCTTACTATTGTTATTACAGTTGTAACTGATAATACTGTTACTATTGTTATTACTTTTATAACTGAAACTAGTGTTACTATTGTTAACTTATACTACTGTTACTATTGTTATTATTGTTATAACTGATACTACTGTTACTATTGTTATTCTTGTTATAATTTATACTACTGTTACCATTGTTATTATTGCTGTAACTTATATTACTCTTACTATTGTTATTATTGTTATTACTGTTACTACTGTTATTACTGCTATAACTTATACTACTGTTACTATTGTTATTATTGTTATAACTGATACTACTGTTACTATTGTTATTCTTGTTATAATTTATACTACTGTTACCATTGTTATTATTGCTGTAACTTATATTACTCTTACTATTGTTATTATTGTTATTACTGATACTACTGTTACTATTGTTATTACTTATAGTACTGTTACTATTGTTATTACTGATATTACTGTTACTATTGTTATAACTTGTACTACTGTTATTATTGTTAGTATATCTACACTGTTATTGGTGTTGTTTGTGTTATTATTGTTAGTATATCTACACTGTTATTGGTGTTGTTTGTGTTATTATTGTTAGTATATCTACACTGTTATTGGTGTTGTTTGTGTTATTATTGTTAGTATATCTACACTGTTATTGGTGTTGTTTGTGTTATTACTGTTAGCGTTGTTATTGTCGTTATCAATGCAATTAAATTGTTATTGTTGTTGTTGTTATTATTGTTATTGGAATTATTGTTATGTTTGTAACTACTGTCACTACTTTACTATAACTACTACTACTATTACTACTGCTACTATAATTGTTGCTACTGTTCCTATTTTTGACGCCATTGTTAATATGGTTATTATTTTTATTATTAAAGTTATTAATGCTATTCTTGTGACTGAGTTCTTGTTGTTAATAATGTTAATAAATTGTTATTATTTCTACTAATGTTACCATTGATAGGTATAGTAATGCTATTTTCAAAATTGTTATCACTGTATATTGCGTTACTATTTTTACTGGTGTTGCTGTCGCATGCACACACACACACACACACACACACACACACACACACACACACACACACACACACACACACACACACACACACACACACACACACACACACACACACACACACACACACACACACACACACACACACACACATATAACATTATATATAAATATATGATGTTGATTTCGGATGGAATTCCATCACTTCCAGGTGCTTTTCCATTGGAGAGAGTGTTGATAACCTCGCTTTCTCTCTGGAGTACAGCTCTGAGAAGTACTCTACCCACCTCTCCATTTGCTTTTTCCTGTCATGCGTGTGCTCGGCTGTGGAAGACCTCAAGGGGGCTGTCCTGCTCTGAGTAGGGCCTATGACTTTCTTGATGCCGTCGTACATGGCCCCAGTGTTGCCTGTATCAGCTGACCACTGGATGTCCTTGCATATCTGGAGCCAGTATTCGTTCGCACAACACCTGTGATGGCGGCATTATGGACTGTGTTGCATAGATGGTCCTATGTCTGAGTGGCAATGTCAAGTAGAAGGCTGTTGTTCAGTGTATCCTCCAGTACCTCTCTAAACCGTGCTGCCTTTTCGGGATGTGATGTCTTGCTCACAAGAAAGAAAGCGAGGTTTTCCTTCGCATTTAGAGCGATGTATCTTCTTCGGCTGTAACCTAATCCTGGAGCACACCAAGGAATGGTCTGTGTCACAGTCAGCGCTGTGGTAGGATCGGGTGATCAGAACATTCTGGAGGCAAGAGCGTCTGGTGATCATCTAGTCCAGCTGATGCCAGTGCTGTGATCGGGGGTGACTACATGATGCTTTGAGATATGTCTTGTATTGCTTGGTGCAGGAATTTCAGTCCACTTTTGAGGTTGCAAATCCCTAAGCCCCACGCACCCAGTGAGGCAGGTGAACTGCGGCGAGACAACACCTTGCTGGCTGGGGGGCGGGCGGTAGCTGTCCAGTGAGATCTGAATATCTCTCCCACCGTTGGAAACACATCCTGGCGGCACATTACGCCAATCGAGCAGGAGGCTTATAACCGGTAAACTGCTGCTTCCCGTGTTTTATGTACACCGTGAGGTAAAGCTGGAGTGTCCTCTCCAGGGCACAAGTCTGAGCAAGTTGATATGGAAGGCCAGTTGTTGTCCATGCAGTAGGTCCCCCTCTCCACGTCACTGGTGGATCCAAAGGAACAACCAGAGCTGATACATTTTGGCATCAGTGCCGTCGAAGGAGCTGCCAGAAGGACGTTGAACACAATAACGGACTGCCTGCGCGACTCCAACTCAGAAGAACAATTCCGCCACGTAAAAGCCAGCGCTGGACAGGACTGTCAGAGGCTTTACGAGGCACACACCGTTGGGGCACTTAATAGGTATCGAGATCTTATCCTCACACCCACCCCGGCATAACAGCCTTGGAATTATATGCGGGACGAGCACTCTACACGAACCCCTTATACGTACTTCTTTGTCAGTACTGGAGTGACGGAGCCATGCCGCCAGACATGAGGGACGCCAACATCGTCACGCTTTACAAGAACAAAGGAGAGAGGAGTAATTGCAACACTTACAGAGGCATCTCATTCATGGGCGTAGTTGGCAAGTTGTTTGCTCGTGTCATCCTGAACAGACTACTCATACTCGCTGACAGAGTCTACCCCGAATCCCAGTGTGGCTTCAGAGAAAATAGATCAACTACTGACATGATCTTTTCGTTTCGACAGTTACAGGAGAACTGCAGGGAACAGAAGAAGCCGTTGTGCATTGCCTTCATCGATCTTACCAAAGCCTTCGACCTTGTGAGCAGGGATGGCGTGTTGAAGATCCTACCGAAGATAGGATGCCCCCAAAGCTCTGCAGCGTAATCAGGTTATTCCACGATGATATGAGGGATACAATCCTGTACGACGGTTCTACCTCCGAGACTTTTAACGTTACCAGTGGCATCAAACAGGGATGCGTCCTCGCCACAAATCCCTTTGGGATCTGTTTTGCCCGTATGTTGATGCACGCCTTTGGATCTTCGACAGAGGGAGTGTACATGCACACGAGATCTGACAGAAAACTGTTCAACTTGTCTCGCCTAAAAGCGAAGACCAATGTGCACCTGGCACTCGTCAGAGAATTTCTGTTTGCGGATGATGCAGCGGTCATCACGCATACTGGGGACGAGCTACAAAATCTCATGAACCGCTTTGTAAAGGCATGCACGGATTTCGGAATGACAATCAGCTTGAGAAACACTAACATCATGGGGCAGGATGTAGTCACTCTCCCAGCCATCACAATAAACAACTATAAGCTAGAGGTCGTCCACCTATTCACCTACCTTGGGTCCACCATTGTGTGCAAACTATCATTAGAAGCAGAAATCAGCAGAAGGATTGTAAGAGCCGCATCAACACTTGCCCGGCTTACAAAGAGTCTGGAACAACAACATGCTGACGGAACACACAAAGGTGATAGTGTACAACGCCTGCATGCAGGGTACACCCCTGTACGATAGTGAGTCCTGGACGCTGTACTCCACTCAGGAGAATCGACTGAACTAATTCCACATGCACTGCCTGCGGCAAATCCCCGGGTTCTCCTGGAAGGACCTAGTCGATCCCCAATAGAGAGGTCCTCTCACGTGTCAAGTCTGTGAGCCTGGTGATCTTGCTCAGGCAACGCCGCCTCCGCTGGCTCGGCCACGTGCATCGGATGGCAGATGGGAGATTTCCAAAAGACATTCTCTATGGAGAGCTGGCTTCTGGAAAGAGAGCTGCATGACGTCCCCATCTGCGCTTCAAGGACGTATACAAACGACTCTTGAAGGCACTAGACATGGATGTTGACAATTGGGAGGAGCTTGCTGGAGACCGATCCACGTGGAGGCAGGAACTACACAGGGGTCCCAAAAGAGGAGAGGAGACTCTCCGCAGGCTAGCAGAAGAAAACTGTAACCGCAGAAAAAACACTCAGGCCGAGAACTGAGCGGAGAGCGCCTTAAGTGCAGAAAATGCAATAAAGACTGTCACTCAAGAATCGGCCTCTACAGCCACAACATACGCTGTCCAACCAACAACTGATCTTCGACACTATGGCGCAGTCTTACGAGACTGCAGGATGCCTACTATATATATATATATATATATATATATATATATATATGTATGTATATATATACTGTATATATAATAATAATTGTTGCGGTAGCTAGGATTTGGTATTGCTAATACACGACCGCACATTTGTACATGCATCACGACACCTGTATGTACCATACAACATACACTGATGATTTCCAAAGTAAGCAAGGAGACAGTCGGCAGGCGGAGGACATTACCTGGTCGACGTGGGTGCCGACAACGAAGATGGGAGCCTTGGGGGCGTGCACAGAGATGGAGCTGAGCCAGAAGTCAAGGCCGGCGTGCTCGTGGCCTAGGCGTATATTCCACAGCAGCAGGTAGACGGCGCGGTTGGACAGGAAGAACTGAAAGCAAACATGAGCACACTAGTCGTCTTGCTGCATTTAACATGCCAAACAATTATGTGTGTGTGTGTGTGTGTGTGCGTGTGTGCGTGTGTGCGTGTGTGCGTGTGTGCGTGTGTGCGTGTGTTTGTTTGTTTGTGTGAAAGTGTTTATCTTCGAGAGTGAGTGTGTGTGTGTGTTTGTGTGTGTGTGTTCATGAGTGTGTGTATTTGTTTATGTGTATGTGTAATGGTGTATGTCTTTAGATATGTGCATGAGTATGTGTATGTGTGTTTACGTTTGTGTGCGGGCTTGCGTGCGTACGTACATGTATTTGTGCGTGCATTTGTGTCATCGTGGATGTTCAACACACGGCAACTAGCAATGGCCATAACGCGGGGAACATTGGTTGGTTTTCATTCGCAATTGCCTGGACTACTCAGACTCGAGTGCAGATACCGCGCGTATAATTATGTCTGAAGAGTGAACATTATGTCGTAAACTGATATTATGGTAGCTAGACCAGGCGACGGAAATGGCATTATCCGTCGCGTTAAACAGTCCTCTGTCTGTGGCCGCCATTGTGCGCCAGCGACATTTCAGGAACTGCATTTCCGAGGCAGATCATTTTTTCTAGTGGATTGGATCCCTCTCACCATTACGTAAGACCAACTGGAACACCTTACGGAAGTCGGTGCAGTAAGCTACAAACAACCGCATGTCGAAAGATAAATGCGAACGAAGATAAAAGAAACATGTTTACACGCATTGAGCTATTGTGTAAACCTAAACATTATCAACATTGCCGTACCATCACGATTAGACTGCTCACATTGGGTTGTTCTCGGAACTCTGCTGTTCGCTTCACGTATCATATTTAACGAGCCAACATGCGATACCGTTGTTTGATACGTTTAGCATTGTCGTGGCACGTACACGGCCCGCTTTGCCGAGTTCAATGGTAACGTAAGACCGCTGAGTGATATCTCTACCAATTTCTTGCACACAAGCGACTTGATGGAGCACTTAGTGTGTACGTAAATAAGAACACCGAAGCAACAAGGTTCGTTTGAAATGCTGGATACGAAAGTGCGTCTTGGATTACTAGCATGCGTGTGTATGTGCACGCGTATGCGCCCTAATGAAAATCTGTGGAAGTGATATGTGTTTGTACTAAGATAGACGCTGTGATGACCATTAAAATGTGCCAGCTATGCATGCATACGTTGGCCTAATGTATGTGTCCGATATTGAGTTGTCTTCAATTATAATTACCAGCAGTTGCTCTGACTGGAACAGGGCTCATTTACAATAAATCAATCATTGCCAGGTTTCTTTATGAATTCCTAGTGAGCTTGAGAAGGAATGTAGACGATGTCGTCTGGCATTTAGTTCTTCAAAGAAGCACTACTTATGTATAGGTTTATATTGCTCTGGCTTATTTGCTCTGTGAAGAGCACGACTTTTTCTTGTGCCTTTCTGGAGACACAGTAAGAAGTCGCTGGTCTCGTCTATCTGGTGTCTATGTCAGGGGAGGTCAAATACACAGGGAACCGGACAAGCATGTCTTGGACTCACTGCGTGAATTGTGTCGATCTGCAAAAATCCATATGGACACTGAATCAGCTGCTGCCAAAACACCTGCTCTGATATTGGAGTAAGCACCACAAGAGCCTTCTAGGTGAACGCTGACAATTATATACTGACACTGAATTAGCTGCTTCCAAAACACTTGCTCTGATAATGGAGTTAGCACCACAAGAGCCTTCTAGGTGAACGCTGACAATACATACGGACACTGAATTAGCTGCTGCCAAAACATTTGCTCTGTTAACGGAGTAAGCACCATATGAGCTTTCTAGGCGAACGCCGACAATATATATATTGTCGATATATATGGAAGATTATATATGTATATGTATATATATATATATATATATATATTGTATATGTATATATATATATATATATATATATTGTATATGTATATATATATATATGTATATATATATATATTGTCGATATATATTGTCGATATATATGGAAGATTCTCACAAGGCAGTCTGCGCGAATAAATAATGATTATGTCTAGACTGATTATAGTTTCATCGCAGTTTGTCTCATCCTTCGCAAAGACGCCAGTTTTCCCGACTGAGTGCTCTCCTTAGTATTGGTACAACTTGATAATTGTGCCGTTCAGACTCGCCTTTGTGATTGGAGCAGACTAACTCTATGATTCCATAGCGTACGAAGGCGGCATACAGGCACGGTAAACCACACATATAGTGTAAGCGAATAAAATTGGCATATGCCTGCTAAGGGAAAGCCACACGCAACACCATTTTGAACTTTCGGTAAGCCAAATGCTGTCCACTTGCCAGCTGCAACGTATGGTTTTGGTGACTATGCCTGTTGCCAACTATGTATATCTATCGCTGTCAAAATAGTTTTTTTTGACCACGTGGACAGTTTCAACAAAGCACATTTGATATCATGCACGACACTGATTCCAGTGATTTTTGTAAACAGTGTTTGGTCGATATTTGTCAATTTTGAAGCAGATGTTTTACTGTACTTTCCTCGATCAATTCTACCTGAACAATACGTTATGGAGGTTGTACGTCTTGCTCTCGGACATCATCAAGCTTATGACTCATCATAAACGTTAATGACGTTTTCCGTGAGACCATACATTATCTGAATACATTAATCTTATCGTAATACTAAGTAGGTCACTACCCTGGATTGACCTTTCGAGAAGCCGTTGTGTGTGACACGGCATCAGGTGATGCGACGGGATATTTTCGAACGTAGCAATCACTCTATGTTCTTATCACCCGTGGAGCATAAGACAACAAATCTCCTCCTGCCAGCAAAGTCTAGGTGAGCTAGCTGAGTTCATTCCAGGTATTCCCAGCCAGCATCATTTCGTCTTCCGTGGTTCTTCTTCTTTAGGCTTATTTTCTCCATCTCCAGGGATGTACGATGGTGTTTTGAAAAATGTTGAATAAAATATCAATTTGACGATGTGTGAGTTGACTGGAACGTAGAAGAGACGTCAAATTGCGATACGTATACTTCATTCCAGCCCGCTGACACAGCACCGATTCTGCCATCAATCGTCAACTCATCGACAGTTTCCTGATTAGAGCCATCTGTCGCTTTGTTGAATATACCGCTCGGTGGCAGGTGATGGCAGTGACATTGGTGACCTATCTAATTACCCTCTACGTCGACATGATAGGTGTTGTCTTCGTCGTCTTTCGCCAATGCTAACACGGAACGCCGTTCGGTTTTTCACTGTTTAAAAGGTAATAAGGATGATTATATTATTACTATTATGGTAAAAAGTGAAGGAAACAACATTTACATTTTAAAAGATTTTTAAATTGATCGGCTAGCATACATTGACATCTATATTTTAATTCACTTCTTCCACATAGAAGGTAGTAAACGTATTGACGTTTCTGAATTAAAAAAATCATTGTAATGTAATTTCTATATATGTATAATTTATGTAGTTTTTAATGTTATAGTATTGTTATGATTACTGCCTATTTTATCCTAATGCATTATGGGTGGGAATGCAAGAATGCATGCAGCTGTGATGGTCACACGTAATCACGCTATACGCGTGACGTGATAACCGTGGTGAAACAAAGCTATTACAGCTAACAATTACGGCATCGAGGTAACATGACGGAAGAATGACTTCAATTAGTAATACACTAACCCTAACCGCCCGGCAAAGGCCTTCAAATAATGATGTTTTCATGGGTTCATGTTCGCAGCAATCATTTACACAGACGAGAAACAGATAAATATGTTGTAAACTAGTTCTACGAGGACAAGGCTATTTCGGTGATAATGATACTGCTCTTAATTATGTGCTTTATGGAGATGAACACCACCAAGCAGGTGGCGAACGTAGGTCTCAGATAAGTGGAATACGAAACAGAGTGATTCACGTTTGCAATAAGTCCTTTATTATGTTCGGGCATATGGTCGACGAGTTCTTTAACCTGAACACTTTCTGGCACCGTGATATATTATACAATAAAATAAACTTAACTATACCTCTTATTACGAGCATAAAGTTATGGCATTTTAGCAAGAAGAACGCTCCCCAAATCAGCAAATGTAACAAGAGAAGATTGAAACATATAGGAACATTAAGCATTAACGGACCACACACACGCACGCACGCACGCACGCACACATGCATGACACATTCTCATTTGTATACAGTACGGTACCAAGCTTATCTGATGGGCACTGAACCTCCATACTGATCACCGATCTACTTTTAAAAGAGTACTTTGTGACCTGTCACGAACCATTTTCAAGATCGTCCAAAAAAAATTATCAGTGTAAATGGCTACGTATCCTCTTTTGAAATTATCACTTTTAATTAGCGAAATAAACGAAAATCCCTATTTCACTGCGTACGAGAGACAACCTGGTATATTCCGCTGTTTGACGTCACTAATTGCAACGAACAGTACAACATGAGCTGCGATTGGCTAAACTTGATCAATCAAGGCTTGTTCATTAAACATAGGTCAAAGTACAAAATGTATATGTTTACTGATGGAACAGTTGCTCGAAATTATCTTGCTGCACAAATAAATTATATGTGCGTCATTGCAGGGAGAAGCAACTGTAAACACAGCGTAAACATGTCGTGTAGTCGCGTGCATTGCAATTATTTACCCACAAAAAGAAGATTAATCTTCTGGAGGACATTCAACGACGATAATCATGATAAAACAACAGCAATGTTGTAAATAACGCCGTAATTAAATATGTAATTTCACAAAAATACATCGTCTACAAACTGGAAACAACATGTAATGATGTTCTAATCAGATATTGGTCATGCGTAAGTTTTGTGATTCTTAATTAATGGCAATGACTAGATCACTGGCATGTATTCATTTATTTCAGTTCAAATAGGGGCGGGGATACAGGAACATAATTGACGGTTTTATTTCACAAAGCCTTTCTCTAGAGTGAGTGGATCTAAAAATATACGTTGTCCCTCTCCCCGTGTTGGCTCTTATACATACGCTGGCGTTAAAATAAGGTGATAGGGCTCGGCGGTCATAAGTAAAACATCTAAAACAGTAAAGTGGGTGAACGAAATTATCCAAGTTTAGAAACGCCGGAGTCAGATGGCATCGAACTACCTTCCTCTTCATCGACAGTCTTGAAGTCTTACAGTTACACCGCAGCTCCCTCAAATTAATAAAAAGTTTCAGTTTCCATACTCGTCTCCTATTGAAGCCGATATGTAGCAGCATAGCTAGCAATAATAAAACCACACACATATGCAGTAACCACCGTCGTCATCTACGCCAGATCATCGACACCCATTGGCCACATCGCATTTCTAACGAGGCACTGTACCACCGCTGCGGTCCCATCAGCGAAGCCGTCATAACTGCAAGATGGAGTCTATTCGGGCACGTGCTCCGTATGCCACCCGATGTACCTGCTCAGCGAGCGATCGACAACTATTTCGCCGTGGACACAGGCGTCACGACATACAAGGGTCGACCGCGGACGACTCTGGCAACGGCGTTGAGAGCGGACCTGCGACGCATAGGTCGTACGCTACGATGCCCCGCACTCGAACGTGACCAGTGGCGAGATTTGGTGCGGGATATTTCAAAATAAGAAAGCATCACATGATTCCATGGAATTGACATTTTAAATTATTTATTTATTTACATATTTATTACATTTTAGTGCAATTTCAATTGACTTTTTAACAAGTATTTTAAACTTCTTTTATTGTATGGACATTTTAATAATATATTTATATATTTATTCATTTATTTTATTAATATATCTATTAAATGTACTTCTACAAAAGAACTGTGATGGTACATTTCGTGTGGAATGGCACAAGCGAAACAGACGCGAACCACATCACGTCTGCCATGCGAAAGAGAACATGATAATAAAAAATAACATGCGCTAAAGGTATCGACGTAAATTGGTGAGTGTTTAGATATTTAATAAAATTCACACTTGCGGAAACAAACTCGAAATGGAATATGACATATTATATAATTATGTTGATATTGGGAAACACCTTTGAAATATCGGCAGGATTGTAATATGCCCTGTAGAACGACATGTCATTGTCCTTAAGGAGACCACGTGACCACCGTGGGAGGCATATCAGCAGCCGTCTTGTAAAGGCTTCTATTTCATGGGGATGATTTATGGTAGTACTAGTTCACTAATGACGTTATTAAGAAGATATGTTAATAACATATTTATGACAATATTAGTCTTGTTATCAACAAAATAAGGCCAGGTTCGTGAGCGTTCTCGTGATATTTTCTTCATACCTACACACGCAATTAATACAATTATGGCTTTGACCTTTGCCGCAATGTGTTTCCGATAGGAAGCGTTCAGTAATGACAACAATAGTACATATCCCGCTTGTACAATTTTTCGAATATACATACATGCATGCTCGCACGCACGCACGCACGCACGCACGCACGCACGCACACACACATACACACACACACACACACACACACATATATATATACGTATATATATATATATATATAAGGGTTCTAATTAGACGTTTTATGGAGATAAAATGTGTGTATGTTCTACTGAGACGCATGCATCTCTTTTATCATCTTGTCTTTGTGAAATGCCTTTTAAATTAGCTGTATATTTCTCGAAGGGGATTTTATGTCTTGTAGTTACGACACAATACCTTGTTATACCGTGTTTTTGCCATTTTTAATGGAATTTGTTTCTTTTAAATAATAATGGTATGTATATTTATACATACGTATATATATATATATATATATATATATATATATATATATAAAGTGTCCATTAAAAATCGCCAAAACACGGTATAAGTTATGGTATCATTTCGTAACTACAAGACATAAAATACTCTTCGAGAAATATACAGCTAATTTAAAAGGCATTTCACAAAGTCAAGATGATAAAAGAGATGCATGCGTCTCAGGAGGACAGACATAATTTTATCTCCATAAAATATCTAATTAGAACCCTTATTGTGATCATCAAAGAGGCCGAGTATTCATATATCGAGTTTACAGCACATTTCCTGGATTCTTCGAGATTTTCTCGCTTTAACGACCCTCTGAATCAGGAGAAAAACTATATTTTTTATCTTCGCAGACATAACTATCGGCGGAAAGTTTTTTTTTCAGGGACATAATTTGTCTTCGTCTTTGTGATATGCAGTATTTATCCAGTGTTTTGTGTTTAGGTAATTAAAGATGCTTCCAAATCACGAATGGAAAGTCGTGTGTGTGTGTCTGCGAAAGAGAGAGAGAGAGCGAGAGAGAGGGGGGGGGGGGAGAAGGGGGAGGAGGGAGGAGGGAGGATGGAGAGAGAGATAGAGGGGGGACGTGATTTGAACTAGTTCGTTATGTTGCATCGCTCCTCCTATTGCCTTCAATGTCAGGAGTAATCGCAGTGGACTTTGTGTGAAAGGTGCTCGACGTGATCGTGATGAATCGTGGATACCGTGGACTATTTATTTTGTTAGCAACTACAAACAACTGCGTGACGACACCGGGATTCCCGTCGGAGCGATTGACTCTTTTGTAGTTGTGCACTGTCCAGTCCCTACAATACTGTCTATTGACCGCGTGTCATCACGCTTGACTATCCGGCTGTTCACCGAAGTCAATCGAGGTGATCACCGAAGCATGGCACTGCGTCTTCTCGCCCTTCTAGCAGAGCAGCGACCCGACATGCCTGGAGGGTTCTAGGCATTTGTCCTAATCACCAAGTCACCAAACAACACAGCCCGGAACTACGAAACAGGACAAATCCGAGATGGACGAAATCCGCCGTTCTCTTGAATTTTTATGCAACTCCTCGACGATATTAAGAAGCAGACCACAACGACTGATAGGCGTATCACCGAGCTGCTGGAGATCACCAAGGCGAGAGACGAGCGCATATCAAAGGCACAAGTGAACGATCTGGAATTCGAAAAAAGAACGTGATCATCACAGTCTTGAATATTCACAGTTATGCCTCGACCACCACTACGAAGAAACCAAGCACGCGGAGCTCGACGTCGACCGCCACCGAGGAAACTCCGACCATCTCCGAGAGTGTCACGACGAGAACGAACTTCGTTAACTTCGCCAGACAGTTGAACGTCACGATCGAACCGTACGACATCACCACGATCCACGAACTTCCGCCGCGGCGTGATGGTAAACGTCCCATCATCGTTCAGTTTCATTCGGTTGACAAGAAAACTGAACTAATGATGAAACGAGGCGCGTTGGTGGAAACGGACATTTATTTGAATGACCACCTCACAACGCACAACACCGGACACTTTCGTCAAGCGCGACAACTGAAGCGCGACCGGAAGATCCACAGTGCGTGGACACAAAACTGCAGCGTCTTCATGAAGGTTCGAGAGGACGGCCAACGGCTGAAAGTGAAGACTCACGCAGATCTTGCGAAAGTTTGAACTTAGTAATGTTCAATACTGACCATGGCTCGTGTAGATCTCACATGCTCCACGTGCCCTGCTCTAGTTCACTGGAGATATATGAACTTTAACAAAATCGCCAATCAACGAAAGGTAACCATATTGTGTGCACTGCGTTTTTATATTGTCTATGTTAATATACATAGTTACAACATTATGTGATCATTTAATAATAATTACTTCGTATTATAGCTGTAGACGATATTTTGTCTACAGTCAATATTCACGTTGTTTTCATTTTGAGGGCAATGTTCATACATTTTATTTTCACGTTTAGTGTTAGTCATTTAACATTTTTATTTTTTGGACAGTGCATGATATATAGTATTTCCCCAAAGCTTAGTGTCTACGCAATAATCATTTTGTGTTTTGTCCAACATACTTACGTTATTCTCACTCTACGTTCATGTTGTGGCAGTACATATGCTGTAATTTATTTTTACACATTTTGTGCTGATGCAATAAGTACGTTGTGTTATATTTGCATGTGGAATATTCGTTATATTCTCTTTAACAAAATGTATTTGTTTAATGCTCAGGGCATAGCTTGTGCAGTTTATTAAGTTTTCCAATATGATTGATAACAATTATTTCTTAGCGTAATTTGGTGGTCTACAGAAATTATCTCTATCACATATTAAAAACAGATGAAATTAATGAAGATATTGAACAATGTCAACATTCACCATACGTTTTAACAAGATTTTAACAACATTGCCACCCAGAGAATTAACCCTGGGTGGCAGGTGGACAAGGAAGCCTTTGGCTTATCGACAGTCCAACCCTTTTATCTATGTGTATCCCGCCCTTCTGAGGTATGTGTCGACTTAATTTTTAAACATATTCACGCTACTAGCACCCACACAATCAACAGATAATATGTTCCATTCATTTACAGTCCATTGTGAAAATGAGAACTTTCTTATATCTAATCTACACTGCTCCTTTGCTAATGTAACTTCATGTCATTCTATATTTCTTAACTGAGAAAAAAATATTTCTATCAATATTTTCATAACCATTTATTATTTTAAACACTTCTATCTGATCTCCTCTCAATCTCCTGTTCTCTAGTGTTGTTAAACCACATTCTTTAGGCGAATTTCATAACTAAGTTCCCTCAGTTTGGGTATAATTTTAGTCGCTCTCCTCTGTACTCTTTCTAGCATATCTATGTCCTTCTTGCGATATGGCCTCACGCTTGTATACAATATTCTAAATGAGGCCTAACTATTGTTTTGTACAGCGGTATTATTAGTTCTTTTTCTTTATACGCTATATTTCGCCTAATTAATCCAAGGATTTTATTTCCCTTTGAAGCTGCAATTCCGCACTGCTCTGAAACCTTCATCAGCACTAATGGTTAAATCTAAGTCCTTTTCTTTTACAGTAGTACTTAGTACAGTACCCCCCATTGTATATTCTACATATTCGTTCCCATGTCCTGTGTGGAGGCATTTACATTTCCCAAAATTGAACAGCATTTGCCACTTTTCAGACCATTTGATCAACCTGTCGAGATCATCTTGTAAATGCTGTTTATCTTCATCACTTTTAATCCTTCTAAACACTTTTGTATCATACGCAAATTTCAACACCTTGCTTGTTATTTCATCATCCAAATCGTTGATATATATTAAGAGTAATATAGGTCCTAGTACTGATCCCTGTGGTATTCCAATCAATACCGATTTCCAGTTTGAAGCCTCCCCATCAACTACTACACGTTGTCTTCTGTCAATCAGCCATTTTTCTATCCAGTTTATTATACCATTTCCTATGCCATGGGCCTTTAGCTTAAGCAGTAATCTTTGATGTGGTACTTTGTCGAAAGCTTTTTGAAAATCTAAGTAGACGATATCTACTGGTGATCCCTCATCTACCCACTTATTGATGTCTTCCAAAAACATAACATATTTGTTAAGCATGACCTCGCTTTTAAAAACCCATGTTGAGATGGGTTTATCAAGTTATGTTTAACAAGAAAATCCACCATGTGATCTTTAATTAGTCTTTCTAATAATTTGCAAATCACTAATGTTAAATTCACTGGTCTATAGTTTTCTGACTTGTTTCTCGAACATTTTTTAAATAACGGTATAATGTTTGCCTCTTTCCATTCTAAAGGAACCACTCAATCTTCTAATGACAAATTGAAAACTGTTGCAAGCGGTATGCTAATTTGTTCTACAATTTCCAATAGTAGTTTGGGCGGAATCCCATCCACTCCAGGTGATTTATTATCCTTCATAGCCCTTATTTTCTTAGTCAGAATCTGCCCCTAAAACTTAGCCTCAGGTACTGGCAGTGAACTAATATCTTCCCTGGTAAACACTGAACTAAAATACTCATTTAGGTCTTCTGCCATTAAGAATCCCTCTGATATTATATTTCCAGCACTATCTTCTAGAGGAACGACCTTATCCTGAACTGTCTGTTTGCTTCGAACATAGGCATAAAAACTCTTGCTGTCATGTTTTACATTACTAGCTAATTGTTCTTCATAGTTTCTCTTTGAATTTCTAATTTCAGCTGTAGCTTGGTTAAGTGCTTCTTTATAAATGTTGTAGTCTTCATTATTTCCAGTACATCTATATAACTTCCGCATCATTTGTTTATACTTAATTTTCCTAATGGCTTCTTTCGATAAGTGTTTCTTTTTGGACCGTTTCCCTTGTTTTTTGAAGGGTACAAATTTATCGACTGTGCACTTAATTTAAATTGTTAATATATTACAGCATTCTGTTGCTGTCTTATGTTTCAGTGTGTTATTCCAGTCTATCTTTGCTAAATATTTCCTCATGTCCTTATACCTTCCTTTGTGGAAATTCCTCCTATACTGCTTTTTACTATTCCTTTTTGGTTTTACTTTGATGGCAACATGTATCTGGTTGTGATCACTACTCCCCAGTGGCTCACATATCTTGACATTGTCAACTAATTCATTCAAACTATGTCTAACACATTCTCACCCCTGGTTGGTTCTAGCATATGTTGAGAAAGGAAAGTATCTTGAACTAAAACTAAAAACTTATGGTCCTCACTACCCACACTCTGTAGAGATTTCCATTGTATATGCCCGTGGTTAAAATCCCCCATAATAATACAGTCCTGTTTGCTTACTTATAGCGTTTTGTATGTTTTCTTTCTCTTCTATGCTTATGTTTGGACTTCGATAAACTAACTCAGCTGTTAACGTTGAGTTTCCTGTAACTATGTATGTGTGTGTGCGCTTAGTTGTGTGCGAGTGTAGTGTGAGCGTGTGCGTGTGCGCGTGCGCGTGCGTGGTTTATTCGCGTGCATATTGTGATTAAATCGGCATGTATAATGGTTGGTTGAAATCACCGCTATTTTCACGACGTATACTCAATAACTAGAAACCACGCAGAACGTACTGGAGCGAAACTGTTACATACCTGGTGTGTGTTGTAATACACCGTCTGACCAGCAAAGTCCCACATACTGAACGTCACTGAATCTTCCCCGTCTCCTACCGTCCAAGACGTGATGTCAATCCCTGAAGCAACAGCACGTGACGTGTTATTATACATTTTAATTAATTTAATTTGTGTTACTGTGACGGATATTATTTGTAATTTCACATATTCGTATTACCTGTCCTACCAGTGGTTATCTTAAATTTCATGTGATCTAATTATTTATCTGTGCAATTTGTTTAAATATACATTAACTTTATAGAATAGCGCATCGATCCGCTAAGCGGGATTTAGAGCTTAATCAATACAACATTCTTATTATTACTACTTTTATTACGATCTGGACACATCGCCGATATGTCACCGCTAAAGAGAATAGAGTGGAACTATGTAGTTCAATTTTACGAACATTTGATCTAACAAGAGTTACAAAACAGGTTCACCCAATCGTTTACACTGAGGTTGGCAAGATAATTAAAAATCAGTGAAACAAAGAAACAATGAGAAAATGTTTAACAAATGTGCACCACTAGACATATAATGGTGAATAACTGTTATTTAAAAAGTGGTTTAGCGTTTACATTTATTTTTTAACGCATTTTTTAACCCACAATTCCATGCGCGCATATGCGCAGTAATGTACATTGGTGATCTCCAAACAGATCAATGTTGGTGACAGCAACAACTCGACACGAAACATTCTGACGCCTCCGGGAAGATCCGAGTCACATGTAGCAATGCAACATAGTCCGGCAGTCAAACGCCCTTTTGAAGGTGGACCGTGCATTACTATTCGCACGATGTTTTCTTGCATTGTTGTGACCTTCTAACCTTCTAGGTCAATAATCCGACGGGTGCCACTCAGGCACCCTTGAGCGTTTTTGTATAAACTCATTAATATGCAAATTAGTCATCGCCTTTAAAATATATACTACTTTTCTGAATATATCGAATTGTAAACATCTAAACAATAAAAATGATGTGTCTAAACGGTATCTGGGAATGATTATGTCAGTGAGCAAATCATAGTTTGCATATTTGTCGCATGGATATGCAAATTAGCTCTAACCAATATAACTTCATGCCATTCTTTTATATTTCCTCAACAGGCGAGCGATATGCTCTACTTAATGGACTTAAATGCCCCCCCTCCCCATACAAAAACCCAAATTGTATACCCTAGATATCCCCATCACAACGAGGCCTATCGTAGAATTAGCGTGACTCCAAAGGCAAACGAGGTCACCGTCAAATGATAATATTTCGAAATTGTCCGCTTCTGCAAACGTATTGTAATTACAATTGTTGCATATCTACTTTTATGAATAATAAAATAGCCATGTCATATATTTTTGGACAGCTTATTGTCTCCCGGTCAAAATCGGATACGGTATGGAGCTGTTACACTGTATAGTAAATGTGGAGCTAAATTCAAACAAGGTCACCATGACATGATGAATATCCGAACTTTTGCAATACCGTGAACGTTATTAGGTTACAATAACCCTGTATCGACTTCATTTCTATGGGCACGTTAAATATATCGCAAAAGAACAATTTCTTCCCATCAAAATGAGATATCACTTGGAGGTTTCAGTTGATGGAGTTTGTGTGGAGCGGCGACCAAACAGTGTCACCGTCAAGCGATAAATGTTCGAAATTGCACCATCCCGCAAACGTTATACTGTACCAATGGTGGCTTATAGCCTATCTACGTTACCTACTTACTCATGACCATGTGATATACATTTTGAAAGCCTACTGTCTCCCCTTAATTACTGGATACCACGGGGAGCTACCAAGTGGTGCAGTGTGGAGTGAAGGTCAAGCAAGGTCATCACCAAGTGATGAGTGTTCAAAAGTGCGTCATTCCGCAAACGTCGTACAATTACAATGTTCGCATAATTATCTACTTTGTATACCTACACAACTGGGCCATGTTATACACCTATGCGTATCGTATCCCCGTCAAAATGATTGGCATGAAATTGTAAAGTGGTGGTCTAACTGTGGAGTGAAGTTTGAACAAGGTCACTATCAAAAGATACATGCATTTTTGAAATTGTGCCATTTCGCAGATTGTAGGTGATTTTATTCTTCTACGGCAATTTGCATCACCCACGGGATGAGAAAATAGATGATGGTGGATGCCATCCTCAATTTTGAATTTGAATGTCATCTTGAGGGTCACAAACTCAATCTTGTGTCAAAATATTTGTATTAATTAACTGATATGTTCTTGTGCAAATGACAGCCTCTTCACGTCCTATGTCCACCCCAGCCACCTGGAGTGGGCATCTGCTGATGGACCAGTTGACTGGTCAACCAAATAAACGCTTGTTACGTTATGCGCTCTGAATACTGCTAAAGAACATCCGGGGTTATTTGAATATCTTAGTGATATTATTCCTTTGACAGAGTATCTTCTTCATTGCATCGATAACAGACACCACGCACGCTGCAACTCTATTTACATATGGCAATGGTGATGCGTTCCAGGAGTGGAAGTGTCGCGAATCCAGATCCAAATGGATGTGTGAATGCTGTGGTTCCTTCCTGGTATGGAATTTGGGTTTCCCATGCTATTGACAACCGACAATGACGTGACAGGTCTTTTCCCAGAGCATGATGGATGCCGTTGCCATTATGATGAATAACGTTATTGCCTGTCCAAAAGCCTATCCAAATGTATGCAGCTGGATATAAACTTGACAAACTCCTAACTCCTAACGATCGGAAACACATTGCGAATCATGCATGGCTTTGATCCCTTTTCCACAAAGCATTTTGCACAAGGCTCAACAGTTGTGTGCCAGGTTCTTCAAGGTCTTACTAGATGTACCATGTCATAGTTGCACCTAGTGACGACGGCTGAGGTGTCTGAAGTGTCAAACACTTCCTTTCAACCTAGATAGCGGAGCTTTGCAATCTTAATGAAGAGAAATGCAAATAGCTCCTGTATGTTGGTAACATCGCGATGAAAATATTTCCTCAGAATCCCGTTACCACGCTTCTCTGTTGTGGATTATTTGATTCCTTTAGATTCAGATACAGATTCAGACTGTTTATTACATCAACATGCATGCACGTTTGTCTCCCCTGCCCCCCTCATCCTGCCAACATATTTTAAGACAGTCGTACATCTACTGACATAAAGTGAACTTGGTAACATAATATTAATACCGTCTGAACAGTACCTAAAAAGTTTAAAAGTATACATGTAGTTAAATAAATAATAGGCAATAAGCACCTCATTTCCATGGCTTGTATCCTCTTCGGTAGATCTGTTGAGAGGGTCCATGTTTCACAAACGAGATGGACATGCCAATGGAGCGCATCAGCCTTATTTTCGAACTGACATTGATGTTACTGTCGTTCCATATGGGTTTCAACCTTGTAAGTGCTGCTGTTGTCTGTGCAATCCTGGCAAGTATCTCAGGTTTGGAACTCGTTTGTGATGATTGATCCCAAGTACTTGAAGCTTGTTACGGTTTGAAGTCTCTGTCCGTTAACGTTTACCTCTGTGTTGATGCATTGTGTCTTGTTTGTCATCAGTTTGGTCTTTTCGGCGCTGATCTTTGCCATATGCTGTAGAGGTTTTGTCGAGGCACCCCACCAGGTTGACTAGTTCTTGTTTTTTTCCCGCTAGGCCGACAATGTCATCAGCAAAGCGACGGTTGGTGATTGTCCTGCCTCCAATACTGACAGTGCCATGGTGGTTTTCCAAGGCATCATTCAATTTCACAACATTGTTCTGCTGTCCAGTCATCTTTTGCTCTTCTCATAACTTGTCTGATCTTCCTGTTGACTTCTCTGTATTTTGCTGCTCCTTCAGGGTCACGTTTTCTCTTTTTGAGTTCTCTTCTTATGTCGCTGAAATCGAGGATGTCTGCTGTGACCCAATATTTCTTTATCCGAGGATGTTTGCCAAGGATCTCGCTGGCTGCGTCGGTCACTATTTTGTGTTGTTCAGTAAGTTCAGGTCAATGTCTTTGTTATCCGGGACAGCAAGAGGTGCAACTTTCCCACCTACCATTGCCTTGGATGCTTCTGCTACATCTGGATCCTTAAGTTTCTCGATGTCAAATTTCATTCTTGTGTGATTTGGCTTGCTGATCCTCTTCAGGCAAATATGGACGATTGTCATCAACAAGTCATGATCGCTTCCGATTTCTGCTCCTGGAAAGCTTCGTGTCCTGGAAATGTTCACGCCTATGCGAAAGCGCCATTTCACCAAGATGTAGTCGAACTGATTGTGATGTTTTCCGTCTGGACTATGCCAGGTGCATCTTTTGGATGCTTTGTGTGGACCAAATGTGTTAGCCTGTATTAGTTCGTTGTATGCTGCAAACTCAAGGAGCCTGTGTCCTCTCACATTGGTTTCAGCATTGCAGAAAGGTCCGCAGGTATCAGCTCTCACTAGAATTTATTCACTTGTGGTTTAAAATATATTGAAACTAATAGGAAATACAACAGCGCTAATGTGAACAATAGTTATAGACGTCATCGTGATTTTTTGCGCAATGTCTGTACCATGACATCACCAACTCGATTCCTTTTATACGAACCAATCGGACACGTCCATTTATGACATGCACTGTAGGACAAAACGTTGTTTAAATTTTTTCACAAGCTCTCAAATCCTGTTGTGGTCTTTTGTAACATTACTGTTCAGTGGAAATCTCAGTTGGATATTTACTCTGCATGGTGGCTTATTGTTCACTTAATGTACATGGTTCTGCAATAATAAATATTTCCTATATCCAACTTAATCTTTTTTCTAACACAATTTCGTGTCCTCTACTTCTGTACCTGCTTTTGAAGAACACCGACACATTTTACTTGTTCTAATATTTCTCTCCTCGGCTCTATTTAAAAACAATAATTTCTCTCAAGCATTATTCATAACCAGTTTCGGTTCTGGAATCAGTTGATATGTTCTCTTTTGAGTTCCGTTCAGTTTTTTATGACCTCTAAATGTGCGCACAGCCAGCGCAGAACTGCTTGATTGCTGTTTTGCCATCACAGACATCCGTCAGCTGCAGTATTAGCATTGATGTGCCTTTACCATATGGGTCAATTGTTCATTAGGGATGGAACTACTGCCACTTCAACATCAATGTTTTCAGGGATCAATTTCATGTATCTCTGCTTGCTAGTTTGTGTGCGCGCGCGTCTATCCGTCATTTGGCTTCTCCATACGTCGCAAAATAGGGTCAGACTTTCGTGGAAAGGTCGTAAGCGTGAATCTGTCAAAATCAACACGGTCTTCCTGTCATCAACAGCATGATCAACGACCATCGCTCAAAGCGCACAATATGGGCCAGGTGTACATCGCTGACGCCAATGTATCTTTGATATCGTTTAATCGTGGTTCCGTTCGTAAATCAAACATACATGATTCCGTTCCCCAGCGCGCATGAAGTAACCATATAAAAGGCAGAACACCTGTTGTTAACAGACGTAGGTAAATATACGGCGCATTCAACTTGATTACGACTACTCCACGCTGACAGTTATTGCCACATCACTCCGGCGGTATACATAAAGGACGGCGCTGCGGTGTCAACAAATAATAAGTTGACACAAGTGTGTAGACAGGCAGTGATGGATTAAGACATTCGTGGGCCCTAAGCACCTGGCACTTTCGTGGGCCCTAAGTAGACCCAGGGGCGGACCCAGAGAGGGATTGATGGTTTTGGGCCCTTTGATTAAAGAGGGGCCCCCACCACCAATTGCACCCCCCTTGAGGCTTGCAAAAATATCCACTGGCGCCGGAACAAAATGAATATTGGGTGGGCTGAGCGGGATGATGACATCGGAAGATGGGCGGGGGGTGCCCTCTGTGTGTGTGTGTGGGGGGGGGGTTGTTGAAGATTGTTCTCCTTTATAGTAAGTTATGTACTAACAACTCTATAATCTCTGTTAGACATCCAACATATAGGGCCTACATGAGGATTATTAATTCCCAGCTTGCAAAATACATTACAATGAAACTTATGCAGCAGCTGGGTATGGCCAACTCATGTCTTACTAGCTGGGTTTGGGGAATGGGAATGTTCAGTCTACAACAAATATTCCTGGGCTCAAGGCACGTATCTAATGTGCCTATTGGTTATTCCGCCACTGTAAACAGGTGTGATAACTTCGAGAAATGTATATTGGTAACGGGTTTATAACTAAGTTGTACTTTCGATGCGTTCACGTTGTCAACGACTGTCATGACACGCAGTGGTACAATAGTCAGAGTGTCGGATTGTCAATCGAGAGGATCGGTGTCAGAGTTTATCTACTCCTGTTTCGAAACTTAGGCAACTTCGTTCACTCTGCATAGCATGAGGTTGTGGCAGGGTAATTAGTGCTCTCCATACACAAAAGGTAAATTTGTATCGTGGTGTGGAGTCATAAAGTGGGGGTCTTTTTATAACCCGATTGTTCTTTCTCCCTCTCTGAAGGCAGACGGCTGTGCCCAGAACTGCTTCCCACTTGGGTGCATTACTTGAGGCGTCATGCATACTCTGCGTACGACTGTAATGCCGTATGTGAATCCATGCTAAGCTTTACTGTAATATCAGGATAATAATAATTATGATATATAATAATAAGGTAACTTCTTTTGCGCCCACATCCTCGGAAACCAAGTTGAGTGGCGCATCAATACAAGTGAGGTAATCGATATCAAAATCGACAATCTGTGTTATAATCGTCAACAGATGGATAGATACGCCAGGGAGGTAAGTCTTACTCTAGTATAAGGATGGGGCTGAATGTTAGTAGCGGCCTGGGTGGCGACTGCTACTTTGTAGACGCAGTATTCGAACCATGCGTCAAAAGGGAATAAATCTGCAGCTGGAGCAGTGGAAGTTGGTAATAACATTCCAGCAGTGGTGCTGCTGTGCGAATAGGTGCTGCCTTTGCCCATCAACACCAGCAATATCGGAATATCCGCTGGCGGACACCCGCGAAAAGTGCATCAAACCGTTGCCACGGCTACGGCTATAAATCTACGCTGGCACGGCTCGGACCACATTAATGGGTTCAATATGTTGAAATCTCGTCCGTCGTTGCCGGATTGGCGACGTCGTACGCGAGGCACTATCTGGACAGCTGCCACGTTTACAATGTCGCCGCTTTCAGGTGGAAACGTGGGTCACCTCGCGACGTGTAGTTATCAGCTAGTCCGCCAGATGGCGCGACCGCTGCATCTGCAGTAGAGTCCCCGTATAGAGGGGCCTTAAGCTGTAGTTGCGTAGTCAATTGACGACATCACGCCATTGCAAATTGCAGGTCATACATCGGGCGTATAGTAAGTTGACTGTGTCGCCTAAAGCGTAGCAGTGGAAACAATGACGAATTGGGTCGGAGGGTGGATAGGTGAGATGTTGCAATCACGGAGTGAAGACGCTTGAAGAAAGATGTCAACGACTTCCTCGGAGCCAGGCGTCAACTAAGCCCAAAGAGAAAACCGCATAGAAGAAATACCTACTTTCACATGTCCTTCAGACATTTAAACTTCCTAAGGCTGGGAGTGTATTGTCCTTTGACATCTTGGTGTACTGGGTTGATGTTAATGATTCTTATATTCTGCCTAGGACCTACCGTCTGTGATTTCTAAGTCAGACGGCGTCTGCTGGTCATCTTGTTGTTCCCCTCGCATCAGCGACTGGACGAGACTGCAAAGAACGAAAATACAACACGTTGATACTTTGACCGATACCTATTTGTACCTCGTCGTTGGTGTTTACTGACACCAGTCGAATTACACTACTTAGACACTGCGTGTCTTTAAAATGTAGCGTGATTGCCGTTCAGAGGCGGCCTTGATGGATTTATTGATTGATTTATTGAATGATTTATTCAATATAACATGTAAAAGTGTACATACATCAAATATCAATAGAGTGTACATTACATATATCAGGATAATACAAGAAAGTGCAAGCATGCTTTTCATTTGTGGTCCTTATATAGTGTTAGATCGTTGTTAAGCTACGTGCATTTATTTTATACATTTACAGTATATAATAAATATAACGACTCAGTTTTACGCTTATCCATGGGATATTATTGTCTTCAATCGCGTCATTTTTTTAATCTAAAATATCTGTCACTGGAAATAGATCCATTGGTTTTAGATTCATCCTACTCGGACGTTTCAAGGGTACACAGTTTGCAAAGAGCAGGATAATGAAAGAAAAATGCGCATATATAACCTCATTCAATGATTCAGTGTCGCTAATATTATCGTAACTAGCGAACAATAAGCACATGTTTATTTAAACTTATCGACACGCCCAGCCATTTCTTTACATATTAATGTCATCCAAATGTACATTACGCACCAGTGCACGGTTGAAACTACGGTAAATGCGCCATGTATCAGGATGATCAACGTACCACTAAGTAGGACACTTTAAATAGACACATCATAACAAGCACGTGTGAATAAATCCCTATCGCAGTGTCCCCTATCGCCCAATCCTTATACACACGGGAACATCTAGATTATCTGAATACGGAATTCTTATCAAAATCGTGACCAAAAAAATAGCGGGGCCCATAACACCAGCTCTTCTTGGACAGCCAGACGCGCGCAGATAATCACCCGTTTTTTTCACCATTATCGTGGGTCCGACGCAAAAGGTCACCTTAGCAACACGAGTGTTACGACCCATTTTGTAATAACGACCCATTTGTAATAAAACAGGCCCATTTTATAATAAACCATATGTAATAACATTATATAATAACATTGAGGCCCATTTTGTAATAATTTCAGGTGTACACATTTTTTAAGAACTTGTAGGTCCATTTTGAAATAACAATGACTGACCATAAACTAATGTCAGAAAAAACATACGCGCGCACACGCACGCACACACACACGCGCGCGCGCACGCATGCACACACACACACTATGAGGATGATGACGAAGATGAAGAAGAATAGTGTGATAACGGAGAAAAAGATGATGATGAAGAATATATATGATGATGGAGACGACGATGATGGTTATGATGACGATTTCACCGATTCGGATGAACATGATTCTTATTGTAAAAATGAAGATGTTGACTAAGATGAAGATAAAGAGATGACAAAAAAGATATGATGATGACAACAAAGATGGTGTTGCATTTGAATATGAAGATTATGAAGAAGAGTATGATGACGCAGACGAAAGTAGTGATGACGATGATGACGATGATGACAATGTACAGATTTTATGTAGATGATGCTAAATAATGTTGATGAATATGAAGGTTACCATGGTGATTATGGTGAGGGTGAATACAGTGGTGGATAGTATTACAAATGTGTAGAAATACGACGAGGAAGGAGGTGATGATGATGTACATTATGATGAAGACGATGGTGGTGACGATGAAGATTATTATTATGTTTAGAATGGCGACGAAGATGTAAACGCCGTTGATAATCATAATAACGAAGATGGCGATGAAGACATGATGATGACATGTTCAGAATGTAGGTGATGTTGAAGAATAAAATGATGAAGAAGATGATGATACAATGATAAAAATGATGACAATAATAATACTAGTCATAATAGTAATCATAATAATCATATCACTAACTTTAATAACAACAACGTATTATTCTTCATCTTCGTCATCTTCCTCATATTGTGTGCGTGTGCTTGTGCTTGTACGTGTGCTTGTGCGTGTACTTGTGTGTGTATATTTGAGTTTTTAATATTGAACGCGTGGGGAAAACGCCATAGTTGTATGTGTTTTTATTTAAAATCGTCTTAAAAATCGTCTTAAAATCGTGACTGGATTTGCAAATTAATCAGCCCTTTATATGTTATTCCACTATAGCGTTTGGTTTAATACTTACACAAAAATCTGCACATTCATCGTTATCATCGTCATCAACACATTTGTCTTCGACTGCTTAATCTTCTTCATAATCTTCATATTCATATTTATCACCGTCATTTTCGTCATCACCATATCTTTTTCGTCATCTTCTTTATCTTCATCTTAATCAACATCTTCATTTTCACTAACAATTCTCTTCACTATAATCATCGTAATCTTCATCATAACCATCATCGTCGTCTTCTTCATCATCTATATGTTATCATAGTATTCTTCTTAATCTTCGTCATCATCCTCATACTGTGTGTGGGTGTTTGAGCGTGCGTGTGTGCGTGCGTGTGTGCGTGTGCGTGTGCGTGTGCGTGCGTATGTAGGATGTAAGTATTGTAGTCAATATGTTCAAATCTTTTTTTGACATTAGTTGATGGTCAGTCTTTGTTATTACAAAACGGGCCTGCATGTTCTTACAAAATAGCACACCTGAAATTATTAGAAAATGAGCCTCGGTGTTATTAGGCAATGCTATTACATTATTACATCGGTTTACTACAAAAGGGCCTGGTTTTATTACAAAATGGGTCGTTATTACAAAATGGACCGGTTTTTATTACAAAATCAGTCGTTCTTACAAAATGGGTCGATTATTACAAAATGGATCGTAACGCACGAGGCTTTATAAAAGAAACAGTACGCCACAAATGGCTAATTAACAACAATTGCACGTGAACAAGCAGCGTAGATGCTAAAGGGCATCTCGTGCGCTAACGGACGATTAAAACGAATGCTTTTTTAATTTGTTGGGCGATCCTGTTTACGAGTGACGTGTTCATTTAACGTCTAATCGACGCGTGGGAGACGGACTGACGCACTCAAGAACGGATTATGTGAAATACACTGCACATTGTATGTATATGAAATCCCGCCCCGCATATATGAAATTGGTAAATAATATTTACTGCCAAGAACGAAAATACACGTGCACACGCTCACGCAACAGTCACACGCACACACGCACGCACGCACGCACGCACACACACACGCACACACACACACACACGCATACACGCACGTACACACACACACACACACACACACACACACACACACACACACACACACACACACACACACACACACACACACACACACACACACACACACACGTCAGGTGAGGAGTAGACAAGTGTATCAGTTGTGTACATTGTGCTATTCAAAATGTACCGATACATCTTTATGCATGGTGCGTCGTTTACAGCCCACATGATCCTCAATTAGGGCGTTAACGAGACGACGACGTGCATAAGTAATTCGATGAATTGTCAACCGATTTGTTTTGGATGTACACCTGATGTTCGACCACTGACCAGTGTGACGTATGTGGCCTACCAGCAATGTCGTTATGCTGGCGAATATACGATAACAGCGAAGTAATGAGAACAAACGAGCAATAAATGTCAGGGAACAAGGTGGTCGGTCGATTGTAAACGGCGACTCCACGACGTCTACACACGGAGGATCATGTCAGATACACGCTTCTCTCGCGACCAAATGTACACACATGTACATGACATGTGAAACATACAATACCCATGATGAAATCGTTACTGCAGCTATGGATAAATTCCTACCTATTAAAATAATTAAATTAATATAAACAAATACAAACATAAGAAAACACCTGATTACAAAGGGTATTATTATATCAATAAAGTTTAGAAATAAACTGTATACGAGAATAAAACAAACTCCCGTAAATACAGAGCATTATCGTAGAATTATATATATATATATATATATATATATATATATAATTGTAACACATGTCCGGGTTCGTAAATACACGCATCGTTGACACAAATCAAAGGACGCTACATCACACGCGAATAAGTAATCTATGTTAACATCCACCCGAGACTAACGATTGCAGGTGGCTTACAGAGAACATCACTGATCATGATTTTCTGTTAAATTTAGGCCTAGTTGGCATCGCTGCCTATACATTAATACTCGTTGCGCAGCACGCACGTTTAAGAAAATGCAAAAACCGAATAAAAACTAGGCCTAAACTGTGTTTTTGTTAGGCACAAGAATAGTTACCGTAGCGAAACGTGTCATGTCATGGTGATGCGATAGGTGAACCGTCTATTTTGTACGTTTATCTTTCCCAAATTATATATTTCCGTCAAAGGAAGTAAAGTAACTTCTTTCGGCAGCCAATCACAACAATTCAATAATTTGTGACGCAGTCTCTCGTCGACCAGTAGAGGTCGCTCCGTATTCAGAGGATTAAAATTAGTTACTGGCTATAATTTGAGTGTTAGGAATATCTTTGAAAATAAGTACATCGATGTAATCGAACATATCAAATAAAATAAATTATCCAATATACAAACAAATAGCGCTGCTGTTTTCAGCGAAACGTTGCTCACAATAATGAACTACGTCCTTTAGCAGTTGTATATGTATAGGAAGTGTTGAAAATACGGTTCGCGCTTTCCTTTCATTTAATTATCCTGTCAATACGAACAACAGCATGTCCGGTCTTTACCAATGATTATTCGATATCTGTTTAATACGTAGGACGTTGTCGCGAGATAAAACCGGGGTAGGAATGTTCATGCTGTCTTCTCGAAGCTTGGACAATTTTGTTCACTCCAACTTGCCGCAGTTAACGAAGCTTTACAACTGAGTACCTGGATGTAGAAAGCTATGAGTGTATAGGAAAAGGCTTCCCTCAGTAATTGCAACGTGGCTGAATGCTTCCCAAATCAAGTCGAGCTGGTGTTCGAGTAAAAAAGTCTGCCATAAAATGAAATGCAAACCGGACTATAGAAAGAGCGCTATACGAGTAGACACCTGTTTTTATTTATCTGCACTACTAACAGTCTACTAATATGCAAAACAAAATGTTTGCAGGTTAATACTTCCCTATCACAAAGTTCAAGGAACGATTGTTGGAGAAGTAACCAACTTTTCAACCACTATATCTGTATGATTTATCAAACAGGTGCTAGTCCGGAAACTAATACACAATTGCTACACATGATCGTAATGCATCGTCCGAGACGACGGAGAAACATACTACCCGCCCATCCGGCGTGGCAAATAAAGACGTCATAAACAAAGCATTCTCTAGGCAGGGCTATCACGCATATACGAGACAGACACAAAAATAACTCGGCACTTCAGAGCGTAGTTCGCGATTCCGCGTAAAACGCCCAACGTCGATAGTTTTACAGCCTTCTCTCTCGTGCTGGGTGACAGCAGAAAACGACCATTTTACTATGAACGGATCCTGGAAGCATAAATTGTTCACACTCAAAAACATGAATCGTTAACTTTACAACATAATTTAAAGCTAACCTTATCGAATGATCTACCAAGTGCAGGCTAAGTCGTCGCCTCATGCCGGCTCTCCAACGTCGATGTGTTTCCGGGTTAATGTTGACACTACTGCGCATGCATAGTCAAGGATTTCTGGGCTGTTTTAATGTGAAAAGTTCCAGTTTGCTTGATTACGCTTTGCTATAATACACCATAATTGATGTGAGAAACATATAAATAATTGTATATTAAACTTGATATATTTAGTGGTAAAACAATTTACATTAAATTTAGTAAAAACAGTTTTACTGATTGTATAAGCTCTTTTTGTTTATGGCTTACACCCTTTAAATGCTTATTTACTGTGGTACCTCAATTTGTAGAGACTCAAAACAATTTACATATTCACTGTGTGACCCGATTAATCGCAAATTTGCGAGAAACAGACGGAATGCTTGCGTTCACGTGACGCTTTGCGCAGAACCGAAATGAGCCAATACGAGAACAGGTCAATGTACAACGAGGTCGGAAGGCCATCACTCGGATACATCCTTGCATGCCAGGGGTGGTAACCATACGCTACTCCTGGCAAATGTACTTGTATGCCAGTGAATATCACCATCAAACATTTGTATAATTCAAGAAACATTTAATTGGCAGAACAACTGAAAAATACACATGTGGTCACTTCCACAAAACAAGATGGCAGACACTGTAAAGCAATTGGTCAGTATCTGGTCAATGGTCACTAGAGGGTGGTCCAATAATAACAATAAGTGCCACTGACACACAATAGCATGAACTGCAATGTCAGCTAACACAACATATAGCATGGAATGAGAAACATGGCACTTTGACCTATGTGTGTCTACTTCCGCCGGTCACGTCAAAGAGCATCATGGGAAATCCCAATGTACCCGTCTTACCATAATTATTTCTACTTTCCAACTTTATTCCAGTAACATGAGCCACACACGATTGGCTGAAACAAAAACGATCCAAACACCCTGAGCTTAACTCAAGAGTTTCACAAAGCCATCTGCCAGGGGGACCGAGACGGGTGTAATCAACAGCGCCCTCTGGCGCGCGAGAATGATCATATAGACGGATCCAGAATCTGATCTGAAGTCATAATCCTAATTATGATGACACCTCCATCTAGCTCCGCGTTTTGCAATCACGTTTATATATAGTATCATACATTACGTTACATTACAAATGCGGATTATATTTGCCACAGCAACCTTTCGCACATCAAACTATTCTCGCTTAAACAAAAATATGTCTACACTTTGTAACAACAAATGGGGCTTCACGTTTTTGGCGACCATTTTCCCAGCAGTGGGAATCGGGGATCCTTCATTTAGCCCCGTTACAGTTATGCCTACGCGGGTTGACATACACAAAATAGTTATATACAGTACGACAATCGATGAAATACCGTAGATAATGTCCACACATTTTAGCCGTTCGTTCACTTAGTGATCTTAATCGCGCCACTTAAGGCGTGCCTAGTCCCTCGCCAATTACCGACGTATCAAGTACAAACGGAAGTCTTGCAATATAAGTACCAGAACTATAACAACTTGACGTGCGTTAATGATCGTGACACGAGATGATCCTTGTTGCGCTTCGGGAACTCGACAAATCTTCGTATGAATGTTACATGATCGTGCCGATTTGCCATATACGTGTTTACGTCGATACAGGCCACAACCATTGGTAATCCGGGTTGACCTTCGCTTCCTTCACCACAGTGTCCATTAGGCGTAGGCATACCGCGACGTACCGTACCAGCGGTGTTGGATGTTCGAAATCATCTGGAGCCTTTCCGAACTACAATATTGGCTACAAAACACCACGATTACACCAAACGCGCTCACACGTAATAACACTTCTACGTAAAATGTTTGGCACTGCTTTGAGCCATGGATCGACAGTTAATACTGTATTTATTATATTTTGGTGTTGGGGATTAATAATTTGTACGTAAACATGGTGCTTTGAACAGGGTCACTGTACGCAATGTTTTTGAATGTACGTAAAAACACCATCGCGCTGCATATGTACACCATAGATATATATATATATATATATATATCTACATATATCAGATGCTGCGCCGTGTTCTACCGGAGCCTCCTGAGGAAACATGTTGTTCAAAACGCCGTAACAAAACCATCGTGCAATAAATAATACTATAGGGCATAAGTAGGGCATACGTAATACTAGTAAAACTACTATAAAAATGGTAAGAGTTTTAACCGCAGAAATAGTCATGTTCTTCGTATAAATTATGACCTAGTTTTAAGACAACTTTGGTATATACTCCAGATCAAACCCGCGACAACAGGGAAGACATATTCCAACCCCACACATGCGAAATTGACGGATATGTGTTCGGACAGACGGATGAATATACACGCAAACAAAATATACTGAAACCAAACATACTATATTGATAATAATGTGTTAGTTAAGAGGTAAATGTATGCCACAGGGGCCAAGTGCTACGCCTAAACCACACGCCGTATCAATAAACGAATCAGCTATCTCGCAGTCATTCTACTGCGCAAGAAGGCTTGTGCTTCTACCCCGTGGCGACGCGCCCTATAAGTCACAAGTACCCAACTTTAGGGCCCATCTCGTACGCGTAATGACAGGTTAAATCACAGTTCCTGACCCGCGTGACGATCGACCATCATTTCGTCGATGTTGTAAACCAGTAGCCACGCAGGGAGATGGCAACCTGGGGAGGTATTAAACAACAGACGTTACCAACTGTAATCGTTTATAGCGTCAAAATGTGTGATATTATCGTTCTAAATCTTCATCGCACATGCGTTTTGATGAAACAAGACATATTTAAAGCTGCGACGCCTGTTCCTAATTTATTTATGATTTGTTTTTATATTGTTCCTCATTTAAAAATCAATATGTTGAAGGTGTACAGCTCGCCACACAATATTGAGACTAATAACCCGGAATCCGCGAAATGCAAAAATTGTACA
>OZ023216.1:4473807-4514672 GCA_963995525.1 Escarpia spicata
GAGGGCGTAGCGTGTATAAAAAGGGCCATATAAGCAGCGGATAGTACGCAGTTATAAGAACATATATTTACCTTTTATGTACGTGCCTGTACATAGCAAGCGGCCAACCGGAATGATACGATGAGCAATGGGCAAAGAAACCTCACACACCTAATGTCCATTCAACTCGCTGCTGGTTGCAATGTTTCTGTAGCCTTGTATCTGGTCGGTGAACTAGGCCACATAATAGATTGCATGGGTCAATACAGGATTGGACACTCGGGCACTCTAGATAACACACACATGCGCACGCTCACACACACGCACGCACACGCGTACACACACACACATATATGTCGCGAGCTTATCAAACATTCGATATAGCCTACAATGTTACTAGGAAGGCATCACCGCCGTAATAGGTGACTGGACGTATATAACCTAATTGTAGCCTTGGCAAGCCACCTTGCACGATATGTATGATGACTAATAAATCGTGCTGGTTACATCAGTGCTCAGATGAAGTATTCTGCACACGCATTCGTTTTGGAATAGTAGCTTTATCAAGAATACTCAGTGAACCCCGTTGTTATAGCAGAACCGCGTAGGGGAGAATGATGTTGATTGCGACATGAGAGTATTGTTAATTTGCTCATTATTACAATTCCACTACTTGTGGTGACGTCATTCAAAGAAAATAAGGTAAATATATCTGTTATCGCAGTTGTTTTTGTTGTTAATTGTCAATTAATATAAGTTACCTAGTCTCTCAGCACTCACCATCCAGGTAAGGAACAAGTTAGCAGCCGCACAAACAAAGAAGTATGTTAAACATCACATATCGGGAGAGAAAACAAACAGCTGGGTAAGAGAGAAGACAAAGGTCATAGACGTGATAGAACAAATCAGAAGACAGAAGTGGACCTGGACAGGCCACATCAGCAGACTATGAGATAACCGACGGATATCGCGTAACACAACCTGGAGACCTTACGAAGGGAAACGATCTCGAGGAAGACCGGCGAAACGGTGGAGAGACGAACTAGACGAGTACTGGAAGGGCACCATCTGGCAGAGGATAGTGGCAGAGTATAGCGCAAGACAGGCAGATTTGGAAATGACATGCTGAGGCCTTCGCCTAACCACGGCACACTACGACTGCACTATGACGATGATGATGATCATTTAGTCTATAGTATATAGTTATGTAAACCACAAAACAATGTCACCAATGTTAATTAAATTAATAAAAAGTATAACTTATATTAGAATAAGTATGTTATTAACCATTGTATTAGGTGACGTTAACGTCTATTTTATATTATGGACTCTCCAAACAGTCGAATGATGCTAGTAACGATTGACATCAGTACCGATGGTCTTGGTATACTGTCACACGTTGTCAAACAGAAGCAATTTGTTATGAAGCATTATGAAATGTACGGCTTTACGTAGTATACTGATGTATATAAAATCATTGCCCCATATAAATTTCGGACTCCTGTGGAGAAAGTGAATTTCAATTAAGGTGCCGAGTGTTGCACTTCACATAAATATCGCAGTGGGTGAACTGGAGAATAATACAGACGATGTATGTTTGGGAGTATTAATGGGTAACAAATAAGATTCTCTGTACATTTTCTTGCACTATAAATTATTGTAAGCTTTGTATACGAGAGGCGACATCGACTGCGCGATGAAGAGATGTCTTCGCCTGGTACCTTACCAGAGCCTGTCCATTCTGTTGCAAACTTAACTACGTAGGACTCCATAGGACTACTTTTCATATATCGATTTCGTCTGCATAAAATATGTTGATCTAATACTAGTAAGAATGCATTTCTTTGCAATCATAATATTGAATAAAAATGAATATGGTAATCTTGTGTTATTTATGTAATTTTTTAAAGATGGCGCTCGTCACAGACTATTATTCCCGTATCTTTGGAACGACGTAGCCTAGTGCCACATAGTTAACGTCAAAATATACTATTTTTAAGTACGGCGATTTTAAATATATTACTTTTACCTTCGCCGACATTCACATATCTGCCGTTTTTCAAGACGGCGCACGTCAAAGGTGTTATGCCCTATATCAAGACCTATATAATCTAAAGCCATACAATTGATGTAAACTATAGGTTTTTAGGAACACCATCAGAAATGCACACATGTGTCACAAGCGTCGCTGAAGCAGGTCCTAAAAAACAGGTTATGTACCCGCATCACGGATCTGTTTGAAGTCTACCTTGACTTATTGCGAGTTGGAAATGGGAGCCTCTCAAACTTCTGGTGGTCTTATCTAGACATGGTCAAGATTTTGCTTGGCCTGCTTCGAGCAACAAGAGGGGGACACTGGATGCTACATCTGGCATATATTCTTGCAACGATCACATTGTGTTTCGCATATGGCAGGCTTAGCTACGCACGCTACCTCCCGTGCTATTATGCTCAGATGACACAACTGCCCGTCGAACACCTGATGACAATGCTAAATTTATGGAAGGTCGTTTTTTCCGTTCAACTGCTCCAGAGACCCTTTTGTGCGAATTCCTGTCGACTACACCATTGAGAAAGCAGCTAACAAAGACACCCGAACGCCGGGTGGAACAAAGGAGCTTCGTTTGAAAACAAGGACTTTGGACAAATACTCCCTAACAGCCGAGTGCAGGAACACGTACTCGAAAAAGCTGAGAGACATGCTTGGTCTAGGCGGTTCCAGACTGGCTCATCTAGATCTCCAAAGGTCCCCCATCCAGAAAGACTTGATGGAGAATAGCTGGTTAAATCCAATGTGTTCAATCGAACATCATCTCGACTTCTCTGGGAAGATTTCAGCCACGCTGCAATTAATGTGCGAAGATTATTCGTACACAAATATCCACCACTGTCAATAGTCAGGATCTCAATCATACAGCTGAGTAAACTGAAGCAATGCAGAGTAAAATAACTGGCCCAAGGTTCGACACCGTAGCACAGGATTCGAACCCGGGTTCTTTCAATCGATAACCTAAAAAACATTCCAGCGGAGCTGCTCAAACATGGTGGCGAAGGAATGGTTTCTGCACTGACAGCCATTTGCCAGAAGTTCTGGGACTTCAAACAGTGGCCAAAGGAATGGACACAGTCACTCATCATCCCAGTACCTAAGAAAAGAAATCTCTGGAAGTGCCAAAACTACCGAACCATAAGCCTCATTAGCCACCCAAGCAAGATCCTGCTACACATCATGTTGAACCGGTTGAAAAAGCAATCAGAACTACTAGTAGAAGAGTAGGCCGGATTCAGACCCGGAAGAAGTACCGCAGAACAAATCTGCAACGGCAGAATTCTGATCGAAAAGCACCTGCAACACCAGAAGAGCCTGCTCCACAACTTTATAGACTTCAAAAAGGCTTTCGACAGGGTGTGGCACGAAGGTCTTCTACGTTGAAGAAGGCATCATTGAAGTCATAATTAAGTCATCAGCGCACTGCATAACAACGCCAGCAGTGCGGTCCTTCTCAACAGCCAAATAGGGGAGTACTTCGGGACCACAATCGGAGTCCGTCAAGGTTGCTTGTTGTCGCCGGTTCTCTTCAACATGCACATCGAGAACATCATGAGAGAAGCCCTCTGTTCTTGGCCCATGGACACATTTTAGCTTGCGGGAATGGTTACATCGGGTGCATCTAAATGTATATTCTTATACTCAGCGGTACCCAGTCCTTAGAACTGCTCTTTGGAAAGTGTTCAGCCGCGCAGAATTATGCATGTACTCAGCCTAGTCCGATGCTCCAATTATTATATAAAATCCTGTATACAAACGAGTTGTATTAATTTGTACTAAGCGGCTCGAGATTTTTCAAACCCTACTTCTCTGCATTGTCGTGACTTTGTACCACATATTCAGACGTTACTGTCTGGTCACATTCTCCTAATGTTGTTCTCAGTAATATAAGCGGCTTGCTCAGTGACAGACGCACCATTTGTTGGTCTTCGTTTAGTCATGTTATGCACGAAGAGCGGAAGGGAAATTAATCTCTTTTAAACCCTGACGAGCTCTGCACGGCCGAAGCCACATATTGAGTGTGTGTGTGTGTGTGTGTGTTTGTGTGTGTGTGTGTGTGTGTGTGTGTGTGTGTGTGTGTGTGTGTGTGTGTGTGTGTGTGTGTGTGTGTGTGTGTGTGTGTGTGTGTGTGTGTGTGTGTGTGTGTGTGTGTGTGTGTGTGCGCGCGCGCTCGCATGCAAATCCGTGGGCGTGTGAATGCGTGTGTGTAAGAAGAAGAAGAAGAAGAAGAAGAAGAAGAAGTTTATTTGATTCACCCCATAATTACGCAGTGTTACATCGGTTTTGATTTGACGAAAATTAGTAGGTAATGTATACATACATATAATTCATAAAATTTAAACACATAACTCATACATACGTATACATCCACCTTCAAATCTAAATTGTCAAATAAAGACGTAAATAACACATTTCTAACTTACACATATTAATAGTCTTTTTTTATCAAATTTGTAATCATAAATCATGTCAAACATCTCAAATATGAGTTGCCAGCGCGTGTTTCACCTCGACCAGCGGTGTCCGCAGACTGTCGCTGACCGATGCAGCCGTTATTGGTCCATCATACAACGCGACGGCTCCGTTCCAGTAACTACACGCTTATAGGTGGAGACAGGATCGTGCGTGCAGCAAGTGAAACGTAAAACGGTACAGGTAAGTTCTCGCATAGCGTTGTATCTAGCCAATAGGGCTGTTCAAAACATTTCACCCCTGACAGTTCGGTCCGTTTGAACCCCATCTCTTTACCTTAGCAACATTCAGCCACGCTGTAATTACTGTGGGATGTGTATTTCCACTCTTTTACCAGAAGATCATTCCATGAGAGCTCATATATTGCACTGTTTGGCTCTTGCGGTAAAAATATGACGAGACCACGTTCGATGTCGACTCATACAAAACTGAGGCAATCACCTGCTTTTTACAACTTTTCTCGCTTGCAAAACAGCTTTTGCTGACTGTTCTAGTCTGACTTCAAACATACCTTGCATACCGTTTACGCTAAAAACAAAACAGTGCTCGAAAACGGTTGGAGTGATGCTAATGCCGGAGATGATTAAATTAATTTACCGTACGAATCACCTAGATCGCAAACGCTATTAGGAATAAAGCCATATACTGCGGCGCAATCATTTCACAAATTCGTCTGTCTATATGCCTTACCGTTACATAATATGGTGAAGCGCATATAATGTACTGCGGTTCATGAAACCTTTTCCCGATTGAATTACGTCGGCCTGAAGCAAGCTGATAGAAACGTCTCTTCCTTCATGCCGCAGCCATCACATACCGACCAGACTTTGTGTTGATACACGCATGCGCCCACACAACAATAAACACATCAATGCGACGCATCTTCACATACATAAATTGATGCCATGTAAGATCATACAATTAAAATACAGAAGTTTGATATAAACATGGTTTTGTATTTATTGTTTTCAATTTGTTATATGTCATATAGGAATAATGAATATACTTGTTAATGTTGTGGCTCCTATGATAGCGTTCATATTTTGTCTTAATAGGAATCTCCCGTCTCAGAGGAATTGTGTTTGCTACCCGTAGTATAGTTTTGGGTGTTTATTAATTGTTACTTTGCATTGTGCAGTTCATTGCTTGTATGTATCATGTATGTCTGTATAATTTACATCGCTTTTCAATGTAATTTAGTTATGTCTTTGATTTTTTCTTTTGGGACGAATAAAAGTATTCTGGTCTTTAATGGAAGGCAATGTTTTATATGCATCATGTAAACAATGTTCACCGATAGAACAGTTGCATTGGAAATATAATAACGGGTTAAATTACCTTGGCACTTTGGGCAGCACAACAACAGAAACATCAACGTCGGGAAGGCAAAGACGAAGAAAGCACTCAACCAGCTGAACAACTTATCGAAGTATGTACTCTCACGCTACATCAAGCGGCGCCTATTGTTGTCAACACTGTAGCATGGACTCCTCGACAGGTGTGATTTGTGGACAATAACAAAGGACTACAAAATCAACTCGATAGGCGTGAACCTCTTCCAACATGCACTGACAGCAACATGTGTCATACATTGAACTATACATCGAAATAATTCAGTGATATATATATATATTGAACGGAAACGTACCCTGAGATTTATCGGACACTGACAAATCACTAGAAAATCTGTAAATAGAATATATAATTACACGCCAACTGTGGGACAGTGTGGTTGTACCTTCCCAGGTGCCGAGGTCCACACATATCTTTCTATGTTCCTTCACTTCCTTGGATCGTTGGCCTCTGATCTACCAACTGGAGATGCACTCAAAGAAACACTAAGGCAGTTATTTAGATTCATTGACTTTTTTCCAGTGGACAAATTGAGCTGTGAACCATTCTCCATATGGGCCACTGTGAAATGATTTCTGTATACATGGACAATGTTATCGGCTGGATGCAATGCAGAAATGGGAAACAGCAGAAATTAATTGGTCAGCGTGTTTCAGGTCAGACTACTGCAATGGTGACGACAGTGACCGCTGGTTTGTTGCTCCAGGAGTGGGTGCTATTGCCTGCTGGATCACTATCTCGACCGTGATCGCGTGGTTAAGACATGTGTTCAGTTACGATTACAACTGCGTATTCTGCAACGCGATAATGACAATACGAATGCTATACAATAATAGTAAAAATGGCATTCCGTGTTTGCATCAGTTCAACGATATAACGTCGCTAAGCATTTCTTGGTAATAGAACGTACAGATAATGGTGACGTCAAACACGTGATGCTGAACCGGAAATAAAATCTTCCGTCCACAGGGCATCCGTCACTCTGATGTATGATAATAGAAAGTGATTTATATGTAAATGGTCGTGGCTATGAAATAAGATACACTACCCAGAACAGCTGAAGTGATGTGACACTACATAACACGCGACCGTTAACACGGCAGCCAAATGCGCGACACCTGTACCACAATACGGAGGGGAAGTCTTTTCACCACAATGATGCAAGTTTTATGGTTTACGTAAAACAATTCATATCTTGTCCAACGCAAGCCTTGATAAATCACACACGCGCCATCGTTTAGTCGGATACCATGGACGTTAATGGGTCGTAAAATGACGTCACGCGCGATTCGCGACTAGGTGGGATGCGGCAGTTTGCATAAACACCTGTTATGCATGAAGCTGTGCACCTGGCATTACCCGTGTGTGCTAACAACGACAGATATAGAACATCTTCATTGGCCGGCCAGGGCAGGAGCATTAAAACTGGTATAAAGGTTGATTTCTACAAAGGTTGACTATTCCAGCGATGGACTGTCAGCTACTTTGACACAAAGGTTTGCGCAAGATATGTTGCGCATGATATTCTTTGTCTTCCTTTATTTGACGGTGTATGGGGCGCCTCATTCGGATCTCTTTCACAAGTGTGTCGGAACAATGGGGGTTCAGAGTAGGCATGCACTTTACTACTTTACTTGACTGTAATTTATTATGCAAAAATCGATGATTGTATCAATTGGGATTTAGGCTCAACGAACATTAAGCACGCTATAGTCCTAACCGGAGCTGAGGTTTAACAAACATAACCGAGTGTGTTGTAGTACCAACTGGAACGGATATTCAATTGCCAGAACTGAGCGCCGCAATACCAAATATAATGGCTATTCAACGAACAGCACTGAACGCTGTAAAACCGAATAGAATGGATATTCAACGGACAGGACTGACCGCCGTAGTACCAAATATAATGGTTATTGAACGAACAAGACTGAGCGCGTAGAAACGAATAGAATGGATATTCAACGGATATGACTGATCGCCGTAGTACCAACTGGAACGGATATTCAACGAACAGGACTGAACGCTGTAGAACCGAACATAATGGATATTCAACGTCGTATTACCGCCTGGAACGGATATTCAGTTAGCATGACTGAGCGCTGTACTGCCAGCTGGAAAGGATATTCAACTGACAGGGCTGAGTGTCGTACGACAGAATAGAATGGATATTCAACGAACAGGACTGAGCACCGAAGTAATGGTTAGAACGGATATGCAACGAACCGGATTAAGCGTCGTAGTACCATCTGGATCGGATATTCAACGAACAGGACTGTGCGCCGTAGTACCAGTTGAGACGGGTATTCAATTAACATGACTGTACGCTGTATCTGGAATGAATATTCAACGCACATGAGTAAACGTCCTAGTACCAGTTGAGACAGGTATTCAACTAAGAGGATCGCGCACTGTTGTACCAGTGGAATGGACATTCAGCTAACATGACTGAGCGTCATTGTACCAGCTGGAAAGGATACTCAATTGACAGGACTGCGCAACATATAGTACGGAATAGAATGGATTTCCAACTAACAGGATTGTGCGTCGTAGTACCGAATATAATGGATATTCAACGGACATAGTGCCAGCTGGAGCTGAGGTGCAATGATTGAAGAATAACTGCGATACCATCGCACATATTCTGATTGTTGACTTTTCTGACCTTCTACCTGTCTATCTGTTGTACTGTAAATGGGTATCATTTAGCGGCGACATGGCGATAAACAGAGTGCATTTGGCACCATCTAAATGTCTATGTTTGAGTATGGTCCAACGTCAACGATCATCCTTCTTACAATCCATTATACTGTAAACAGTAATATGTAGCAATGTCGTTTATTGTTACTTGAGTAAATCATTCAGCGTCTGTCCATTAGACATGCTGCCTTACGCTATACGCAGCGACACGTAAATAACAACCAACTAATTTTAACATTATTTTGTTTGCTGTCACCATTTATTAAATGTAGGGTATGACGTAGCTCTAACAAAATATCGAACTTGTGTCACAATTGCAAGTACAAATCAAACCAACGTTTTATAATAATAATAATAATAATAATAATAATAATAGTTCTTATTCTGCACGATATCTAACTTGTAGTTAATCGATGCACTCACAAAATTAAAAAAATACGATAAATCAATTAATCAAATAAATCAGTTAATAATTTTTTTTAATCACTAAAAAGTAATGTAAAATCGTCCAAAGTAATGTTCGTTGGCCTGTAACTATAAATCATCTTATCCAATAACATATGTATGTTTAAATAAATGCGTTTTCAGTCGGCCCTTAACTGATGCAACAAATGGAGCCTCCCGGAGAGATAGCGGCGGTTCGTTCCAGTTGGCAGGACCAGTTATGCCGAATGCGCGCTTCCCGATTGATTTCGTTGCTGGTAGAACTGCTAGCTGTAGGTGGTCGGACACGAGGGTTGCGTGTCCGTGGATGTGGCAAACGCGAAAGGTACTCCAAGCCATTGAGCGCCTTGTAAATGAAGACAAGCACTTTAAACAGTATGCGTTGCCTGACAGACAACCATTAGAGAAAGACAGCACTAACATACAATTATACATGAAGTTATACCACAGCAAGATAAGAAAAATACGGACATATCAATTATTGCCTCTTAAATTAGTACAGTCGGAAGGTATGTCCCCCATGCACCCATTGGATTTATAAATGAAACTAACTTTTGTGTAACTCTGAAGGTGTCTAGTAAACATATTTGGATGTTCACATTTCGAAATAATGTCCGAAGGGGTCCGTTTGGCGGCCATCTTGGATTTGTGGTAAAATCACCCATAACGCTTGAACCATTCATCGTACAAAGACAAATGAACCCACTTTTTCGTATAACTGGCATGAGGAATCGCTTCAGATGGTTATTTTGACGATTCAAACACATTTATTCCTTCAAAATGCACATAATACCATATTTTCATGCCTGAAATCGAGTCAAATACTAAGTTAAGGATAGGTGATTGCGCATAAGCAATCACTCAACATTACATGCCACTACTAGGCAGAAAATGGGCTGATTATGAGTCCAAGAAGAAAAGAAACTACACGAAATCTACCCACTACGATCAGTATCTACGTCTACTCAAGAACTATTTACCCGAAACTTACCCTCGACACTACACACTAATCATCATCATCGCCAAGAAGCAGCTCATCATAGTCAATCTCCTGATCATCTTTCTCTCCCCCCCTTCCTCCTCAGCAGCTTTCTCAAGCAAGTCAATGAGTGGGGGAGGCAATATGGGTCCACACGACCACACTGACTTCAGTACACCCTCCTCAGTCTTCACCCATCCCTATCCATCATCGTAGGGCTTGGGTCGCCAGAAGCGAGGCTGGTTGGCCCGCTTGTATTTGGCTAGTCGGTAGTTGACCCGGCCAACATGGATAATTAGCAGGGTGGGAGGAGAGCCAGGTCAACCTTGGACTTGGTGGTGAGCTTCTCGTGTTCTCCCACCATCTTTATGAACATCTTGCCTTGCCCAGCATCCACTGATGTCTCGCGAGCCTGACCGTACATGAGGCAGGCGAAGGCCTCAAAATTTTCCCTCACTTCCGGCTTCATCGTCCAGTCATCACCAAGTTGCTTGAAAACGTTGTGATACTTGGGGTTCTTCTGGAGCTTCTTCAGGGGCGCCACATTGCCTTTGCCCTTGAAGGTGCTGGTGCAGTCCTCGCCTGAGGACACGTAGAATCCGACCAGCGTCGTGCAGTACTCGTGCTCCAGTGACTTGGCCAGCTCATTGGAGCATGCCGGTGTTGAGATAGATGGTGAGGCTGATGGAGTGCGAGTGGTGGAGCAAGATGAAGAATATGTCACTATCAGGAATTCTCACTACAGCCGAATTGTACCCTTGCTTGGCGGCATAGTGGAGGTAGAGAACGACCCGGGTCTCCGTCTCCTCCTGGTCTGAGGACAACTCATCGATCTTGCGCGTAGTCACTTCATAATTAGATGAGTCCAGCTGATGTGCCTTCCCCTCCACTATGGCAACCGCTGCCCCGCACTTCTCGAGTCGCGAGACCGCCGCCTTGCTGCTCCAGACCCGGAGCAGCAGGTGGCAGAGCTGTCGCTTGTTTTCTTCATTGGCCACGAACAGCTTGAAGTCGGCGGGCTTTCTGGTGGCCGGCCCTCGAAGATGTACTTCTTTGAAAAGCCACGGCGCAATCTCTCCTGTGCCTTTATAGAGTCTGCATGATAGCAGTCAGTGGAGAACACACAGTTCTTTTTGGCAGCCATCTGGTCCAGCACCTGGAGGCAAATGTCACCGTTCGTATGGGGCAGATTGGTGAGCACGTGCCAGAGAGCCATGCCATCCTGGATGTGGATAGCGCATTTTGGGTAGGGCACCTCCTCGGGGGTGTCATTTAGCAAGAAGTGTAGCATGGAGGCCTTGTTCGAGGCTGGGAGGAACAGTGGTGAAGGAGTACCGCATCAGTTCATCAAGGTCGAGCGGCTCATCCAGGAGCTGCGACTTGATCAGAAGCATAAAGGCCAGATTACTCTGCCTGCTCACGGTACTGGATGAGCTTTCCCTGTGTGGAGGTGAGCTTGACTGTCTTGTTTGAGGCCTCCGTCGTCTTCAGGTTCTGCTTCTTGATGGGTTCAAAGAAGGTCTCCTCAGATGACCCATTCTGGAAACGATCACCAATGAAGGCCTTCTTGGCTTCTTTGCCAACTGTGTCAGTTCGAAGGACATCGATCTCGACCTCCGGGAAAACAGGAACACCGGATGCGACGTTATAGAGCCGGTCTTTGTCAGGGATGGCGAAGGGGTCGATGAAGTTCTGGATAGCAGTGAGTGTTTGCTGCACAGCTTCCTCGTTCTTCTTGATCTCAGCAGCCTCGCGCTCGCGATGCTTCCCTGCCTTTCGACACTCGGGGTCATCGGTGAGTCCACACATCTCGAGCATCCTCTCAAAATATTGGGCATGAGCGGATGTGGTGCGGCACCAACGTTGTACATGCCAATACATTTTTCGCATTGAAGGTGAAATGTAGCGTTTTTATTCTTGTGAATTATTAGTCTGTCAAATTTATGTTTTCTACTGTCTGTAAGGGTAAACAGGCTAATGATACTGAAACTTTATGAACAAGCCTTATTTAACCCACACTCCACGTTTGAATGTGAACGGTTCACTGTTAATTTTCCATTGACGTATTGGTGTTTTGATGCTGATCGCAAATTATTATATTAATTGATTTCAAAATCGACTAATGTTTATTCGGTTATGAAGCCGCTTTAAAAAACGTTAAATGATATATCTTCAGGAAATCAAAATAGAAGATGTTCATAATAAAATGGCGTCCAAAAACACTTCCTGCGCAAGGGAGACTACAGTAATTGACACATGCATAAATTTGACGTCATTTTCGTACTCCTCAAATATAGTTCAACAGAAATGTTCAAGCATCTTCCGAAAGGGGATACCGTGTAGGGCAATCACCGATACATCTCTTACATGCATGCGCTTGACAGAATAGCAGTGGTAACTTCTCTTTTCTGAACAAAGTACAAGGTATATTCCTTTAGGTGACCTATAGTGCACACATGCTGACCACTGGGCACTGGCCTGACCCTGACAAATTGCTCTTGGAATGCATTACGGACCTTTCTATGAGCAATATGTTAGTCAATGAAACCGTCAACAAATTATCTTAATGAAGCAGCGTACTGAGTTACAATGTAACAATGAGCCGAAAGTATCTCGCGTTAGGAGTACGTATTTGCGTATAGCATCGCCAACTTTTGGCACGGTGACGTAGGGACCTAATCCTGCCCCGTAATTACTCTCGCTCCTTAACATCGGTGTAGTATGTCCATATGTCTGTCTCTCAAAAACTCTATGGCTCTGTTATCAAAACACTCTAGATTGTTTTCAATTTAAGTTCAAAACAGTATGCGCTGAATTTCAAAACTGATAGTTTTGCCACTAAATCTGGGTCGTTTCTATTATACAAATATGTTATGAACTGTTGCGGTCAAGGGATTGTTAAAGATACATCTTTTCGAACAGCCTTTGAGGCATTACTTTAAACATCACCGATGTTGCAGCTGACATTTATGGACTATTGTTCTATTTATTAACTTATTAACTGTTTTATCCATATTGTATTTTAGCTCATTTAATTCATTTTAACTCAAACTAGATACATATTTCACTTATTTTATAGCCGATCCTGCTGAACGACATTTAATGATTAGTTATTATTAACTTCATAATATTCTTTAATTCCCAATGAATTCTTAATGTATATCAATTTATCATGAGCTATATTTTACTTTTGTAGCGCCTTTCAGCAAGTATGTTACTCGGATATACGGCGCATAATAAATGCTTAAATTATTATAAATTATTATTATTGTGATGTACCATCGATTTATATTCTTACATGTTAACTGTCCAGTTATATCTTAGTCGTCATGGTTGGGTTCAAAGGCGAGGTACAATTGTGAGAATATCAATATATTTTCCACATGTCAAAAATATATTGAACTTAAGTTAAAAACACTCTATAGTGTGTTCAACTTAACTTGAACACATCCTAGAGTGTTTTGAATGGGTGAGTGTTTTGAACGACCTACATCTGCGTTGTGATCTGCCACAAGATGCAGCGGTGCTTATTGTGAACTCGAAACGGTAATGCATCACACTGCACAGCAAGAAATTTGTGTAATCTAACCTCAGACACTTCGCCGCTAAATAGCCCTCTACATTATGTACACCGGACTGATTAAAGTGTTCTCGTCCTTAATGTTGTAGCTATCAAGTATTCAGCTATATCCAGAACTGCGCAGATTCACTCGAATTTAGTACTTTACGTAGCGTTCACCAATCGTCACTCATGTCTGCGTACTTGTGGACTGTTATCCAGAACTAACACCCTCGTGACATCGCGTAGCATGAATTATTGCTATAATAACACCCCTACTTGAAATGCAAAGCAAGATACCTAGGCTCAGGCATAAAGACGACGCGACTGTTTTATCAAATGAATGTTTTACCGAATGATGCGCATTTACATGTTGCCCCCTGGTTGTGTTAAACATTAAACGTACAATAGAGGGTACTTCAACAACACTAGATGGATCAAGAGGAGACCAAACTGAAGATGATATCGAATGGTTATTCAGTTATTGACATAACTATTTCCTTCAACCATAATGCATCGGGTGTGAGAAAGTATTCATTATCACAGAGAACGATACATTAATTTAAAAAAATATGTTATGATTGTGTTGGTACTAAAGGTGTGAATGTGTTCATGAATAGTACAGACAAATGTTGGAATGGTGCGTGTTGTTGTTATAATCGTGGTAAGCCAATGGAGTCGTTGTCAACATGCCATTATGATGTTTTTTGTGGCTATCTTGTTTCTAAAATATGATCAGCCGAACTATGTGTAATAGGCTTGCCATCAAACACGCCTGATGTGACGATAACGTATAACGTATTACCAAATAAAACAATCCGGGTACACGTAGTCTATAACTGAACATCTAGGTTCGGAACAACTAGCAGAAAACACACACATATATACAGCCACCACACCACTCAAAGTCCTTTATACAACATAACACATAAAACAAAATGTCAATAGCGTAATTAATATAAAAACGTACTCCAGCCGATTCGCAGGTTGCAGTTATTAAATTGCTCCGAGATAGACGTCCCGTTTCGTCGACGTCACAAGGAATCCGATCATCAGCCGACGACGTTAGTTGACGTCGCGTTATTGAGCGCCATCAGTAAGGCTTCTTTATTTCACGTGTGAGAACGCATTTACAACCGCAATGGAGAATCCTCTCGTTCGACCTGTCGCAAAACGTCCACTTATTGATCAAATTAATGCGTTGAATTAGATTTGGCGAGAAAATAAACAATACTACACGAACATTGTTTTTGTCTCAACAATTCAATTGCACAACCGGTCATACGGACGGCGAAAATGGTGGAACTTTCATGCATAGAAAGTGTTGCTGCATTTATTTGAACTCATAAACTTCCGCTTATTATTATTATTATTTATATATTATTACGCTAACTTGTGTGACATTATCAGGTTATCACCTTCCGAGGTCCATTCGGCTCTTTCTTCTTGATGTTGTCAGTCTTGCACCATTCGCCTCGCATCTAATAAAAGGCGATTTATTTTGAAAAGCACTCGCAAAAATCGTTATTTATGGTTATTTACTAGCAATTTGTTTTTAGAGGGTGTTTCTACAGAGAGCGCCTTGTGGAGATGCGTATGCATAAGGCGTCAACAAGAGAGCGCCTTATTGAGTTAAGTTTGCTCTATAGTCACTCACTCACTCACTCACTCACTCACTCACTCACTCACTCACTCACTCACTCACTCACTCACTCACTCACTCACTCACTCACTCACTCACTCAATCAATCAATCAATCAATCAATCAATCAATCAATCAGTCCTCTTCGTGTCCTATGTGGCGCATAAGGCGGTGTTGTTGGTCAGCAGCCCGTGCGTTGATCATTTAACAAGATTTAACAAGATTGCCATCCAGAGAATTAACTCTAGATGGCAGGTGGACAAGGAAGCCCTTTGGCTTATCGAGAGTCCAACCCTTTTATCTACATATCCAGCCCTTCTGAGGTATGTGTCGATTTTATTTTTAAGCATATTCACACTACTAGCACCTACACAATCATCAGATAATCTGTTCCATTCATTCACAGTCCTTTGTGAAAATGAGAACTTTCTTACGTCTAATCTACAATGCTCCTTTATTAATGTAACTTCATGTCCTCTAGTCTTTTTATCTTTTTTAACTGAAAAAAAAAACATATTTCTATCAATATTGTCATAACCATTCAATATCTTAAACACTTCTATCTGATCTCCTCTCAAACTCCTGGTCTCTAGTGATGTTAAACCACATTCTTTTAGGCGTTTTTCATAACTAAGATCCCTCAGTTTTGGTATCATTTTCGTCGCTCTCCTCTGTACTCTTTCTAGCATATCTATGTCCTTCTTGCGGTATGGCCTCCACGCTTGTATACAATATTCTAAATGAGGTCTAACTATTGTTTTGTACAGCGGTATTATTAGTTATTTTTCTTTATATGCTATATTTCGCCTAATCAATCCAAGGATCATACTCCACGTTAGCTGGCAGGCCTTCATTTCCTTTTCCATTGTTCGCCTCCATGTCTCTTTTGGGCGACCTCGTCTCCGTCTTCCGTCCGCTGACCAGCATAGGGCATAGTGCACAAGTGGGCATTCGACAAACGTGCCCTAGCTATCTCCATCTTGCCTCTTGATCTGTGTATTTTGTGGCCAGGGATGTTGAGTCTGTCTGGCGGAGCGGCTCTTCGTCTGTGACAGCGTTGGGCCTAAACAAAAGTACAGTGGAACCTCCCCATTAAGGTCAACCTTGGGACTGGAAAAAAGTGACCCGAAGAACGAAGTGTATAGCGGTATTAATTTTCTACTTTTTATTGTATATGGAAATAATTTGGGACTGTACCAGGGTAACCTTAATTGCGAGGTGGCTGTATTGCCGAGGTGACAGTAAAGCAAGGTTTGACTGCACCCCCATAATCTTACAGCGTGGAACCAAAATGGTCCCAAATCTTCCAGAGACACTTGTTCTGGAAGGTCTCAAGCTTGTGTCTTAGTCTTGATGTCAGCAGCTAACAATCAGAGCCATAGAGAAGTACACTGAATACGTTACTATGGTATAGTATCAATTCTCTTTCTAATCTCAGCTGTCTTGATTACCAGATGGATTTCAGCATGCCGAAAATCTTGTTGGCTTTGTAGAGACGAGCTGTGACATTGTTCTCAGGGTCTCCACCTGTTGTAATTTTGCTTCCATAGATATAGAGTATACTGGCGTCGTCATTGGTGACAGCAGACATCAAGATCAAAGTATAATAATAATAATAATCGACAACTGCGAGAGACACGGTGTTTGACGTCGGCAATCTGCAGCGTTGCCAATAGCGAATCGCGAATTAATTACGTTGCCACAAACCTACATCTGTATCACGTTCCGGTCCACAGAGCGAAATATACCCGCGTAAATGTCTTTTCCGAATCTCTCGTTACACTAGTGGCCGTTCGTGCGTGCCTGCTTGCGCGCGACGCACACAAACATACACATACTACAAACACGCACGCAAACGCTCGCACGCACCCACGCACACACGCACACACATGCACAACGCACATGCACACACACGCACATGCACACACACGAACATACGCACGCACGCACACACACAATAAGAAAACCAAAAACGCCGAAAAGATCAAACATTATTAAAATCAAAAATAATTAACATCAGTTGTAGCAGTACTAGTACTATTACTATTACTAGTTAAAATGCCCGTCACCTGACGGGATGCTTTGATAGAAGACAATCGTGAAAGTAATATTTACAAAATGTTAGAAAACACAGAGCATCATTACATAAACACCATAACGCGCTCGCAGAATAATACTCGTTGTTTGTTCAAAACGACGAAGGCTGGAGAGAATATGATATCAATCGATAGGCCGCAATTGAGATTGAGTGTAGAATTGTCAAATAATATTCGTATTGCTGTGCTATTGGCATGAGGGTAGACATCAGCATTATTATGCCTGCGTCTGCTCGGTGATGTCAAGTCTTTGCCGCAACAGCCGATTTCCCGAAGTTTTTTGGCGCGCGTGCTTGGTTCTTGCAAGTGTTATGTTACGTTTTACGTAGTATGCGCGCATTAAGTTTTACGTATTGCGTGCACATTACGTTTTAAATTCATAACTGTTAAGGAACGGATTGATTAACCCCATAACGGTGTCTTGACATATATGGGGTATTTAGAAACTATATTATAGTTATTGCATCCTACTTTAGGGATCGTTGTTTAATCCCTGGAAGTTTGGCGCTCGAGGTTTAGCCCGTCTAAGAGGGAAACGTTAAAATACACACACAAGATCGATTGTAGTTACACTGCTGGGGCCGGTTTCATGAAGCGTACTTAAAGTTACGCAATTACTTAGCGTCACGTGTTTGCGTAAACTCCTGTGCTCGCATATATTAAAACAATTACGTCAATTACCAAAACAATCATCTTAGCGTTAAGAACGTTCTTAGCCGCTTCACGAAACCGGGCCCTGATGCGTCGGTGTGATTCGGACAACTGTGTAGCGCACGGCTTCACAAGAACCCAGTATGACACAGTTACAAGGGCGACTTACCACGTGACACATCACGTGACTCATCCGCCCATTCGATAATAAGGCATTACACCCCTATTATTAGCCTCGATTACTTAGGCGCCGCTAGGTGGCAGCACTGGAATATTAAGGCCCGGCCAATATTACCGGCAGGGGGTTTACCCCAGATTCGGGTAGAGACATACAAAAATAAACCGACATTAAACTTTTTTCGTGCCTTTTAATCACCTGCATATTCACTAGGTGGCAGCTCTCATGGATGTCACCAAATGGGCAGTCAAAACGCGAAGTCCTGGCGAAGTCACGCAGCCAGGCGAGAGTCGGTTAAGCGAGACTGCCCTATTATTAAATCGCTGATACGGCAATGGTCGTTAGGTGCTGCGATTTCAAAGTCTGTCGCATCAGAATCACTACATGTTACGATCATGACCCCCGTTTCAACCCAGCGTCAATCACCCGTAATATCGGACACATGTCTACACTTCCAAACTCTATACAAACAGATTTACGATTTCACAAACGCGGATTTCTGCATTTCGTCACTTTTTTGGAAACACGGTGCAATGTCGAATAACTGCTTTCCGTCTAACGATCGCAAAACCTCGACAATTGACGGACACGAAAACCGTGTTCAACGAAGCTACTTCATCGTCAAAGACGATGCTAATCGTCGTCGAAGTGTTCCGTGTCACCAGGTAGAGACGACTCCGGACCACGCAACGCCAGTCGCGTGACTCGCACAGCCTCGCGGCATTCGCCAACTCACTCGGGAGGAGGTACCGTGCTTTGAGAAATTATGCTGATGCCTTGTACATAAGGAGCGCGTGCGCCGCCCACCCTGCATTGATAACTGTTTTTAAGACGTCGCCGGGTCGCGCCACATGTGGTGTCACCGGGAGATGCGCATGCATCCGTCAAATGCCGCGATTTACGAGTGTTCGCGAACGACTGTTTGACACGCGTGGAATAGAGCGGCGCATTTGCTGTGCAGGCCGTTGATTCGATCACTGTTGCCAAGCGCGCTGCCACGACCAGCTCTTGTTAAGGGAAGACAACCCGAGACTTACCGCTATGGATGATGGCGACAGGCTAACGTCTTGCAACGGGCCAACTACCTAGCACCGGATGGTGATATCGCTCGGATATTACGCAAACCAGTGGGAACTTTCGTACAGACCCGCGTAAGTAGAGGCGGTCATGAAATAGAACTAATGTACGCCCTAATCGTTCTATTGCAAGAAACGCTGCCGATTGATAAATATAATATAGTTCACTTCGTTGGGGCATCTGTGACAATAACCGTACAACCTGTCTCCACCTCTGTCGGTCTTTTACAGCCATTTGAGTCTCTTAGAAGTCGAGGTTTGTCCATTCTTTGATGTTGTCTTGCCAATTCTGTTTTGCCTCTTCTTCTCTTCCCTCTCGTGTGACATGTCCATACCATCTCAGTTTTTCCTGGTAACCCAGCGAGCTGCATGCCATACTCTATGGTAAATGTCTTGTTGGTGTTGTTGAAATTTTTCACATAAAATTTGAAGATTGAACATCTGTTCAGTTGTACTTCTCCCTGCCCGGAAGCCAGCTTGCGATGTTTTGTGCTGGTTGATTTAGTCTATTTAGAATAACTTTCAGCATTAGTTTACTTGGATGGCTGATAAGGCTGATAGTACGGTGGTTTTGGCACAGTTGCATATTACCCTTTTTGGGTAGTGTGATAATAAATTATTGTATCCATTTTGTGGGCCATTCTCATGCCTTCCAAACTTTGTTGCATAATATTATGAGTGCATCTATCATGGCATCTCCTCCAGTTTGTATTAACTGTCATGGAATGTTGTTTACCCCCGCTGCTTTTCCCCTCTTTAGATATTTGATCGCTGCTCCTATTTCATCTCGTAGTATTGGGAAGCCATCACCTTCGTTTATCTGAGAGCAATTCAGGATGTTCGGATGTCCCCATGACTGGTGATTGTAAAGTTCTGAGCATCATCGTGTCCATTCTGTAATATATCTACAAGTGATATTTTCTGTTCATCTTCATCGTTGTTTCTTTGGATGTAGGTGAGCACCAGCTCTTCTACTGCTGTACTGTTCTAGCTGGTGTGTCTTTGTCTGTCGTGATATGGTGATGGACTTTAAAAAACTTGTTCGTTATAACAGTATACCAGTTATGGCGAGAGTTGCAGCAGTGGACATCTTTAGGACAGGATAAAATGCCCACTCTAGAAGGGTGTCTGTCTTAGCCAATGCCTGCATCATATGAGTATGACATGCAACATGCATGGCATCAGTCATACGAAGCAATAAACGTCGCATTAGGCCAACAAATACAATTACTGGAAAATTCTAAATACAATTTAGACAGTTCAGCCCATGATTAAGATGTATCGGTAAAACTCAATTACGTTTACCTATGAGATACGTTAAACTTATAGATACCTTAAGTTATACATATGGTACATAGGTGAAACTGTCTATTCACGGCATTATGTTCTGTTGGTCAGAACGCTATCGTTAGAGAAAATTACAGGCTTATGGAACTTATGTCTTTTCACAAGCATACAGAGGACAGCATATATATATATATATATATATATATATATATATGTATATATATATATATATATATATATTGAATGATCGCAACACGCTCCCCTCTGGTATATATTGAGAGACAAATGACACTCGGTGATTAGTGGTTAAATCGATACACCTCGTGGGTGTCAATATTGTCTTTACACGTCTAAATATCGCAGGTTTACGCATACGCCATGCGAGCGCGTGGCGGCAAATGGGTTGCACAATAACACAAACTAAACAAAGTTAATTTCATTAACACAGTGGTAAACTTAATAGTTACGACAATTTGTGTTGTAACTTATCTCTGTTGACAAATGATCATTTTCCATAGAAAACAAATTGATATTAACTGAGAGGCGCCTTTTAGGTTGCGCCTTCCCAGACATAATCGAGCTAATCAGACTAATAACGATACAGGATGTGGTGTGTCGTTTTTTTTTTTACATCGAACAGACATAGTACCTTTTATCTTAATGAAAAGAGGTACACTGATTTTCATTAGTTGATATATATGAAGTTATTTCGTGAATTCTTATAATAAAAATTCTTATAATAAAAATTCCCAAATTCGTTGAATGTTTCTATCTCTTAGTGTATAACTATATATAAATTAACACTGTTATACTTGGTGTCTTAATATTTATTGCTGCAGTATATTGACCACCAACAATTGTAGCCAAAGGGTATTTCACATACCTATAATACAGCTTGTCAAACCGAAATATTTAATTTTCAAAAGTGAATATTTATTGGTCGGTCTTTTAAATAAAAAAACGTAAAGCGGTCCCTCTATCTGCCATAAACTGGCACATTTTAATTACTTGCCAAACATTAAAAAAGAGAAATAATACAGGTACACGGTGTTTCTGCACAATGCATTGCGAGATACAACAGAGGTTTGTATATCGCACACCGTCCCTTAAATTTGCATTTTTTTAATGCATTTCCAAGCACATTCACTTTGGGTGTTATGTAAAATAACAGAAAAATGTTAACGATAAATAAGTGTTGTCGTTTGTTACGTAAACTAAAGTATGCATAACCCAACCGAACGTTGCACATTGCTCTACAACTGGAAGACAATACGTCATTTCCATTTCGGTTCCGTACCGAGCTTTACCGTGATGTCGCTTAATTGTGATTCGTTGTTCATGATAATTCAAGTATATACGTAAATCCACCGGTCCACGGTTAGAATTGCCATTCGATATGGAAAGATGGAGATTATAAAGCAAAGGACTTAAATGATTGACCTACAATATATACTATAAGGAACACCTTTGGATTTTGGCTGTTCCTTAATCCGCTGTTTATGATTACATCCATGTGTACACAAGGCAGCGCAAGCCTGAACGGCAATGCTAAATTTGTTTTAATTGTCCTGACATTTACAACTGTTCGTAGATATATAATCTAATGTACAAATACGATGGCTTAAGATATCAGTATGTGATTTGTCGTATAATTCAACAATCATTTGACAATTACTGATAACATTTACTAGTGTAATGAACATGCTATTCGAGTTTTTTCACTAGTTGTGAATATCAATGTCATATTATGTGACAACAAAGAGATCGGTTTGAAGATTGAAACAACAACAACCAAACAAGTTAGCACGCATAGCAAAACAAACGGCCATCTTTTACGAAAGGTTTAATGTGTTGTAGCTGCCGTCAGGTGTCTTCACTGCGAATACGATGATGAACACGACTATCACTAGCGCCGCGTCCTACGTGACCCTAACGACGTCGCTGGCTGCGCTATTCAGCCTCATTAACGTCACGGAACCGCCGCTGACAGGTTCACATGTGCTGCCCTTGCCTGCGAGACAAACAGCGTTGCCCCGTCCACCGTTGTCCCAGAGACCGACGCCGCCGCCACGACCTCATTCACCACCGTTGCCCCAGAGACCGAAGCCGCCACCACGACTGCATTTACCACCGTTGCTCCAGAGACCGACACCGCCGCCACGACAGCATTTACCAACGTTGCCTCAGAGACCAACGCCGCCGCCACGACCGCGTTCACCACCGTTGCCCCAGAGTCCAACGCCGCGGACACGTCCTCCTTTGCTGCCGTTGCCTCATAGATCAACGCCGCGGCCTCCCCAGTCAGTGTCGAGCACTGCTCGACCTCCAGGCTCACGGCAGGATGGAGGGGCTGACTCGACCAGTACGTGGAACATAGGTGGCGGGGGAGGAGGCCCGGGGTGGGACAGCGGTGGAGTGAGGGGGAAACCGATGCCGACCCCGCCGAAGTTAAAACCGAATGACGGCTTGCCTAACTACAAGAAAAACCAAACGACGATGATGATGACTACGGCGTCGACGCACGAAGAAGAGCCGACGTTGTGGTCAACACCGGACCGCCTGTGGATCTACGGGGCACCCGTGTTGATCATCCTCGGCACCCTCGGCAACACACTGTCGGGCGTCGTCATGATGAGCAAGGACCTACGTAAAACAACAACGAGTCTTTTCCTAACCGTCCTAGCCGTGGTGGACACGGCAATCCTCTACACCGGCCTCCTGCGACAGTGGCTCGTCATCTACAAGGGCTTCGACATACGCAAGGTCGCGGCGGCGACCTGCAAGATGCACACCTTCCTGTTGTACGCCCTCAACCAGTACCAGGCGTGGCTGCTGGTGATCGTCACCATCGAGAGGCTAATTGCAGTCTTCCTGCCGCACCAGTCGAAGCGGCTGTGTACGCGCCCGGCAGCCGCGGTCTCGCTGGCCGTCAGCGCTGTCGCCATCGGCGGTCTGAACGCGCACTTCTTCTGGACGAACCAGTACATCCGCATTCAGTTCGCCAACAAGTACGTCTCCTACTGCCTGCCGTTCGACGTCAAGTACGCACACTTCGTGCGCATTGTGTGGCCGTGGGTCGATTTCATCGCCTTCAGCATGCTGCCGTTCGCCGTGCTCGTCAGCAGCAACATCGCGATCCTACTGCGCATGCTCTACTCGCATTATCTGCGCCGCAACACTCTGCACTCGCACGGCAACACCGTGAAGATGACGTCGATGACGGCGATCCTCATCACGGTCACGTTCAGTTTCTTCGTGACGACGGCGCCAATCTCGATCTACCTCATCATGACGGACACGCTCCGCGAAGACTCGAATTCCGTTTCGAACAGCAGTCTTCGCATTACGTGGGTCGCCTTCAACCTGCTCACGTACACGAATAATACCGTCAACTTCCTGCTCTACTGCGTGAGCGGGTCGCGTTTCCGGCGCGAGCTCATCAATATGTTCCGGCGCAAGAACCGGATCAAGCCGACGAGCCATAGCGGCACGATGGAGATGCCGCTCAACCATGCCGGACGCTCGACCGTGGGCCACACGCTGCAGACGAACGTTCCGCAGACTTCCGGTTTCAGCGCAACGCCAACGCCGGGCCAGTCCAGAGTCATCATCCCGCCGACCGGCAGACCGTCGAGGGTCTCTGGTGGCAACAGCAGTGTGCCACACCGGTGACCTCGCCCGACATGCAGACAATCCCATGTTATCGCCCGGGCAACGACGACATGCGTCGTGCATCGCTCCTTGGCAGCGATCAATCTCCGTCGCGGTACACTGAGCCAGCTTGCTGTCAACACTGGCATTATTACGGGTGTTGCGAAATTATGTGATGACGTCAAGGGTGTTGCGTCGACGCTACCATAATGGCGCGTGGACGACGAATCCGACGACAACGTTTTACGTTTGCTTAGTGTTACTGTCAGAGTAATTAATAAAAATTCGTTCAACTGGCTTGCAACGAATATTTATGACAACGCATACGATGACATTGCGTCACGCATGTTTTTATTATGGCGGCCATCAAAAGTCCTTGACGCGAGACGATAGCGTGAATTGTACGTAATTACAATCACAATGCTAGTGACATGATTGTGTAAATTCGTAGAATGCACGCGTTACGTAGTGTAAATACGCCCTATGTGTACATAGCAAAAGAGCGGAAATGGCACCACAATGTGTATGTTTCCTAAGGACGACCATTTCACAATCATGTGTATTGAACTGACGTCAAATGGTCAAATTCAGAACTGTGGGTGCGCGTGTATGCGTGTGGGGGAGAGTACTTGCGCACATACGTACGTACGTACACGCGTGCGTGTGTGCGTGCGTGCGTACTTGTGATATGTGCATTACCTGTAGAAATTAATCGTAATGCGTTGTATTTATGTCCAAAAAGGCACACTACAAATAGGTTTTGTTTTGAAATCACGCAATGAAAACAAAAGCTATACCAGAAAAGCAAAATCAGCCACGACTGTTACTTTCTTTCGGTGTATGTTTTACCGTCTGTAACAATGAATGATATAAAACTTACGACGATTTAGTGAGCGGTGCGGACTACTCTGACATCAAGAACAGCATTGGTTATTGAATAACACCAGTGCAGACTGCGTGCAATAGTCATTACGTCATCACAACATTCATCATCGCGGACCGCATAGCTCCTGCTCCAGGAGCCGGTTTCGTGAAGCGGCTAAGAACGTTCTTAACGCTAAGATGATTGTCTTAGTAAATGACGTGATTTTTAATATAGGCGAACATAAGATTTTACGCCAACACATGACGCTAAGTAATTGCGTAACTTTAAGTTCGCTTCATGAAAGCGGCCCCAGAACTATAGTTACTGTGGCTGTCTGACATATAAATAAGTGCTAGTCTTACTACATAGATATGTGGACATACAGTATGTGCGACTGTACTACGTGTGTGTTTAGGCCTATATAAAAACCGAGCGCCATATTCGTCATATGTTAATTTGCATCACGTGCTTAAAACACGACCTCAATAGCGCGACTTCGAGGATGGTAATTTACAAACGACCTTTCCACGTAATATACTAACACACAACGTTATATTTCTGTTATCTATCATAATTGTCGATAAGAACACATATGTTAAATAGCATAGATTATATATTTGTACTGTAGTGCGCTAGAACTGTATGTAACCAAGCACTGTACCTAATATTGTATATTGGTGACGTCACTGACGCGTTGCATGTAAGGGAGTGGCTGGTGAATTGTCTACAGCGTCCAATGTTTGTCAGCAAATGAACCAAATTATTCGGACAAACATATATGTAGTCCAAAGGCTGTCTACTATAAGCAGATGTTGATGTAGAATCGACGTTGCCGTTTTGTTGTTATCTTTACTGTTACTAATAGCACCAACTGTTATTGTCGTCCGTTTTCCTAATATTATATTTATGCTGTGCAACCACAGTCTGTTTAAATCTACGATGGGTCAATAAGAAATGCTATTTCACAACACGTGTTTGTGTTAGAATATATTATGTGTGAACAATAAGGCAAAGGTTTCTTTCACGTAACAATTTAATAGATATGCCAACTGCGTTATCTTGAAGTAGAATATATGAAATATAAATGTAGGCATGTAAACCTTATCTATTTCCCAAGACGCACCTTATCTAGTCGGTTTAACATTGCCAGTGACAAAGAACCCATTAAGGAAAGGTATCATATGTTCGCAATGCACAAACAAGTAGTATTATATAAGGCTGCGTTGGGGGCTGGTGGTCACCAAGTATCGCAGGGAAAATAAACCGACACAGTGGGGCCACATGTCGAGTGGAACGTTTGTTAATGCACGTTGATTTCATTGGGCAGCGTGGGTGGTGGTGTATTGCCACCTTAGTCATACATTTGAATCCGGTGGGTATTGGCTGCGGTTTCGGGAGCCATTTTGGATCGATCAAAACCGCACGTCCTACAGTTTGTTGACACAATCATGCACGATGTGTAGTATATACTACACGTACCTTTCTAACATTGATGATCGTCCAAAATTGTTAACATAACCACAATTGTTTCATATGAGTTGATCAATGTTGGTTTAATTTGATTGTTTTGCAAATAATATGATGTTTCAGTTGTCATTGTTTGCTAATCGGCAAGGTAGGTAGACATTAGTTAACATAACGCTTCCCACATGACAATTAAATCCAGCACACGGATTCCAGCCCATGTCACTGCATTATAATAGTCTAGGAAACAGAATGGAGTCAAACAGGTGAGGAAAGGCGCCAAACACAAGACAGAATACAACTGCATGTATCCATTCTGTCTCCAGACGCCTCTTGTTCTAGCCCCATATCTTCTTCAACCAGTCAAACAATTAAAAGCCGGTCTGTTTCGGATTGTGCTATTAAGAGCTGGCCACCATAGGATGGTCTTGGACGCCTTATTGTCGTATGTCCATACAGCAATGTCCAAGAAATTATTGTATATTTCCTTTGTGTAACGTTATATTATAATATATAAAGCGTTATATTAGTCACATGTATCCTTGATTTTGCTTGTATCTCCCTATCTCCAACAATACCTCCCCGTCTTACCATGTCAAGGTCCGAGACAGCGCGACGAAACTGCGCGACACGGGAAGCGAGCTGAACCGTTGATGAATATCTAATTTCAGAGATTGTTAAGCCAAATAACTGTTGCGGCCTGCTGAATCTGAATAAGCCAACCAATATGTCGAATCCGTGAATGACGCTGCGCTGTGTCGGCGACTGTTGATATTAGGTCGGTGAAGAAGTAAAATTACAACAACAAGAATTGAAAAAATCATCTTTACTTTTAATATACGGTTGCTATCTGTCGTTACTATCGATCGTTCGATGTAGTCTCGGCAATAACTATCGATTTCAAAGACTGCTAAGCCAAATAACTGTTGCGGCCTGCTGACTCTGAATAAGCCGATTTCAAAACTCTACGTCTTCTAGCCAATAAATTCGTTAAACGCAAAAAAGATCGTTAATGACATAGAACGCCTATTCGCTTTCCTATGTCTATCGGCATTCAACACACCATTATATTGTTGCAATTCATCGGTTTTCGTTCAGCAATATTTGATCGTTTAAATTAATTAAAATAATTCACCAACACCTGAGTCCCGTGGCAGACCCGTCTCTATTTGTATTTGTTTTGACGGAGGAAATGATTAATGTCCCGCATTAAACAACATCAGTGCGTCAGTATTAATCTCGACTGCACCTGTGTCCCAAGATGTCCGCTGGACGGTTTCCTGCCGATTATTGCGCCATCTGTATTCGGTTCGTTGTAGAATAGTTACTAGTTAGTCTTGACAGTATGGCATCTCATAAATAGATACCCTCTCAATTGAATGTCCACCATGTAACACCCTCACGGTGCGTCCAACCATGATGTTCTTGATACCTTTCTTACGTTCCCAGTTACACAGTTATTGCACAGCAGGTGACCATCTTAACGCACGTTTTATCCGACAGATGGGTCTGGAATAGTTCAAGAGTTACGCATTTTGTTCAATAAGTCTGTGACAATGGGTGACTATTGGGACACCTTTATTATTGTGACAGTGTTGCAGTAATATCGCAATAACATTACGGACTATCAAATGCCTAGGGTAAGCAATCCCAAATAATAATGTAAAAGTGGCGCCATTGAATAACGTTGGAGGTGATTGAATCCCAATATGTTCAACCCTTGAATGACGCTGCGCTGTGTCGGCGACTGTTGATATTAGGTCGGTGAAGAAGTAAAATTACAACAACAAGAATTGAAAAATCATCTTTACTTTTAATATACGTTTGCTATCTGTCGTTACTAACGATCGTTCGTTGTAGTCTCGGCAATAACTATCGGTAATTAAATATAATATCGATACTACGTCATCATCATATCGACTATCGCGATACATCGATAGTTCGATATATTGATGCATTGCTAGCTGTGACGTACAACCAGCTATGACATTCAGAGCAGTGATAAACGGATCAACCTCCGTTTGATCCTCATGTGCAAAGTCGTGCGTGGTTCCATTACTGTCCCGGCCTCAAACATTCTAATACCTGCCGACATACGTCCACGGTCCGTGTATATACCGTCTTTTTCGCTCACCAATTTCAAAAAGAAAAAGTTAAAGACAGTACATACACGGACCATCCACCCTCAAAGCACACATACGAATACAAGCACGTAAGAACTGAAACCGAAGACTACTGACACTCCATGGATATTAATCATTTGGAATGTATCATTGACGACATCGGTTGAAGCTAATAACATACGACAATATGCTTTGAGAAATTGCCCCGCGTCTGTGTTCGTAATTTTTTCCACAAATGTACCGGTGTGAAACGGTGTGATTTACCAAGAATCATAAACTGATATGACAACTACAATTAGTAGACGTTAGTTGTATTCATAACAACGACGATACTAATTACAAGGCTGTTGTTGTTGCTACTGTCATTAGTTGTATTTATAACAACGACGATACTAATTACAAGACTGCTGTTGTTGCTACTGCTGCCATTAGTTGTAATAATAACAACGACGATACTAATTACAAGGCTGCTGTTGTTGTTACTGCTGCGATTAGTTGTATTCATAACAACGACGATACTAATTACAAGGCTGCTGTTGTTGATACTGCTGCCATTAGTTGTATTCATAACAACGACGATACTAATTACAAGGCTGCTGTTGTTGCTACTGCCATTAGTTGTATTCATAACAACGACGATACTAATTACAAGGCTGCTGTTGTTGCTACTACTGCCATTAGTTGTATTCATAACAACGAGGATACTAATTACAAGGCTGCTGTTGTTGCTACTGCCATTAGTTGTATTCACAACAACGATGATACTAATTTCAAGGCTGCTGTTGTTGCTACTGCCAATAGTTGTATTCACAACAACGACGATACTAATTTCAAGGCTGCTGTTGTTGCAACTGCCAATAGTTGTATTCACAACAACGGCGATACTAATTTCAAGGCTGCTGTTGTTGCTATTGCCATTAGTTTTATTCACAACAACGACGATACTAATTACAAGTCTGCTGTTGTTGCTACTGCCATTAGTTGTATTCAAAATAACGACGATACTAATTACAAGGCTGCCGTTGTTGCTACTGCCATTAGTTGTATTTACAACAACGACGATACTAATTTCAAGGCTGCCGTTGTTGTTGCGACCATTAGTTGTATTCACAACAACGACGATACTAACTACAAGGCTGGTGTTGTTGCTACTGCCATTAGTTGTATTCACAACAAGACGATACTAACTACAAAGCTGCTGTTGTTGCTACTGCCATTAATTGTATTCACAACAACGACGATACTAACTACAAGGCTGCTGTTGTTGCTACTGGCATTAGTTGTATTCACAACAACGACGATACTAATTACAAGGCTGCTGTTGTTGCTACTGCCATTAGTTGTATTCATATCACCGACGATACTAATTACAAGGCTGCTGTTGTTGCTACTGCCATTAGTTGTATTCACAACAACGACGACACTAATTACAAGGCTGCTGTTGTTGCTACTGCCATTAGTTGTATTCACAACAACGACGATACTAATTACAAGGCTGCTGTTGTTGCTACTGCCATTAGTTGTATTCACAACAATGACGATACTAATTACAAGGCTGCTGTTGTTGCTACTGCCATTAGTTGTATTCACAACAACGACGATACTAATTACAAGGAAGTTGAAGACACACTCATACTAAGTAGTGATAATGAATTATATTACAAGTAGGTTGTCTTATTACAATGAGAGATGATCTGTGTGCTATTACTGATTTGACATATAATTGTGGAAGCATGTAATAATACCAATATCTGTCATGACGGTCGTGATGTGATTGATTGAATACACGAAACACCACTGACGTGAAATCTGCCATAAAATACGTTCATGTAGTCTATAAAAACCCACCACTAGTACAAGTTCCCTATCCCTCGCAAGATACATTTATTGTTACCCGTTGTGACGCATAAACAATGCATCATGTAGTCAATTTGCATTGACTTCAAGCTACACTTTCATTTTTATTACAAACTAAATAACGCATTTTAAGCGCACGAATATGGGCGGTAAATGTTCAATCACACTGCGGTGGCCTGGTGCTATAAGGACTCCGCGTTTAAAGAACAATCACCTATGTCTTAAAAGGAACAACGTTGTAATCCCCGATTTGGTCTGCACCACGTTGTATTCCCATCGATGTATGGAACATCGGATATAAGGAAGCTTGATTACGTCCCAACATGTTCTTTGTGGTAAGAGTCCATAGTATTTGTAAAACATGGTGTATTACGTAGGACAGCAACCAGCAGTAAACTTGCATCTTTGTTGTGAAGTACATATGCATAATTATTTAGAATTACCCTAAAGGAAATGTACAGTTCGTATATGCCAGTAGAAGCCATTATGGTTTTTAAAAATTGATAATTGGTTCAGTTCCAAATGTACGATGTGTGACTCAGATCGTTTTACCTTTGAGGCCTTCATAGATAATACGAGCGAACCTGACTACCAATATTTATCGCGTTGCAATTGTTCATATACAGCCGGCGTTGCTCATCCTTTATTAGAAACCGACAATTTTATGCCAACTAAATGCTGATCACCAGCTTTGATGTGCAATAAAATTAAGTTCGTCCGCTCCATGCCGTTATTAAAGCCGGCCGTATATTTTCAATCACTCGCTTTCTAAAGGGCAGCCGGTGCGACGAACTTCCGGGAAACTGTTTCAGAAGAAGCACCGAGAACATCCTAGACTCGACAATGAAAGTAGCACGTGGGTGGATTTATATTTGTTGTGACCAGCAACATTGGACATCCTGAAAAAGATGATCTACATTCGATGCACTGGAAACGGTGTCGTAAAACACACAAATGACCGCAAATAGCAAGGACTGCATAAACAAAAAGGCCGTCTCCTTCGGTGTCTTCTGAAATGATGAATAATTAACAGGTGGTAGTATCGCGGTACACTACTAGGCGCCACTGTTGGTTGGTAGTAGGGATGCGTGTTTACTTGTTAAACCACGTCCATTCCGTAGCTGTTTACATGCTCGTGTTTAATTGCGGCATTCCTACTAAGTTTTAAATAAGATATAATATATGTGTGTGTGTGCGTGCGTGCGTGCGTGCGTGTGTTCGTGTGTGCGTGTGTGTGTGTGTGTGTGTGTTTTAACCCGTAGCAAACTTCTTGCAGATTTCCCATTTCACAATAACACGCCTTGGTGTGCAGCTCTCAAAATCATCTTACAAACAGTGCACCTACCTGGTCTTGCCAGCTCCACCGAGACCGACTAACATCAGCTTGGTCCTTTTGCAAGTGACAGAACCCGTCTGAAGCCGCTTCAGGAAGGCGTAGGTCGCCTGGAAGCCTTTGGTCGTGATCTCCCGCGGCGGTGTCTTCAACGATGGACAGTCCGTCAACTCGAGCTCTGTGGAGCAAGAAACCACAACATGAAACGTCTATCGCGACAAATCCTCGAGATACCCAAATCTCAGAGGTGCAACAAAATGAAGCAGTTAGACCATCTTAAAATCGGTGCACATTGACAAAGTTGTCCAACGTTCGATGGGTAGGATAAGAAGCTAAAGAGGATAGATGTAGGCACTAAAAAGAAAAGTATTCAGATGATGATTGAATGAGATTACATTTCTTGTCATTTACTGCCCTCAAACTTACACAAATTTGGTGTGTAAATCGACATTTTCAAGACATCCCCTTTTTCTTTTCTTTTTTGTTCCAAACACATTTATGAAATTCCTTGGGATTATTTCAAAATCCAAAGAATTTCAACTTCATGGTTTACTGGTATATATGTGCTCCGCTTTTTTTTTCATTTATTAAATATGCATATTGACGTTTGTTTGTTTAATATTCTTTTATGGTCGTGAAGGGACTGTTAACCATATCACCATATCACCATATCAGTCCAACTGGAAGGGAATGCTCGTAAGATAAAGTCATACAGAACATTGTTATTGTTAGATGTTATATGACTTCATCAGAATCCAGGACACAAAATTAGTAGTCAAGCAGACTTTTAACGTATGTATTTCACTTAGAATTATTTTGTTAGCGGCTTTTGTTTAGGTGTAATACTACCACTACGCCCTAGCACTATTACTACTAATAATAATGAACATAATAATAATAATAATGGAGCCATGGTTTGTCCCACGCACGTACGTTTCAACGGAAGGCTTCCGAAGTTGGCGGACAGATTTGTCAGAAGTGGATTGTGGGACAGATACACGTGATGAAGACTCGACAGTCGGCCGATGGCATCTGGCACGGAGGGGAAACCTTGGTATTGCAGACTGAGATGTTCCAGTTTGGTGAGAGAGAAGATTTGTCGTGGGATGCCGCCACCGTCTCTCTTGGACCCTGTCGCATAAGCGTACACAATGACAAACGGGACAAAAACAAAAACAATAACAACGCGGTAGTTAATAGTAAGGTGAATTTACGTAATGTTTCATTTTGTTTCTTCATACGTATTTACAATTGATTAACTGTGGAATAAGTTTAGATTAAACAACGGAAGTAGGCGTCGGAGTTATGATGTGATGTCCAGATGGAGCGAATAATGATGCCATGAATTTGACTTCTTAATAAGTAAAAAGAAGTAAGGCAATAATTATGTTCGACTACACCGAACGTTTGGATTATTGATTTCCTATGCTGGTAGTTTGTTCGTGAATTCCGTGTAAATATGCGGATTAATATATAAGGTAAGCGATAAGTCTGCTCAGTTTATATTGTCGAATATTCTGACAATGTATGAAACAAGCAAATACAGAAATACGCTAAAGGGATTTGCGTATTTCCGTACGAATAAATTGCTGATTAATAGCAATGTATATATATTAATCAACCATTTATTCGTATATATATATATATATATATATATATATATATATAAATTTACGTTATTGTGAAAGTTCCATTGATACCTCAACCTCAACGGCTTACATAGTGTAGTCCAATGAATTAGTTCAAGTACATTTTAACTCAAAAGGCATGCGTTACCCAATACGTATGATAGCATTAGTTTGTTAAAGGTTCAATTAAACAACTAGTCGTATATCTGTCAACTTCTAAGGTAGATGGCTGAGTTGCTACGCGTCTCTCTTTGTTGTGGTCACGGTTCTGGCTAAAGCAAAATATAAATACATGGTGGCGAATGTACTCACGGCCAGCGCCAAAGCGAGGGAACATCGCGAACAAATGCGCATTGAGCTTCCCGATGATTTCCTTGTCGTCGAGTGTACCATTATGGTTAGCGTCGAAGTAGCTGTCCAGGTGGTCTGAGCTCTGGATAACATGGTAACTTAATAACTACATGTGCCCCTATCAGTGCGATTCCTCCTTCACTTCTTTCTCGATTTTGTTAGCTGTATGGTTAAGATGGGAATACATTATTAAATGATAACCATCGCACACACACAAGCTTGCACAGCTTTTAGAACACGCCGTTGTTCGAAAAGAACATAATCAATATTCATAAGCAATTATTGTTGAGTTTATTTTCTTCCAGCACGATACACGGGTAATGTAATACCATTTTTGCATCGTCGTTTGCATTACATTTGTTCTATGTTAGTATAAGAATAATATCACAGATGCGACGAATTGATGTATCTAGTACGTCGCGTTTTGGGAACGTCACAATCAAATACATACACGTGACCTCCGTCAAGCTTTGCCTGTGTGAACAATGTTGACAACGATTATAAATATGAGAATTACACATTGATATTGCGACATTACATCTCATAGATCAAACATATCCGCATATAGTTGTCACCTTAGAAACTTTGCCTTATGTTTTTTTTTCATAAAGAAATACATCTGGTGCCGGAATTTCAGCAATATATACGACGGAATACACAAATGAACAACATGTTCGACTTCCATTTTTTGGATGGCGAAACGGGGTTTTGTTAGGCGAGAGACGGTGAGTAATGGAGAGATCCTTGAGATAGAGTGAGAAATTAAAATACAATTTCATGTCAGCAAACAGTGGACATAAGTCTACCTTCCGGTTCGAATCGAGCCAGCTCGACAGATTATGCGCCTTGATGAACTGATTGACGTTTTCTCGCGACAAAATCGCATCCTGTCGACTCACGATCCACGCGACGCCGTTCAGATTGAGCGTCTTCAGTCTCTTGAGGCGCCGGAAGCTGGCGGGGAGGGTCGTCAGGCAGTTCCCGCCGAGGTAGAGCATCTCAAGACTCTCTAGATCGCCGATGTTATCGGGCAAACTCGTCATCAGCAGGTACTCGGCGTGTAGCTTCTTCAGCCCCGTCAGCCTCAGGATGACGGGAGGGATAGCTCGCATGGCGTTACTACTGATGTCCAACTTGATCAGTGTCGCATCGATGTCCGGCAGGTCGTCAGGCAGGTCCGTCAACGCGTTTTGACCAATGCTGGAACCGACGAGCTGACGCAATGCTACCTTCACAGAAAATGTGAGAAACGAAGCAGTTCCGTCTTCATGGGTAATGTGACACGTTGCTCATAACTCAGAATCAGTTTGTTTGGCCTATATATACAATGCATATACAATGAATAACTTAAGTAATAGGTAAGGTCGGAATACTCCCATTAAAATATATAATATAGCTAGCAAAGGAACCACCCCATAAATATAAACATGCGATTATAACACGGTTGTAATTTTTCAAGCTGGGCCTATCAAACTTATATTAACTGAACTAGATGTAACTTACTATGACGATACAATGCTAGTTAAACTGAAAACAACTATACACGTTACTAGTCAACGTTATAAATACTCACGTTGCCGTTGTTTTCTTAATAAATGTTGTATTCGCAGAAATATTTTATTCTAAGTTGTTCATAATTACTTGTTATCTATCTTAATGTATTCTTACAGCCGAAATAACATTGTAGGAACTTATTTTAATATGAAAATTGAATTGTTTTTTAACATTTAAACCAACTTATTTAATCTACTGATGTTTATACAACACTATTATCTTTATTTATTTATTCTTAAATTTAAATTAGTTTTATTACTACTATTTATATATGTTAGTCTAACATAAAGTATTATGAACGTTATGGATTTGGCACAATATAAATTAAGCATTATTATTATTATATTATAACATGTATGAATTAATATGTTCAAATGAAGCTGCGTGTACCGCATATAACCGAGTTTCTTGCAGTGTCCTATCCCGAGCGGAATCGACCGCAGTCTATTATCCGACAGATCCATGTCGACGAGATTGGTGAAGCGTGAGAAGAAGTCGTCGGGTAGACTCTCCAACCGGTTGCTACCGAACTGGAGAGACGCGATGAACGGCGCGTAGTTGTTGAAGTCGGAGACCGGAAACTGCGTGTCGGTGAGGTCACACTGCCGACTGGCGAGGTGACCCGTACAGATAAACATCTCCGTGAGGTCGAGGAGAGCGAGGTGCGAGACGAGGCCGGCGGTGGGAAGGTTTCGACTAACCACTTCTTTCACGGCCTGTGTGTACACACCAAGCAAGGTGTATAAGTGATGTGGTGAGAAAGCGACATTTTGAACATATTGACAATTGTGGCAACGGGAAAGATAAAGGGAACAAGAAGCAGAGATCGACAGAGAATAAAAATCCCTTTAATAGTTTAACAAATATAGTTTCAACGTTCCACACGTTTTATTTAGTGAAGTGTCAACATAAACTTGAATAAAACACCCGCCTTTAAGGCATATTTTCGCATATATTGTGGCAATACAGCCAATTTTGCATTAATATATTGTTGGTTGTGGTAATCATAGGTGGGTTTTTCTTTGTTAAATAAAATGTTTTCGTAAATATGGCACGACAACTTTGGTGGCCAACCTTGGTCTCGTTCATGGTTAGGTCAGAAAGTTAAATTTAGAGTTATGTTTACGGATCAGGCTGTCAAAGTCTGTCAAATTACATAAACATAGGAATCAAATAAGATCATTGATAATTGTCGTTCTTTTGTTTGCGCCGCTCCTTCCATGCATGTGATAAAACATCTAATTAATCTTTACTACACATGTAGTACATCTATATATACAAAGCATCAGGGCGACAGACAGACGGACAGACGGACAGACGGACAGACGGACAGACGGACAGACGGGCAGATATACAGACAGCCAGACACGCAGGCACGCAGGCACGCAGGCACGCAGGCACGCAGGCACGCAGGCACGCAGGCACGCAGGCAGACATACATATATACATTCAGGTCAACCATGATCATAATGGTTCATTTATAATACATGAGAATTGATAGTAAACATTGGTTGGAGGCCTGTACTAAGACCTATACTAAGGCCTGAAAGATCGCTGACTTACTGGCCAGCATGACAAATTACAGTAAATTCAACATTAAGATAAAGTATAGGCTATATATTACACATCGACGAAATGGTGTAAAATACAAGAACATATTTACAAATAATAAATAATTCAAAGTTCCTACATTAAAGTTACCAATACTATTTATGTCACACACTAACTTTACCACAAACAATTAATACTAACCAAACAAACCTAACTTACATTAGCTAACATTGGGTAACATTACGTAATTCTTACTAAATACAATTAATACATGGACGACACAGAATAACGAACATGATTTACAATACTGCCTAATTGCGTTACCTCGGCCATTGGTTGTAGTTCCAGTGGAGACAGGTTGCCCAAGAAATGACGAATGCCAAGAGACATCAACATGGCGGACGTCTGAAGTCGGACGGTGGCCTGAATCCACCGACAAATCTGCAACGACATTGCATTGATTATGATGCGATATTCTGATATACAGACACTGTGTACAAAATAACACAAATATACATTTTGAATATATTTGCATCTGTTAACTGAGCATGTGGATGTATTACATACCCACTGCCGGACGTGGTTGCTTGGCAATAAATCACGTGATGTATGCATCAGACTTGGGGCCGAGTACATTTTCATGAGTACAAGTACGAGTACGAGTACTTTGATGATGGATAAGTACGAGTACGATACATTGTTAAAAGCTGAGTACGAGTACAAGTATGAGTACATTCTCACGATTACGAATAAAAGTACGAGTACATTTTTTAAATATAAATATTAAATAATAACGTATTTTAAAATTATTAATTAATCTAATTTATATAACTCAGCAAAGTGAATATGCAATGGCAGTTTATCAATTTTTTATGAGGAAAACAAAAAAAACTATATTCCATCAACAATTAAATTCACTTCATTGGCATTCATTCCAGTGGCATCATATGATCCTATCATCTATTTGCCATTGCACGGAATGAACATGAGTTGTTCACAGGTTGAGTCTTTCAGGCTGCACCGTTCAGGGCAGAATACTTTCTCGGCTATGCTAAATACCCTTTCAACTGGGGCGGCTGATGAGGCCGGAATGCTGAGATGGTGATGGAGCAACTGAGTCAGAGTTAGAAAACTCAGAACTGCAGTGGGGCACTGTGACGATCTGTACATGGCTGACGGAGGTATTCGTTCACCTCTACAATCAGCAATCTGCAAATGTTATAAGTTTGCAATTCATATTTTCTGATCGTAGACTACTAGTTGTTGAGAGGGTTAGCACATGTCCACATAACAGGCTCAGCATCCCCTTTAAACTTTTTAGTCAGGCTGCTGGCATGGGATTATACTAGTGTAGTGGGCAGTCTGACTTGTCCCACCTTACTTCTACAGAGGAAGACTGGCAGTTCTTGTTCTTAGCAGTTAGCATTGTCAGCCACTGTCAAGTGGCATGGTCTCCAGACTACATCAAATGCATTTCCTGTCTAACTGGTGGGTTAACTGCTAATTGGCTCTTTATGGACATCCTGGTGGCTTACTTGAACAAACATGTTTATGGTCTGAACTGCTAGCCTACAATTATTGTGAGCTTAACAGGGTGTTTCTGACTGGAGAAAGATGCTGCCTGTTGCCAAGTTTGGGTATCATATTCATGGTTATCAGAGAATGAGGATGTACTGGGATGCGTAGGGATGGTAAGGTGGTATTCTATCAGAAATAACAAAGTATTAAAAAAATAGTTGAACATTTAAGGAAAGTTTCATTTTATAACCAAATATATTTATTTCCCCCCAGTACATATTGAGAAAGTACTCAGATGTACTCGTAATGTACTTGTAAAATCTGAGTACAATGAGTATGAGTACGAGTACGAGTCCACGACCTATAAGTTTCATGAGTACGAGTACTTCAAAAATGTACTCGAGTACACGAGTACATGAGTACCGAGTACTTCGGCCCCAGGTCTGGTATGCATATATTGTATAAATTAAGAACTCATGACGTACTTCATCCTGTGATGTCTTCGTGTCCGTTTCCAGGGTAAACAGTTGACTCCAGTTGGGCAGGTCGATCTACAAGAACGCCAAAGACTTACACGCACGCTGACTCAATCAGAGTGAGTGAGTGAGTGAGTGAGTGAGTGAGTGAGTGAGTGAGTGAGTGAGTGAGTGAGTGAGTGAGTGAGTGAGTGAGTGAGTGAGTGAGTGAGTGAGTGAGTGAGTGAGTGAGTGAGTGAGTGAGTGAGTGAGTGAGTGAGTGAGTGAGTGAGTGAGTGAGTGAGTGAGTGAGTGAGTGAGTGAGTGAGTGAGTGAGTGAGTGAGTACTGAGTCAGTCAGTCAGTGACTGAATGAGTCATTGAGTCAATGAGTGCTGAATGATTCAGTCAGAGAGAGAGAGAGAGAGAGAGGGAGGGAGGGAGGGAGGGAGGGAGGGAGGGAGGGAGGGAGGGAGGGAGGGAGGGAGGGAGAGAGAGAGAGAGAGAGAGAGAGAGAGAGAGAGAGAGAGAGAGAGAGAGAGAGAGAGAGAGAGAGAGAGAGAGAGAGAGAGAGAGAGAGAGAGAGAGAGAGAGAGAGAGAGAGAGAGAGAGAGAGAGGAGAGAGAGAGAGAGAGAGAGAGAGAGAGAGAGAGAGAGAGAGAGAGAGAGAAGAGAGAGAGAGAGAGAGAGAGAGAGAGAGAGAGAGAGAGAGAGAGAGAGAGAGAGAGAGAGAGAGAGAGAGAGAGAGAGAGAGCGAGCGAGAGGACGTATGATGTGATAACCTTTATATATATCCAGCAAGAAAGCGTAGACAGTTTTGATCATCAAGTTATAATATAATATATTTTCCCAGAGAAACACAAACGTGATACTGCCTAACACAGTGCTTCTCAAATATCAAGCTTCATTCGTAGACCCTCAATTCTAAATTTGACCGTTTTACAATCATGATGACGGCGTTGTATTATGCGTATTTTTATAGGAAAAGAAGACGACCAGGAAATATGTGTTCTTTTCGTGCATTCACCCATATCCAACATAATTCCCACTTATGATTTCAGTTCACTTTGGTGTACTCAATTATTCTGATGCGCATGCGCCTTGAGACGCACATGACGGTGTTGGAGCTGTGGTGCATTTTCCTTTTTTAATTACAGGGTGGCAAAACGTGCATATATTGCTGACACCTTCGTGAATATCAACGAACTGAATCGAAGAATGCAAAGTCAGGATGAGAACGTCTTTACATGTACGTCAAGCTATACGAGTTCAAATAAACTTCAGCTATGGTGAGAAGAACTAGGACGTGGATCACTGGATATTTTAATGGATGAATATCACACATCCTGAACAGAAACTGTTGAATGTGATAGCAGAACATGGCATGCTTCACGACAAGTTTCTGCATTATTTCCAGTTGACCAGCACTGAACAGTATGGCTTGCTTCGTGATCCGTTCGCGTTATCTGCAGAGGCTTACACTAGGGAACTTCCTCTGAGTGCTTGAGGGGAACTGGTAGACCTCAGGAGCGATCACACCCTCAAACTTCAGTTTTTCTGTTGAGCCCCTGGACACATTTTGGTTGCAGGTGAACTGAGTAACCAACCAAACGTACCAACGCCTTGCCCCGGTCAAGAACCCAAAACAATGGTATATATATATAAACTGGATGTGCCAAGCACCACACATCGCTTCTCTTACAAATTGACGATGGATAATAGTTATATATATATATATATATATATAAAACTATAAATATATATATATTTTGTCTACTTAACGTGGTGTCATGATGAGTTATTTTCCGTGGTTTCAGTCTGTCATGGCCTTTGAGAGATTTAATCTAACAAATGTTTGTATCCTTATTATTGATAACGTTGTGTTTAAGCGATCTCTATTCCGAGGGGCTGACAACTTGCACCAAAACGGTACGACTCAGCACAATAGAACGTTTATGCACAGTTAGGGTAGCCGCATGTTTTCATGATGGTATTCTGCAGTACAGCACGCACCTTTGCTGTAGGTAGAGAGAATGTAGCACCACGCCAACAT
>OZ023216.1:4514872-4541483 GCA_963995525.1 Escarpia spicata
CGTCCACTCGACCGAGAGGTGGGTGATCTAAGTTCTCCCCCCTAGATTTCTCAAGCAAGTCGACCATCAGAGTTGTGCTTCTTGGTAACTCACCTCGGATGTAACAGAGGGCATGGAGGCGTCGACGAGGGTCGTTCACAACTGTCTGCAGACCGGGCAAACTCAAGGCAGTTCGGCTGATGATTTCTGGCAATGACACGACAGCTGCACCTGCAACAATCGGGGTTGATCGTCTCTGAGTGTCATCCACCAGCAGGGCGAGTCCAGTGAGAAGGATGGACTGCGTGCGATTAATAACAGCAACGGTAATGGAAAACTACTTTATTTTCCAATATGTCCTGTTAATATGTGTCATTATAAGATTGTATTATTTTACTTCAGTGTGAACTGAAGGCTCCTTCTTCGGCTGATTTTGTTCAAGATGAGACTGGTTTGTTGATGTCCAAAGTCAATATGTAATGTGTGAATAGTTTGAATAAAATCCGGTCGTTATAATTAAAAACGTGCATACGTTTGTTTAAATTATCGAAAACATTATTTTGGTCACTACAACAGGCAACTCTATAATGCCTCAATCCCACTGTAGTTTTCGGTAACATGGCTTTTGAGAGAACAAGGAAAGCCGTCAACATCAACACGGAAACACTTGTTTAATCGTATCGTGCACTCAGGCCAATACTCCATTTAGAAGATCACTGGAATTGACTCTTGAGCAAGAATTAAATAAGCTGCTAGTTTTCCGGACGATTTTAACAAAACTACATATCGCCATTTCGTAAATGTCCTTGTGGGTACTAGGTAAGTTTTTTTTCACAAAAGTAATTTGAAATGAGACAAGCGAAAACATAGCATTGAGGAGGTACCTTTAACTTACCAGACAAGTTCGTATTTCCTTGCCGGAAGATACGTGTCGTGATCTCGTAGTCGCACTGGGCAAGTGAGCACTCCAACACTGGATCACACGACGTCAGTAATGAACCTCCACGAGGTGGGTTATTATTTACTCTGGTTTATGGTTTTGAAATGTAATAATGATACGCACTAACTGTAGTGCAATGCTATAAAAGTTTGTTCACATGCTTCACCAACCCTGACCAAACAGAATGTTCTTACAGTAGGCTTATTTCAAAGAGATTATCTCTGGGCAATTTATTCACAACGTCAGCAGAATTATCAGACATCAACGGAAAACAAAAATGCATAGTTAATGTTACTCAAGGGGTATTGTCTTATGTACTTGGATATCCAAATACTATTGCCCAATAACAGTTTGCAGAATTCATCATCGCAGTGATGATATTTATAACGATACAAGTATTATAACACTAGTGCTATAAACAGCAGCAGTGGCATTGGTAAACCTAACTTATAATATGTTAAATTAAGGTAAGTCAATAAACTGGGTTTTGCAGGTATTTTTTTATATAAAACTACAATAAAGATTTATGGTTTATGGGTAATGTAAATAACGTCGAATTGGTAGGGCTGAAAATCATATTACTACAACAACGTTCGTACTGTGGAAACGTGTATTTCACAGGAAAACATAAATTAGTTTAGATTTCAGTTCACAAAATGTAACAATTTCCTGATTAAACTATAGGCAATTGTATTCAAACAATATTTACTGCTGCAAGGTTATATCTTGAATTGGTATTAGTAGTACTTATCAACAATATCGCTATCATAGATCAGTTCATGCATAACATATGCTAACTTAAAACAGGTACATAGCGACTTGAAAACAACGACAAAAACATGGTTTATACGTTGCACATAAATAAATGTATTACCTGGCGGAGATAATAACATCGGTCCACATTGACGTCCGAATAAATATTCTCTTTCTGCTGCAAGCGGATTCCAGTCTCGTCTTTGGCTCTACAGGGCATAATGAACTTTAATAACTAGCTTACACTCACCCGTGAAGCACCAAACCACTCGGTTATGGTGGCGTCACCTAGAGAATTTATAACCTCACGATTATTTCCAATAGGAGAAAAGCACTCTAAAATACAGAGCATGTCAAAACCACCTAAGTAAATAACTCTTAATAACGACCGGTGTGGTTGAAGGCGACTTCAGGTGAATTCATCACCATTCAATTGTAGGAGACTGGCCCTACAGATGAAAAGCCATGCACATAAAAATAGATACACAAATAACACTAAATACCTCCCTTTGTGTTTTATTTACTTTTTAAATAGACCACTAATTGGTAGATCAGAACATAGAAATATGTAAGTGGACCTAGGTACCTGGGGGTGTCCAGATACACTTACAATGATCCAACGTAAGTGTATTAACATATAGTGTCATCACATCTGTCCTTTGAGATGTCATAATAGACATTATATATCCAACAGAAACTTCTCACGATATCAACACACCAATACACACAAATAGTTAGCAACGCTTAAAGGCATTCATAGCAATCCCTTTCCAAACTACTGTTAAACAAACTCTGCAATTGTTTCTTATATTTCGAACTGTCTCACGGCAGGGCAGTAATTACAGATAAGGTATCATTAGAAACTGCTATGTTGTATATATGTTCATACAGTAATTGGAAAAGGCCGCAACGTCCCAAGGTTGTTATACCGATGTGAGAACGAGTAATATCTGCATGGCCAACCTACTAACAAAATTACTCACAGCTGATTCAAATATAACGTTTTCTCGAAGTCTTATTTGTGAAATTGGGAGCTGAATGGTTTGAGGGTGCCAAAGATAAATGTTACAGCAACTGCTTCAGCCATCTTAAATTGTACGTTATTGCAGTGTGTACCTCAGTGAAGGCGTCCCATGATGCCACAACAGCTGGGCTGAACCTCATAGATGAATCAGGATCTGAAACGACATGATTATGAGCAGACATATTAGGGTCTACAACATCTAGTGTCTGAGCTGATACATATGTTATTGCAGAAGTGGTAGTGCATAACATGTTGACAACTAACAGTTCGTTGACAAATATTCAAGATGGTTGTCTGTAGGAAACTGCATGCAAATTAACATGTATGCATGCTGTAAATGTTGGACAAAGTATAAAATAATGTTTTCCTTGTCAAGAAATTCATATCCATGTACTACAGGTTGACACATATAATATCATTGTGTATCTGCATATTTTAACATGCAAATCGGACGTGCAGCTAAACCATTCTGTTAGTATCTGGTACTTCAATATAATGTAGTTATGCAATGAGGTGTATGTTAGTCCAATCGCAACGAACATTTCACACAAACGTACACACACACACACACACACACACACACACACACACACACACACACACACACACACACACACACACACACACACACACACACACACACAAATACACACACACACACACACACACACACACACACACACACACACACACACACACACACACACACACACATATATATATATATATATATATACAAAGAATGAACTGGTGAAGGTTCATAATATAATTTTACATTAGGGTTATAAGCCCACACTACCACATCTCACCATATACAAAATTAAATGGAGTAACCTAGTTAATACAAATTATTAGTTAGCTGCTAACTCTACGTAAGTAATATGTCAAATACCATTCCGGATCTTTTCGATGGAGTCTGGAATATAGCCGAGTGGATGTAGCTGATCACTGTCTACTTCACATTCAATCTCTTCCGTCTCACTTTCGGAGAGCACTACACAGAAACAAACGCATTTCAGGTGGTACAATGTTGTTAGTTTCAGCACGAGCCACACTTCATGTTGTGATGTTGCACAGATATACGGCTTGATGCAAGACACAACACTGAAGAACTTCATGGTGGAACGTAATTTCCTGAAGGAAAGGTTTTGTTTGTACCTGTACAAGACAGTTACCGTTGGGTTTTTTAATGACAACAATTTGAAAGAGACAATTAAGTTGCCGTGCAAGGGATCATTTCCCTTCTAAACGTGCCAAGTACATCACTTACCTGGTTTCAACGTGATTTTGTTGTTCTTCAAGTCGATGTTCACGATTTCGACTGGTCCGTCTTCATGGTCTAACCACAAGCCGTGTCTTAACCTTGAGTCGGTTGGTCTGCCATAGTTTCTCTCACTCTGCAAAAAAACAATGGCAACTGTTTATGTCAAACACTACATTTTGCTAAATAACTTACAGTAACATACTTCAATGTACACATGTCTTGCAAAGTATCAGGAGGAGTATCTAATGTATTCAATGTATTTACACGTGGACATACAACAATCCGTTTCCAACATCTACTTATCATACTGTTACTTATAGTACGTCTACCATCCAACTATAACCGAACTAGCGTATGTATGTGTTAGAGGGTATATGTTACCGTTTCCTAGACAGGCTGCACCTCAGACGTCAAACGTTCAAGGATAAAAATGGGATCCTTATGAAGAAAAGTAGCGTGTTCATTTTTCGAAATTCCCGTTGGTTAAGCATTCTTACCGGTTCAGGATTCGAACCGGACATAAACGGAAGTAAACCTATTGTTCCGAAGACCGCCGACCAGTTTGGGACGTTTTATGCACCGTGCATAAACGCGAAAGACTGGTCGAATTTACGTTACAACAAACGACCGCTACAAATACTTCGGGAAACCGTTTTCTGCGTCTGAGTATATCTAGCCCCAACCGAAGGATGGGTTTTTGCTAGTTATCATAACAGCACTAACAAAAACCTGACGACCACTCACATACACGGTGGGGCTGTTGACAAGGAAGGCGACTGGACTCAACACCCGGATCTCTGGCACTAGTGGGATGTATTTGTCTTCTACGACGCTGTAGATGATTCTTCCGTCGAGACAAAAGTCAACTCTCACGGCCGCGGTGACCTTACCGGGGTGATGTGGATCTCGCACGTACGCCATCTTGATTGCTACGGTGCTGCCCTCTGTTGCCACCCAGTCTGACTGTTGCGGCTGGTTCTCCGTTAGATCGTTCACAAACATGACTCCTTTGTGCACTATGTACTGCATGCGGTCGTGTCCGCCGCTGTCCCAACAAAAGATGGAGCACATTATGAATGCGTCAATGCCTTCTCTATCTGGGTACTTTGTTGGTTTGAATGAGTAAATTTACCATGAATGTTAATGGATTGTATATAACACTAATTGTGACATAACTTCGAAACTCACATCGACATTTCGACCACCGTCGGCGGCTTTCATCAGGAAGTGCCGACAGAAACAACTGTGTGGTAGACTGGGTGTGTGCCAGATTGGTGGACAGAGAGACAGACAGATGTGCGTGATGGATTAAGGAGGTCATTTAGATACAGAAGACAACACCAACGATGAAAAGAAACGAGGGGGATACCGACTGAATCACTAGTGTGACAGTCTGCTCGACGTGCAATCTGACAAGCACAGAAAACACAGTTCCGGGCGAAGACCGCCGCCTGTTGTTGAAACGTCGATGTGAATTTCGCATTTATAGCTGCGTATTACGAAAAATCGTTGTTTGATTATTCTTCAACTTGATTAACATTTTCATGAGTAACTGTGATATTTGTGTATGTACTTCTAAAAAGCAGTCGTTGCTTGATAACGCTAGAATATTGTTAGATATAAACGTAGAATACTTATTTCAGTATGAACAATGATAAATAGCCATACCATAAATCTTAAAGTTTTTATTATATAGGGCCAATCCGCACTACGTTACCGTAAATCGCATTAACTCTTGGATACTAATCCCGGAAATCGTGTCATCCACAATAACGTGACTGAGAATGTTTACTGGGACGCGGTGGTCAAGCGTCAGAGTGACAGACTATCGATCGGAGGAACCTGGTGCCAACCATCGGTGGTTCGGTACCGATATCAGCCGCCTTGTCGAAACTTGGGTAATTTTGTTCATCCTACGTTGCCTGTGTCTTTCGGAAGAGACAACATAAGCTGTTGATCCTGGTGCCTATGCCAGGGGAAGTAAACCAAGCCAACGTAAGGAAATGGAAAACTGAGCTGGGATCCCATTCTATGAACTCCCAATGCCAGAGTAATGCACTCATAATCCAGCTTGCGTATGTATGCGGATAGGTTACCGTTTTCCTCTTAAACAGCTTGAACCTCGAGCGCCAAACTTTCAGGGATTAATCTACAACCCCTATGATAGGACAAGATTCTCACTTTTTATGGGGTAAATCAGTTGTTCGAAACGTAAAACGTAATGTGCGCGTAATACAATACGTAAAACGTAACCAACAATCGGCCCCTGCGTCATGAATTTGGCAACATGAAATAAAAGTTACATTAATGCTTATATCTACCCTCATACCAGTAGCATAACAATACGAATATTAGTTAGCAATTCTATGCTATGACTTCTATATATTCTCTCCTACCTACTGGCGCGTTGTGGTGTTTATATAATGATGCTGTGTGTTTTCTAACGTTTGGTAAATATCACTGTCACGACTGTCAACTACCAAGGTATCCAGAAAGGTGACGGGCAATTTTGCTAGTGAACATAATGACTGTGGGCATTTACTGGAGGAAGAAGGACAAGAAGGATACTACGGGGCATACCTCTTGAGGACGAGGATCATCTTGTTCCGACGCAGCAAAGTCACCTCGAAGCCGTTGAATCTCTCCGGACTAAGAACACCGCGTAGACAAACGGCTCGACCTGCGGAAGCGTTGAAGCTGAACATGTTGCCGTGCTGCAGGTTCGACCTGTTATCCTGCCCGTCTTGCTGGAAGGAGAACGCGCACGCCGAGCTCATGCCCGGACGCAGAGTCATCTCTACCTTCTGAAAACAAAGGCGACCAGTGGGAAAATATCAAAGTGTTCCTATAACTCATATTGGTTTATGCATCGATTAGAGTGCATTGTGGTGAGCCTCTACTTTCACGCGGCCAATATGACTACAGATTATTTTATGGTAACGTCTTGGGAATACCCCCTTAGGGTATATAAAAGGCTATACAGATGGGTCACAAGTTGCACTGATGTAACTAGACCCATGATTGAACGCTGAAGCGTCCTCGTATCGGGCCGTTCCAGTAGTAGTCATATAGTAGAGAGCGCATACTAGGGATCAGGAAAGCATATTCTAATACGTAGCCAAGCTTGCATAGTTGCGCTGCCGTTTTCTCCGACGTATCACTAGAATGCAAATGCTTTAAGCGCAGACACGTTAAGGTTATTTCCAGTTTTGTTTAATGACAACTCAACAACGACAATAGCAACAACTATGACTAGAAAACGACTAGAGAACATAAAGCCCTTTGAGAATTAGCCATGCTTTGCGAGTAAAACATAAATGAATAAACAAGAAATGTACTAACAGCGAGATAAGCAATGCATCTCTGGCAGGTTCCACAAAGCGGACACAAACAGACGTCCGTCTCGCAGCTACATTGTCTGCAAGGAAAACGTGAATTATTTGATACACATGTTGGACTGAAAAATGCATAATAGTAATTAATTAAAATAATATATAATACAGGAGAACCGAAATAGCAAAGTCAGATGGAGATGGATGCGATCGGTGTCGATAAGTTTTTTGTGAAATGTATTTTAGGTTTTCTTTGATCTTTTAGAACTTAGCACAATATGAGTTTTTGCTATGGTTCTTGACACTCTTCAACAACTAACATTATATGTCGTTCTATGTATCAGTGACAATCGTAATCTGAATAACATGAACACACATATAATTGAGATAAACGTTTAAAATGCGGCGACTGCTTTGCAGTGTGCTAAAATAATGACGAATTTTTCAGACATTATTCAAAACATTTTTAGAAATTACTCTGAAATTATTTAGACGGACAAGTCGGCCAATTTTGTTTTTGTTTAGTATGCTTGCGTGGTGTTTTTTTTGTAATATCAATATGCGTTATCGTAAAATGTGCGACACCTACGTCCGTGCGATGTCTTTAACAGTTAGGCCTACACGCAAACTAGTATTAGTCGACTAATTATTGTTAAGGTATCCACAAGAGGCGCCACTGGTCGTGCCTGGATACATTGTACATTAAATTCAAGAAGTACTCAAATCAACTATTGCTGTTGGAGGCATTCTTAGCGTTTGAAGGCCTACAACGCATCCGTTTACTTGCATACAAGAGACAACATCAATGTAGTCATTGCGTGCGTGCGTGCGTGCGTGCGTGCGTACGTGCGTACGAGCATGTGCGTGCGAACTTGTACGCAGGGGCGGATCCAGATAGGGTAGTCTAAAATCATATTCGGTGGTCTGAGCCGGACTTTCAGCACGACTCCGCTGCCTCGGCTGGCTCGTCTGATGGCATCAGAAGACGAAGAACGGGGGGGTAGTCTGTTCAAATTATCTTCAGCTCTTCCTCAGCTTTTCAGTCCGCCCGCTCTATTGATGACATCGGAAAACGGGGAAGGGGTGCTGTTGAAACATGTTCGCCGCTGAGTCGCCGTAACTTCAGCTTGTTATTACCTCAACGGAGGCACACTCTAAAGATGGGGGGGGGGGGGGGGCTAGATAACGGTCACCCATTTAAAAAGGTCTCTGAAAATACCAAATTACATGTGCCCCCCAAGGCCCGCCTGGATCCGCCTATGATGCATGCACGCACGCTCGCACGCACGCATACCCCAAACTCGCGTGTGCGCTCGCTCGTACAAACGCACGCGCGAGTGTGATGTGTGTGTGCGTGCGAGCGTGCATGCACGCGAATAGGTTTGTGCAACAATGTAGTTATTAATGTTAGTAAGTTAACGACACATTGCAAACAGTGTACTTGTATTAAACAATCTACGTTTGTTTAATTACAATTATTATGCTACGTTTAACAAAGGTATTACATGTAAAACCTAATTCGTTTACTTATCGTGGGTGCATAAAACATAAAAACATGTTGGGCAAGCTCAATTAGATCAGTCCAGTTTGACGTTTTGAAACAAAACATCAGCCTTTTGTTCGTTATTAGACATACAAGCATGCGTTAATGTATAGACCATGTATAGACCATAAAACGTATACTTACCAGTTCTTCTCCTAAATGGAATGACGTACCTGGGTTTTGCGTCAAGGAGACCATTTCTTTTACAGAATATCCCACTTTCTGCACACTGCCCACACTGGAAGCATTTTGTGTACTTCTCGAAGTGCCCCGACACCCCTTGGGTTGACAGGACACTGTGACTTGGTGTCATTGCGACGTAGTCTGTCGTCACATAAACTGTATGTTTACCCCAATCAGTTCGACACCACTCATGCCAATTATTCTAAGCATCCAACCTTGTTTCACTAACCAATGAAAGCAACTCCATTTCAATAAAACACACACATTTAAGAAAAACAAAAGTTACACTGTGTAGATATATATATATGTCATTTAACTGTCCAATATGTGTCCGGCATAAACATTCCAAAAACAAATGCCACTTCTCCAAATTTCCATAGTAACTCAAGAAAACACAAACAACAAATATTATGTAGGTCTATCTTTATTATTGTTCACGTTATTATTATTGTTGTTGTTGTTGTTGCTGTTGTTGTTGTTGTTACTGCATAATATTGGTCTCCCGATAAGCCAACGGTTTTTGTTTGTCCACTTGACTTAGTTCTTATTAAATTAGTATGTATTATTATTGAACAACTGCCTTTACCTGGCCCTATGAGCTCTTCTTTCGTGAAGGTACGCTTGGCACACCGCTTGCTGCACATCAGGGCGCGGTCGTGTCCAGCCTTGGCGACTTGAAGAAGATGATGTTGGACGTCATCGCCAGCGGCAAGCACTGTCTTTGGATTTCGTGTTGGTTCACACGTCTCGCAAACCCTTGTCACCTTTGAGAATACATACTGACTATTACCTTTTACTGATTGTTAACATCTAAATCGTGGATTTGCTGGACATCTGAGTAAGACATTACAACAAATATGTTGTATATTTGTAGATAATATTTACACACACCATAGTTATGTTACTCTGAACAATACGACATGTTTCACAAATCTTTCATCCATCACCAATTATAGTTTTACTTTTTTAAGATATTCCAGACAGTTTAATTAATAGTCGTGATTCATCGTGTATCGAGAAAAGTGTGCTACGTTTAAACTGAAGTCTATTTATTTGTGAAAACATAATGTGCGAGAATAGTGTTGTCTTTTTCAGATATTGTTGTATGGAATATCAAATCGAAGGAATGTAGACGAAATTGACCACCAAACATTACTATTTAAAATTACATTAAAATCTGTCGGCCTCAAGTCAGCTAAACCCGGCCACAAATACCCGTCATTCCAAACATACGGGTTGCACCCTCTAGTGCACAGTTTTAAAACTTGCTCAATGTGATGATGAGTCCAAATGTTCCCATAGTTGGGAAAGTATCTGCAGACTTACAAAAAATGCTGATGTCTAAAAAGAAAAATGACACTTTTCACCATATCATAATTGAAATATATACAGTAAACTGTTCTAGATATCCGCACAAGGCAAAACTTTATGAATACAATCGTATATATTGGAGAAAGAATTTGCTTACCTACAATAGATTCTTATAAATCAGGGTGTTTTATATGTTCATACATGTTTTGTAATGTCATATACAAAAAAACATACCCAGGGATTACGCATATCAATCATAAGAGCTTTGTCAACATGCAGTGTAACATTATATAAATTATTATTATGTTGATAAGATGTTTACATTTATCGGAAATCGAGTAACTGCTGACCTATACTGAATACTAATAGAATCTGCATTATGTTCACACGCCATTGGTCATAGTGACGTACTTCTGCAAATACGTTGACCGTCTTGCAGCAGTAGTCAAGAATGGCACAGAACAGATTCAGTTGACTCCAGAGGCAGTCGACCGTCGTGGCACTTCCTTCCTCTCCCGTTGCCTTGTTTGCCCGGACACACAGAACCAGCACGGATAGACCTGCGACATTAATACCACTTAATATCACTTAAATACGTTAATTAATTTATGAACCATTGTCTTATAGATGTGTCACTCTTGATTCGCCCGTGATAGTTAAAGACTCAAATGCTACCAGTACTAGGCAGGTACGCCCATCCATTGAGGTATGACTGTTGAACCATTCATCCAATCTTGTGTCAGCCACAGATGTGTCTAAGCTGGTTACATGGCATCATACAGACATTGGTTTATGGTTTTGGTCCTGAAGTCACACAACCAACGGTTGTGTGACGTATAAATGTGTGGTATAAAATAAATAATTTTAGTCTTCACAATAATAGCAATAGCTATTATCAGTAATACAACAGTATTTCTTTAATCAAAATAAAACAAATTATTCCATGTAATAAGGTAAATAAATGAAAGTGCGCTGTTCTAGACAAACACATCATGCCAGGTTTATAATTGTCATAATGTATCAGATGTTCATAACATATATTGAGGTGAGATATAAATGTTGAAATCAACACTTGCCATCAATGTTGGTGTGTAGTTCCACCAGAGTTTCAACTCCTCCCTGTTGCATCAATGCACCGAATTTCCAGAGGAGTGTGAAGGACTGAATCTTTGCACAGTGCCTAGCAATATGAAATCGTTAAGCGTTACACTTAAAGTAAACTGAATGCACACATTTCAAAAGCGTTGTAAACAGTACTTGCTGACGCAAATATAACTAGTAAAACATTAATATTATGTTGATATTGTCTGAGAACTTATTAATACGTAGCGCAGCAAATAAGCCACGCAAATATATGTAAAACTGCTTGTGGCATGATATCTTATCATATGCTTCGTAAAGACATACTACATAGCTATTATACTGTAGCACTAGTAATATTCGGTTAGAATTGTAGGCATTACATGTCACTGTTTTATTTAGTAGGGTATTAACAATAGACAATAACTGCATTTAAGTCAAATTACGCACACAACGAAAATAAACTTGATTAACATGTATGTTCTTATCTTGGGATCAGTCTATTATATTGCTTACGATATAGTACATATACATAGCAGCTGTTGGAAATGACAAGATAATACCTGAGGAACATCGCCATAAACGATCCTGGGTATCCATGTACAAAGGTGTAGTAACGGTCAACTTGAAGTTCGTTTGCAGGAAGATCACGTGACCACAACCGTTCCTATCAAGAAAATACCAATATGCACCCTTGATAATTTGTGTTGTTAGCTTTTTCAAAAAATTATCTGGTGTGATATATAGTTTGATATTACACAAGTGATTATGTATAAAAAAAACTATGATATATCTATACTTAAACAGTTCATGACATGACGTCATACACTCTTCATTCATGAGCTGTAATTGTACCCTTTCTACACAAGCGAGTCTGGTATTTTGTGCAAATATGACCAAAACGAACTTGTATATTTACCAGTGTTACTGGTGGCTGCCGTGGCAGTTCGTCATATGGAACATAGATGAACCTTTCCTCATCCGGGCTGAGTCGAGTGTAAGGCAGTCGTAGAATCAAGTTGCTTTTTTCCAAAAAGACAACGATATCCAATGCCTACGAGCAACAACACAAAGGTAGGAGAGGAGTAAGGAACAGGTAATGTCCAATAAAGAAACAAAACAATTTCATTTACGCCAAAGTATTTACGCAAACAACATTTTACTCATGTAAAGTCACACACATACTATAATGACATTATGTTTAATTATGCAAAGCTTTTTATAATTACATTTAGTTCAAAAGTAAAAAAAGCCTAACACTTTTATGAATAACCAAGTCTGCACAGAATGAATATCGTGTCATCGTGTCACCATCTAGCCGTCGCCGTCTAACGAGGATTGCTGAAAACAATCTAAACGTAACAGGAATATTAGGTAAACTGATTGTGAAATAAGTAAAACATATTACTCATTTGAACCATCCAGACTGATGAATCTCTTCACTCATAACAAATTATATATATATATGGTATATCTATGAAAATGACACCAGTTTGAATATTTAACTACAGACACAAATACTAAAGTGACAGTCGGTCTTAATTTATAAGATAAACTTTGTTTAAAGAGGCATACAAAGTCATAACGTTATTACCTTTGCCTTATCTATGAAAATGACACCAGTTTGAATATTTAACTACAGACACAAATACTAAAGTGACAGTCGGTCTTAATTTATAAGATAAACTTTGTTTAAAGAGGCATACAAAGTCATAACGTTATTACCTTTGCCTTATCTCCACCAACGAATTGGCTGAGCATGGCAACAAGGGAAGACTCCGTCCAGGAAGGGCATTTCTCGTCGGCACACGTAACTCTGGCTGGTCCACCGTCCTGCGGTGGCTTGCTCAACAATGCTACACATCTCTGCATCCACTCACAGTCGGTGATAATGGGCTGATGAGTGATGTGAGGGCAGTAGATGCACATACCCTGAAAGATACAGAGATCACAAGGGGGGAGTAGGTTGGGAGCCTTTAATTAGAATCAACTAGCTGACACCCACACATGTAGCAACAAAGACGTCTTTTATAGCTGCGCCATGTGGAGAATTGATCACTCAATTATATCAGGTAGGCTAAAGACCCTGTACAAAAGCATAGATCAGAGGCCAATAGTCCAAGAAACAAAAGGATATAGAAAGAAGCGAGACAGGAGGAGGAGGATATATCATTAAGTGGCGCAACAAAATTTGCTTATTAATAAATAGATGTCCAAGTACAAACTACACCAAACAGGAGAGTGGTGTCACAATTAATTAATTGCTTGATGATGTCTAAGTACAACAAATACACGATTCAATCATTGCTGAAGACGGTCTTGTGTGTTAACGTTGTCAGGAGAAAACCCAATCGAAACAAAGATGCATGCAAGATAATGGGAGAGAGAGAAAGGGAGAGAGAGACACACACAGAGAGAGACAGCGACAGACAGATACACACACAGACAGAGAGAGAGGGAAGGAAGAAGGGAGGGAACGAGGAAGGTAGGGAGGGAGAGAAGAAAGGAGATAGGGAGGAAATGAGGGCGGGAGGAATTTGACGCTGTAAGAATGGTGGTGGTCTCGCAGCATAGTGAGATAGTCACATACCAAGAGAATAAAAAGAAACACACTGACAAACAATAGCTGACGACGTGAATGACGTAGTAAAAATAATCGATGTGACCGTTCGCTTCGGTGAAGAAAGGATATTAAAGAACGCCACAAAATATATAGCACAATTCAACGAAATCAGCAGACTGCCAGGATGCCAGGATGCCAGGATGCCAGGATGAGATGCTGATGTGTTATTGATGTAAGGAAACCAGTATCAATTAGTCATTCATTCGTTCATCCATTATACATTCGGACGTTCATTCATTCGTTCGTTCATTCATTCATATATTATGTTTCTGTATGATCAAATATGCCAGATGTTTGCGCTACGGATGGTGCATACAATAATGCAATAACATAACAATAAGTGTCTACAATAACCGGCTGTTCCACTATACACCCTTGCGGGTTTTTTAGGAACCACCTTGGTAACAGTAAAATCCTATTTGTCTCTCTGTATTGTATTTTCTAGTATCTTTGCAACTTAAAATAAAGTTACTATTAGTATTAGTATAATAGGCCCACAGGTCAATTAAATAACTGATGACTGTCACATGTCAATAAAGATATACGTACCATCAGATTCATAATTTCTGCTGCACGATGCAAAGCTGAAGTACTCATCTGGTCTTTGAGGTCAGCTGGCACACTCTCTTTGTAGAAGACAGAAAAGTGTTGTATTGTCTCCTTGGGCAGATGTTCTGTGAGTTTCAAAAACTGAGGTCCATATTCCTGATACAACTGAAGACACTCTGTGTCGACCTTCGCAATGGCCAGCTTCAGAAACCTCCATACTTGTTGTTTCTGTAGCACAAATTACACACCATTAGTGTTTCCAGAAGTAGCAGGAATTTGTGTTTTACTTGCACTTGTATTAGTTGTATGAGCAACATTTTACAAAACGTTTTCCACATACTGAAGAAAAGAAAAGAAAAGAAAAGGTGTTTGCGCTGTTCTATTTGTGTAATTCTAATGTTGCCATTTCCAAGTAAAATATGTTTCATTTGTATGCAAGTCACAATTGCAATGATGATAAATTGTAGGCCTACTGCCAACATTGTATGCAGAGTGTTGACGATATGTCATTCTGCTTTCTGCTACTCTACGTTCCAGTTTTTACCACATCTGCTACACAAACTACGGGAACATGTGGGGCAATTTACTATTACGACTGCGTTGCGATACCAGTTATGATTTCAATAATATTGCGATAATGACAATGACAATATCGCGATAATATTAAGAAATAGTTATTAGCCAGGAAAACAGTCACAAACACCACGTAGCGGAGATATTAAAAATGGGCAATCTTTGAATGATGCTGCTGTCATCGACTACAGCTAACGTTAGTTGGTAAAATGTATGATTGCAAAATGATTATAAACAGTCTGATTTGTTTTGTCAACTATCGTTACTATTTATAATTCCGTGTACTACCGACGATGCTTACTGATAGTTAAATTTACTGTAGATTGTCGCTACGCGTCAATGGATAAATGTTTTGTTACACTTCTTTGCCCCCAACTCGCCTCCGTGTCAACAGTGATGAGAGCAGACATCAGGTTCCTCTCCGCCGTCTGCCCCACTGTCTCCTGTGCTGCCAGAAGACGCTGCACAGAGTTCTGGTCAGGGAAGTCCAGGCCGGCGATGATCCAAGGGCGTCTGAATTCCAGGACAACAAAACAGAATTGGCTCAACTTAGTAGAGTACAGGTAAGAATATAGTTTTCGCAACGCGCAATGATTCATCAATGCAAATAAGCAATAAACGTCAGCTCACACGCACACGACATACACATGATTGCGTTCATGCATGCTCATACATACGCATACACAATACATATACATACATACACATACATACAAATACAGGTACACGCACACGCACACGCACACGCACACGCACACGCACACGCACACGCACACGCACACGCACACGCACACACACACACACACTAACGTACCTGGTTAACAGTTTGTAGACTTTGGCCATTGTCTCGCAGTGTTCACGTAACTTCTCCCGTACACCGGTCACGATCTTCTCGGCTGCCGTGCCCAGCCCGGGTGCCGCCGTCTCACTGTTGCCGACAACAGCCGCCAACACAACCACGACGTGTGGAGCCTTCACGGAAGATACATGTATATAAATATGATTTTCCCATGACGACAACGCTTCCACAGTTTCCAAAGCAATAACTGTTACGTAAGATTGAACCTTTGCTAGTTGCAACGAGCTGTAATTGAGTGAGACGATGGCGTAGTAATACAGATAAACGTGCAAGGCCGCAGACCACGTCCGATTATGTGTTATTACGTCACCGTCGAGTACAATTACTTTCGGAATGTATGTTGGAAAGGTGCTATTTCATATTTATTTCACACTCCTAATTATGGAATTTAGCCAATTCATATTAATTGCTTTGAACTGTGTTCTTTATCGCCTGTAAAACGTCCAAAAAATAAAAGGCGTTACTTTTTTTCCGAGGGATCATAGAATAATCTTTGAAAACTTGGCGCACGCTGAACTATGGACAGTTCTGCTAGTTGTTAGCAATGCTGACAGTGACGTCGACAACGAAACGTACCTTGCTCACTAAGGTCATGACCTTTCTACTCAACTGTAGTACCAACTCGGCCATCTTGGTTTCATCTTGTGGATCACTGAGCACGTACGGCAACAGACAGATGCTACCTCCGCTGACGAATAAGTCCAAGGCTACCTGCACGTGACCGTAGTAAAGGATTCGATCAAAACAGAAATCACCGTTTGTAAATATAAATTTGTTCACATTGTTGTGACCAAACTTTTATTTCAAGATTGAAGGGAAGTTTGTCTGATCCGTTATTCGAAATCAACCAGGGTGGTAACCTGGTGAATACTAACGGGATGTTCGCGGAATTAGTTGTCTTAAAAGTGGGAAACCGCAAAGGCGCCAAACACCAGCCAGCGCGGAAAAATTGCCAACAGAAAATATTTTGAATCTAAATGTTTGATTACAATTTTAACATTTAACTGGCACAACTTTCAATTTGTGAGGATTGTTTTGGGATTTTAACAGCAATTTGGCGGGCAATAAAGCTTCAACATATTTATTCTAGGATTAATGATAATATATCAACTGATTTTAATTAATGCGGAACATATGTCGTACATTTAAAGTTTTACTGCTTGAAAAATTAGTAATCAGCCTATGTCAGCATGTATCGCCAACTTATATTATTAGCATGCCTCATCAGAAATTTTGTCAGCATATAGCATCAGTATATGTCATCAGCAAGAACCATCTGAAGGTGCCATAGGTCAACATTGTGTCATAAAAAGTCAGCATATGGCATCGTATGTCAGCATGTGTCAGCACCTTCACATAAATACAATGATGGATATTTTAATGAATCTTCTTTAAATATACGTATGCACATCTTTACACAATGTAGATGCTGAGGACATTGATATCAAACTCAAATTTGAGGTCATGCACCTACCGTATTTCCTTTCACCTCAAACACGTTCACCCTCGTTCCCTCGTTACTCATCCCTTCGGGCGTCCAGTTGGGGAAGACGGAGAGGGGAGACAGACTATCCCGTTGCTCTCCCGTCACCAGGTACGACCCGAGGCTGAAGGGAAGGGATGAGTCTCGCCATATGACCATCTTGTACACGTAGACAGGGGACAACTCGACTGTAACGGGAACACTCTGATTTCAAGGAGATCACGGTTCATGGAGGTTAGAGTTCAAGATCAGAGTAAAATGAGGTCAGATTGGAGTTCAAGGATGTGTGTGTGAGTGTGTGTGTGTGTGTGTGTGTGTGTGTGTGTGTGTGTGTGTGTGTGTGTGTGTGTGTGTGAGAGAGAGAGAGAGAGAGAGAGAGAGAGAGAGAGAGAGAGAGAGAGAGAGAGAGAGAGAGAGAGAGAGAGAGAGAGAGAGAGAGAGAGAGAGAGAGAGAGAGAGAGAGAGAGAGAGAGAGAGAGAGTGAGTGAGTGAGTGTGTGTGTGGTATGTGTGTGTGGTATGTGTGTGTGTGTGTGTGTGTGTGTGTGTGTGTGTGTGTGTGTGTGTGTGTGTGTGTGTGTGTGTGTGTGTTTGTGTGGGTGTGTGGGTGTGTGGGTGTGTGGGTGTGTGGGTGTGTGGGTGTGTGGGTGTGTGGGTGTGTGGGTGTGTGGGTGTGTGGGTGTGTGTGTGTGTGCGTGCGTGAGTGTGTGCGTGGTATGTGTGTGTGGTATGTGGTATGTGTGTGTGTGTGTGTGTGTGTGTGTGTGTGTGTGTGTGTGTGTGTGTGTGTGTGTGTGTGTGTGTGTGTGTGTGTGTGTGTGTGTGTGTGTGTGTGTGTGTGTGTGTGTGTGTGTGTTTGTGAGTTGTGTGTATGAGTGTGTGTGTGTGTGTGTGCGTGCGGGCGTGCGTGCGTGCGTGCGTGTGTGTGGTATGTGTGCGTGTGCGTGTGTGCAGATGCGGGTACCAGTGCGCAGGTATGTGTAACAGTTATGTTATAAGTAACCACGCACCTGCGGAGAAATAGTCCCGCCCATAATCCATCAAGTCTTTGTAGGTGGGAGACACCAGTGGACATCCATTCAGCTTCACGGACACGTCCATCTTATCTGTGTGTAACAAGTTGATGTGAATACTTAGAACAGTTCTGTATAATGTCTGGTATACGCGCAAAGTGCATAGGTATATTTAGAGCAATAATATAAACTCCGTAACGTATCTACGTATCAGGTATATATGCTAATTACCACAATGTATTGTTATACTTAGAAGAGCACCATAAAGGATTTAGTAGATGGGCTATACGACAATGTCTTTATATACTAAAAGCAATACCATAATTACATGATAAAAGCAGATTGGATATACATGGAAACGAACATTATTTTCTACAAATCAACATTAATTTCCATTAGCGTTTTTACTCCTATCTTAAAACATTTTACAAACAATTCACAGCAATGTTTCACTATACTACCTAACGTGTTGCAAAATCTCACCAAATATATTTGGCACAATGGCTACATTTGTAGACGCCATCTCTAGTGTAAACAAATGCATGTCAGCATTCAAGAGCATGCCGAAGGATGCCTCAGTCAACTGTCGACATCCATTGAACCTCATCTGCAAACAACATTCAAATATGGACACAGGTAAAACACAACAATAAACAAGAATATTTTCTACACAACAGCCATCCTATTTGGTTAGTCTCCTAAGTTTTCCAGATATCCTCAGGAACCTGAAATCATCCGTTTAACAACTTTGTCGTTTTGTTCCTAAAACTAAGCTTAACGTTGGCAAAAGTTCTTTCCGTGCACCTAAAATCTGGAATCAACTACCTTTCACTTTCATCTCAAACTTTAACTGCCTTTCATAACAAACTAAAGACTTATTTATTGGAATTTGCACTCCCACCCTAACCACTGACGGTCTCTTGCTCTAATGATGACCTTTGCTCGTCCCTGTTCATGATTCTGCCTAATGATGCTTGTATGTTGCGCCTTTGAGCTCCAATTTTGGGGAATATAGGCGCTATAGAATTTTATTATTATTATAAATATGTCATAAGGCCAGAAAACGGCAAAACAATTAATTAGTTTACATTACAGCTTGACTTCAATAAAATATAAAATGTTGACAGTTTCCTAGTGTTATGTCAGTGTGATAAAAGTAAAGTAAAAATAAATGTAAGTTCTTATATAGCGCAGTATCCAGTCCTTGGGACAGCTAAAAGTGCTTCACACTTTACTGTTCTTATTCTGGAAGCAGACCTGTCCTTATTCTGGAAGCATTCGGCCACGCTGCAATTACTGCATGAAGACTATTCATACAACATAGGAGGCACTGTCTATAGCCAGGTACTCATTCAAACAGCTGAGTGAACAGAATCAATGTATAGTGAACAAACTTGCTCATGATTTGAAACTGCAGTAGGAGGATTCAAACCAGAAATATCTCGATTGAGAGTCCGACACTCTACCCACTAGGCCACTGTGCTCCACCATATAACCTGATATGTGAACCACATACTGATCACTGAACTTCTACCAACAGTTGCACATGTCGTGTTTATCATGTTCATGTAAATGCATACCCACCTCTTGTAGGCCTCTGAACAAAGTGGTCATCCACTTGATGCTTTGATCCGTAAGGTGCACACAACCTGATAAAAAGGGACCAGTCATTAAAAGCACAGCAAGTGTAACTATAACATTAAAACACATTAAAAAAAAGATAACTAAGTAAATAATTCACAGTTCCTCACCTCTGATAGAACCAGTTGTTATCAGACTGTATTTGCAGAGCATGGACAGAAGTTCCAAAACATTAATTAACAAACTGTAGCAAACATCACCGTAACCATACCCATACCGCACTACACGATAATCATTGCACAGTTACTATTATCATTAAGACTACAACTACAATTAAAATCAACAAGCACACATCAACAATAATTATTACAATTCCAGCATTATTACAACTGCAATCAGTTTTACAAGGATACCTACTGCCCCGACTTCCTCATTGTAAACTGTTACAAGTGTAATAACCTCGACAATCATTGCCACCATCATTTACACTCCAAAATATCAACACAGCTACCTACGGGAATAAACCACAAACCATCGACACACCAACGCAGCTACCTACGGGAATAAACTATTAACCTTCCACACACCAACACATCTACCTGAGGGAATAAACCATTAACTATCGACATACCCCCACAGCTACTTGAGGGAATAAATCACAAACCATCAACATACCGACACTGCTACCTACGGGAATAAACTATTAATCTTCCACACACCAACACATCTACCTGAGGGAATGAACCACTAACCCTCGACATACCGACACAGCTACCTGCGGGAATAAACTATTAACCTTCCACACACCAACACATCTACCTGGGGGAATAAACCATTAACTATCGACATACCCACACCGCTACATACGGGAATAAACCATTAAACTTCGATACACCAACACAGCTACCTGAGGGAATAAACCACAAACTCTCAACATACCGACACAGCTACCTACGGCAATAAACTATTAACTTTCCACACACTAACACAGCTACCTGAAGGAATAAACCATTAACCTTCGCTACACCAACACAGCTACCTACGGGAATAAACCATTAACCTTCGATACACCAACACAGCTACCTGAGGGAATAAACCACAAACCCTCAACATACCGACACAGCTACCTACGGGAATAAATCATTAGCCTTCCAAACACCAACACAGCTACCTGAGGGAATAAACCACTAACCTTCGACACACCAAAACAGCTACCTGAGGGAATAACCCATTAACCTTCAACATACCAACACAGTTAACGTTTGTCAGTGCCGGGAAGTTCAACTTTGAGTCGATGAGGAACTTGAAGAAGAGATCGGTCAATTGGTCAATTCCACTCAGATCAAGAGTGACGACATCACCGGAAGACAGCTGTTTACCCAGTATTCTCTGCAACATACCGGTTGTTAGACATCATTTCCGGCACCTACTATTTACCAAGTATTGTCAAATTATGCTAATATTTGGTTAAATGTTGGTACACTGGGTTAAATATTTTTTATATTTTCACATACTGTCAGATAGTTAAATATTATTTTTATTAAATGTATTTAAAATACCCCAAGAGATTAATTTTGCCCAACACAAATAATGTTCGTTGATGTTCAAACCTTTGGTGCGTGAATAATTTAAATTATATGCACAGTCGGATTAATACAAAACTTTCAATTTTTGTAAAACTTTCAAAACTATTATTGATTGTTAAATAAGGTAACTAGTGAAAGTGCGAAGAATCTTTATAGTATATAGAGCCACATAACGGTTGTCAATTTCACTGGGTGTCGACCACGCCTACAATAAACTAAATTAGTAGCGAATCGGATGATTTCATCAACACTAAATGACTCTGTGCATAAATGAGCCAATATGTCCTAGTGGACAAAGGGCAGGTAGACAGATGTATGTGTGAAATAAACATTTGAATTACGGAAGTACGTATAACCATAGGTTAACTGACCGGTGCGTCGACAAGAGGGAAGCAGTCGTGTCCCGAAGCGGAGATGTCTTTAAACAGTTCCCTGCGGCCAACCTTCACTGCAACGGATTTGGACACACCCACATAATGAAACTCACTAAAAGCTGAAACTGTTGTATCAGTAATAGGTGATTCAGGCGCTGAAAATGCATGTAATATGGCTATTGATAAAGATGTGAAGACAGCATTTCTGGCCTGGAGCGCTGTCAGAAGATGAGCTGTTCGTCACGTGGACAGGGGAATGTGAAGGAATATAGTCAGAGAACCATGTTAGAGAAGAAAACAAACGTGCTGTTGTGCTGTTGAAATCATGCTTACAGTTATAAAAGCTAATGCTGAGATGTGGCGGAAACAGCATAAAGTACCAAAACGGTAGCCAGAACAGCACGCATTTCGGTGTGTTTGAGAACGCACATTACATAATTATAGTCTCGATCGCATTGCCACTACGGTTGTTGTTGCATGCCTATTGCTGACATGTTTTGTGAGCGCGCGTGATAACGCCTTGTCATGGCGACAGAACGAACACAACGCGTAACCAACCTGGGTTAAAATTGCGCTTCACGTTTCTGAGTCTGGCAGCTCCCTTGATCAGATCTTGTTCCGTTATCACCTTCAATCCAACGGTGGGCATAGCTGGCATTTTCAACTGCTTCATGTTATACAACCCTGCGGCCGACTGGGGCGGGGACCGGGGCATGGGTGGGAGTATTGGCGGGGGCGGGGGCGGGGGCGTGGGCGGGGGGCCGGGCACAGGCCTGCTACCCATACGGATTGACTGGGTTTGTTCCGGCGGTAGCTGTCTTGGCACATCCACTGTCTTCCCCTTCGCTTTTTCCTTCTTTTTCATGGCTCACGTTTGCTGTAGACAAACAAAGTATACATTAAAGAATAAAACTGCCCCGAAACTGCTTGCTTGTTTTGTCAGATGGCGATTAGGATATATTCAGAATTGCAAGAAATCCTACGGCAATTCTTGACTAGAATACTATTGTTATATTTCAGTAACAATAATTGGCCAACGCATTTATGGTGCAGGGTCCTTTGGCGAATGAAATCCACCCGTAAGGTGAATTCATTAACTTTGAACAATAATGTATGTTAATCTTGTCTACATAATACTGTATTCCCAGGAAACACATAACGTTCCGCTAACGTAAACGTTTTGTTATATTTAGGTTACGAATTTTATTTTCCATATATAACGTTCCACTGTAGTAAACAGGTTTTCTATACCAGCAATGTTAAGATATAAACGCAGCAATGGTAAATAAATAGTCTGCTTTTCAAAAAATATCTGCAACTTCTAATAGTAGGAATGTTCGCAGAACGTTCGTGAAACGTAACGCTTCAATAACTTTATGAGAACGTTAGAAGAACGTACTGACACAATGTTCGCAGAACGTTCGAGAAACGTAATACTAATAATGTTATTAGAACGTTACTAGAACGTTATGACAGAATGTTCGCAGAACGTTCGTGGAACGTAATGCTTCAATAACGTTATTAGACCGTTAGAAGAACGTACTAACACAATGTTCGCAGAACGTTCGTGGAACGTAACGCTAGTAACGTTATTAGAACGTTACTAGAATGTTCTGATACGAAGTGCGTGTCCCAGCTAACAAAAACATGTTCCCAGAACGTTCTTTTTTGGAAAGTTTTCTTAACGTTCTATGAACGTTATGCATAACGTTATTATGTAATGTTAGGAGAACGTTTTTTTGGAAAGTTTTCTTAACGTTCCCATAACGTTACTATTTATGTTATGATAGCGTTAGTGGTAACGTTCTGAAAACGGTTAAAAAAAAGTTTTTTAACGTTCCCAGAACGTTAATAGGCGTGTCTGGGGGGCCTGGGGGACATATGCCCCCTGGAACTTTGTAATTTTGCGTGTCCGTAGACGTTTTATCATGAATAGGCCCATTTGACCGAGCCCCCTAGACGCTTGGAAATGTGCCCCCGTTCATGGTACACTAAGCTGAAATGACGGCGCCGAAACAATTTCAACCCCCCCCCATCCCCGTTACCAATCGAGCCGAAGCAGCGGAGAGAAGCTCGCGGCAGCGAAACATTTTCTACACCATTTGGTTCGGCCGAGATACACCGTTCTAATTGTATTCTGAGCTCGGCGTGTTGACTTCAACAAACGTTCGTATTCGAGATGGGACTAGCCCAGTGTCAATGTCTATTTTCTGATTGAACTTATCTATTATTTGCTGTATTATGATTGGTAGTTATCTGTGGTTTTGAAGTGAGGTATTATTACCCTTGAAGAATTCGTGTGTGTGTGTGTGTGTGTGTGTGTGTGTGTGTGTGTGTGTGTGTGTGTGTGTGTGTGTGTGTGTGTGTGTGTGTGTGTGTGTGTGTGTGTGTGTGTGTGTGTGTCGGTGTGTGTGTGTTTGTGTGCGTGCGTGCGTGCGTGCGTGCGTGCGTGCGTGCGTGCGTGTGCGTGCATGCGTGTGTGAACGTTGCCAAAGTCCCCCGTTGTCGTAATACTGGCAACCTATCTCCAAGTTCCATCAATAATTTTGATGGGGGCTTGAAATATGCTTAATCTCTCAATATTTATGTTATTATATTAACAATTCATGTTGATAGTGACATAGACAAAGGCGTCGGAGCCGACGCCAGTGGTATTGTACAAAATAATGAATAAGCCTTGTGCATGATTTAAATAATTGATAATAGGCCCTACTGTACAGCAGGTGGATGTTGAACATTATGGCATTAAGGTAATTCAGCCATAAATAGTAGGGACACTTTGGCTTTGACTTTGTTGCGGCATAGCGTAGACGTGGACGGGTGATGTTAGAAGGCGTAGGCATACGTATGTTTACACAAAATGGGGTGGGTCCTCTATGTCTATGACTATGTGCCTGAGGCTGTGGCAGTGCTTCATAAATTCATATGCTGTACTGTAGGCCTACAGTCGATCACTGACCTGTTTGGTGATTCTGAACAGCAAGCAGCAGCTAAGTCATATGCTGGATTAACGCTAGTCGGACATCATGCACGTGCCACTTGTTGTACAACGCGAATTTTTTCGACTACCGGCGGTTTGCTGTCAGGCCCGGACGCGTCCTGGTTGGTAAGGCCATCAATAATTGTAAACAACGCGCCATGTTGTGTTGACACACTAATCCGTCAGACGGCGCTCTGCGACAACCTAGTGTTCGATAGGTGGCACCACTGAGCTATTATGTTTATTTTCGGTTTTCTGTATGGGGATTTGCTATCTACTCGAAACGTGAATGCGACTAATTATCACTATTTCTTGTTGATATGGCACAGGTCGTGAAGTATGTGGCCACTAATTGGTCAGAAGCTGTATAATGTATGTATCAGTAACGCGTAATGGTCAGCCTTGAAACTGTCCCTGTCAAACCCAAGTGCAAGGCTCAGGCTCAAGCGATGCTGGTACACAGTCTATTTCCAGGATTGTTTAGTTGATTCGCACTGGCTAATACTATACTAATGATTGCCAGTTTTGTGTGAGCACATATCTTGCAGTATATACTACTGCTGCATGTCATGTACAAATGGCATTAGAAATCCAGTGTAACGGATCATTTCAAATCGTAGGGTTGCGGTCACTTGGTTCAGTTACTCGATCAGGTTTTAGTTATATGGACATATTATATATTGCCTTAGTAGTTAGGTACTACTTAAGCGGCCATGAAGACAAGTTTTAGGTGTTATCTAATAGTAGGGACTTGCAAAAATCAATAATAGCTTCACCATATTTATAATGGTGCATGTCGATTGTAGGTATAATAAATAAGAAATAAAATACCATTTACAGAATTTAAATATCTTCATTCAGTCAAACATTATGACAATTTTTTTTTTTTTAATGATACCAAATCTGTGACCTCTGCGCAGCCTGTTGTGTAGTATACGTGCATACTGAGGGCTGGATTACTGCATTGAAATGCAATTAAAAATTGCTATAACATTATCACTTGTCAAAATATATTTGTAAAAATGTTTCTCCCCAAAGTTGTCCTCAATATGGTGTGACCTTGAGATGGGTATGACCTTGAGATGACATTTTATGTCCGATATTACCTCAATTTGGTCTATTTACACGATTATTTGTCAAAATTTTAGGTATTTTTTATATTCAACTGTTTTCGAGGGCCAAGTAAATATGTGTCAACACCCACGAGGTACGTGTTCCCTTAGCAGTTACAATTTTCATGTGAAACTTTCAGTAACCTAATTATTTGACTATATTTACTGGTTGGTTTTATAACTGATTTTATTGAATGTTTTTAAAATACATATGTCCTAGCATTAGCAGGACACACACACACACACACACACATATATATATATATATATATATATATATACTATTATTATAATTATAGACAAAATTATATACAGTAATAGTTTAATTGCCGTTTTGGTAAAATGCCATAACTTGTGTATTTACGTCAATAATTTGTTTAGTGTTTACAGACAGATTAATTAAGGTCATTAATAATAAAGACAAGTCATATATTATTAAAAGTAACCAAATAAATAAGTTAATATTAGCT
>OZ023216.1:4541683-4599183 GCA_963995525.1 Escarpia spicata
CTCTCTCTCCTCATTCTCTCTCTCCTCTCTTTCTCTCTCTCTCCTCTCTCTCTCTTTCTCTCTCTCTCTTCTCCTCTCTCTCTCTCTCTCTCTCTCTCTCTCTCTCTCTCTCTCTCTCTCTCTCTCTCTCTCTCTCTCTCTCTCTCTCTCTCTCTCTCTCTCTCTCTCTCTCTCTCTCTCTCTCTCTCTCTCTCTCTCTCTCTCTCTCTCTCTCCTCTCTCTCTCTCCTCTCTCTCTCTCTCTCTCTCTCTCTCTCTCTCTCTCTCTCTCTCTCTCTCTCTCTCTCTCTCTCTCTCTCTCTCTCTCTCTTCTCTCTCTCTTCTCTCTCTCTCTCTCTCTCTCTTCTCTCTCTCTCTCTCTCTCTCTCCTCTCTCTTCTCTCTCTCTCTCTCTCTCTCTCTCTCTCTCTCTCTCTCTCTCTCTCTCTCTCTCTCTCTCTCTCTCTCTTCTCTCTCTCTCTCTCTCTCTCTCTCTCTCTCTCTCTCTCTCTCTCTCTCTCTCTCTCTCTCTCTCTCTCTCTCTCTCTCTCTCTCTCTCTCTCTCTCTCTCTCTCTCTCTCTCTCTCTCTCTCTCTCTCTCTCTCTCTCTCTCTCTCTCTCTCTCTCTCTCTCTCTCTCTCTCTCTCTCTCTCTCTCTCTCTCTCTCATTCTCACACCTAAGTATGTTCATTCATGGTTATTGTTTAATAATTCACTGTATACCAATTATTTCTTTTCATAGACACAAAAAGCAAATTACAATGTGTATGTGCATATATTTTTTTCATATCATTACAAAAAGTTAAAGGTATGTTAAATAATTACTGATCATCATTGTTATATATACTATACATATTTATACTAATTAACTGAATCAATAAAAATACCGTTTTGCCAAAGGCTTCAAGAACCTTTTCATATACTTCATTAGCTGTATTATATTTAGTGGGCATTTCTAAGGCACCATTGTTTGTCAACCTTGACATGTCTGCTAACGGTTATCAAATAAAACTAAAAACCACCAGTCATAAGGTGAATAATTATTAGCATGAGAAATCTGTATATGAGTAAAATTGTACAAGAAGGCTCCCAACGTTCCAATACTTATTGATAGGATACTCAATTTAACCTTAAATAAACATACACATTCAAAATATTATCCTCATTAGAAAGATTATATATTTAGATATCCATTCACACAAAAATAGTGTCTTTAAATATTATCGTGTTCAAAGATGCAGTTAGAGTATATGAGATTACTCCAAGATGGACGCCATTGCGTCAGCGCAATCCTGAAGAAATGGGCGGTAATGTCAAAGCGACATTGGCTTAAAGTGAGCCATCCGATTTGTATGAAACTTTCAGAGTGTTTTACTAAATACACATCTAGCTACTACCCAAACTTCAGAAAATGTCATTAAACTACAACAAAGATATAACTATCCGAACATGTGGCATATTCACTCGTCATAAACAAATAAATAACTCGCCTAAAATGTTGAAATTTCTACGATGGCTCCGTGAAAAATGTGGCGTCCCCGTAATACGATGAACACGAAGCTCATAAAAAGAAATTCCCTGGACCTCCCCTCATGAGCAGAAAAACCCTAGTGTGTACAAACGGCAACCGACCTACCGACGCGACCCTTGTGGATTCGCATAGTAGCGCCGCATAGTAACTAAAAATAGAGATAATTTCGCGCATGCGCATTTTGGACTTTACAAAGTAGGACAAACAGCACAATGGCAGAAGTTTTTGAGACTTGCGACTGTGTGCACAAAGCGCCAACAACGAAGGTAGGCCGAGGCGCACCTCGTCATTGTTGCCACGGTGTTTGCAACAGTGACAGTCGGTACAACGAACGTGAATATATGTAAGGTGTCAGTTGGGTGCGCTTCCCCAAATACTACAGAGATCCCAAGAAATGTCGACGAATGGTTGCTGCTTGCAGCCATAATACTAATGGCTTCACAACAGCCAACGTAAACAAATGGACGTACCTGTGCAGCAAACACTTCATTGGCGGACGTGGACCTTCTGAAGAAAATCCGGCACTTGTGTAGAATCTCTACATAACCTTAGCGTAAGCCTTGAGATCTCATTAACTTACGTTGTATAGTTTCGATTACATTTTATTGATCAAATAATGGCTAGTGATTTAGTCTTTTAGAATATTGACACTTTTCGTAAAAATTTGATCCGGTTTCTTTACAAAACGGCATATTCGGTTAACTATGACTAATTAACGCAAAACAAGTATATACCGTAGGCATAGATCAAGGCGCTGATACTGTTTCCGATATCGCTATATCTAGCAAACTACAGCACTGGTTGCTTAATGACAGAACTACTATTGTGAATCAAATCGACTTTTTTCCGTTGATTGGCAAGCCCCGGCATTCAAACCAACGCTTCAGTCGACAGTTGGAATGTTGTGATACACCACTGTACATAAATTTGGCCCCAGGTACATCACTTTGTGTGACATGGTAAAAGGGATTGGTCATTGTAATTGCCTGTCAAAATGAGTGGCGGTAGGACCGTTGTCTGTCCTACTTTCTGAAACGTGTGCTATGTAGCACGCAACGCAGTTATCAGTGACTCGCTGCTGATCAGGGCTGTTGATGAGGTACGGTTGTTATGATGCACGAGTCATAGACAGTTAACGATGGCATTTGATTATAAATAGTTATAGACTCGGACTCAGAATCAGTTTATTTGACCTATATATACGATATATACACAATGAATAACATGAATACTAGATAAGGTCGGGAGACTCCCATTAAGATATACAATATCGCTAGCACAGGAGCCACCCCATAAATATAATCAACATCAAAATTTACATGTCACAATATGCATATGCCTTGTTTTACAGTTGATAATTACTTAGTGTACCAACATACATACATAATACAAGGAGATTAAATGTACTCTTGTACACATCGATGTACATATGGACACTTAGGTATACATTTCTATACGTATTACGAATTACATATAAAGCAATTATGAATACGACAACAGGATTCACAATTTAAAATAAGAAAGTTTGTTGTGTATGTTGAAAAACCATACAGACTGTGGGTGTAAATTGTATTAATGATAATACTTGGTGTATTGTTAACTGTCTCAACTATGTTGTGTCTAATGCATTTTTTTGCAAATTCATGTTTGAATCTGGACATATACATATTATTTCTTTCACGTGTGCAGTGCTGATGAATATTATAGATGTGTGTGTTTGGGAAAACATTGAAGTAGTAGGGTAAAAGATTGTTAATCAATTTATAGTAAAATTTTAATTGTTGGATTTTATAAATGTCATCCAACTTTAGCAACTGAAGTCTTTTAAAAATAGGACTTGTGTGAGCATTATATTTACTTAAGGATATTATTCGTATTGCTTTTTTCTGTAATTTGAAAATTCAATGTGCCTGATGACCCCATAAAAGTAAGCCATAATTAATATGAGGGAGAATAAGAGCATTGTACATAATATATAATGTATTAGGTGGTAAAAAATGTTTAAGTTTATTTAGTATGCCTATTGTTTTAGAGATTTTATTTGCTATTTTGTTTGTATGACTCTGCCAGTTTAAATGGTTATTTATTGTGATGCCTAACAAATTGAAATCATTTACACATTCAATCTATTTGTAACATTGGGTATTCTATTTTCTTTTGAGGCATATGAAAAATCATGAATTTAGTCTTTTTGGCATTTAGTGAATTTAACGAATTACTAATCTTTGTTAGTTCTTTGTTAATATTTTCACTTCGCATTTGGCCTTCTGAATCATTAAATGTTTTTAGTGTACTAGTAAGGGTGGTGTCGTCAGCATATGTTATGAATTTGAAAAGGTCACTAGAAAGTGCTATATCATTTATATATAATATAATAAATAAGAGCGGCCCTAAAATTGAACCTTGAGGGACACCAGTGTTGATGACTATTTCCTTAGGCTTAACATTTTCAATTTCTACATACTGCTTACGATTTTGTAAATAACTCTTACAAAGGTCCAGAGCCTTGTCATTTAATCCATAGTAATTTAACTTCTGTACCAATATATTATGATCAATTGTGTCAAATGCTTTTGATAAATCAAGGTATATATTTAATGGAGTAACCGATTTATCAAGTTCTTGTATAATTCTGTCTATGATTTCGAGTGTAGCAAGCTCAGTTTCTTTCTGAACCCATATTGGCTATTGTAGTATAACGCTTTAGAATGGAAGTAATCGTAGATTTGATCAAACACAACCCTTTCAATTTTTTTTGAAATCACTGGCAGGATAGAAATCGGACGGTAATTGTTAAAGTCAGAAACATCACCTTTTTTGAAAAGGGGTATGACTTTTGCAATTTTTAATTTGTCTGGAAATATACCAGTTATTATTGATTGATTAATAATTAGAGTGACTGCTTTGCTGATATAATTTTTTTAATTAATTTGAGTAATTGTGTTGAAATACCGTCTTTTCCACAACTTGATTTTGGAGGTAAACGATCAGTTGTATTAACAGTAGTTTCCATGTCAATCGGATTAAATCTGAAAGTGTGAAATGTCGGGTTTTTCAGGTAATCTTTGTATGATTTATCTCCACTAGTAGTTGTTTTAGAGGCTAGAGTAGGACCAGCATTAGTAAAAAAATGTGTTAAATTTGTTTGCAATAATGCATTTGTCACTAATCATTTTCCCATCAACTTTGAACAAATCTGGAAATTCTTCTTTCTTTTGACTTTTCTGAATAATTTATTTAATTAAACACCACGTTTTTTTGACACTGCTTATGCTTTTCAAAACTGGATTGGTAATACATTTGCTTAGCTAATTTAATATTACTCTTAAGAATGTTATGATAAGTACGTAAGTCAGTTTTAAGTTCATGATAATGCTCTGTATTTACTTGAGTCGTTTTTATTCTCGAATACAATTTTTTTCTAAATTTTATCGACACAATAATGCCATTGGTAATCCAAGGAGTTTTCTTATGTTTATACTTGTTATATTTAACTATTTTAATAGGTATAAATTTATCCATAGCTGCAGTAACAATTTCATCGAGGATATTATAGTTTTCATTCGGATCCGCATGAATATCTGAGTTAAGTTTATTATAAATATTTGAGTTTATTATTTCAATTTTAAATTTATTGAGCGAGTTAGGACTTTGTTTTATTCGTATAAACCTTGGTATTGCACTAGTGGTTTCAACATAATCCAGACTTAGAAAGTGCAGAAAGTGATCAGAAATATTGCTCACTAAAATACCAGCTGAGGATTTGAAGAATCCTTTTGACAAATTGCATAAAAAATTATCAGTGAGTGTTCCATGGTATTCTGAAAGTCGTGTTGGCATAGTAATTTTAGGGAAGGAACCATGTGAAACGATTGTGTCAAAATAGTCACATATTATGGGTTTTTCGTTAATTTTAAGCAAGTCAATATTGTAATCTCCTGCAATTATTATTTCACTTTTAGATTTTTGTAAATCAACTAAATTTGATGCAAATTCTTTTGTAAATATACGGTAGTTTTCGATAATATCTCTAGGTGGTCTATATGTATTTCCAAGAATTATTTTTTTCTTCATGGAACAACATGTTATTAAAATAAATTGACCTTCCCAAGTGTCTGTATTTGCACGGATATTTACAGATTTATAATTGTATTTATTGCTGAGGTAGATTGCCAAGCCGGCATGTGCACTACAGATTTTGCCTTGGCATATTAATGTATATCCATCTATTTGAAAAAAAGAAGTGTCAGCCTCCTCATCGAGCTATGTTTCCTGTAAACACAGAGCACTAATCTCACAGCCACTACTTCTGAATGATTCTAGCTTTATTTAAATTTCGTCAATTTTTGCATTTAAACTCTGACAGTTTAGGCTTAGCACGATAAATTTGCTTTGTTTGTTCGTTAAATGGTTTATTAAATTATCATCGTCGAAGTATGGTGAATGTTGAAATGGTTCAACATTCCCATCTTCATTCATTTCATCCGTTTTTAATATGTGATGGAGAGAATTTTTCTCTAGACCACCAAATTGTGCTAAGAAATAATTGTTATCAATCATATTGGAAAATTGAATAAACAATAGTGCTCTGTGTTTACAGGACACATCATATAAACATAGATTAGACGTGAAAGAGCTGCACAAGCTATACCCTGAGCATTATACAAATACATTTTTATAAAGTATAATATTACGAATAGTCCGCATGCATATATAACACAATGTACGTATTGCATCAGCGCAAAAAAAGTAAAAGTAAATTACAGCAGATGTATTGCCACAACATGAACGTAGAGTGAGAATAAGCAAATAAATATATCGAATAAAACACAACATGATTATTAAGTAGACACTAATGTTTGAGGAAATATTATACATAGTGCATTGTCCCAACAAAATTAAAATGTAAAGTTACTAACACTAAACGTTGTGAAAAGATAATGTATAAACATTGCCCTCCCCCCAAAATGAAAACACCGTGAATATTGACCATATATCAATACACATCGATGCACACCATATAGCTGTAGACTAAAATGTCGATGATATGAAATTGCACTATTTAAATAAAACGTCATTTCATGTGGAGCAGTTCGCTTAAGAGTAAATGTTAGCAAAACAGCATATATCAAAAACATTAAATGCTTTATAGAAAACATAATTGGTACTATAAAGTCCTTTGATAACATTTTGTAAGTGAGCCTATGCAATAACGTTAACATAGCTAAAACGAGTTTAGACATAGCGTTAACAGAATCGTTAAAAAAGTCCACGTTTGGTATTGTAATATTGACATTCAAAAGCAATTTACAATTAAACGTTACTTTGATTAAACACAAGTGAAGGGTAAAAGGGATAATAAGGAAAAGAACAAGTAAGGAAAAACACAAAACAGGTGACTAGGCATGTTAGTCACACTGGAGTCTGACTCACAGCATAACTGATTATAATAATAAATGCATTGGCCACATGAACAGAATGATTACCGCTTGGAAAAAAATGGCCATGAAAAGCCATGGGCCATACGGTATACTGACCATGAGATAGTCAAGATCTCCCTAACGACGCTGAAGTTGTCGCAGGTGTTGTTCAGTTGTTAAGGTAACTTTCCTCCCGTTTACCAGGAGGCACACTATACGACCGTCAATTGTCCATGTTGCTTTTACGTCCCTCATTTCCCGGCACTTCCTTAGCAACTCTGATCTTCTCTTTGTTAGGTTTTCGATAACGACAATTCGGGACCCTTTCAGTCTCCTTTTTGCCATGAAAATGTCATTGCGGACGTTATAGTCTTTGAGTTTGACGATGATTGGTCTAGGTTTACGGCTGGTGTCTGTTTTCTGCCCGAGTCGGTGGCTGCGATCTGTGACGTCACGGTTCACGTCGAGGCCGAGTTTTGTGTTGAACACATCAATAGCCGCTTTCAACGTGTCAGTATCGTTCTCCGACACTCCGTGGATGAGGAGGCAGTTGCGTCTGCTGTATTGTTCCAATTGGCCAATCTCGTCGGTAATTGATTGTTTTGCCGTTTCGAGATCTGCGATCCTCTCTTGCAGGGCAGCTGCGTTGTCCGACACTCGTTTTATGTCCATTTGACAGGCGGCGTATACGTCTTGTTTGACACTGTCCAACTCCGGTGATTTAATTATCTTCTGGATCAGTTTGTTCATTAACTCTTCGTTGTCCGCTATGAAGCGAGATAGAGCATTACTGACTGAAGAAACTATTGATTTCATGAAATCCCCATCCGTATCCAGCAGCTCTGTGATGGCCGTTCTTACGCTGTCTTGGACGAGCTGTTTTACGTCGGTGTTAAGCGTAATAGCAGCATTGACTTCGGGTGTTTGATCTGCTTTAACAACACGCTTTTCATTCTTCCTTGGCATCGCGGCGAACACGTGGCCGTTAAGTTAGCAATTAATCACCGGTAGCAACGAAACAGTCCAGTGAGCAGGCAAACAACCGTGTAATGGCTAACACAGTCACCAGTCACAATCACAAGACAATCTCCACGGTCCAGTGCCGGTCTTTACAGGCTGCTGGCAAAGTAACCACCTGTAGTGTATATTGGCGGGAAATAATTGATCACAACTAAAAGTTGTACCAATGTCAAGATAGATTTCAGTCTCCTATCCGGCGGCTCAAACACTCAATAACACCATACGCACCCACCCCGTCGTAAACCATAGCCAACAGTGGCTCCTTACGACGTAAATAATTAGAATTAGAAAGAATTAGAATTAGAATCACTTGGAGATACCTCAAACGTTCTGCATCCGTCTCATCTTGGGCGATCCACGGAACTCTCTGTTCATTCCCAGGTTCGAACATGAAGTTTAACTACACATTTCGTTGCTTATTCGAGGAGGCACTGTTGTAGCAATGTAAATAGTGGGCGACCTTCACCTTTGGTACCTATACAAGGTACCAACTTACATGTTTACTGTAGGCCTGGATGTGGGTACCATCAGTATGGCTTGTGGTCGGCATCAACTCGCACAATGTTCATTACAATTACTAGTCTCAATATGGATTGATTTCACATGTAGTACGTATAGTAAACCTGTATTTGTTGTATAGCCATCACATATATCCTCGAATTGTGACTCGTCAATAATATCGCCAGGTATATAATATTTAATGTAGTATTAATATATGTAACTAACAGCATGTACATTATATGTGTCCAAGCGGCCAGATGGAGCATTACCTTGAATGAATGCCTGGAATAATAACAGTTTCATTATGTACTATGGTGTTTTAGTGTGTTAGTTTATTGTGACATGGAGTTGCCATAATTGATAAGATATAGCTTACCTATGTACTACTGGTATCAACAGAGAACGAGAAGCTTAACATTTGTATTTTTGATTGTACAATGGAGGTATGATAGTTTGGGGAGATATGTTAGTTCTTGTTAAATGTGCAGGATACATACGAGTAATTGTGAACATTGAATATGCTAATAAAAGAGTACCTTGTTGTTATTTAGGCCTACTATTGCGTTAATATACAGCTTAGTTGTACTGGATGTGTGTATGTATTGACAGTCCTGGGATTAACAGGCTTATATATTGTGTGTATGTGTGCGTAGCACGGATGTCGCATTACTGCGTGGTCTGGTCGCCATTATGGATTCTTTCTTAGTTGAGATGTGTTAAGCATTACCAGTATTGTTTAGAAATGATGACAGGAAGATGACATATGTCATTGTTACAGGGTCTTCTTTGTGCCTGTGTAATAAAGAATTGAATGCGAACAACATGTCATCCTTTCGGGATCCAACTAGCAATAGGAAGAAACCCGTCCTGACATGTGGGTCTGAGTGCCTCGTGACATTATATTACGGTGACGGTGTGTCCCAGAGTCCGTACAAAGCCTTGAAAACCTTGAATTACACCAATCCCAATTCAAGGCTTTGTTATCCTGGCCTGCAGCCTTAAAAAGCATTGATTAGACACTGCCTCTGGCCTTTGTTCACTGGTAGCCAATGCATTCCCTGCTGATCTCTGCCTGAGACCCATGTTGCTTTATCAGCTTATCTTGCATAATCCATGCCACTGCTGTTGGATACAGTTGCCCACTGACCCTGGTAGCCGTTGTTCACCAGTAGCCCCCTGGCTGGGGAGCACTTCTGCTATCCATCAGCTTATATTTTGCATAACAGTTGCCCATGGACCCTTTCTTATGATTCAGGGCTTCCTGTTTATTCAAAGTGATCTTCCTTGACCAGTTATTTTATGGGTATGGATGTTACATACTTAAAGTTAGTGGCTCATGCATCTATAGACACATGAGGCAGTCAAAACATTCTAATCAGATCTGTTATTTGCTAGTGTTCTGTTGTCACTCCATCTTTTGTTGACAAGCAGTAGGTCATGATCAATTATCTGGTGCCAGGTCATTATCGCTTAAACAGCCTTGATTTGTTCTTTCAGTTGCCTTAAAAACCTTGAAATAGCCTTGAATTTGGTATTTGTCATTATGTACGGACCCACAGGCGCCGGAATTAAATAAATAATGGAGGGGCTAAACCGGATCTTGAGCACCACTCCGAGCTATGCTTCGCTCTCGGCACGACTGATAGGGCCATGGCCCAGTTAGCAGTATATGTTCTAGAAATTATTGTTTTAAATAAAATTCACATGCTCTGACATAAGTGCATTTGAGTAGTCAGATTTCCAGGTGTGATTGTAGAATATGTTGACAGTAAAATGGTGTATTTTAGCAACATAAGTGCCCCAGGAGTACAGCTCGACTCCACGATGTCGATGGCAGCACGCATTAGCCGTACCCGACGGGCTGCCTACGCCCAACTACGTGGCATAGTGCGAATACGATCATCTCTGCCGCTTTCTGTGTGCAAGTCGCTTGTACACGCGGCCCTGTACGGCATTACAGGAACCTTGTTGCACCGACTAGAGTCGGTTCAGCGATCAGTTGCGTGTGTTGTCCTCTGCTTACATCGGCGTGATCAACACAGCATGACAGCAGCACTACGAGAGCTGCATTGGCTACCTGTGGCGCAGCGAATTAAGTTTAAACTTTTGACCTTGATGCACGGCGCTGTGTATGCAAACACTCCACAATACCTTGCTGACCGTATATCTGCACATGTTCCCTGTCGTACTCTTCGCTCGACCGACCAGTTTATCATGGTTGTTCGTAAAGTTAACATAGAACAGTACGGCCGACGCGCATTTTCGTGTGCAGGTCCCACCCTCTCGAACTCTCTTCCACTAGAGCTAAGAAGACAACGTGATTCTGGACGTTGTAAGAGAGACCTGAAAACATTTATCTTTAATCAGGCTTTTTCGTAATTTATTGTCTTTTTAAATACATACATATACCTCTTAATGTTATATATGCCTACATAATAATCGAAACATGTAGTTGTGTTAGCATATGTAACACATGTATTGTAATATTATGACGACTACATAATGTATTCTTACATCATGTTTTAGTTTGTAAACACCCCTGAATCTGCTTTGAAGAGATATGTGGTGTATAAATAAATTTGATTTTACTTAGCGGAAGGATATTTTGCAGCAATTGGGCTATTTGACCCTTTACTGCCTGCGAGAACTAGAAATATTAAATTTGGACTAAACTCGACCAGCATGTCAATGAGATGATGATAACAGCAGATAAGAAGTTTAAGAATTTGTGAAGGTCACACTTTCTTATAATCATACAAAACGCTAACATGGCAACCAATGGGAAAACTAACTGTAGACTGACCAATGATGACATCTGAAGTCGGGGCGGGGGGGTGCTGTTGAAAGATTTTCGCCTAGACGTTCAACATTTTTGAAACTCTTCAGGCTATCTGTAGACATCGATTTGCATCTCCCCTTGAAGCTCCACAATAAAAGCACCAACAAATATTGGAGGGCGAATCTAATCTCCAGCCCCCCCCCCCCCTCCCACCAACATAAATTACACCAGAAAATGCGCAACCCTTCTCTAAATAGTGGGCCTATCTCCAGCCCCCGCCTCAAAATATTGAGAGGGGGCGTAGACCTCAACCTCCGGTGCCTTAGATGACAGACGTAGGCCTACAGTTACACGATACTTAAATACATATACTTCGTTGGTTGGTCAGAGACCTCAAATTCTTTTTTTAAATGCCTATTAAATGGAGCTGCGTCGCGTGGTCGATTTTGATTTTTTGGAGAGGGTGAATTGTTCGACAATCTTTTACATATGTCTCAAAAGTAGACAGTCTCTTCCTAGTTTTTCGTGTATTGATTAATGTAATGTTATTAAGACTATGCTAACTACGTTGAATGTACACTGCCCGACAAATTGTGTTTAGTACGGCCACAGCAACGTTCGCAAATTGGAAGATGCCATCCCGGGGCATGTTAAAATAGTAATAAAACAATCAGTTTCAAAACAAGCTTTATTGACACGGGCCGCTTAATCCGGGTAGATGAACTGACCCTTTAATTGGTCTATTACTTCCGGACGTAAGCCCGTCATGGTCGGTCTCAAGCCCGGATGAAGGAGGAGGGTTGTGCATGAGGTTAGCATCCTCACCACGTAAAAAAGCTCGCTACAGAAACCAATACCGAAGAACAAAACGTCAATGGTGCGAGCAGTAAAGCTACCTAGGAAGGACACCACAAGAGTGGAGCTCCACAAGCCGAAAACCAAGATACGAGTGGGATCCTGGAATGTGAGAACATTGTATCAAGCAGGAAAGCTTCAGCAAGTACCGCGGGAGATGGACAATTACAACGTTGAACTTTTATGCGTGAGCGAGGCACGATGGACAGACTCAGGAAAGAGGACCCAGTCCTCAGGGCACACCATACTTTGTTCAGGCCGTACAGATAACCAACACAGAGGTGGGGGTAGCCATAATTGTAACGAGAAAGGTGAAAAACTCTGCTGGAAACCAATCAACGACAGAATGCTCAAGGCAAGATTTAACTACCAATTTTGAAAACTGAAACTATGCACCAACAGAGGACGCTGAGGATGAGACCAAGGATGAGTTCTACGAACAGTGGGAGGAGGAAATCAGGACTACACCCCTGCACGATGTACTCATGGTGTTTGGGAGACCTCGACGCAAGAATTGGTGAGGAAAATACAGGAAGAGAAAACGCCATGGGCACCCAGGGCTTAAGGCACATGAATAACAAAGGCGAGAGACTCTCGGATCTATATGTAGAAAATAACCTAGTCATAGGTGGAACTCTATTCAAGCACAGAACCATTCACAAAAGCACTTGGGGGGTCTCCAGATAACAACACTGTCAGCTAGATAGACCATGTGATAATTGATCAGACGTGGAGACGATCCCTTCAGTTCGTCAGAGCCAGACGGGGAGCTGATGTGGGGAGCGATCATATGCTGGTAATGGCAACGCTGTCCTTAAAGGTAACGAATGCAAGGAAAGGAGAAGAGAGACAGTGACGATTTGACACTGGAAAGTTAAAGAACACTAATACAGGGAAAGCTTTCCACCTGGACTTGCAAGAGGAACACGAATTAAGCATCGACAGCTTCAACCAGGCACTGACAGAGACAAGCATCACAGTTTTAGGGTACAAAAGGAAAGAGGAATGGATCAAACCAGACATATGGACAAATATCGATGAAAAAAGAATGTAAATGATGCCAAATCCCAACGACTGAAGGAACAGCTACAGACTAGATACTCTGAACTGAACTAAAAGTTAAAAGGAAGACGAAAGCAGACAAGAGAGCCTTCATTGAAAATCTGACGGACGAAGCAGAAACAGCGGCGCAGAAACATGACATGGCCGCACTGTACAAGATAACCAAGACGCTGACCGGCGGTTTTAAAAATAATGACGTCCCAGTGAAAGATGGAACTGCTGTCATTAGTGTAGCAGAATAGATCCGATCCAAAGATTGAAAATACACTTTGAGACCATCTTCACCAAAGAAGCACCAAGCAATCCAGCAGACATTCTAGAAAGCGAAGAGGACCTGCAGGTCAACACAGACCCAGAATCTACTGTAGAAGTGAGGAAAGCATCAAGACCATGAAGTCAGGAAAAGCACCGGGGCAGACGGTGTGAGTGCAGAGATGCTGAAGGCTGGAGGAGAGGACATCGCTGGAGCCTTGACAGAGATCTTCGAAGGTATATGGGAGGCGAAAGAAATACCTTGTGACTGGAGGATGGGGTTGATCGTCAAATTACCTAAAAGAGGAAACTTTAGCCTTTGCAACAACTGGAGAGGGATCAATCTTTTGTCCATCACTAGTAAAGTTTTCAGAAGGGTAATCCTTGATAGAATTTTAGCAGCCCTTGACCCACAGTTCCGCAAAGAACAAGCAGGCTTTAGGCAAGGAAGATCTTGTGGGATCAAATTTTTACACTAAGGCAGATCCTGGAACAGTGTTAGGAATGGATCACGCAAACTTCGTCGATTTTGAAAAGGCTTTCGACAGTATTCACAGAGACTCTCTCTGGCGTATACTCCGGCATTATGGAGTCCCTCAAAACATTGTGAGCGTAATCAAACTGCTCTATGGCAACGTTAGGTCCAAGATCATCTGCGGGCAATACTTGACAGAAAATTTTGAAATTAAAACCGGAGTGAAACAAGGATGCATGTCATCCCTTTTCCTCTTGTGCCTTGGGATCGACTGGGTCATGAAAAAAAACACTAGGAGAGAAAAGTTGCACCAAGTGGACCTTAACAGATACACTGGCCTCACAAGCTGACCTAGATTTTGCAGATGACATATCTCTCTTGTCCCATCGCTACGGAGACATCCCCAAAAAAGTGAGGAACTTCCAGAAATGCTAGGAAAATAGGGCTAAAGATCAACACGAACAAAACAAAGGCGCTGCGAAACAACAACCAAACAGCAGACCCAATAACAATTGGACGAAGGAATGTGTTGAAGAAGAGACGGAGTTCACCTACCTTGGGGCCAAGGTGACAACAGATGGAAACTCGGAGTCTGAGGTCAAGGCAAGGATCATCAAGGCAAGAGGGGCATTTGCGGCATAAGAACATCTGGAAGACCAATAAAATCAGCAATAGAACCAAAATACGCCTGTTCAAGAGCAACGTCCTGAGTGTGCTGTTATATGCGGCGGAATCATGGAAGGTCACCAAAGGTATATGCCAGATACTGGAAGTGTTTCAAAACAAGTTCTGCGAATCTACTGGCCAAATATAATCTCTAACACGGAACTCCAAGAAAGGACAGGCATGTAGCTCATCTCTCTTGAGGTTATACGCCGCAGGTGGAGATGGATCGGACACCTCTGCAGAATGCCGCTGAATTCCATTCCAAGAGTGGCCATGCGCTGGACCCGTGGTGGCAAAAGAGCGAGGGAGACATGGAGGAGATCAGTGGAGAGGGAGATGAAGACACTCGGGTGGAGCTGGGGCCACGCAACGAAGCTGGCAGCAGACAGGCAACATTGGCGTTCTTTGGTGTCGGCCTTATGTGTGAACCCACACGCAGAGGATTAAGTAAGTATTTCAGTACGTGGTAGGCATGCGCTTCCAATAAGGTCAGTTAGTAAAATACATATATTGTGGGGAAACGGACAAAACCCCACTGGAAAAACCCCACCCGGACATAACCCCACTGGAAATAAAACCCACTCGGATATAACCCCACACAGACAAAATCCCACTCGGACATAACCTCACTCACATAAACAAGGACCTTATAATGGGTTCATCTGGTGTAGAATTTGTTACTTACACACAATCGAAAATGGCTTCTCAATTTTATACATAACATTTTTACAATGGGGTTTTGCCCATCATTCTCATTTGTGAGTGGGGTTTTATCCAGTGTGTCTTTTTCCGAGTGGAGTTATGTCTGGATTCGTATTGGGATAGTGGCCCTATCGACATGTGAGACATGACTGGGTTACTGTCCTACTAAGGGTGTGTGGGTGCGTGCGTGTGCCTGTGAATTTAATCAGCAGTATTACCTGTACATTTAATTTATTACAATTAATTGAACAATGTGACAGGTTAATTTAATTTAAATTTATTTGACCTAATAGATGTGTGAGATTAATTTAATTGGGACCAGAGTATTCTTATGTATTATAAGGGTATATGTATATGCCTGCCTGCTTGCCTGCCTGCCTGCCTGCCTGCCTGCCTGCCTGCCCGCCTGCCTATTTATAGCATAGTTAGCGAACAATATGAGAACGGGGCGTCAGAACGGACGTTCAGCGAAGTGGGAATTCCACACACGTGCTGATATCACGCGATATCGTTTAAAGCTACATGGGTGACATTTACGAGTTGACGCCTGTTACATATGTCACAATGCGGTTAAATCCGTATGAGCTCATTCGTGCCAGCGGCATTCAGATAACATCGCATCCGGCTACAAACAAGCGCGATAACATTATATGTCTACAGGTAAGGGCACATGAAAGAGTTTCCTGACGTCTTTCAGTAAGATATGAAGAAACTCAGCCCACGCATATGACTAACAGAAGATCCTCCTTACAACAATTTGTAGCCTCCACAAAACGCTTTTTGGGTCATTTCTTTGGAGTTGAAGACTTCTTACAAGTAAAGTGAACTAGTTGTTTGCGAATAATGTTTAATTAATTTTGGTTAGTGAATATTGCCAGACTACTGGCACTCGAGTCATGATACTATCTGACAGTATGGCGAGGTCCGTGAAATAAGGAAAGACGAATGCTCAGCACCGTCCAGCAACGAATTCCAAATAAGCCACAGGCGTCATATGTTTGACTCTAGAACTTACAAATAGTCATCTATATTATAAAACAATACGTTTGTCTGTCTGTCTGTCTGTCTGTCTGTGTGTCTGTCTGTCTGTCTGTTTGGCGCTCGAGGTTCAAACCTTCTAAGGGGAAAACATTACCCTACCCACATACATACGTCAGCTCTATTAGAAATATATTAACTTTCCATGTGGCAGTGCTATGAAATGTATTATGTTATCCCTAAACGTGACAGAAAAATGCTGAGGTACAGATAACATCGCATCCTCGTGCAGCTAAAGCGATAACATTATTTATGTTCACGAGGTCAGATAAGGTATTTCCGAGCCGGAAGCAGTATCAAAAGTTTCGTTTTAATGTATGGCATCGCACGGTAGTGTAGACCGGATCTACTAAATAGGGGCCAACATTTAGAAACAGGAATTTATGTACTGCTCAGTAGCTTATGTCAACAACGGCGTGACGCGAAAACAAAGATCAACCAATTAAATTAATTTGAGGTCAAGCGAACAAAACCATATAAAATGGTGTGGCGTGTGGCGTTCATAGTGTCTTCGACTCGCTGACGAAATCACATCGATGAGCGTATGTACCTTATTAATACCAGTTTATAAGGCGAAGACACAGCTAGCTGAGGGTTATATTCACGGCGACGCATTGCACGAGAAAGGTAAGTTACAACACAAAGACGTGCATCCACCCAAACCGTCAAGAACTTGAACTTAGTGCAGGGTTGGGTCAACTACTTGTACTTAAGTACATTTCTCAGTACATTGTACTTGTACCTGGTCAATAATATTTTCAAAAATATCAAGTACTTTACAAGAACGTAACCTGTGTAATTTAGAATACAAAATAATGTGTCTCTACTGGTTTGCCTGTGTTATGCTCTGCAATGAATGTCCATCCTACAATAACATTATATATTTTCAAATAGATTAACAATTGTCGCCTGAATAGCATTATTGGTGTTGCTGTTGATGGAATATTGTACGTGATATGTTTATGTTCGAAGTACGAGTACTTACTCTTGATCAAACGTTCCAAACCATTGCTGGGTGGTGTGTTAACCCCAGTCGGTTTGGCAGTGACATAGGGACTAGTATGTTTAAATTATCAACATATTGATGATTTCATTGCGGAGCCGATGATAATGCGAATGGTTTAAAAGATATGTCTTGAGGCATCATAACAATTGTATTATTTATCCTGCTGAGCAGACACTAACTGAGATTGAGGACAAAGTGTAAGAGCGGCAATCTGGTGCTCTGGGGGCAAAACGTAGCCAGCAACTAAATGATTGAACCTGTGTAGGTTTCCTCGGAGAAGTGAGCAGGGAATGGAAATATGACGGCTGCCTGGACGAGAATAGATTTAACAAGATTTAAAAAAATTGCCACACAGGGAATTAACTATAGATGGCAGGTGGACAAGGAATAATTTTGGTTTATCGAGAGTCCAACTCTTTTATCTATATGTGTATCCCGCCCTTCTGCGGTATGTGTCAATTTTATTTTTAAACATATTCACGCTACCAAAACCCTCGCAATCAGCAGATAATCTGTTCCAATAATTTACAGTCCTTTGTAAAAATGAGAACGTTCTAATATCTAACCTACACTGCTCCTTTACCAATGTAACTTCATGTCCCCTAGTCCTTCTATCTTTTTAATTGAGAACAAAATTCTGTCAATATTTTTATAAACATTCAATATTTTAGAAACTTCTATCTGATCTCCTCTCAATCTCCTGGTCTCTGGTGTTATCAAACCACATTCTTTTAGGCGTATTTCGTAACTAAGATCTCACAGTTTTTGTATAATTTTAGTCGCTCTCCTCTGTACTCTTTCTTGCATATCTATGTATTTCTTGCGATATGGCCTCCACGCTTGTGAACAATATTCTAAATGAGGCCTAACTATCGTTTTGTACAGCGGTATTATTAGTTCTTTTTTATACGTTATATATCGCCTAAGGATTTGATTTCCCTTTGAAGCTGCAATTCTGCACTGCTCTGAAACCTTCATATCAGCACTAATGGTTAACCCTAAGTCCTTTTCTTTTACAGTAGTACTTAGTATAGTATCCCCCATTATATATTATGCATCTTTGTTCCCATGTCCTTTGTGGAGGCATTTACATTTCCCAAAATTTAACATCTGCCATTTTCAGACCATTTCATCAACCTGTCAAAATCATCTTGTAAATGTTGTCTATCTCCATCACGCTTAATCCTTCTAAATACATGTATCATCCACAAATGTCAACACCTTACTTGTTATACCATCGTCCAAATCGTTGATGTATATATACATGTATATTATATATATATATATGTATATATATAACATATATATACATATATATTATTAAAAATAATGTAGGTCCCAGGACTGATCCCTGTGGTACCCCACTCAAAATCGATTTCCAATTTGAAGCCTCCCCATCAACTACTATCCGTTGTCTACTGTCAATCAGCCATTTTCTATCCAGTTAATTATGCCATCCCCTATGCCATGGGCCTTTAGTTTACTCAGTAATCTTTGATGTGGCACTTTGTCGAAAGCTACAATAAGTAAGTAATAACGAATTCATTACGGAGCACAAACGCTATTATCCTTTCACACGCGAATGGTTTCTTGTATTTTAGAAGTCTGCAAAATTTACACTCAGAGTCCGGTCAAACAAGAGCAGAAGAACCTAGAGTACTGAGTCTTCGGTTTCGATTGTTGCCGGAACTTCACATAGGATAAACGATGCCCTGATTCGCGTCATTTGACAACACAACAAACTGCGGCTGCTTCACGGCAGCGATGCACCGGACAAAACCAAAGAAAATGGCGCAAGCCGAAAGGGGTCTGGTTCGCTGTCTCACTGAAGACAGAAGCCACCTTCGCGAATTTCTCCTTCAGCTAGCTTTGCGCGATTTATCCACAGAAAACCTGTTTGACTTGGTCAACATGCGACTGCAAGAGACTATATTGTCGTACCGGGTGTATGCCGACTATACGCCTCTGGGTTACGCCATCGTCCAGAATGACCCACAGGCCGTGGATTGTCTTCTGCGCCACGGTGCATGCGTACAGACAATCCCGTGCAAACCGAAGGATAAGAACGTGTGTCTTCTGTCGCCATTGCATCTGGCGCTCAAGCACCTATGTCAGCCGACGATCGTAGACTCTTTGCTCAAGAAAGGCGCATCCACGAAGAACGTACAGAGCAGAGACGTGTCCTGCTTGTTGGAATTCATTTCCAAATGTTCGAGCAACGTGACGTCAGAAGCGCTTTTGTCGGATATGTCTTGTCTGAACAGAGTCGATAACGACAAGCGAACGCTGCTACATCTAGCGGCGATAAACGGCAAGCTCTCAATCGTCATTAGAGTCCTAACCTCACACCAGGTGGACATTGATCAGATGGATGCGACGGGCAAGACGGCCTTGTTGTATGCCGCCCAGCGGAATTCCCCCAATATAGTGCAGCTACTGATCAACTACGGCGCCACGGTTGATTTGCTGGACGGATGGGGAAGAACGGCGCTTCATTTCGCCGTTCGCAAAGCCGATCTGGAAACTGTGGAACTGCTTGTGTCTGCTGGCGCAAACATTTTTACTGAAGACCTCAAAGGACTGAGCCCTCTTAGCTATGCGTTTTCAAACGATAACATTTTGCGTTCTCGCAAGCCAAGAGAGCCCGCCGAAAATTTGGTTGTCTGTCTTTTGCGGGAACCTGGAGAAGTCGACGAAAGTTTCAATACACGAGATTATGTTCAGATGGTCTTTCTTTTGACAAAAATCTGCCAAACTGACGAGGTCGTGATAAATCTGCTTGAACATGACAAAAGTCTCTCGTCGCAACGAGACGCGAATGGTCGAATGTTGATCCACGTCGCCGCCGAATTCAGGAAACATGGCGTTGTAAAATGGTTGATCGAGAAAGGTGGTGTCGATTCAAACGTCACAGATGGTGTCGGTTTCCAGCCGTTGCATTACGCGGCCAAAGAAGGAAACAGACAAACACTTTTCTATCTGCTACAGCAAGATGGCGCCGACGTGGATACCGCGACAGCTAGCGGTTGGACGCCAGTGTGGATCTTGATTCGCAACGGTTGGATGGATCTGGCGTGTGACGTCGTGCGCTACGGATGTGACGTCACACAAACGATGCCGTTGTCCGCGCTGCAACAGGCTGATGGTAACAACAGCCTGCGCGTCTTCCTGTTCGACACGGACATGCAACGCGTGAAGCCGATGACTTGTCACCGGGCAGACACTCGTCGAATCTCGCTCCTTCGATTCGCCACCAAATGTCGATTCACAAAGCTTGCGCGACTTCTGATCGACGTGCAACGTAGGTCGCGACCACATACTAGGCACGTCCAATTCACCGGGGTAGGGAAATACAAATCTGTTAAATATGGTACTGCTAGAAAGAGCACTAGGCGAAGGGTTAAGAAGAGGTAGTCATGTTTTAACACTATATTAACTATGTTAAAGGTATATTGCCTGCCAAATATTGTGTTTAGTAAGCCCGTAACAACGGTCACAGCTTGAAGGCACGACCACGGTATATCTTCAAACAGTAAACAAAACATCCAGTTTCAAAACAAGCTTTATTGGCAGTATGATCGAGTCGGGCTGAATTAACTGCTATACCCCTTGATGTTCAACTTTCACAGGTTCAACACAGCAGACTTCCTGTTACAAATTACTAAGCCCGCTAATTCCGAGCAGACGAACAAACTACGCCCATTTAAAGTGAAAGTGACTTCTACAATCTCTGTGAATGCGTGACTGTATCACAGTATCCCGATTCCAACATTAGAGACGCGAGACATCCCCTGGAAGACCTAGTATGTGTGATTGTTTTTAAAGGAAGCGTCCTGGTTAAACAGCTCATTTACATATGCAGGCATTTTAATTTGGGCGCACGACTAACGACGTCACCAGCAGAGAATAGCGCATGCGCGTGTATCAGCAAGGCGATATTTGGGTGTAAGATCATATATAAAGTCTGTACTTTGTTGATGTGCATAGTGTCTTAATAAATCTAATTCGAATTGCCCTATCAATACATTGTGTTTTGTTAGTATTATATTAAGGTATATATTAAAAATATCAGCGATATTTTACCCAAGAGGTTTATAGAATAACAGCATTTGTTTAATGTTTTCATTTCGATCTAGCTGAAAGATTCCAATGTCTACACGTAAATCAATGTCATGAAAAGTTAAATGTAATTATTTCTGCAATTGTTTCACAATATGTGTAAGTTCTTGTGTGTGCAACCACAATTGTAAACTGGTGTTATTAATTTAATATTATGATTGACCCTTGGATGTTTTACATATATCTGATGTCAACATTACAAGTTACTCCCAGTTGGGATTGAAATATGAACTTTGTACTATGGCAATCTTACCAACTATAGGCTTACGTATATATTGAATCTACGGTGTTGTCGTCATTATATTGTTAATTAAAATATATTTTAAACTGTAAACTGTACATTATTTATACATTTGCGGTTACTTTATTAACTTACGATGTACTCAACATTAATATAAAACTATAACAAATGAAGAAAAAACTTCGGTCTGTGTGAGAAATTGGGGATTCGAACTCACGACGAAACCGTTGAATCGAAAATAGTATCATAGAAAAGAGTCAGACCGTCCGGTATTTCAACCACTGTTGAACTTCGCCGTGGCCGGTCCCAAGCCCGGAGGAGAAAGGTGGAGGGTTGAGCGCGGGGCTAGCACCTCCACCTTATAAATAAGTACTTGCTACAGAAACATCGACAAGAGATACACTCACCCCTTGTCATGCTTCGTAACGTTGGCATGTACACCACCAATTACGTTTGTTATGACAAAGACCCCCACTACGTGCATTCATCTGTAATAATAATTATTATTACTATATCCATGGCATGACTGTATTAATTCGTTCTTTACACCAGGGATGCCCAACAGATTTTAAAAAATATCCTGAGATTTGGTACAATTCAATGTATAGTGGGCGAAATAGTAATATATATATATATATATTTATATATAATATTATATATATGTATATATAATATTATATATATATACAGTGTATATATATATATATATATATTTTAGTTATATATAATATATATATATATGTGTATATATATATATATTAGTAAACACCCGTGAACGGGTCATAAGTCCCGGATTTGATGGTGTGTAAATAAAAAAAATTATTATTTTATATATATATATATATTTGTATTTGAAAGGTAATAAAACATGTCGCGACAGATTAATTACACGATTGCATAAGTATCCAATCGCTTACTATAAACACTTCGTTACATACAATAACTAGGCCAATGTAGAACTTGTCATTTTACAGCACATATGATTGATATGCATTATCCACCTCCGCTACCGATGCCTATATATTAATTCAAACTATAAATCTAGGAATGATTGAACATGTAATATTGTTCAGTACGTAGCTTGTCCACCAATGACAATGCCTAGACATGAACTAATGAAGTAACTTAGTAAAGCCTAAAAGGAAGTCTTGCAAGTTGAAGTCAAGTGACTAAAATGACATCTAATTTGTTCAATGCCTTTGCGTTCCTAACATCATTTAAGATACAAACAGTATTGATAATAATCATTATGATAAAACAGTTTAATTTGGGACATATTAGCGGTCCAAACTGAACTAACGTAGTGGCGTTGTTGGGCGATAATATGTGAATTTAGAAAACGCGCGCGCAGTAATGCATGCTGTTCTGAGCGTTATACCGACAGCCAAACGTACCATTAAATGCACTATTTCATCATAATATCCATATTCATATATCTTAACTGAGGTGGCAAGATGTTAAACGCTTCAAAAAATGGGGTAGCCTAGGCCTTATAATTAATGTTGTATATAAGTTATAACAGCTCAACATTACCATGCCCAGTAACCGTTACATAAGCACAGCGACCGATAACACGACCGCTACATTGATTATTTCGCGTGATTAAAAACATTCCGTAGATTCGATTTAAAATATTTGTTTGTCTTTTTTTCCCCGTATTTTGGGCATACCTGCTTTTTATGCGTATAATCATCCTCGCAACCCAGGTCTGTTCGCCATTCAAAACTAGCCCTGGTATAGTCTCGCTTAACCGACTCTCGCCTGACTGCGTGACTTCGCCAGACCGATAATCTGGCTCAGAATCGCGTTTTGACTGCCCACTTGTTGACAGTCATGAGAGCTGCCACGAATATGCATGTGATTAAAAGGCATTAAACTACGAACAAAGTTTAATGTCGGTTTATTTTGTGTGTGACATGTTTCAATATAAGTTTAATGTTGAATAGTTGTTATAGTATAGTATTATCTGATAAAAGTGTTTCCTTATTTAATTTGTTATTTCATAGTTGGCCTGAGAGCCAGTCATCGTCTCTACCCGAATCTGGGGTAAAACCCGCTACCGGTAACATTGGCTGGAGCTTAATAATCCAGGCCGTTGTGATGGGACAATGCTGCCACCTCACGGCGCCTGAATAATCGATGCTAGCCCTGGCAGATCTCCTACGCAAAGTGCCGAAGTTAGCTGAGTCAAACTAGTAATTGACTTCGCCAGTCGCGACTGCATCACCCGTGAGAACAGCGCAAATACCCGTCCCAATTTGAAGGCGGATAAACGACTTCTGGGAATCCCATTATATAATGACCCGTTCACCCATTACCACGAGCAGCCGAGCGGTATTGTCTATTCGAATAATTGCTTCTACTTCCTAAACATTGCATGTAACACGAGCCACGGGTGGTTGGAATTAGTGTTATTATGACCACCTGACCTACCGACAACCACTGGTCTAGTGAGCGATTTCATAGGCTGAGCTTAAATTCAGTCTCGCAAAGCGATCAGCCATGGGGTACTGCTGGCTGGTACTGACGTAATCAGCAGCAGCGACCACTGGCTGCGTATAATATAAGGACAGCGAAGAATTTAAAAGGGTAGTACATGTCCACATAGTTCACAACAACGCGGAGAGGGTGCGACACTTGAATAGATTCATTTCATACTGTATGGTCGCTTGGTGGCGCCACGTGAAGTATCAATTGTATGTATAACACACCCATCAATTATTGCGTTACGCATCCTTCGTACCCTGGACTAGGTGATGTCCATTTAAATATAATATATCGATGGACGTGAACCTCACATTCTCCCCGACCTTCGTTATTTGGAACATACAACGAGTATCTGCGAGCGCGTTGTGGTGTTTATGTAACGATGCTGTGTGTTTTCAAACATTTAGTAAATGTTGCAATCACGACTGTCAACCACCATTGCTTCCCGTCATGGGACGGGCATTGTGCTAATATAAATACTTGTTCGCAACGTACTACACGTGTTTCTACGATAGTTCTAAGTCGCGTAAATTCGCCCAACGTGGGAACCAATCTATGGTAAGTGTAATTATACATTGATTGACAATTTTATTTCCGCTCGGTGACATACTTAGTTTTCACTATTTTCGATGGCCGAGCCATTCATATAACATTTACATCAATCATACAACACGTGTTGATATATGTACAAAGGATACATGTTAAAAGAGATTACAATAAATAAATAAATAATAATAGATAGAATGCATAACATACAGGAAACAGATAAAAACAAAGTACCTTTAAAATATAAAGTGAAGTATAGTGAATCCACATCAAACCAGCAAAAGCTAGAATTCCATATGTACGGATACGGATACGGAATGCGGACACGGGATGCGGCAAAACAATGACTATAGTACCCGGTGGAAATTAACGTAAGTAGTTCCAAACATGCATAGGCGGATGAGTCTTGTTGTGCGGATGCGGCTGCGGCAAATTGAATCGTTGCGTGTAGCGATTCGAATCGTATCCTCACACGAATCGGATAGGAAATTCCCAGTAGTGACGTCACTACAGAGGTATTCCCCACTCCGCTTTCCGTACCCGTTTACGTACATATGAAATCGTAGCTTAATGCCCGTAATTACATCCCTCCGGATAACTAGACTCGATTATCAAGGCGCCGTGAGGTGGCAGCATTGTCCCATCACAACGGCTTGTGTACTGGTCTGGAAGGAGGTTCCGGTCTGAGAGTAAGTTCCGGTTCCGTTTTGCGTATTGCGCATGCGATTGTACATGTCAAAGGTTAGCGCCTACTTTCGGCCCGCAGCTGTATGGTCTGGAAGGAGGTTCCGGTCTGTGAGTAAGTTCCGGTTCCGTTTTGCGTACATACAGTACATGTCAAAGGTTAGCGCCTATTTTTGGCCAGCTTAACACGGTGTTTGCCGAAAGAATGTGTGATAGTTTACGTTAATGATACGGTTACTTTTGTAATTGTTAGTATACATAACAAAACCTCATAATTAGCATAACTTGTAGTTATTTGCACAAAAAAAGTGTTTTATTTTGATGTCATTGTCTCAGAGCGTTGACGTTGTGTATTTTACGACTTCGTCACAGAGAGCTGCAGTTTTTAGCGCTGTTTATACGCACAGCGGGTTTTGTGGTAAACACAAATCTCCCCATTTTAAATGACATGACACGTACTTATCTCCGTCAGTTTGGCATGTATGAAGCTGACATTTTTTGTATAATCTAGCAGACCCATTGGGGGTGGTTCGTAGATTTAGATTTTTTTTAATTCGTCGGGGGTGGGGATTTTGGGGGTAACAATTTATAAATGACACATATCTCTGTTAATTTGATATGTATGAAGCTGAAATTTGGTGTGTCATCTAGGGTGTCCGTTGGGGTAGTTTGTACATATAGGTTTTTTTCGTAATTCATCCAGGTGGTGGTGGTCTCGGGAAGGTCACAATTTTTAAATGGCACTTATCTCTGTCATTTTGTCATGTGTGGAGTTGAACTTTTGTGTTTGATCTAGCAAGCCCATTGGGATCTGAAAAAAATTCAAAATGTGGGGGTCACAATTTTTAAATGGCACTTATCTGGGCCAGTCATGCATATATGGGGCATATATTTTATGCGATCTAGCGTACCCATTGGGATGGTTCGTAGTTTTATATTTTTTTCTAAATTTGTCCGGGGTGGCTGTCTGGGGGTCACAATTTTAAAATAACACTTATCTCCATCAGTCTTGGAAATATGGGGCTGATATTTTGTGTGCAGTCTAGAAGTCCCATTGAGGCACTTCAAAATTCGTACGGAAGGTGGGGATCTTGGGGTCACCATTTCCAAACAGATGCTTTAGTAACACTAGAGTCCAGGAGATTGAGAGGAGAGGAGATAGAAGTGTTTGAAATATTGAATGGTTATGAAAATATTGATAGAAATACTTTTTTATCAGGTAGGTAGGATAGAAGTACTAGAGGACATGAAGTTATATTAGTAAAGGAGGAGTGTAGATTAGGTATAAGAAAGTTATAATTTTCACAAAGGACTGTAAATGAATAGAACAGATTATTTGCTGATTGTGTGGGTGTTTGCTGCGTGAATATGTGTAAACATACAATCGACACACCTCAGAAGGGCGGAATGCAGAAGGGTTGGATAAAAAGCCAAAAGGCTTCCTTTTCACCTGCCATCTAGAGTTAATTCTCTGTGTGGCAATCTTGTTAGGTGGACAATGAAGGTAGGGGGTAAATCAGTTGTTTGGATCTTTTTTCAATGGACTATATCTGATGCTTCAACTGTTGCATCATTGAAAGTCATTTTAATTAAATATCAACATAATCATACTCGCAGATACAATGTATCGGTCAATAAGCCCATGCCAGGGGTAATTGTGCACAAAGGTTTGTGCTTTTACGTGGCGGATTTGAACCACCAACAGACACCGAGACATTAGCATCTACAGGTGTACTCTTAATTTAAAATAAACAATGTTAAAAAGGAAACCACTGTTTCAAGTTTCAATTAAAAACAGACAACTTAATAAAGGTCATTTACAAAATTTGCTGATGCTGCAAAATAATATTGTTCACTTGTTACAATTTACCAGTAAAGCTTACTACATAAATGATGGATGAAATTACCAACACAAGTTACCTGATGCTGCATTGCCATAGCCTAGGGCAGTAGGTGTCTAAATTCTAGTGATAAGGGCCAGAGCAAACTATGCAGAGAATGTCATAATTCACTTGAAACAATTTAGCACTACAAAGTCTACCAAGTCAGTATGATACAATTAATTAGTAAATTCCTTACTGTCATGTAACAGTATTCCCACACACTGTCAATAAGCTTATGTGTCACTGTGTCTACTTCTGAGAAAGGAAATATCACTTTATTCATACACAAATACAGTACAGTACAGTGTGACATAACAATGTAAGTACCTGTGCTAAATGCAATACTGATAGCGAGTGATTGTCGATGATTTATTAATCTATTTCATTCATTAATTGCACTATATATGGTCAAATACATTGGTATTTAGGTTGGTGTACATTTTAGTGGTAGGCCCCTAGGCCTATACATTTTTTGGAGAGAAAAAAAAGATTGTTTAATAGCGTTAATAATTTCAGCTGAAAGAATATTCACAAAATAGAATTCACAATTAACTAATTTTAAGTAGCACTTATCGTGGGGGCCAGTGTATTAAGGTTTGACTCCCGTGGGCATGGAATGTAAATTTTATGTGACACAAAGTAGTGACAAACTAGCAGTAAATTTGGTCATATAAGATTGAAGCCATTTGACATCTTAGCCTTAGGTTGAGTGCAATTGTTATTAATATTTGCCAAAAAATAACCACCAACCTGTAATGACTGCCATGGGTGTCTGTTTTGTCAAAGGAATATTTATTTATGGTTCAGGAAATCAAGAGGAACAACCCACAGAAAGATAAGAATAATAACCATTCTAGGTAATAAACGGTGGGCCTGCAGAGCAGCTGTGTTAATAGCCACGTCATTGCGTCCAGCTATCGTTTCATAATTATACTTCTGTCAAAAACATAGGCCCCTATTCTGACACCTATATCATTTAAGAGACCCATATTAATAGACTCGCTTATGGCATAGTATACTATACGCTGGGCTACAGACTATATAATTAGCCTGGTCGTGGGCCTGGGGCAGGACTGTCTACTCACCGTCTACTTGATATTTGCCATGCTGCGTAGCTTTCAACTCAAGACAGCAATGCGCATTCGCTTTTCACACACCAAGTGTTTTTTGGTGACTAGATAATGCCTTATGCAAGTCATGTACCGTCGGTACTCATCTCCTATTTTCTCCCGCTGCATCACAGGTATTTTCTCAACAAAAGATATGTGAACTAGCTGATAGTAACTAATGTGCCTGTAGACAGTGGTCACACGCAGATGTACGATCCTGTTCAGCAACGTAGGGGGCAAATAGGTCGGTGGAGTAACGGTCGCTACAACAAACGAAACATGATTAATTGTACATATCTCGGTCACCGAGCGCGTGGAGCAAGGGTCAAAGTTGATCGGTCACCTGAGGTCATGTTGCTCACAGTGATGTAACTCAGTCGCCGCTTACTTCTGGCACGGGGTCAACGTTGATCGGTCACCTGAGGTCACGTTGCTCACAGTTGGTCGATTTTTATGTACTGCGCTTGCGCGAGCATGCGCAATACGCAAAACGGAACCGGAACTTACTCTCAGAACGGAACCTCCATCCAGACCAGTACACCTGGACCATTAAGCTCCAGCTAATGTTATCGACGATGATTGGCTCTCAGGCCAACTGTGAAATAACAAATCCAATAAATATATACTTTTATCAGATAATACTATATTATAACAACTATTCAACATTAAACTTATATTGAACATGTCACACACAAAATAAACCGACATTAATTTTGTCGTAGTTTAATGCCTTTTAATCACATGCATATTCACTAGGTGGCAGCTCTCATGGCATAACATTCAGAAGGGCCATTCAGAACCAGTCTATCGTTCTGGCGAAGTCACGCAGCAAGGCGAGAGTCGGTTAAGCGAGACTACCGGATAACTGGAATAGATTTCATTCGAATCACCCCCCCCCCACGACCCCGATACGACCGTGATGCGGTAACAACAAAAAACAGACAAACAAGCAGACAGAAAGACATATATTCACACTGAGATTTGTAGATTACGATATATTTATATTTATTAATTATATTTATAGATTCAATTGGCGTTCATTTGCTACATTATTTTTGTTGTCTTATAAGTTAACTTTTCGGTTGATTAAATCTTCTATTCGGTCCTCTTGTTACATTATATGATTAGCTATCATCACAACGACCATTGCCGTAACTAAAATATAAAAAAGGAGAAATGCAAGGGCCAACCATAGTCAGCCATTGTCCATGCTAAAATATAGCGGCGCAACATGTTATATTGGAATTTGTTAAATTTGTTAAAGGAGGTCATGACCCGATGTACCCCCTGAAATACGCTGCTCGTACACATAAAGACGATAGTCTTACTTGTTCAGTCGTCGTGCAGCCAACTCCCGATCAAATACCACCAGACCGTCCCGTACCCTAATTAACGGTGTGTACTGACAACTAACTACAGATCGATCACGTCCTAACCACCCTAATATGCACCTCATCCAAATAATAATCAAAAAACAACCTGACAGCAGGACAGCGACAGGCCGGACCCCTGCTGACTTATCACGCAACAAGTATTGATATAATTCAAAAGATAAGAGTCAGACGTTTACTATAATAAAATGTCTCCCACACGCGACCATTGGCGACGGGTGACATCTCGTAATAAATAATAAATCGACACGATAAACAGCTGCTGTTGCTGAGGGTCAAACGTTTTACATGGCAGCGGAAGTCGAGGTTAACAGTTGCAACCATTTTTTTTCCGGAATAGATAATCGTGTGCGTGCAATGATCATAATTCGAGTCTACCACCAGACAAATATACTGTTTCTTGATGAAGATGAAGACACAATTTGTCATCACCACATCGGGGTGACACCTGACTCCTCGTGACAGTTGCATGGTCTTTGAATAACACCAAAACACATACAAAAGTATTGCACTTATCGCGTCGTCAGTATTGATATTGATCGCCTAAGTGATATCTCTGTCATCGGCGTTTCAAACAAACCCCGCCAATATGTTTTGCTGGAACACCCAGCAAGCACGAGGTACGCGGACAAAACATTTCAAAGAGCAAAACCTCCGAACATAAAGTCGAACACATAAGCAATTATCGTCGACCATATGGCGTCTCAAGCAAGCGTAAACGGGACAATCTCGGAGTTATAAGCAACTTCGTGCTAGTGGTTTTGAAGAGTTCACTACGCTCTTTGAGCCATTATGTAATGATCATTAGATTGTGAATGAAAGAAAGTCTTGTCGCCGCCATATCGGATGGTTTGTCAGACAAAGGGACGTTGTAGCTTCACAGGAGGATACGACGAGGTTGAATATATTAGAGCTACAGCATTCATCGCCTTCCCGTAAACAACAACATGGGGGTATAAAATCAAATAATTCACTTTTTGTAAATAAAATATCAGTATGTCTGACAAACAACTCGAGTGAATATATTGGCTTGGTGACAGGCTTACTCACTTGTTCGCTGGGAGCATCGGCCACCGACAAACTTCAGTCATCAAGTATAATGCTACTTTTGATCTAACTCTCAGTGCAATCTGAAATAATTAAAGTTCCCCTACTGCCCCATCCTGAACTGGAGATATATTATAGTTATAATTAGAGTAGTTTGACTGTTAATAGTTATAAAGGGAAGAAAACGTAGCTCTAACGGGAAGACACAGTATAACCACAGCAGTTTAATTAATATAATGTCCCTACTTACAAGTTGTGCTTGTCTATCCTTATTTTCCATTTGTTTGCCAATTGTATTAATTATCACTTACGGGCACAATGTAGCATGCCAACTAAGCCCCCCGGAAATGCTTACTAAATAAAAGTAAACATAATTTCGTTGTCAGTGTATTAGATGAATGACTTTAATGTAATTTGTGTATTTACTTAAGCAGACAGACGGACAGCGTCAATTTACACACCTTGGGGAAATTTGCAATGACGTCAACAAAAACGCGCGTTGGCAGTCTGGAGTCAATAGATTGTGTTAATTGGATTTATTGGCAGACATGAACATGGGTGCTTGTGCGATTTTGTTCCGTCTTACGTATGTTCGCTAATGCTCAAGAACATAATCATATAAAATCATAGATCTGTAAATAAATCGTAGCATTTTATTGTTTTATTGTCGTAGCATTTGTGTGTGTGTGTGTGTGTGTGTGTGTGTGTGTGTGTGTGTGTGTGTGTGTGTGTGTGTGTGTGTGTGTGTGTGTGTGTGTGTGTGTGTGTGTGTGTGTGTGTGTGTGTGTGTGTGTGTGTGTGTGTGTGTGTGTGTGTGTGTGTGTGTGTGTGTGTGTGTGTGTGTGTGTGTGTGTGTGTGTGTGTGTGTGTGTGTGTGTGTGTGTGTGTGTGTGTGTGTGTGTGTGTGTGTGTGTGTGTGTGTGTGTGTGTGTGTGTGTGTGTGTGTGCACGTGTGTGTGTGTATGCGTGTGCGGGCATACGTGCGTGCATGCGTGTGTGCGTGCGTCCTTAAGTGGGTGTGTGCGCGCGTGTGCCAGTATGAGTGAATATGTTGACGACAAACTATTGTATTTGCAAACTTTTTGGCTAATTAAAGATACTGACGTCACATGTTTTCGTACATAGGCAAACATAATCTCGTATAAACACGTTAGTGTCACGTACACACCGTGTTATCTTATCCATTAACGTTTTGTAATAAGTACCATAAAGTGTTTGTTTCTAAAACTAGACAACTACACTAATGTCGTCAGAATCATATACGATTTGAATGCTATCACAATAAATGATCACTGGTCAAATCCACAGCGAATACGGCTTAAAAGAATGTTTGGTGGAGCTCCTGCTGGGAACGAGAAAGACAAATTAATTAATTAAAGTGGCTTTAAGGGTTCAATTACACGTCGGCGTCGCCGTTCACAAGTCCGTCTGTCGGCCGTGTCAGATTGTCACCCCCGAGAACTTGTGACGCAGTTTGACTGCCGAGCGGCGAGTCAACCGGGAGATCGTTTGAAACCGACACCGGGCCTCTAATGACGCGAGGTGACACCGTGATGACTGGGTCTCGCCACAATAGCTCTTGCACCATTCAATTGCGCACAAAGTCGGCGCAATGCGATACCCTCTCAACAAGAACTCGTTGTAGGTGTTGTTACGCAATGTCGTCGACTCGATACAAATTGAGTTGTCATCAAACAGCGGACAATGGTTGAGAGGTGGCGACAATCTGGTCGCAGAATTCATACAATGTGCTGACGCATGCGTAGGCAGTCATGCGCAGTTCGGTCGAGAATTCAGCTGATACCGACTTACGTTGAAAAAAAGTCAATAATTCGGAAGAAAATCGTTAATTTTATGGATGCACCAAAAGAGAACGACAAACGTAAGTCCATTTTTTATTATTACAGTTATCACTATTTTTGTATTATTATTATTCCTCATTTTATTTATTTATTATTATTTATTATTATTATTATATTAACATTTATATAATGTAATTAATCAGTTATTCCATACTTTAAATTATTCCGTTTCGGTGGTTAATGGAATAATTGAAAAACCTAACCCAGGGTTCATCCGGCTTAGTTCCTTCCTTGAAATGCCACAATTCTCTTAACGTATCGATCTCGAAAAAACATATAAATTAAAAATATTAGTCATGTTTTAATCGTTGTTATTGTAGCATATTTATCGTTAGAAATTGTGTACGCAAGGAACCGCTTTCCGAATAACGTCATCTTTTTTCAGATGGAGCGAGACTGGATTATGGCCGACCATTACGACAGCAATGACAATAGTTTATACCATGTCAATGATATCTACACACACGTGTTTCCGTTGTGATCTTTCATCACCCCGTAGGCCTATATTTGAAAATGCAAAATCTGGTATATAATTTAAATAAATAAGATATCCAAAATATGAAGAACGCCATGGAGGTATAATGTACATTTTGGCATGCCAATGACTCAACAAATGAAAGTCAGTTTCTTGTTCTTGAGTATATCGTGTAAATACATTTAACTTGGTTCTGCGGTCGGTATAGAAAATAATTATTATGTTTTCCGCGTTGATGAAGCTGACACATGACGTTTGAAGCCGCGCAACTGTAACTATGATATTATAGTTTAATAGATACAATACAGTAGTGTTCGCCCGCCTCTATAAAAGAGATAACGGTGCCTTCCGTGCGTGGATGTTGCGACCTTGCCATCAACCCAAGCCGATTATCGCTCTTGAGTGGATAATTGTGGCGTCTGTCCTACGGGTCAGAGTCGGGACGGAACACAAGGGCACAATTCAACAACTGTAAATGGAACGGCTAATTAAATATCGAGATTGTGTGGCTATTATTTAGCAAAGAAAAAACACCCGCTCATTCGTTGTTATTGTTGATGTATACAAATTATATACATAATATGAAGTGCATTTGCGCGCTTGTTTGCGTGCGTGCATGCGTGCGTGTGTGTGTGTGGTTATTTGGTGTGTGTGTCTGTGTGCATATGCGCACAGGCGTGCACACACACACACACACACACGTGTGTACACACACACACACACACACACACACACACACACACACACACACACACACACACACACACACACACACACACACACACACACACACACACACACACACAAACACACACACACACACACGTGTGTGTGTGTTTGTGTGTGTGTGTGTGTGTGTGTGTGTGTGTGTGTGTGTGTGTGTGTGTGTGTGTGTGTGTGTGTGTGTGTGTGTGTGTGTGTGTGTGTGTGTGTGTGTGTGTGTGTGTGTGTGTGTGTGTGTGTGTGTGTGTGTGTGTGTGTGTGTGTGTGTGTGTGTGTGTGTGTGTGTGTGTGTGTGTGTGTGTGTGTGTGTGTGTGTGTGTGTGTGTGTGTGTGTGTATATGTACACACACGTGTTTGTGCGTTGTGACATATACATATGCATGGCGGTAATGGCCACATACACACACAACACACACACAGAGACACACGCACACACACACGCACGCACGCGCGCATCTGACACTGGCATCGTTAACATCGAGGGCGGCTCACTTTGTCGGCGACGCCTCCGTTTTCATGCCAACCTGTGATCTGACGAATATTGCTCAAATAAATCATACAAAATTGGAACTATTTAATCCATGCATTAGCAGAACCACCGTCGTTCTCATTATAACGCCACAGAAACAACAAAACGCGAATTTGCACTGATCAATAATTCAATCTTTAATGGCTATCGCTATTACCGGCTCGTGTTTCGCTGCTGGTTTGAGCAATTACAGTTGGGTATCTGGTAAATTAATAATCAAACAAAACAAATCCTAATTATGTCTGTCTGCCACAGTCGGGGGTGACAGCTGGGTGGTAGTTACCGGGTGATCGCGATCAACTCGCCATACAATTGTTTGTAGTAAACCAGTCACGGTTGGGTTGTCGCGGTCCAAACTCTTCATTAATTTCTAATGACTATCAAACGGGTTATGGAGTCCCGGATAACTGAACTCATCGGTACTGGCTTAAAGCGCGAAGTGAAATGATCGAATACACTACAGTTTCCGTAAAGGCTAAGCGAAATGAAATTTTCAATTCTTTTGAAACATCGTATACGTAAACCTAAAGCTCGTGTCAAGTAATATGCCAAATATGAAGTCTGTTCATTGCGAACTGCCGCCACTAAACCCGGTCAAACACTGTCATTTGCGTGTCGGAAGAAAACCAGCTCGTCAGATGTTGCCGACGTCACCGCAGGCAATTCCGCTGAGCACGCCCTATTCTTTAACATGGTAAACGGTTAGTTGTTTTAGGTTGTACATGAAATTGCCACCACGGAATGTAATAATTTTATATCACCGTAAAGATAATAATCTTTACCTAAAACTATGTCACTGGATGTACCCATTAATTTTCTTTACTTTTCGAATTATTGCCGTTTGAACAGCGCGAATGCATAATATTATCCTATATATCAAAGCTGACGACAGAGTGCTATATAGGATAATATTATGCATTCGCGCTATTCATATATATATATATATATATATACACGCACACACGTTCAGTTACGTCCGTAAATATTCGCCGTACGCAAAGGCGCCGCATTATTACCGTATACTGGTCGGGGCACAAACCGTGCGTCCTAATGTTTTATGTAGTTTTAACAAAAACCTGAATAATTTTTTCAGTACGATATCTATGTGCTAAATATCTAACACATACTCCGTCACATTTTTGCCAACAGAACAGTTGTTTTCAGTGAAGTACTTACGAAAATAGACAGTCCAAATCTCGTAAAGTCGTACACCCAGTCCCAGGTCAAAAACCGTGCATCCTATCTGCGCTATGTAAATAGCCCATAATGTGTGACGTGAATCCGTATGACACCAGGCAGAGTATTAAAATAGGCTAAGAGGGTTGAGAACGCTAGATTTAAGTGATACGGATTTTGACATGGCACGAAGTATCCGGTCATAACCGAGTATACATTACGCGACTAATGCCGGCGCTGGGACTGGCACGTTTTCAGTGAGGCAGGTTTGCAGTTTTTTTTATAACAAAATGTTAGCACAAATTACATTCTAAATGGTTTTTCTAAATGGTTTATATCACACACATTTTTCACACCAGGAACAATTCACATCACTGTCATCAGTCGTCACTCCGTAGACAGTGTACAGATGCCATGAGAACCAGCATGACTAGATTCGTTACTACTGTCCGACGTGATTAATCTTTGGATCAGCCAGCAGAGTCAGCGCCACGTAGCGACCAAACGACGCGTTAAATTAAAGCATTCGCGCTGTTCAAACGGCAATGACCCGAAAAGTAAAGACACTTCTTGAGTACATCCAGCGACAAAGTTTTAGTAAGAGTATTATATTTACGGTAATATAAAATAGATTACATCCCGTTGCTGTAATTTCACGTACAACCTGAAACAATAAGCCGCACCGCCGTTTGCCATGTTAAAGAATAGGACGTGCTCAGGGGCGTCGCCTTCGGTGACGTCATCAGAGCCGCTAGGTGTCGGAACAAACTGTACAGAAAATGTACAGAAAAGCGATACCAAAAGGGGCCTTGGACAGGGTGACGGAGGAGGTTAAAACATTTATTAAATATCAGGGCGCTATTTTAGAGTATATTTCATCCAGACAGGGAATAAAAAAGGTTCATTTAGCTTAGTCTTTAACGAACAACACGTCAAACTTCCTTTAGTATTTACAACGATATACTTTCTTTGATGAGATGAAAGCAACTTTTGTGTCTTAATAGGAATCAATGACACACTTTACAATGACATAAGTTTGTATATGTCAATATGAATATATAACTAAAGTCACGCGATATTACCAATACTGTCCCCGGGAGCAAAATAAACGTTGTTGTTATTATTTTATCTTTTCTTTACATGGTCATATTTCCTACATAAAAAGTGGGTGCAGAATGCGTACAATGACACTGCTGAGCTTTCTCTCAAAATATTGTTTTAGTGTCTGAGGGGCACGCATAGCTCCCGACCATTATTCCGTCTTCATTGGGACACTTTCCTTCTACACATTTCGTTAACTACAAATCGTTGTAGGGCTATAATATGTTGTCAAAAAGAAACACAGATTCAGCGAATGGAAGGACATTACGCCTGCCCCTGACATCGTTCCAACACAACGAAGCAGTGGTAATCGTTGTTATGTTTTTACAAATATATTGAAAGTCAACGTTGTCTACATGTGTTCTAACATAGCGCGGTGTCCAGTCCGTGTGACTCGTCAAAGCGCCTTACACTTCACCCCGAAACAGACCTGTCTAAACACGAACGCCATCTTTATTTATCTGCGAAACATTCAGCCATCCTATAATTACTGCGCGAACACCATTCGTTGTACATGTCCAGATACATAAACGCCATGCATTTCCTGCAACCCTCTGTGCGTTAACTGGCGGGGTGGTGGTGTCGCTAAACGTAGAAACCCCCCGGACAACCCCTCCCAACAAATCACCGCCTCGGAAACACCCCGTCCCCCGGATACAATCCTTTTGGTATAAGTAACCTCTTTAGTCCCGAAAGTAGTTGAACAGGTGGTGACCAACATATTGAATGATCACTAGTCAATAGATCTTTGACGGATACCATTCAATTGACATACAATTGAAATCACTCGTTCGAGACAGTCCTGCTTAGAGTGGTTAACGAGATAAGGACCATGTTTGACCGGCGCAAAGCACTGTCTAATCTAATGATCTAATGTCTGTCATCTGAGTGCCGCCTTTAACAGGGTAGACCATGCTGTATTTTGGTCTGCCTAAAACAGCGGTCAGCCTAAAGCGGCGCAGTATGCCTAGGCAGACCATATATAGTAGTCCCCTTCTTATAAGGCCAACCCTTCAGCAAATCTAAAGTGGCCTTATAAGGCAGGTGGCCTCTGGTGAGGGGGAACCATCGATGAAAGTAGCATGTGAAAAGAAAACATACGGATAGTGAACATTTATATGGAAAATAACAGTTGATTTGTCATAAATAATGTAATTTGTAACACAAGTACGAACGCCAACTGAGCGCGACGAGTGTGTATGGAAGGTCTACTTAATTTGTTATAAACATCGACATCGTCTTGTGATTAAAAATAGCAGTTTCGGCTGCCAATTTGCCGCTGCCGAGGGGAGGGGTAAGACTCTTCCTGTAACCCCGTCCGTTGGCGGCGTTAGCTAATGCAATGACAATATGGCCGCGTAATCCGGGAGGCCGTCGGCGAGGGGGGCCTTATAAGAGGGGGACTACTGCGTATATATGTGTGTGTGTGTGTGTGTGTGTGTGTGTGTGTGTGTGTGTGTGTGTGTGTGTGTGTGTGTGTGTGTGTGTGTGTGTGTGTGTGTGTGTGTGTGTGTGTGTGTGTGTGTGTGTGTGTGTGTGTGTGTGTGTGTGTGTGTGTGTGTGTGTGTGTGTGTGTGTGTGTGTGTATGTGTATGTGTATGTGTGAGTGTGTGTGCGCGTGTGTATGTGTGTGTGTGTGTGAGTGCGTGTGCGTGTGCGTGTGCGTGTGCGTGAGCGTGTGCGTGTGCGTGTGCGTGTGCGTGTGCGTGTGCGTGTGCGTGTGCGTGTGTGTGTGTGTGTGTGTTTATACTTATGTATATATATATATATATATACATATATATATATACATATATATATATGGGTGACGGACACAAAAGAAATATATATATATATATATATAAGCATACCCACATCGTAAAGCGAAAATGTTGTTGTGCTAAACAGATTCCACTTAGTTTAAATACACTCCAATAATATTATTTATATACCTAAACAGTGTTTATTCCTACATGTGTAATTATATTCAGCACATTCCTTGTCTTGTCCAGAGAACATAAACCAGTTAATACACGTCATTATTAGCATACATCACTATGTGGGTGGGTCGAATCACGCTCCAAACACCGGGGCAAACATCAGTTCGGAGGGGGGGCGGGCAAGGGGCGGTTCAACAAACGACACCCAGAATTAGGCGACACTCTTCAACCGCCTTTTCTCGTGACAGCTGGCCAATGCAGTTCGGCTATTAGCGGTGGGCGTTCATTCAGAACATATCATCCGTGACCTGTGCCGTCTGTTTTTTTGTCTCGACAACGCAGTACGGCGTGAAGGTAACGAATGTGACCATATTGCCAACAGATCAGTATCGGCATCAAACATACGGTGCGGTTTCACCAATCCCACCGCAGTTCGTTTCTCTAAAGCCGCCGACGTTTCTTCACGCATGGCTGATTTCGTCACGCATGGCTGACTACGCGGCTACAGCATAATGCGGCATCTATATATTAACTGGTTGTTCATTTCTTTTGTGTCCGTCACCCAGGCGGCAATCAGTCGGGATCAATGACTCATTTAAAGAGTAAAAAAGCTTCAAGGTAATTGCCCTAAATACTTTAATTGGTGTATTCGAAAACTATACGGAAAATTACCGACCGGCAAATAACGCAACTATCACGATGATCTGAAAACGTCGTAATATGTTTTCGTGGAAAGTGGCGTTCATAAGGGCTTATATAACCACCTGGCATCAATTCAAAACGATGTGTCTCACAATGTATGTTAAAAGTTTTAACTGCCTTCGTGTACTAATCTGTATTTACACGTTTTCCTACAGCAGTGTCAACTAGTTATATTTAGAATAAGTTGTTGTCATCAATTTTTTCAAGCATTGTATATATATATATATATATATACTAGCTCTTTTGTTCGCTCAGTTGAGACTGTGATATGTATTTCGTTTAAATTTCGAATCTCGTTTGGGATTCCGGGGGACATCTAGCACCATAGGCAATACAATATTATTTTGTATTTTACTATATCCTGGCCACATAATATGGAAATCACTAAATGTAATGATATAGCCGCTCATTTCACTGAACCAGAACATCATCTCACTGTCGAATAGAACATAATTTCACTGTGGAATAGAATACCATCTCACTGTAGAATAGAACACCATCTAATTGTCGAATAGAACATAATCTCACTGTCGGAGAGAACTTCGTCTCACTGTCGAATAGAATACCATCTCATTGTTGAATAGAACATCATGTCACTGTCGGAGAGAACGTCATCTTACTGTCGAATAGAACATCATATCACTGTCGAATAGAATACCATCTCACTGTCGGAGAGAACGTCATCTTACTGTCGAATAGAACATCATATCACTGTCGAATAGAATACCATCTCACTGTCGAACAGAACGTCATCTTACTGTCGAATAGAACATCATTTCACTGTCGAATAGAATACCGTCTCATTGTCGAATAGAACATCATCTCACTGTCGAATAGAACGTCATCTCACTGTCGAATAGAACATCATATCACTGTCGAATAGAATACCACGTCACTGTCGAACAGAACGTCATCTTACTGTCGAATAGAACGTCATCGCACTGTCGAATAGAATACCGTCTCACTGCCGAATAGAACACCATCTAATTGTTGAATAGAACATAATCTCACTGTCGAAAAGAACGTGATCTTACTGTCGAATAGAACATCATATCACTGTCGAATAAAATACAATCTCACTGTCAAACAGAACATCATCTTACTGTCGAATAGAACATCACATCATGTCGAATAGAATATCATCTCACTGTCGAACAGAACGTCATCTTACTGTCGAATAGAACATCATCTCACTGTCGAATAGAATACCGTCTCACTGTCGAATAGAACATAATCTCACTGTCGAATAGAACATCATCTAATTGTCGAATAGAATACCGTCTCACTGTCGAATAGAACACTATCTAATTGTCGAATAGAACATAATCTCACTGTCGAACAGAACATCATCTCACTGACGAATATAGTACCATCTCACTGTCGAATAGAACACCATCTAATTGTCGAATAGAACATAATCTCACTGTCGAGCAGAACATCATCTCACGGTCGGAGAGAACATCATGTCACTGTCGAATAGAATACCGCCTCATTGTCGAATAGAACATCGCCTCACTGTCGGAGAGAACGTCATCTTACTGTCGAATAAAACATCATATCACGTCTAGAAAGAATGGATTATTATCTCTTTGCCGAACAGAACATCATCTCGCTGTCTAACATACCATCATGTCACTGTCGAAGAGAACATCATCTCACTATCGAATAGAACATCATCTCACTGTCGAATAGAACACCATCTCAGTGTCGAAAAGAACATCGCCTTACTGTCGAATAGAACATCATCTCACTGAAGAATAAAACAATAATTTCACTGTCGAATGGAACGTAATTTCACTGAAGAATGGAACATCATCTCACGGTCAAATAGAACACTATCTCACTGACGAACAGAACATAATTTCACTGTCGAATAAAACATAATTATATTGTTGAATAGAACATTACCTCATTGTCGAGCAGGACATACTTTCACTGTCGAAGAGACTATCGTCTCACTTCTAAAAAGAAAGGATTATCATCTCTCTGCCGAACAGAACATCATATCACTGTTGAATAGAACATTATCTCGCTGTCAAATAGACCATAATTTCAATGTCGAATTAACCATCATGTAACTGTCGAATGATACATAATTTCACTGTCGACCAGAACATCATCTCATTGTCGAACAGAACAATCACCTCACTGTCGAGTAGAACACTAGCTCACTGTCGACGAGAACATGATCTCACTGTTGAATAGAACATCAACTCATTGTCGAACAGAAACGCGTCTGGCTGTCGGGTAGAACACCATATCATTATCATATACAGAACATCAAACAGATTATCATCTCACTTCTAAAAAAGAATGGAATATATCTCTGCCGAACAGAACATCATTTCACAGCAGAATACAACACAATAATATTATTTCATCGTCGCATAAAACATCCTCTCTCTGGCGTAGACAACATCGTCTCACTGTTTACCAAAACGTCATCTCTGCCGAATCGCCTTGCTTGAAAATATCTATACTTAGCCGTCCTACTGGTTCGTTGTTACCCAGTGACCCTACTTGCGCGGCGAGTTTATAGGTTGTCCTACCATCTAAACAATTGCGTGATTACAGCGCAAAAACGGTTGTATTAAAGTTGCTCTGATGAAGCATGCCATTCATTGGTGGGTCACGAAACACGACACGGGGCCAAGTCAACCTGTAAACGTGCCTCGCGCTGCTGTGCAATCAAAGCGTCGGTGATTAACTGCAGTAGCATGCACAACCTGCCTGGCACGCGATGCGCCCAGCTTCTTAGAATCACGACAATTAATTACCGAGCAGCAAAACGCACCACAAATAGACAGCATTTATCGGCTCGATAGTGATTATAATATGTTGGAAGAAGATTTGTGTATTCATAACGGTTTCCCGTAGAATGTTGGGGACCGTGAATTTTGAGTTTTCTCCTGCGTTGAGTACGCGCGTGGCAGATTCGGTCAAAATAAAGCAGTGGTTTGTTCGACGATATCAATAAAACAACGAAAATACACCGCATGAACATGAACTGGGTAGGTTCTATATTTTGCAAGAACAAGTCTGAAACGAAAAGAACAAAATTAATATTTCACGCTATACATTTATGTGCTAGCTATATGGTCCGTTGGTCTCTAACCGAATTAACTGTTTACTATTATTCTCAGAGACAATTTGCTAACTAGCTAATGTAAGAAAAGTAAACAAATAAAAGTTTGCATTTCAGAAACCTAAGAACAATATGTAGTTTTTATTATTACCCCAAACAAGCTAGGTTTCGATGGTGTACACATGCAACAATAGTATGTATCCGAATTCCAATTATATAATTAATAAGATTATTGTGTTAGTTAAGCCGATTTTGTTCCTTTTTTATATAGTGTTCTTAATACTACAATAACATTAATATGTTGAAGGTGTACTATCCGGCACATTGCGTTTATTAATGCCAAAACACTGTTTGCAGTTTGCATGCTGGGCCCACGAATCTTTCATTTTGTATACAAACATTCAATCAGTAAATATCCACCACGTGTAGTAGTATAAAAGCAGACGGGGCTAACCAAAAGTTCATGAAATTATCCTTTGACTATCCGCGTGTTTGCCAGGTTCAATCAAGCCAGCAAGTGGAACTGATTCCGCGAACTTCCCTGGCTTCAGAGGATGATTCCGGACAAGGTCGATTTAACGTCAACTGTTCTGTGCATTTGTAATTCGAAGCATCGAAGCGAGAAACATTTGACGAATCGATTCATTTCGTAGATTCACATCCCATTGCTTGTGGAACAAAGTATATGTCTGTAAGGGTGATTCCTCCAGGATTGGTAAAATTATACCTCAACTGGTTAAAAAGATGGGTTGCTGCAGCCGATATATATTTTAATATATTTTTCCTTGATTCGATTTTTCGTTCCTCTAATTTCATAATTATTATTAATTTCGCAAAAATCCGAACCTATCTAGTATATACTACGACACGCCAGCTGGTTTGTGCATATTTATGTTGGTGTATAATATTAGGTTTGATAAGATAATCTGACAAACTGATAATTGGCTATTTAACGGTCCGGTCAAAAATGGGCAGTTGTCCCAGCTATAATAGCACAATTTGAAAGACAAAAATGAAATAGCAACAATTAAGATTCTTTAAACGATTTGGAGATGGAGCTATATTTAGAAAGGGAAACGTCAGAGTTCGTGTGTTATCCTAAAATGTGTAATGTTTTATGAGAGTAAGGTTTGCAAACGAGACTCGTGAAGGTCGAGACATAAACAATTATTGCCCGAAACCTGATATAGTTAATGTCGGTTACCATAGGTAAACCTGTTTAACAAAATATATAACATTGTTATGGAGCGTCTTTTAACCACACATATCAAACGCACATAGCACATAAAAACGTATTTTGTAAACACCAAGCAATTATGCGACCGCTGCGTTACATCTACACAAACGATCTTTGGTTGGCTGGGGTGTTCTTGATCTTACAGATACGGTCAGTAGATATCAACAGGTATCCATATGTTACACATGTGTGTGTTTCTTTGTGGTTGCACCATACATCAAACACGTATGCGTTACCCCTGTGGTGGTGCAAGCATACCATTTTAAACAAACAACTTGCACTGCAAATAATATTACGTAAATAGCTATGGTTTCTTAGACAAACGCCTATACTTTTTTCATTCATTAGTACACCAGACTTCAATCTAAATGCTACACAACCAGTCACTCGGTCATGCGTGCAAAGTATCGCCTGCTTTGTGCGACATCACGCTTTGGCGCGCGACTTCGCCGCCGCCGCCGCCGCCGCTCGTTTCAGCGTCGACACACCAGACGCGACCCCGGGCCACGTGCCAGGAACACACCAACACACCGCTGCTTCGTCAACTGACAGGCGGATTTCCCTCACGACACAATGATACACGCGAGCAGATTAAATAAAACACAGTCGCACTAGGACAATAGCGACAGCTAAGAGCGAAACGACATCCCATATTTACATTTAATTTCGCCCCGACATGTTATTCGTGATTAATTACACAAGATGCGGAAACGGTAGTCGTTTTGATCTGTTTGTCAAAACACTAGCAATTCGAGGCGGAGATAATTAAAAGCGCCAGTGGTCATGCGGATGCATGTATTTGGAAAAGCTCTGATATCGACCGATATTGTTGTTAATTTAGTATAATCCTTTGCTTGCGTGAGTGTTCAGCAACATTATTACATTCAGTATCTGTGCAAACACAGGTGAGTTCTTCGGTGCCTAGTTATTTTGGTTAGTACAGGATACGTTTTCTGTAAAGAGAATATATTTAATTGACATTGGAAAAAATGTGTGTGTGCGTGTGTGTTTGTGCCTGCGTGCGTATGTATGTATGCATATATGTATGTATGTACGTATGTATGTATGTGTGTGTGTGTGTGTGTGTGTGTGTGTGTGTGTGTGTGTGTGTGTGTGTGTGTGTGTGTGTGTGTGTGTGTGTGTGTGTGTGTGTGTGTGTGTGTGTGTGTGTGTGTGTGTGTGTGTGTGTGTGTGTGTGTGTGTGTGTGTGTGTGTGTGTGTGTGTGTGTGTGTGTGTGTGTGTGTGTGTGTGTGTGTGTGTGTGTGTGTGTATGTGTGTTTGTGCTCGAACTGTGTGCGTGTGTGTAGACACGTGTGCGTGTCGTGCGTTTATTAGGCGAGATCCGCTGCTGTATTTACCAACAATAATGGCGGATTTGGCTCATTAGCGCTGATCGCAAGCTGCTTACGATCGTGTTTATTTTAGTCAAATCTTCGTCCGTGCGTATTCCTGACGGAGTGTTCTGTCGACGTCAGACAACGATCGTTTCAGCGTCTGATCTTATGCCATCGACGGTGATTTGTAACTTTGTAACTCATTTTCAGAACACATGAGCCACACTAACCAAGTTTAAGATTCTTCTTTGAACTCACGTATCTAATCTTGTTTTCACTGAGGATTGATGAATTGGTATTGGTTTTTATGAACATTTAGTTATTTATTTATAATTTTTTTTAATTTATTTACCCTAATCTAAATATTGTATTTATTTGAATTGTTTTCATAGTTTTTCCCCTATGTTTGCATGTCTTACACTGTGTGTACGCATATATCGGTTGGTCCAGGGAATGTAGCACATTTTAGTATAGTAGTAATTCAGGAAGTCCGCTGAATTGGCTGTGTTAAACGGGGGGAAATATGGACATATGTGAACATCAAAGGGATTGCGGTTAGCCCAACCAGCAGCGGCAATGGTATTATGTTGCTAATAAAGCCTGTTTTGAAACTGGGTGTTTTGCTGACAATTTTAATATTTCGTGAGACGAAACTTTCAAATTTCGAACAGTGTGACGGGCTTATAATATAAACACAACGTAGTTATTATAGCCTTAAGAACATCATATCAATTAATAAACGTACAAAACGAAATGTCATGTTATCGGAAGTTAAATAATGACCTGTCCCAATCCATTCCATAGTTAATAAGCAGGACTTTGCAGATTGATGTCTCCGTGACCTTTTCAGTTTAAAGTTGAACTAGTCCAATTTGTTGACGCTGTCACGTGATATACTTTTTAGCCTTAATCAGACATACTGGCATACATAAAACCCATCGCACTTCCCGCTCCGTTGCATCGTTCTGGCCGTGACAAACTATGCAACGGATTTGCTGCCAGTTCCACGGATCAATGGTAACAGGGTCTTCGCCGGCCTCCGATGTGTTAGAAATCCAAACAAGGCAGGTTTCGTTAGACGCAGTGCCGGTGATATTTGTCATAGTTGTAATTACCTGTAGCGACGCGCGCCGATCCCATGCGCGTGCAACGAAGCACAAGCGGTGTCAAATATGCAAGCAGTGGCTGATTAAGACATTCGTGGGACCTAGGCACCCGGCACTTTCGAGGGCCCTAGGTAGACCCAGGGCCGGAACCAGATATGCTAGTCTGGGGGCCTAAAATCCTTCAACTGTCCCCCACCCCCGAGGCTTGCCAAAGAACTCTTGCTGGCGCCGGAACGAAATAAATATTGAACCTGAGCTTCAGCAAGACGTCGCTGTCGGATCATGATATCGGGAGACGTGTTTGTGTGTGTGTGCGTGTGCGTGCGCGTGCGCGTGCGTGTGCGCGCGCGCAACGACGTCGACGAAGACGATGGAGGTTGTCATTCTAAATTACGTACATCCTCACTCAACCCGCATTAGCAAGGACATATTGTACTGTATATCTACAGAGAATAATATCAGGGGTGGGGTTAGTAAATGGAACATCGGCTGCAATGTAAACAGTCGGTTGTCAGCAGACTCCGGCGACAGAGAACATAGTCCCAACTTTTAATTGTCACATATCTATGTGTCCGTTATAAATAAATAAATATGGAATTTGCGTTATCTGTCCCGCGAGCCTTCTCAGGCTATTGCGTGCTGCACAGTTCGTACACGGTGCCGGATTAAAACGAATGCAGTCAGGACAGTTGCCCAGGGCTCGGCAAAATAATTGTTATGGGGGCATCCATAAAATGCGGATGGTTTTTAGAATATTCTGTACAATATTATTATATTATATTATACCATTTTTCGTATTATATTGTATTCTAAAAGAGATTTGGTTAGGGTATGTGCATATTTTATAAATTCTTGTTAATTGCTAAACATTTCTTAGTAGTATTTTGCTAAGCGCTGTCTGTCATTACGAAGTGAAAACAACTACGATGTTTTATTTCGATGTTTTGGCTGGTTTCTGCAAATTCTACGTGTAGGGAGGAGTGAGAATTATTAGGAGAGAATGACAGGTCCATCAGAGTCAGAAATCCGGCGTTGTCGTAAACGTTTCACATGACATAATAATTTAACTCATTCAATGGTAGGAACAATACACCCACTTTGCCTTAAGTTGGGCACTTCATTGTATCAGCCAATCGGATTGACTGAATGAATAATCTGCGGAGCGCCGGAACATGCAATCCTACAAACGAGCATTCCCTGCTACGGAAACTCGTACAATTGATGAGGTGTTTATTAACGGAAAAGGAGAAAAATTACCAATGATTCATTTTCAATACTTGTAATTGCACTGTATATTGTGCATGTTGCATGGTATGGCAACATGCCTCATTAAAATGTCCAAGTATTCAATTGTCCCAAGACATTTCTATGACTTGATTAAATTAAATGCTGTGATAGTTACGCAGAGCAGATGCATCACCTGACTATTCGGTCGCACTTCTCTGTGACGAACAAGAACTACTTTTCCATTATCTGTTTTGTGGCGGCCATCTTGTCGTCGCTTCGCTCATCAAATATTAATGAAATAAAGTCGGTTTAATCAGGAAATTGCACTGAATTAAACGTACTTGCCTTATTTAACGGCTGCTACCCTTTCTGCCTCAGTGGGTTTGTTCATTTTACTTTTCGCCTTTGACATTTACAAATGATAACCTTTCAGCGCAGGTGTTCGCAAAGCTCTTTCTGCGCTGTGTTCTTCGAGACTAAATGGCAATATCACTCAATCAAACGAGACGCAGAAATGCCGGTCGACTAAATTGCATTTACATGCAGTGGTGTAGGTTTTAGATAGCTCCATATGGGTGAATTTAGGATGATACCGGGGGTGTGTCCCCAATTATATCTAGAGACTGCCACACACCGCTTGTTGTAGACCCCCTAATCCGATAATAGGCCAGAAAATATTGAGTTAGAATCCGAACAAAAGTGTTTGCAGTGTATATAACTTTGAGATGTACAAATACAAAATCGGAGTCATACTACTATGTCTATCGATGCATATGTTGGTAACGTAAAAAATATACCTGACCTGATTACTACATAATGTAAAAAAATATGAAAAACGGTGACATCTGTCACTTTAGACCACAATTCACCAGAAGCGTTCAGGTCACAATGCGCCTGTACAAAATTAAAATTAAGAACTGATCGACTAATCTAGCCGGCACGTGCCCTTCATTGCCGCCAGGTGGCAGGCACGTGCGCGTCGATAAGTTATCGGGACGCGTGATGTGTTATTCATCAAGTGTCTGACACGACTCGTGAAACAACGACAGTGATATGTTTTGGCTGTGCATGAATGAGTGAGTGAGTGAGCGTATGAATGAATGAATGCATGCATGCATGCATGATTGAGTGAATGAATGAATGAGTAAATGAATTAATGAATCAATCAATCAACCAATAAATCAATCAATCAACCAGTGAATTTGAACAAAAAAGATCACATCACTTATACAGTACATAAAGTATATCAGTAGATACAAAAGATAGGTTGAAAAAGGGTAAAACGAAGTACAGTAATTGTACTTATAACTGTTTCCCTTTTTATTAGCTAATTAACTTTGTACCAATTATAAAATGCAAGAAAAAAGTGCAGCAACACGTGCGTAATCATAATAGATAAGCATACAATATTGGTGGTAGTCGATTATATGAAGTTCGCTAAAACAGTCCTAGAAGTGGCTGTCTCCGCCGGTTGTGCTGCGGAAACCATGAAGATAGCATGACGCATAAAGGCCCGCGCTCCACATCAAAGGGAGGACTTAAAAGAAACCCCAGTATAATTACCTGTCCGACCATTCCCGTACACAAGCGGGTGAGCGGTATAATGTATATTCAGATAATTGCTTCTATACTTCCAGAACATTACATATAATATCAGCCACGGAAATTAAAAGCTAAATTTCGAAAAGCAACGATACTATTGGCTCAGCTTAACTTCTGCGTTTTAGCAAGGCAATATGTCAGGGGATATTGAGACTGGTGTGATTAGCATGTCACGTTGACACTGCGAATTAGTTGAACAAAATACTAGCAAGTAAGGAAAAGCTTTATTTAATGATGGTGACCATGTCACGTTATATCGTGATTTTCAATGGGCAATCTCACACTACATTCTTACATCAACATATACACAGCTTTCATAAAATATACAATTCACAACAGTAAAAATAAAAAGAATAATTAATTAAATAAAAAAATAAAAATAACATAAACAAATTTAATAATAAATTATTAATATGACACTACAATTAAAACAACATCGTGAATCAATTTACCAGTTTTAGACTGACTAAAGACTGAAGTCAATAGTAATAGTAAATATAATCAAAGTGAATGAATTAAAATAATTTACCATTTAAAAGTAAACAGTCATTCGGGCATATCAGTTGAAAAGTGCAAACAATTGTATATATTCTGCGATTTATTTCAAAATAATTTTTTTTAAACGAAGAAAGCGTATACAGCTATTCTGTGCAGCTATCTGTGTAATTCATCCCAAATCGAAACAGATAATCCAATTTCGTTCCATGATTTTAGTTGTCTGTTGCATGTTGCGTATTCGTTCACCACGAAGTCACCCCTACCATATCCTTTTCGCGTCTATGGATCATGCAAATAATTATTATAATCAAGAGGATCTCTTCTTTGTTAGCGAATCGACCGTAAACAACACGGTTCATCAGCACGAATTATCATGTTTAACGCAATATCCGATTTCCGAGAGATATGAGTGTTATTTAAGCGCCAGCTGCAATTTTAGATATGAACGTTTTACAAAATAAAGTATTCAAGTGCCAACGCCTATTCCGTGGGTGGTCCAGGTAAGGGTGGGTAATCCGAGAACCGTTTAGTTGTTTGTGCGTCTAACACACGTGTGTGGCGAACTGCCTGTCACGGTTATACGTGTAAGACGCAGCTGTCAGTCTACCGCCGACGCGTCAAGAACGTGACTGTCCGTAATGACGTGTTAAGTAACACAAACTGTACTTTCTTTGACGTTGGGGTAGATTAATCGCCGTTCGTCGTTGGTGGTTGTCTTTGTTCGCGTGACCTGTTGCCGTTCTAATCTTAAGAGTGTGTCTTTCTTTGAGCACGCTCTATTAATACTGTGTTTTCTCTATATGTCTGTAGGATCCTTTTTTGTTACATGTCGCGGTACGCTTTGCTTGTTATGTTTGCCCGCCCGATCGGTGTGACAGTTTAGTGATGACTCTATCATTCACGCACGTTCCCCGGTCTATCCCCCGTTTCATCTTGTCGTCCAGTTATACGCACGCACACATGCACGTTCCTAAATACCCATTCTCACCCTAAATTAGATAAGTTGAATATAAATATTACAACATTCAGTCTGTATCTATATACTTATCTTGCATATATATATATATATATATATATATATATATATATATATATATGCAAGATAAGTATATATATATATATATATATATATATATATATATATATATATATGCAAGATATACTTATATTGCATATATATATGCAAGATAAGTACATAAATATATAAGTATATATATATATATATATATATATATATATATATGCAAGATAAGTATATATATATATATATATATATACGTGGAGCACAGCAGCGCAGCGCTAAGAGCTCCGGACTGTCGACTGAGAGAACGCGGGTTCGAATCATGTGCGGCGTTCAAGTTCGTGCAGCGTTCAAGTTCGTTTACTCTACATTGCTTCAGTTCACTCAGCTGTATGAATGAGTACCTGGCTATAGACAGTGGTGGATTTTTGTGTACGGCAGTCTTCGCGCATTAATTACAGCGTGGCTGAACGCTTCCCATAGAAATCGAGATGTTCGATTGGACAGATCTGCCAGGGAGTAAAGTGTAAAGCGCTTTGAGCAGTCCCGAGGACTGGATACTGCGCTTATAATAGCGCCCTGATTCAATCCATATATTGACAACTCGATTACTGCTTATTGATTTTGAGATTGACCAATCGTGTTGTCTTGATATGCCTCTGCGCTTGGTTGCCAAGGATTTAGGCGCAAAGGAAGTTACCTTATTTGTATTATTAAACAACTATAGCATACCAGCCTCCCATTTCTTAATTTCTGCTGATTCGATTCGTCGTAACGATGACGTAATTATTAGTAATACGTAATTACACAGTCGTAATCCATGTGACATGATGCTCTTTTATTGGTTGACGCCTAAATTACACGTTATGCTCTGTGACAGCCTATACTCGTTCCAAGTCTCATTGTTCATGTCGACGTGTAGGAGAGATCTAGAACCCTAACCATGCAGAGAACAAAAGAAAAATAATAGCAATTTAGATATGGGATGCTACCGTAACATCTGGCGCATCCCTAGGACCACGTAAGACAAGAGAAGGGCCGCATGATAATCACACAGAACATGAAGACATCGTCTCAGCAATACGAAAACACAAGCTGAGATGCATGTTACTGCCACGCGGCAAGATCGACTGGCCCAAAGAAAACCCACCTCCAAGGTACTTTCTCGAGGTTTTCTATACAGTTGCTACGTACCTCGGGTTACCACTCTAGTCGTGTCAGAGTAATTTCTCATTAAATATCCAACCCACCTAATTAATGTGAGATATATTACATTACATGTTATTATACTGGTATAAACATCCGATAGAAGGGAGAGTCGGAAAGTCATACGAAGCAAGAGGGTTGGTCGCTGTTCTGGGTCAGGCCATGCACTTATAACGAAGCGAGCAAAACAAAATTGACGAAGTTACCGCGCTATGATATAAAAAACAAAATTGACGAAGTGACCGCGCCATGATATCGAACAAAAACAAAATTGACGAAGTCATCGCGCCATGATATCGAACAAAAACAAAATTGACGAAATCACCGCGCTATGATATCGAAAAAAACAAAATTGACGAAGTCACCGCGCCATGATATCGGACAAAAACAAAATTGACGAAGTCACCGCGCTGTGATATCGGACAAAAACAAAATTGACGAAGTCACCGCGCTACGATATCGGACAAAAACAAAATTGACGAAGTCACCGCGCCATGATATCGGACAAAAACAAAATTGACGAAGTCACCGCGCTATGATATCGAACAAAAACAAAATTGACTAAGTCACCGCACTTTGACATCGGACAAAAAAAATGCCCAGTCACCGCACTATATGATATTAGACACTCTTAATGTCTCTCCAAAAGTAATCTTCCGATAGGCAGCCATTCCGCTTTTAAACGACACCGATCTAGCGTAGTTGTTGGTTCGTGCACATGAAAGCACCGATACTTATTCACGATAAAATTTTACTTACGCATCATTCGGTAGCTGTGTGTCGGTTTTAACACGGGACGAACTGCCGCCAATGATCTAGTTACACTATCGATTTTACTTTCACGAACGACGCCATCCTCTTTATTTAATTTACACCAGACAAGATTATGAATTTACTCGCTTATTTCTGTTGTGGCACGGTGCGCCGGAGCGTGCTTTTCATTCCGCGGATATGATGACATCGCGCATTCGTCGCCTGTTCCGTTTCCGCTTGAATTCCTTCTCACATGAGTCCGCATAATTCGTAATTCCGCGCCCCTGAAAGCGTGCAATGCACAGCCGTTATTTATGCCACTTGTATCAACTTGATGTCATCCTGCCAAATGCGGTTTTGATTTACCTCACTCGATTAACGCCGGTCAGCGGATTAGAGACGCGCTGTCAGGGAAGCTGAACGCATTGGCTCAACGCGATTTATCGGATATCCGCAATTGGTGTGCAAACGAAGAGGCTTTTCATTCGGGTGCATCTGGACGATAGATCGAGGCGCATGCGCTTCTTACGTGTGCCTGTATGAGGGTGTGTCGTTTAGTATTATCCGTGGCTGTCAAACGAAAGGTTAATCACGTAGCCTACTGCTGGCGTTTGCGCGGTTATGAAAGTGTTTACACATACATACTAGTAAAGTAACACGTGTTGTATAGATATACTGGCATACATATGTACATACAGGCATACATATGTTCACAAACACACCTTCAACAGAGGCATAAACACAAACATACACATACAAACAGCTATCTATGAAAACAATTGAAGGCTTGCATGTGGGGAGGCCAGCGTCACCCCGGACTGGAGGAGGGTGAGGAGAACAACAATTGATGCATGTACATACGTTTACACATACACACATACACACATACACACACACACACACACGCACGCACGCACATACACACACACTGGCGTATTTAGAGGGGGGCGAGGGGGTCGGTCGCCCCCCCCCCCCCCCCCATGGTGGCAACTGCCCCTCCCCCCAACAGTCGCACGGCAGCTGTCAGCTCCTGGACAGGGCAGTACTCGCCCATTTTGCCCCCCCCCAATGAAAAATCCTGGATACGCCACTGCACACACACACACACACACACACACACACACACACACACACACACACACACACACACACACACACACACACACACACACACACACACACACACACACACACACACACACACACACACACACACACACACACACACACACACACACACACACACACACACACACACACACACACACACACACACACACACACACACACACACACACACACACACACACACACATATACACGCATGCACCAACGAACGGACGAACGAACGACGTGCACATGTTTGCACACGTATGTACACGTACACACACGCATATGCATGCATGCTTACGTACCAAACATGTACACACACACACACACACACACACGCACGCACGCACGCACGCACACACACACACACACACACACAAATATGCATACACGCGCACACTCGCACCAAATGATAGTAGATGAACGAAACGAGGTAGAGATGTCACCTCGGAATTTCAAATTAGCATGAACATGAACTGTTATTATAAAATATTACTTTGTTCTAACACTTGTTACTATTGTCGGTATTATGCTAACACAAATTGCCGATCTACGGCAGAATCTCCGAGGGGTTACTCCGTGCGGAGAGAAGACGCCAGCCCGCGGCAGGACTTCGTGCGACACTAGCGCCACGCGGCGACAGCGGTAAATCAATCGAGTTCATGTCAGTGGTTTTGTGCAAACACGTTACACGCACTTAAATTAATTTCCAAGATTATCGTGCTGGAATTGCTTGCCAGTCTGTGACGTCGCCGCAAGCATTATCCGCTCAACGACTACGTTAATTGCGGCATTTTGATCCACCCGCGAATTATATTCCGTATAAATTAAATCATAAAGACAATTATACATGCAAACGAGCGGTGATAACTCAGCAAAATGATGCTCGTTCAGGCGACCTCGTCCGGGCAGACAACATCCAATCCATCAACGCTTGCTCGCGCAGTGTACAATCGAAATAAAGACGTTTCTGACCGTGCGAGCCCAGGCGTGCTTAATGCAACATTCGATAAGCGTGTTCGTCGATGATTCGATTTGTATTCATAACTTTTCGATCGTTATACGGCTAAATACGGGCGTGAAATTGTTCACGCTCTCCGACCACGCGTCAGTCAACGCACTCGAGATGAGCATCTTATAACGCGACCGCATTAATAGCGCCAATAAATTGTGGAAGGGGATTTCGTCGTTTGTCATCAAATTGATATGAAATTGATCGATCGGTACACTTAACAAAATGTTGTGTATCAGGCGGCTAATTTAAACTTCTTGCGACAAATGCGCGGATTTAGAGTTAATCCACTCCGGAGAGGTTTTCTCGGAACCCGTCGCTGCGTCTTTTGTTAGTTAATAAGGAAGGGAGGTAGGTGACGGCTGTCAGAACCGGGTTGACTTAATCCCGATAAATGTTCGCATAAAATCGGTATGGGACTTGATTTAGGGTATATTGAAATAAAGATGTATTTCAGAAACAAAACTCGTCAAAACATAACTGAATGATTGTTTAAATTTAAAAACTTTACCCAATAATACTATATAGGCCCCTGTGATATGTATTATCATTGATACCATGTTGGTGTTAAGGTAAATGTACAGTAAGTATGATTGCGATGGATCACTATGGTGAAGGACACAGAAAAGGGGAAGCCCACAGCCAAGGTGGGATGACAGCGAAAGAAAGGAGTTCGGAAGATCGGAAGAGGATGAAAGATATAGAGAGGAGCTGCTAATAGGAAATAATCGAGAAAAAGAACCAAACGAGTGGTTCAACAATATAGTATCTGACCTTCACCCGTGTACAACAGGGAACCAGGCGGAAGAATACACTGTGGGACGTTCGTGTCATCTGTCGCGCTCCAGACCAGAAAGTAGTTCCAACCAAGGCCATGTTAGGAGACAACAAGAAGAGGTACATCGCATCAATCAATGTGTTAGAGGCATAGCTTATACCCCTTACTAGATGAATCACGTCAGATTACACATTTACCAGCTATATGGATCTTTGGACCTGTTTACGGCAACATTCGAAAGCATATTTCGAAGATTGACCTGGGAAACCAGGAAACAGGAGGCTTGAGGATAGTCAGAGAATGTCTCAGTCATCTACAAGAAAAATGCTGCAGAAGCTAGCTGATGAACGTGAAAAACAAGGTCTGAAGACGAACATTTCGAAGACAAAAGTGATGCTAAAAAACGACACACCAATACCTATATCAACACAACTCAGATAGAGAACTTTGAAAGCTACATCTACCTGAGACAGCGATGCAGCACCAGAGACAAAAACCACGACACAGATATTCACAGAAGAAGAATCTCGGCCTGCTGGACAGCATTCGCCAAACACCGCGACATCTTCTAGGGTAACTTTGGAACCTGTTTGAAGAGTCTACAACTCATGCGTACTTCCAGCGATGACATACGGCGCGGAAACAGGGACACTTCCCAACCAGGCAAAGAACAAGCTAGCAGCCACACAAATAAAGATAGATAAAAGTAGATTAAACATAACATATCTAGCGAGAAAGACAAACATCTGGGTAAGAGAAAAGACCACTGTCGTAGACGTGATAGAACAAACCAGGAGACAGAATAGCAGGAACCACCAGTGTAGACTACGTGATAACCGATGGAAATCGCGTATCACTATACCTGGAGACTTTATGAAGGCACCATCTGGCAGAAGATAGCGCAAGACAAGCAGATCTGGAAACGACATGCTGAGACCTTTGCTCAACCACGGGACACGGCTGCACAACGATGACGACGATGATGATGATGGATCTTTAAATGTACAATGAATGTTCCGCGTTTAGAATCAGTTATGCATAGCTTGTTCTTAACATTAAAGTAAATATGATGAAGGAATACAAGCCCGCCAAATGTCGTTTAATAAGCCCAAAACAGTATTCGCAATTTGCGCCCGCGAAATTTTCAAATTATAAACACAACATTCAATTAAACAGCTGCTACTGTCTGTCATTCGCGCGTGCAGAGGCACATGTCCTTAGCCGCGAACACCTTTGGATGTTCTGGTTCCCACCCATCAAACCATCACAAGTCGGGCAAGGTAGTCTACGAGTGATTCCTCGAATTTTCAGCTAATATAATTATCATCCCTGTTTCCGGGTAATGGAAAACACAACCTACCTTTCAAACCCCTCGCATAAAGAAAGAGTAAACGAAATTTAGTGCCTCATACGATAGACGTACAATAAATTATGTGGTGAACGTTTGTTTGGTGAAAGCTTGACTGAGGAAATGTTATATTTTATTGCCTTAGACGGTCAGTGTAGACGAACCTTGATGTCTGTTGCTTTTTTCTTGCATATTACAATTAAGTTTGCAATTAATGAAAACAAACGGTCCTCTGGTGTAGGTTAGATAACAGGAATTTCGCTGATGCGCCATCTGGGGTTGGAGCCTACCCCATTGACGGTTCTAAGGTGTGAAAAGAAAACTCAAGTTTCACAGCACTATATTTTCATGGCTATTTGAATATTCACGGTTAAACGTCACCTACCCCAATACAAAAATAATCCTACATTATACAAAACTATCGTGTTGGCCAAACACAATCAGCAAGAGACGGATACGACGATGGCCAGGGCACGCGTACCGAATGTGTGCTGGCGCACTGCCAAACAAACAGTATGCTGCACCACTTGCGTTCTATTGTTGAAGGTCTTGTGAGACACATGTGGGTGCGTATGACAAAACAGTAAACTGCCTTTTCCGTATCAAGTATGCTTACTCGGCGTCAGTTCCTGCTCCCCGCGCGACCTCCCCCACTCGGAGTCCGGACATAACAGTCATGCACCATAAGTTCTCTCCTAGGCGCAATCGAAGTCAAATTTGCCAGTCGACTGCCTTTACGACCGGGCCGACAGCGGTTGGGTCGTTAATCGATGCATTTGTCTTCTGCAACAATCGCGCAGTCGCCGCTGTAAAAGACTGACTTGGCGCCGCCAAACCGGAACGTTCAGTGATCGTCGGCGTGCGCCGTTCCGTTGTTTGTCGCCGATGTATATCTTTATCTGTT
>OZ023216.1:4604183-4613575 GCA_963995525.1 Escarpia spicata
CATCAACTTTAGAATATCGTCAGTCATCCATTTTTTTCTTTGTTTTTCTACACTGCCTAGGAATAGTTTCTTCTGCAGCCTGTGTGATTGATTCCTTCATCTGTTCCCATTGGTCGTCAACATCTTGAATGTCATTCAGAACATTGAAACCGTTTTGAACTGCTATATTGAATTTATCTTTGATCGCTGAATCTGATTTTAGTACATTCATGTCTAGTTTAATGTTCCTTGTTGCTCTTTTCCTTTTCGTCAGTTTCAGGCAGAACTTGGCTCGCACTGGCACATGGTCTGAATAGCAGTCTGCCCCAGGAAAGGTCTTTGCCACCAGTAGGGCATTTCTAAATATTTTACTGGATATAATCAATTTGGTTCCGTGTACGGTCTCCTGGACTTTGCCAAGTCCAAAGTCTTATTGGGTGTTGTTGGAACTAGGTGTTTCCTACAATCATGTACAGAGATTTTGCCCACTCTATTAGGTTATCTCCTCTCTCATTTCTGCTCCCCAGGCCATATGGTCCAACTATGTCTTCGCATCTTCCCTCACCAACTTTAGCATTAAAGTCTCCCATAACAATCTCCTGTGATTTGCAATGTGATTTTGCCAATTCAAGGTCATTATAAAATGTATCGTGCTCTTCATCAGATTTATCTGCGGTTGGTGCATACGCTTGTATGATGTTAATGTTAAATGGTTTGCCACTGAGTTTCACCAAGAGGATGCGATCCGATATGGTCCAGTATCCTAGTAAACATGTTGCTCTTTCTTCATCCAACATAATTCCAACTCCTCTTTCATGTTTATCGCCTCCTGAGTAAATGATTGTGTAATTATCTGATGTCATCAGTCCTGCCCCTGTCCATCTAACTTCACACATTCCCATTATATTTATCCTCAATCTTGTCGCTTCTTGTTTTATGTTTTATAGTTTTCCTTTCTGATGTAGAGTTCTTACGTTCCATGTAGCAATATTCAAAATCTTTCTGTTGCGCACAGTAGCTGGATGACGATCTGGTGTCACCTGTCGCACATGACTATCCCTACAGAGCGAGGTGGTCCTGTCAGAACTGTCAGAACAACCGCTCACGCTGTTAACGTTATTTTCTGTGGTTTTTGTGGGTCAAGCTTGTCATGGGAAAGATACAGCAGTGGTTTCCCATTGCCTTCTGCCGGTTTTTGATTTGGTTTACTCCAAAGAACAGTAGCTCGTACTGAGCTGTGCTCGCCGTCGTTGTCCATACAACTGGATCTTCCGCCGCCGGAACTGAGGGGACATGCTGTCCATCACATCCTCTGCTTTGCTATTTGCCCCGTAGCTGGAACATGATTTGTGAGGGTCGGGACGTGTCCACACACTGGTGGGCCCGGCACCCTGCACATATCGGGCTCATGCTGCTCCGCCAAGGTTTTTCGTGGCTGGATCACTAGATCCCATGCAGGTTTGGCCTGGAGCCGCAAGGTGTCTAGTTACCGTATGGTGTCGCAAGGAGGCACTGCATGAGTCTTGATTGAGGAGAGGCTATATACCAGAAGGAAAGACTTACGCACTCGGCTTTCTTTTCACCTCGGATAAGGTTATTTGGCGGCTGAAGCTGAAAGCGGGAGGTCAGAAGCAAGCTACTAGTCTAGGACAATTCAAAAATACCCCCAACAACAGTAAAGTATTGAAAATTGGTCCCGCTATTACGATCACCTCGCTCTTGTGGACACTTTTACCAAGACCCGAGGGTGTCCTTAATAGTGAGTTTCAATTGTACTGCAAAACCTTTACAGTCTGGACACCCTGTCCTGCAATGGTTATGTCCGGGCTTGTGAGTTTCCCGGACAGACGAATTATGCACATTAGTTTTCAATATGAATGTCATTATTTAACTAATATCGATAAAATATAATATTATGCACACTAGCAAAAATGCCCTTTACCTGACGGGAGTTGACAGTCGTGATAGTAATATTTATTAAATGTTAAAATACATTATTGTGTCAGTGCCTACTTCATGTTGCCAAGCCCATAACGCAGGGCCGTTTTCTCCCAAGTATTTGCTGCGCACGCGAGGTTCCAACGATTGTTAGGTTACGCTATCCAAGAATATATAAGCGAACGAAAAATGTACAACTCAAAACACATCTAAAACATTAAATTCGTTATTCTAGCATTCATCTATATTCCCCGGTAACAATTCACAGGACACCCATAAACGGACTTCTAATCATTCGTTTTCGTTGTTCTGTATAGTTCCGAACGATGTTGGCTTCGGGTACTCAGTATCTTCCAATTGCGGCTCAACCAACACATTTTTTTGCATAGAATTTAGACAGTCGCATTTCAGTATTTCTTGATTTCATGTTGTAACCTCCACCAACCCTTAAACTGCAGCAAAACCGATATTCTCGAAGTTGGCGATGTCAACCAACGGAGACTTTGGTCAAAATTATTTGCGTTGATTGGTTGATGTACGTGATTGTTGCGTCACGCCGACTTTGAGAATGTCAGCTTCGCTGCCGTTTAAAATTGGGTGTATGTAGCGCCTCAATGGGTTAACTTTGTTAAAGAAACAACATCGTTCGCCAGTGTCTAAAACACCGGGAACGGCATGTCCATTTATAGGCTATTTTAGGAATGACTATCGGGATTCTAATTACATAGTAGAACAGCAGAAAAGCGTAAGATTTCACACGATATCAAGATCGTTGGGATCAGACGAGCCACCAGGGTGCTAGCAACCGTTGAATTTAGCGTTTTTAGACGTGTTTTGAATTGTAAATTTTTCGCTCGCTTATCTATTTTTTTTTTCATGTATTACGCGCTCATTACGTTTTACGTTCCGAACAAGTGACTGACCCCACAAAAGGTGAGAATCTTGACATATATTGGTAATTTAAAAATATATAGGCGTTACGTCCTATTCACAGGGTCGTAGATTAACCCCTGAAAGTTTGGCGCACGAGGTTCAAGCCATCAAAGAGGAAAACGTTAACCTACCCGCACGCATACATACATACATACACGTTTCCTCAATTATAATAAGATGTGCAATACGTTCTGTGCAATGCAGCCGTGTTGTTCTGGCGACATCATCACACACGTCCAAAACTATTAAAACCGATGCTACTTTGGTATGTCCTGACGCGGTCATCGCGTAGACATTTATTTTTTTTAAATCACATGCATGACAACCGAATGCGCAGATAAAGAACATAATTTGAATGTGCTAAATTCAGTCATTAGAAGTGTGAAATAAATGTCAAATGGCATCTTTGCGACATGCATGATGCCGAAATTTTACTCGACGTTGGCAATGTAGGGCACACAATCGTGATACCACAACTTTGGATACATTATGCAGCATGTTTTCAAAATACTTCACGGATAAGATTGCTTACATTCGATCACGTTTTGTTATTAATGACATTGATTACAAGTTTACTGAACAACCGATTGTTGATACTACACTACAATGTTTTACACCTGCAACTACAAATGAAGTTCGCACTATCACTATCGTGTGGTCTTGACCCTTTTCTAACATTTCTACTGAAGAGTTGCATTGATAAACTGGTTTATCCTATTACAAATATTATAAATATGTCAATGCAGGATGGTGTTGTTCCACACGAATTCAAGCACGCTCTTGTCAATCCTCTTATTAAAAACAAAGTCTGTGCAAAAATTACCTTACAAAATTACCGTCCTATCTCAAATCTAAATTTTCTGTCAAAGGTATTGGAGAAGGTTGTTGCAAATCGACTCCATGAACATATTTATTCACAGCATTTATCAAATGATCTGCAATCTGAATATAAGCGATTTAATTCAACTGAGACGGCTCTTCTTAAAATACACAATGACATTGTATGCAATATGGATAATAGTAAATTGACTGCTCTCACCTCACTAGATCTATCAGCTGCTTTTGATACAACAGATCACGACATTCTTTTACATCGCCTTAATGGACATTTTGGTATATTCAGTGGTTTAGTTAATATTTTTCTGACCGATACCAAAGCATTACCATATCTGGCTCACTGTCTTGTCCAGAACATCTTCCATTTGGTGTCCCACAAGGTTCTGTCCTTGGCCCTGTTCTGTTTAGCTTATACACTACATCCCTTAGTCGAGTCATAACTAATCATAATATAAATCATCATTTGTATGCTGACGACACACAAGTGTTTATATCACTTTCACCAACTGATACACAGACATCTCTATCAACTTTAAACGACTCTCTCACTGACATCTTGCCGTGGATGGAAGCAAGTAAATTGAAACTAAATCCAGATAAAACTGATCTAATTATTATTGGCACAAAACAACAACAAAACAAGGTTGTTAACTACTTTCCAGTTAAATTGCTTGGTAATGATACATCACCATCAGATACTGTTCGTAATCTAGTTGTCATCTTTGACAGTGATTTCAGATTTAAGCAGAACATTTCTCAAGTATGTAAATCCTGTTTCTACCATATACGTGATTTCCGCCGAATTCGGCGTCATTTGTCTTTTTCTACTGCTAAAACAATATCAGTACATTTAATTAGCAGTCGCCTTGACTAAGCGATATTGCTAAATAGGACTTAACTAAAATCCAACGTTTACAGAATTGTTTAGCACGTGTTGTACTAAAAGCACCTCGTTTCTCACCATCTCTGCCCCTACTTAGACAGTTGCACTGGCTTCCAGTTACTTATCGAATACAATTCAAATTGGCCACTATCACATATCTTACCCTTTCTACGCAACACCCATCTTATTTGTTTAGTGTCTTTCGTTTTTCCGATATCCCCAGGATTCTCAGATCATCTGTTTCACAACGATTTTTTTCTGAAAACCAAACTTAATATCGGCAAACGTGCTTTTTCTGTAGCTGCACCCAAAATCTGGAATCAACTCCCTATCTCTTTAAACGTTATACGCTTCCGTCTAGCAGTGCGTTTATACAGCTGCAGGCAATTGGCTAAAGATATACAGATACTGTTGTATTGTTCGTATTTTAGTCCTGTTACATCTATGTAAGTACCGCTGGAAACTGTGTACATTAAATGCATCTTCTTCTTCTTTATTATGGATGTCCGTTAACGAACAAATTGATCCATTCGAATTTCCGGATTGTCGGGTTACGAGTAACGAGGTTTTACTGTAATAATTGTCTTCTGAAGGTACGTTAAAACAATTAGCTACATGTGTTGCCATGTCATATTTTTCAACATTTTATTTTAAATTTCATCATCAATATGTAGAAGTTGTTTAATTAATATGGATATAAATTATGATTTTGTTAACGTGGTGACGGTCTATGCCTCACTGCGATGTATGTTCAGACAAATATGACCGAAATGTTCATTTTGACCAGTCGCCACATTCGTTTTTCGGTGCTTTATATGGTCAATCAAGATCAATCATCGCCACGATACGTTCACGTAACATGTATAAACGAAATATATTCAACGGTTTTCGACGAGCGACCGTAAATTGAGCAATGAAAAACAATACTGTGTAACACCAGTATACTTGCATTATGATCAAGCTAAATAGCTAAACAAAGCAAATGCATTAGTTGGTTTTCAGATGATAGATTCCTTGCAAAGTTTGACGTTGTCCCTTGTGGATGTAACTGTTGCCCATATTATAAAGTGGTGCATCACACTGATTGATTCCTCTCTTCTTGGAGTGTCGAGCAGTCTTGCATGAGGTATTCCACTGCCATTGGAGCCGTGCCACACATGTCGGTTTTTCCAATGTGCGTTTAGTGCGCATATGGTGCCGAGTTTGCAGTGTCCAGTCCTCAGGCGTACCATTATCATATGGTGCCGAGTTTGCAGTGTCCAGTCCTCAGGCGTACCATTATCATATGGTGCCGAGTTTGCAGTGTCCAGTCCTCAGGCGTACCATTATCATATGGTGCCGAGTTTGCAGTGTCCAGTCCTCAGGCGTACCATTATCATATGGTGCCGAGTTTGCAGTGTCCAGTCCTCAGGCGTACCATTATCATATGGTGCCGAGTTTGCAGTGTCCAGTCCTCAGGCGTACCATTATCATATGGTGCCGTGTTTGCAGTGTCCAGTCCTCAGGCGTACCATTATCATATGGTGCCGAGTTTGCAGTGTCCAGTCCTCAGGCGTACCATTATCATATGGTGCCGAGTTTGCAGTGTCCAGTCCTCAAGCGTACCATTATCATATGGTGCCGAGTTTGCAGTGTCCAGTCCTCAGGCGTACCATTATCATATGGTGCCGAGTTTGCAGTGTCCAGTCCTCAGGCGTACCATTATCATATGGTGCCGAGTTTGCAGTGTCCAGTCCTCAGGCGTACCATTATCATATGGTCTTCTCTGGACAGCTGTAAAAGTTGTCTTCGCTGTTGTAGCTAAGATGTTGTTTCAGCCATATCTTTTTCGGGGGGTTGATACAGCGTCAAGACGGATTTTCACTTTGTGTCGCGTTATGTGATTAGTTAAGCGATAACATTCACCATATCATTTCCACCAGAAAGCTACATTTACAGAAAAAACTGAAAAAATAACTTTCATTGGAGAGTAAAGTTATAATTGTACATAATATTGTATATATGCAACATATCTACATCTGACACAACCAGAACACAATGAGTTCGCCTTAAAGATTGTATACAAAAACGTCTAGATGGTGTGGGCACGGGGTCCTGGGCGTGGGTGTGCGCTTACAAATGTACTATTGTACAGTAATTACACAATATATTGCCCGAGTTTTCTTCTTAATATACCCGGCAAGTTAGAACAATTAAACGCTTCGTAACGTCCACGTGACAGAACACTACAAACATGTAACAACACAACAAACGGCCCAATCTTCTTGTTAGATTTATTGAACTAGTTTAATTAATAATTTGTATTGCTACAATATACAACATGTTATGCACAACAAATGGCCACAGTATTTTACCAATTAATTAATTAATTCATTCATTCATTTATTCATTCATTCATTCATCCATCCATCCATATGTCCATCCATTCATTCATTCATCCATCCATCCATCCATCCATCCATCCATCATTCAATTCATTCATCCACTCACTGATTCTCTCACTCACTCACTCACTCACTCACTCACTCACTCACTCACTCACTCACTCACTCACTCACTCACTCACTCACTCACTCACTCACTCACTCACTCACTCACTCACTCACTCACTCACTCACTCACTCACTCACTCACTCACTCACTCACTCACTCACTCACTCACTCACTCACTCACTCACTCACTCACTCACTCACTCACTCACTCACTCACTCACTCACTCACTCACTCACTCACTCACTCACTCACTCACACACACACTCACTCACTCACTCACTCACTTACTCACAAACTCACTCTTCACCTGTGGTTGTAAAATAATACAGCCTGCAATATTGTTCTAAGCCGAAGACATGCGTTTAATGAAGTATAACACTTTTCGATTTATCTTCTTTGCTACCAATAAAGCTTCAACACCAACATGATAATTTACATACACAATACCACATGACAAACTTACTAACACTAACATTAAAGCAGATTGTGCGTCCGTATCGTATACATTGCGCAGTTCCCACTTTGCTTATTATGTACAAGAATATTTGCAGCGCAATACTGATTTGTAAGAAACATCCGGGGCTCGGTGCTACAAGCGTGTCAATTTTATGGCCAATGGCCGACTAGTCCGTCTCACGTGACCGTACGACGTGGTCATGCGCGCGATCACGCACATATTCGGTTGTGTGGAATGTCAACGGCAATGTCATTCAGTTCTTAGCATAATAGCCGTCAATGCAGTGCCTCGAAGGTGGAGCATATTTATGTCGGTTACGTATTCTTGGGATTATCTCGGCAGAGTCGATTCTTTGTAGGTGCATTGCATACACGGGTGATTGGCGATGAGCATCTTGCATGAGAAGCTGTGGAGGGCATCGTGGGCTTCTGGAACACAAGGAAGAGAAGACGTCATTATCTGACAACACGGAAAACTCTACTTTACATTGGTTAGCGTTGTCGTTTACATTCACTAGCGGAGTTTGGCATGTTTTGCAAATAAATAGCAACAGCTTCATTGCGTGAACAACTTAATTAATTTAATTTGTGATAACGAAATACATTTGACATGATGGGTTATATAAACGACATAAAAACTAACATCACGAAATATATACATTTTACCAGGCGTCGTAAAAAGAACGTGTCCCAGTGCAAAACGCCGTCGAAATAAACACACACCTTTCAGCTTCTGCTGCAGTGAATATCTCGCCCGGCGTTCTTGGTCTAACTCGCACGACATGCCCGCTGTGAACACACAGAATACACTCAATGAGAAACAAATACGTTACGACATGCCCGCTGTGAGCACACAACAATATACTGAATAAGAAACAAGTACGTTACGACATGCCCGCTGTGAACACACAACAATATACTGAATAAGAAACAAGTACGTTACGACATGCCCGCTGTGAACACACAACAATATACTGAATAAGAAACAAGTACGTTACGAGATGCCCGCTGTGAACACACAACAATATACTGAATAAGAAACAAGTACGTTACGACATGCCCGCTGTGAACACACAACAATATACTGAATAAGAAACAAGTACGTTACGAGATGCCCGCACGAAAGAGCTAGGGGCTGAAGGAGCCAAATGACTCAGCCTTCAATCCCTAACTAAAAGAAAGCCCGCGACACCAAAGTCAACCCGATGGTCCCATCCAGTCAAACATTCTTCCCTACACTCCTGGATTGGAACCGTGCTAATCAAAAGTTTCCTTAAAGTCATATCACTTTCGCTTTCGTTATCTCACCTCTATAGGCATGCAGTTGCTTGTTGATCTCCTCGCGATACAGTTTCTCCCGCATCACTTGTTCTTGAAACGATTCTGCAAGCAGCCAACAATAATGGTCAATCGTTGTGCGTACGAAATTGTTAAAAGGGGCACGCAAACGTCATGATCAGATCGTGGGAACGCGGTGATTTAGTGTGCAGACATATCAAACATAGATGTCTTTAGTTATATACGGAAGGTAGCCATATAGGTTCAAATTAATTTTAAGTGATTCTAATTACGCGAAGACTCCAGTTCTGGTCAGTATGTCCTTATTATATGCCCATCACTACATAACGTCGGGTATGTTGTGTTATTCATCCTGGACCCGTACAATGGTGTGGTGCTGTATTAATCCACAGCTCTTTCCGGTGTTTCCCTCCACTGCTCCCCTTATCAGCAACCCCCTATATCAATCTGTCATCTTTCTCCGTCTTTTAAAAATCCCTCTTTGCTCAGTCCACTCAATCGCAGCTATGTCCTGTCCTTTTCTATCGGATATTTCTCCGCAGATGCTTTCTTCGGTGGTGAGCGATAGCCATT
>OZ023216.1:4613775-4671275 GCA_963995525.1 Escarpia spicata
CGGGGGGGGGGGGGGGTCTCTCTCTCTTTCTTCTCTCCTCTCTCTTCTCTCTCTCTCTCTCTCTCTCTCTCTCTTCCTCTCTCTCTCTCTCTCTCTCTCTCTCTCTCTCCCTCTCTCTCTCTCTCTCTCTCTCTCTCTCTCTCTCTCCCTCTCTCTCTCTCTCTCTCTCTCTCTCTCTCTCTCTCTCTCTCTCTCTCTCTCTCTCTCTCTCTCTCTCTCTCTCTCTCTCTCTCTCTCTCTCTCTCTCTCTCTCTCTCTCTCTCTCTCTCTCTCTCTCTCTCTCTCTCTCTCTCTCTCTCTCTCTCTCTCTCTCTCTCTCTCTCTCTCTCTCTCTCTCTCTCTCTCTCTCTCTCTCTCTCTCTCTCTCTCTCTCTCTCTCTCTCTCTCCTCTCTCTCTCTCTCTCTCTCTCTCTCTCTCTCTCTCTCTCTCTCTCTCTCTCTCTCTCTCTCTCTCTCTCTCTCTCTCTCTCTCTCTCTCTCTCTCTCTCTCTCTCTCTCTCTCTCTCTCTCTCTCTCTCTCTCTCTCTCTCTCTCTCTCTCTCTCTCTCTCTCTTTCTCACTCTCTCTTTCTCACTCTCTCTTTTCCCTCTCTATCTCTCTTTCATTAATACAATAGTATAAGAAACATAAAACTAAAGGTAATTATGTTGATAATTGAATCAAAAATATATAATATGTATATTGTATCATGTCTAAATGGTGTTCATCGTTCGACGTCTGTGCGAATCACGGCCGGGTACGTGTTGGTGATGCTGCAAAATGACATTTTAATTCGATCTCTACGGACCACATAAACGGCCGGAAGGTCTCATTTGGTCATTACTTAAACGAGCGCTTTTTATTGGGCTAGAATTAGAACCGTCGTTGGTGCCGATGGAAGGGGAAACTTCGCCTCGTGGGAAGCGGTCAGTCTGTAAATCAGCAGGACGGAGTCGTTTGTCCGTCGGCCGGTCAGTACCGAAGGTCCGGGGACCGCGCACGGAATTGATTATGGACGATAATCTCGGTCGTTAATGGGTCGCAATGGTCCCGTGCCGCGTTGATCTGCGGGGCTGGTCTGCCAAGGGAATGGCCCGAGAACGGCGACGTCAACATTGAGCTAATAACCGATGATCCCGAGGTGATTACTTCATGTTAACAACAACCGTCTTTGTTCGTAGCCGATCCGTTTAATCGCCAACGCTGTTGGTGACGCTATACCGAAGAAACCGCGCAAACATCAACGATTAACCACATTTGATATTGCCCAACTTCTTTTCATTTAGTACAAAGAAAAACTAAACTAATTATATAGATGCAGTTTTCCACCTGTGTTACCAGCAGTCGTTCAGTTTAATGTGTGATTAAATCATCGAGACGGTGCTTTAACCAGCCGATCGGTGCAGCTGAATGATGAGAGTTGAAGACGGAACTAACTGTAACAACGTAAATTGCGCGAGGTGTGTGCGTGCGTGTGTATGTGCGTGCGTGCGTGTGTGTGTATTTGAGTGTGTGTCTTTGTGTTTTTGTGTCTTTGTATCTTTGTGTGTGTGGAGGGGGGGTTCAATTTACATACGTTTAAAAACTGGGCAACAAATAGTCTACCTCCAGCACACCTCAATTGGTACGCGAATGCCCGTCCTTGTATAATATGGCATAGACAACGACAATTTGTCCAAAGTAATCCTCTTTGTATCAATCAGTTTGTTTAGGATTTCCTGACGTCAACTCCTGTAGTCGCCTGCCCACCGTCGTTACTATATCAATAAAAGCTGTCACTGAACGACAATTTAAACACAGTTATAAATTAATGAAACGACGCTACCTCAAATCCTAAACTGATCAACAGATAGTCCGGGCACCTGCCGGACTAGATTGAATTACCAATATTTACACCCGTGTCATTCACCTCGATTAAGTCATGAATTCATTAATGAGCCTCTTATTTGTGCACAGTTTCGGATGCGGCAAACAATTTATTGCGCGGCTTCGTTCAGCAGCCACTTATTTTTGTCTAACTTAAGACCGCATTTTCATGGTAACAGTATAGATCGCGTTTGTTCTCGGGTTATTGGCGCTAACGTTTGTTCTCGGGTTATTAGCGCTAACGTTTGTTCTCGGGTTATTAGCGCTAACGCTACTGAAGTTCACTGGAATAATTATATAACAATAACGACCTTTTCATTATTTGATCTACTATCTTCGAAACAAACAAGATAATCCTGTCTAATCATACCTTCTAAACAAATCTGACAATAAAATGGGACAATAAATACAAGATAATTATGTAATCTAATTTGATAACGACATTAATAATTCGTCAGGTCAACTTTGTCTCTGGAGAGCTAGTAAAGTTAGAAATTGCCGGTGTTCCTGCGTGCAGAATTGAATCAGGAATACAACATATAATACTAATATATGTAATTTTAAACGTGATCACCTCGATATCACGGAATATGAAACATTTATAAGTCTGCATCACGGCCTAGGGATACAATATTTTCAATTTTTTTCTCATAAATTATATAATGTAGTTTAGAATATAATAATTATTATAATCTAACATTTTGACGGCTCAAACGTTTTTAGTGAAAACTATTATTTGACCATTATCCCTTCCCATATTTATATTTTTTAGAACATCGAAAATTCAATTCGATTCCATGCACACTCGGAAATTAATAATGTTCAACTGGATTTCGCCATATGAAATTTTGAATTTTGAATTTAAAATCCCATATTTTGATTTTTCAGATAATCGAAAATTCAATTCAAATAAAAAAATAACTGGTTTGTCCACAAATTTACAGGCGGTCGCGATATTACAATGCACGCAGTTCATACATGTATAATATTACACGATAAAATATAGTATTGTACTTTATACTTTTATTTATATAATAATGTTTATGTTATTCATGTCCACAATACGATTTTCTCATCACTAGGGTTCAATGCGAAATTAAAGAAATTTAGAGGAAAACACAACATTGACGCAGGTTGAATCACTTGTGACGAAATCCTCGCAGTTTAAATAATACTTAACTAATTAGTCCTATACTCCTATTGATCGTAATGTCCAGTTTGAAACCAAAACGTATTAAGCAGTCGTTAATTATTATTTCCTGCTGGTGAAAACATATTTACATCACCTCAAATTAGCTAACCGACTAAACATTCTTGTGATACGTTTCCTAGTCAGTATGGCGCCAACTTTGCCCCATTATCGCCGTTTGTCAATCCCTGTGCATCACCAGTAGCATCAGCGTGTTGTTAAAATAAAAACTCTCCCTATGGACGTTTTAATGATGTATACCCTACACTATACTGTTCGTGGTTGTGACCACTCGACACGCGTTCTGTGTGCCAAATGTGCGAACAATCTATTCTGAAATATTAATTGCTAACATGTTTTCTGCGTCAATCAAGCGTGACTGCCGCGTCATGGTGTTTGCGATGATCAGGTTTAAATTGTTCCGGTGTGGTGAGATTCTGCTCGGAGTTATCTCGTTTATTACTCGTGGTCATTCAGCTGTATCGGCGAGGAGAGTAGTTATCCGTAGCGACTTTGTCGCACATTAATTAGTGATGCGACAAAACGCCGCAAATTAAGCTCCGGTCGGAGAGATGGAACATCGAGAATACTGCGTAGTAGGGTCAATCGGTAATCATAACAGCGATACAATGTAAGTGTAATTACACTCATTATAGACGGTCTTATTGTAATCGCCAATTGTAATGTCAGTGCATTACCAACACTGGGTCGTTTTGTGTAAATATTACTTCCAATCAATGCAAAACACCGTTATATTGGAAGTTCATTAACCGATTTAATTAAATCACTGAAATGTAATGATTGATTACGATCGTGCATTTTTGTAGTCAAGCATTGCTTTTATTGTATGTATATGTCACGTTTTTATTGACCGCACGAGTACATGTTATAAATTTCATAATCATTGTTATTACAACGTTTAATAAGAATCCACAATATACATAAATTGGCGGTAAAAGTTGCTTCACTCGACATGTGTTTATGAGTGCAGGAAAACGGAAGCTTCTGAGAGAATATTTCCAGGCGTTGTTATCTCTCTTATACAGTAGAAACCTTATTTAAAATGTTCAGAAAACCATATGCGAATATATTTATGTAAATATTGCCAAGACTGGGTTTTGAATTCATAGTTTGATAGTTTGCTGATATTTATATATTTTTGCAAAATAATATTTCATCTGATGTTTTATTTACGATATTGCCACAACTGAAATTTTATTTCTGTTTAATTATTTTCCACAGAAACATTCCTATTTTTCGTATAAGTAACTTATGTGGCATTGAATATACGAATCCCAGTATCCGTAGCTGAACGCAGACAAACGTTTGTTTTGACTTAATATATATATATATATATATTTATATATATATATACATATATATATATATATATATATATATGTATTATATATATATATATATATTTAGATGGTCGCACATATGATATTTGCTGTGTTTTATCATATATTATATAATTATTCGTACATCCTCATAATGTGTTAGGCCCGAATGAAACACTTTGTAATGCGGTAACTATTTACTTTAAAACAACACTTCAAACATTACATGAAAAAACGAAACGTTTCAGCTAGCATGTGTATGTATTGTTAGGAATAATGTATGGAGAAAGAAGCCTGTGTCCTAACTCGATAGATAATAACGAACTATGGTAATTAAGACAGTACTCTATGATTGCTATACCATGAAAGACAACACTCGGAGCGGAGTGAGAGAAAGCCGAACAATAAGTAGAGAAACAAAGACTCCAAGTAAATAGCCAGGAGTGAATATAAAACACGGTTTAGATTAATCACTGAACGAAAACATCGTTAGGAAAATAGAAGACAGGGACGACCTAGGAAAAGATGGGAAATGAAATAAAGCAGTTAGACGGGGCAAAACGGCGCATCGTGGAAAACGCTTCGTCCCAGTATTATTATTGTTAACAGTAACTTGTGTTGGTAATTTCAGTTCCGGATTGAAAATAACAAAAGAGGAACAATACTGTGCACGAGTGAACGCCGCATGCGTACAGAATGGTAAGTGGAATCAAATAATAACGTGACGAGAATTTATATTAGACGTACGTCAACCAGAAGGAAAACTGAAGAGCAAAGTACACATGCACACGCACACGCACACACGCACACACGCACACACGCACACACGCACACAGGCACGCACGCACGCGCGCGCACACGCACACACAGATACACGCACACACGCACACACGCACACACGCACGCACGCACACACACACACACACACACACACATACACACACACACACACACATAGACACAGACATAGTGATTACACGTAGTTTCGTAATCAATGTAGCAATATGACGTCGGAATAGATAGATAACTGCATCAACGGCAATATTCACGTCACAAGAAAATATTCACATCACAAGAAACGAAAGTGATGCGTTTCGTTCGCTCAGGAACTCACCTTCCGTTTATCCTCGAGTACTTCTATGTCCGGCTCTCTTTCGGCGGACTGGCTTAGCGACCCGGCACCGTCAAAGCAGTTCGGCTCGCATCGCCAAATGCACGGATCGATGGCGATCGTTTGTCCGGATTAGCCGTTACGTAACGCCACAAACAGTGGCAGTCGTCTCGGAGCGACGGACACGCAGCGGGTGACGGCAGATAGATTTCCACGGAGACCGTTGTTGAATACACGACGCGTTTGATGTCGTGCGCTGCCGGGGCGATTATGTCGCGCTGCCTGTTTGACGCTTATATAGGCGGGGCGCGACGCATGTACTCTCGGAACTGTTGTGTTTTAATTAATAATGTTCCACTGGATTTCGCCATATGGCAAGCGAGCGACACACGCTCCCCTCCCCACCCCGACCCCTGCCACCAGCCAACCAGCCCGCCGCGACGCGTCTCTCTCTGTCCGTCAACGCCAATTATCATATCGCGGTGACCGCCCCGAGCGTCGCTATTGTGACGTCACCGATTGCTCGTCGCTGATTGGTCGAGAGGGTCGGCTGCGGCGTTGCAGGCTCGCGCGGGCGCGTGCCGGCTTCGCCATAAATTCATCGTTTGTTAATCCGTTAATTCACCGCGTACATAGCTGATTAGGAGTTGTCGCCGAGGACAGTCCCACGGGATGTACGCTGTCATAGATCACGAATGGAGGTATAATTAATCCAAGGACACAGTCGCAAATGGAAATTAAACATCGACCCACTAGTGACAACGGAAGCGTACGGTGTTAGTAGCGGACGGGCGGGAAAACACTTGGCTAACAAACTGATCACGCCCTTTGCTATGGTCTCCTTTAGTTTGGTTCGAGAGACAACAGACCCTGTCGCTTCCAAGCCACCAAAACATTCTTCGTTGAGTTAGCGTGAAACTTATCAAAATGCATTAAACACATGTAACAAACACGCATTTCATATCCATAAGCATTTTTGTGTGTGCGCGCGCTAAATCATCCACCCGACAGGTAAATACTGTGATGAACGTTATCATCTTTATCATAACATGTTTTTATTGTTACGTTTCTCGAAGATTTTTCGCGGTTCGGAGGGGGTCTGTGGTAGAGATTTTTCGCGGTTCAAGCAGGGTAGTGATCGAGATTGTTCGAGGTTCGAGGGGGTACTGTTGAAATTTTTCGCGGTGCGGTTCAAGATTTGTTACACTGAATTCATGTTCTACGTCGTGATTGAAAATCTGCATGGGAACTAGTTCCCCCAACCGGAACTTTTGTCTCAGCCGGGTGAGGTGCCTTCGCACCCATTGCCCTCCCCAGCCTAAAAGGTAAAGGTAAGTTCTTATATAGCGCAGTATCCAGTCCTCAGGACTGCTCAAAGCGCTTTACACTATTGGCGTGTCTGCAATTAGCTACAATCTGTACACTGGAGACAGATAATTTGATTTGGAGATGTTCGTGGCAAGCTTGGGTTCAAATGCAAATGCATTTGCATTTTATTTTCAGGATCAAAAACATTTGCACTTGCATTTGCGTTTGAATAAAAAACACTTGCACTTGCATTTACATTTAATTAAAACAACACTTGCATTTTTATTTGAATCAAAAACACTTGCATTTGCATTTGAATAAGAAACACTTGCATTTTCATTGGACTAAAACAGTTGTCCAGATGTTTAATTGGTAATGTGTCCGTCTGGTATCTATGGTGGATTCGTATCTAATTGTTATTTGAGTTATAGTTGAATAATTATATCAATACTCTTTCTTCTACCAATTTCCAGTACATTTCTGCTAACAGAAAGTAAAAACAAAGTCAGACCTGCCAAACCTTAACGCATTGCCATTTGTGGACCATATTTGTAGAGTTTTGCAATTAAGGGCTCCAACCTTTGTATGAGAGAGGAAGCATGGCCCAATTGAGCAGGGCCCCTTTGTTTGCCCAGGCCTATTGTTCAACCCACACCTGTATCCATAATGAAATTAAACAGGTAACCAGTTCAGGTTGTTATATATGGTTGTAGGGTCTGGACTATGTAGCGATTCCAAATTTATCAAGGATACTAATGTATTAGGGTGTTCTTTCTCTTAGTGGCGCAATTTCAGTTTGACCCCGTTCTTTGCAGTTTCTTTTAGCGGCGCTTAATTACGATGCGACACCGTTTCTGCAGCGCGATGAAAAGGTCCTTGCCACGAGGTTGTGTGTCGTGAGAATATTTTTATTTGGTGGGATGATTTATGACTTAACGGGTGTGGACCAGGATGGTTACCTAAACGACAATATTACAACTGATCTTGTGCACGTACTGGTCATATATTGACATTATATTCGACCTAAATGTTGCGTTGTTATTATTAAGAGTGGTGATTCGATTTCACTATATAGATGTTGTGTTTCTCATAAACAAATGTTTGTGACTTGTGTGTAGGGAAATAGTTGGAATTGTGACAAGTTGCATTAATTCCATTTCCACACCTATGCATTATTCTATCTGTAAATTGTTAGATCACACTGGCAGGCTGTTTATCTCTTGTAATCATTGTTCATACTGTGTGTAGTAAGTACAACTGATATCATGACAGTTCAATATAAGCTGCTCCGTTGGTTGCCAATGGCAGTGCTCAATTATGTGCAATCGCAATATGTTTGGTAGAATACTGACATATTTCTTACTTTAGAAATATGGAAACATTTACAGTTGTGTCTTATGATCACTGTTTCCTTTGTTGTAAAACTGACACTTGTCTTCTCTCTCTGAAGATATGGTGATGGTTCTGTTCCCTTACTTTGTGCCTAGATCGTGTTGCTCCACAATATTGGCCTCTAGCTTTATATATTGTGAGATTGAGACTGGAAAATTGGGAATATAAAATATTGTATTAATGATCTAATTAAGCAGAGAAATGCGTAAATGTAGACCTATGATTGTAATAAAATTATACTGATCGGTACCAGAACTGTTTTAAAATTACTCACAGTGTTGTGTTAAACGTGTTAAATTTGTTTACTACATAGATGGTAATTAAACCAAAGATGCAGCGATAATAGAGTTGACCAAAATCCGTCAACAGCTAAGATATAATCTGAATGAATGATTTTTAAAAGTACGTGTCTGCATATACGAGAGTAAAATCACACCATGCTCTTTATATCGGTTATAATAAATGTTAGCGTTACTGTTGTTGTTATGATAACAGTATTGGTGTTGTTATAATAATCAATACATGTGAATAAGGAAGACTACCACTATTTTAGCTTACACATTGGACATAATAAGGTGTCGGAAATCCCACACAATCATATGGCAATGCAGAGTATGCGAATCAAAATTATTTACAATAATTATCTGATTTATGCAAAAACGACCCATCTACAGTAAATGCAAAGCACAGCAAGACGCTCTTAAAGCCACATATAATGACACAGAAATTAGCTTTAAAAAACTCATAACTTTAATATGTCGATTACATATTCTTGCTGAAATAATGTTCCCGTAGGCTCGACCCAGACTCTTTTTGCAAAAAAGAGTTAGCTTATTTATTATCCACTACGACATGCTAGCTTATTGGTACACGTTTTATAATTATGTTCTTTTTATTAATCGAACAAACTAGTAATTTATATTTAGCCCGATCTCGTCAAAATTCGGCGAAACATGGCAAACTCTGGCATGCTATATACTATATCATAAAGATATTCACGTCAAGTTTCTCCATTTAACAATCAAAACTGATTTTAACAAAAAGACAAGATAGTGCTTCTTTTGTTACATAGACTGCGCATATTATTTCAGCTATTGACACACTACACATATAGACATCAAAGAGCTGGTTCGCGTTGATCTAAATTAATTGAAACACGATTTTAAAGGGAAACAAAGGGCAATAGTTTGGGTCTGTGCATCTAACATTGTTGATACAAACTAACCATTTGCAACTGAAATATCTCCCTCTCTCCGCCTCTCGGCCTCTCCGCCTCTCTCCGTCTCTAATTCTCATCCTCTGTTCGCCCCCTATTCCTTTATTATCGTTCTTTCTCTTCCCCTGTTACCTCCCCCTCAATCATCTCTCACCGCTCCCCGTCTGTCCTTGGCCTATATAGATATCTCTAACGTTATAGTACAGTGCCGAACTGGTGGGGTCTTGTCAGAGACGAGAGCTGTAGCTGTGCCCGCGACGTTTGAAGCCGTCCGCCACAAGCAGAGATTAAACTACGTCATATAATTGAAATAGATCAAGCGCGGATTATTAGTAATTACCGCCGCAGTCGTCTCTCGTTGACGCGATCAGCTTTCGCGTTTGATATCTAATCGTTTGTCGGCGCGGATCCGCAAGCCTCATCGAGTTCTGACGTTTCCGTAGTAAATTAAATCGCGATTAATTAAGCGGCAGTACGCGGTTATTAATTACTGGTCGATGGATCATTCTGCATACTGGTGTCCGACATTCGCTCTCGACTTGGGCATGTTTACAATAACAAGCATGATCTGCACAGAGCTCTACAGTTAGTATTGAATATTACTCACGCACACACGCACACACGCGCACACCCATATGCGTGTGTGCGCGCGCGCGTGTGTGTGTGCATTGAGTGTTTCGGACCACTGAGTCTTACCCTTCGTCTTTGGTCGCAAGCGTTGTTGACGCCTAACGGTGGTGTCAAGAATAAGTCAAGTCGAGCCGGTTGTCGCTGTACAGTCAGTCGCTGTAATGAACTCGGCGTTCACTGCGAGACCCGTGATGTCCGGGCACTCGCGCTATTTCCCGGCGGACTAACGCCATGAACGGTACGAGCTGGGACTGTCGCAATTACTATTAGCAAACGTGTAATTAACTACATCGTGTCTTTTAACTAATTCGCGTCTTAACATGTCCGATCTATCACTGATCAGGGCGGGAGAGAGCGAAAGATTAATCGCAACTCATGACGGAGGCTTTTACTGGTCGGTCTTGTGTAAGTGAGCCGTTTGACACAGCTTAGATCATGGATGGTTCACTTACATTCAATATTAAATGCATAATTGTTAATGGAATAAGATAGATATGAAAAAGCGTTGGACTCTCAATAAGCTAATGGGTCCATTGTCCATTTGCTACCTTGTCTTTGTCTATAAATAAATAAATATACTTATATAGCGCCAACTCTAGTTAGAAACTATTCAAGGCGCTTTACATGTAAAATAGTAATAAATCAAAACAGTAATTACTTAAGTAAAAAAAATAAAAAATATGTATATATATATTTAAATATTAGTATTATCGTGTCATATAAACAAAAGATAATTGATAAAAGCTTAATGCCAAGTCTAAAAGTCATAGTAGCAATAAAAATATTGATTAAAAGAGAATGTTTAAAAGTGCTCTTAAAAGTCTCAGTGTTCATTACATGCATTTAAAACAAGTAGTTTACTCCGCAAATCCGGGACTGCTGCGGCTGCTGGAGTTAAAATATCGATTAAAATAGAGTGTTTTTAATGCGCTTTTAAAAGCTGCTTCACTGTTTAGTCTACCTTTTGTCAGTAAATACGAAGTAGTTTTTTTGTTATTACGGCATTGTTTGTCATGCCTAGTGAAAGTCAAAAACTTAATTTGAACAACTCGAACAAATTAGATGTACAAATGAAATATACAAAGGATATTGGCGACAGTTGGAAAGGAGAAACATAGAAGTAAAGATATTTATAAAGTCATACTTCTCCTTGGTCGACAATTTCTAACAGCTTTTTACATGATGTTAAGTTCACCAGTCTTACAAACCTGACAGTCATTACTTATGTTTTGGGTGGTTGCTATGAAACTGAACCATGTGAAATTATATCTGCATAACAATTAATAACCTTCAGGCAATGTTAGTTAAATACAGTGTATATTATAATTTTGATATAACTTTACAACTTCTTATTAGTTCACTTATATTGTGAATGTTAAACAAAAGAAAGAACTTGTGTTAACGCGATTATTAAAATAGTTTGGGAGAAAACACTTGTTTGGTGTCGAAGAGTATATCACATTTAAATAGTACATGAAATTCACCCCTGATCTCATTTCTATTACACAAAGAAAACCGTTTCATTTTATTAACACTAGCAAAAATGCCCGTCACCTGACTGGATACCCCGGTAGTTGACAGTCGAGATAGTTATACTTACCAAATATTATACAGCACAGAGCATCGTTACATAAACACTATAACGCGCTCGCAGATAGGCACCTACTCGTTGTTTGTTCAAAAGGGAAAGTCGGAGATCATGTGAAGTTCATGCACATTGATAAGCACCAGTCATTATACTGTAATATTGCCAAGTAATGTTCGTATTACTATGCTACTGGCACGAGGATAGACATATACATATGGTGTCAACGTCGTCTTCACGTTGCCATGTCCATGACGCAGGGGCCATTTTCCCGAAGTCTTTTCCGCGCGCGCGTGGTTCGTGTGATTGATAGGCTACGTTTCATGTATTATGCGGACAGTATGTTTTACATTCCGAACAACTGATTTACCTCATAAAAGGTGATAATCTCGACATATATGCGGTATTTTGAAAAAAAGATATAGGTCTCACGTTCTATTCTAGAGGTAGATTAATATCTGAAAGTTTGGCGCTCGAGGTGAAATTAGGGGAGGGAGGGAGGGAGGGAGGGAGAGAGGGAGGAGGGAGGGATGGTGGGGGGAGGGAGGGAGGGAGGGAGGGAGGGAGGGAGGGAGGGAGGGACGGACGGACGGACGGACGGACGGACGGACGGACATATTATGCGTCGTCGCACGTCGCACGTAGCCCGAACATCGTGGGAACGTCGCAGATGTCGCAGGACTATCTCTGCGGTCAGCACACATTACATCGCCGCAATTAATTACGCCCCCTCCCGGCAGAGTTAACGCAGGTCACAATTAAAACAACCTCTTAATTAATCGGCGTGGTCAATGTTGACGCAGACAATACAGAAACGGCTGGACAGCGGTCATTAAAGGTAGATACCTGTGACGTTTGCTGCTCCGGTACCGGCCATTAGGGTATGCACGGCTCGCAGCTGGCGTCGGGAAGAGTTGATTAAATGTCGCCTGAGATTAATTGTTCCGTCTCCGAGCGGTCATCCGGGCACGTGTGACGTCACGGCTGGCTGGCAACAAAATATGTTTCTTCACTTCCTGTATAGGACACTGATAATTTCCCATTGGCGGCTACGTTAACATTTTGCTTGATTATAAGAAACGTGGACCAGAGAAAATTATGAAACTTCTCCACAGACGTCTCCTTGTCATTGTTATGCTGAGTACATTTAGTCAACATCGCATAGGTTCATTTCCAGTTCTTCTAGAAGCAACCATGCACAGAGCGTGTGACATATAATACTGCACACACGTTAGGCCTATGTTGTGGGTTAGGTATTACAGGTTTTGTAATATTGATGGGTGTGTGGTATATAGGTTCATCTTAATAATAATATAATAATAACACAAGTTTATTAGCAACTCAACTGAGTTGGATTCACAGTATACAATAAAATACAACTATACATTGGAACGTCATACAGTATTAATACACTGAAATGTCATACAGTATAAATACCATCCTTTTGCCCTTCATTCGTTATTGGCAGTTCCATTTATAATCCCCATGGTATAAAGGGGTTACGGTATCTGTTTGTTCGGGTTATTGGCAAAGGGTACACATTACTCTGTCTGATGTCATATTTGGTATGCCTTTTGTCAGGCAGCAGATAGTTTAATCTGTGTGTACTAACTTTAATCTTACTGAAATATTTTTGGCAAAGGCATTCCCGTCTTGCTTTCAATGTCTCCAATTTAACATACGTGAGTATCTCAGCGTAACTTGTTGCAGGAAAAATACACTTTAATGCTCTTTTTTGTATCATTTCAATACTGTCAGATAAATATTGTGGCAAGTTAGTGTGCCATACGGGGCATGCATATTCTAAAACAGGTCTCACAACACTGACATATATAGTGACCAGATCATTCTGGCTAATTCTTACTCGCTTTAACTGATACAACATGTACAATCGTTTCCCGGCCTTTTTCACAATATTTTCGACATGCTTATTCCATGTCAGATCCTGTGAAATTGTAACACCTAGAAGTTTGGCATGGTCTACTTGATCTAAATCTTTTCCATCGATCGTTATATTCGGGATAGTGTTGTGCGGTCTTGTGCAAAACAGATGATCATCTCTTTTGATTTTCCTAAATTAATTTTCATATCATTCTGTTCTGTCTACTTAGCGGCAACGTCAACCGATTCTTGTATAACAGATACACCCTTTCTGTCGCATACTTCGAACAATGTACTGTCATCTATATATTTATATAACGGAACAGGCGTTTCTAAATCATTTATGTAGACTAGAAAACATTTAGGTCCAGACAGTGTTCCTTGTGGTACTCCCCCATTGGGGTGACCAGGATGCGAATATTCATTTCCTATTTTTACTTGTTGAGTTCTGTCCAGTAAAAATGTTGCCATCCATCTTATAATATGTGAAGGCAAACCATACAACTGTGGCTTTTCTAGTAACAAATGATGATTAATAAGGTCAAACGCTTTGCTAAAATCTAGCATTACAACACGGACATAAGAGTCCAATTTATCAGTCGCCTCATACCATGTGTGTATCATTTCGACAAGAACGTCTGTTGTGGAAGTTCCACTAATTCCACCAAATTGCTTAGCATCAATTTCTCCTTCAATTGTGTCATCCACCCATTTCATTATTATTGATTCAAACACCTTAGCAGCTATTGGAGTTAGTGAAATTGGTCTAATGTCTTTTTCAATCGACACAGGTGGGTTTGTTTTTGGTAAAGGTATTATGTTGGCCATTTTCCATTCCATAGGGAGTACTCCTTCTCTTAGAGACTTGTTAAAGATAGCAGTTAATGGAGGAGCGAGGACGTTTGCGTGATTTCTTAACACCTACGCAGGAATGTTATCAGGCCCAGTAGCCTTGTTCACCTTAACATTCTGTAAAGTTTTAAAAGTAGTCATTACATCGATGACATACTGATCTGGCAGTTCCTCGTTTACTGTGAATATTGTGTGATCCTTATTTAAACGAGGTAAATGTTCACTTACATATACAAAAAACTCGTTCATTCTACTGGCTAGTAACGCGCAATCACCATTCGATGTTTTGTTAGCAAGACCCTGCATGCATGAATTGTCATTTGTCTTCATCATCATCATCACCACCATCATCATCATCATCACCATCAGCACCAGCAGCAGCACCATAATCATCATCATCACCATCATCAATATCATCATCATGTTTGTTATCATTGTGCAGCCGTAGTTTCCCGTGGTTGGGCGAAGGTTGCCTGTCTTGCGCTATCCTCTGCCAGATGGTGCCATTCCAGTACTCGTCTAGTTCGTCTCTCCACCGTCTCGCCGGTCTTATCTAGATCGTTTTCCTTCGCTGTGATACGCGATGTCCATCGGTTGTTTCGTGGGCTGCTGATGGGCCCTGCCCAGGTCCACTTCTGTCTTCAGATTTGTTCTGTCACGTCTATGACCTTTGTCTTCTCTCTTACCCAGATGTTTGTTTTTCTCTCCCAATATGTGATGTTTACCATACTTCTTTCCATCTTTGCCTGGTTGGTGAGTGTCCATGTTTCCGCGCAGCATATCATCACTGGAAGTACGCATGAGTTATAGACTTGTCTCTTCAAGCAGGTTCCAAAGTTACCCATGGCGATGTTGCGGTGTTTGGCGAATGCTGTCCAACCGGCCATGATTCTTCTTTAAATCTCCTGGTCTTGTTTTTTGTCTATGGTGCTGTATCGCTGCCCCAGGTACGTAGTAGGTTAATCAATAAAAATAGCAAAAAGTCACTCCGCCAATTAGACTCTTAAAAGTTGCACTATTTCTCTGCAGTACTTTCTACCATAAAACCTGTTAATAAAACGTATATGCCGGATCAATTGTATTCAGTTAATATCAATTGCATTTTTACAGTTCATAAATCATTGAATAGGCTTACACTATACGTACTACTTTCGCATAGGAATGCATATTGATATAACGACTGCGTGCGACGTGTGATTGTGTTCAGGCCTATCAAATTAACAGGCTCTATTTGTGTTTCGGTTAGTTACTCTCGTTACTCTCGTTACTTTCGTACCTTAGGATGATCGTTTATTATCATTATTATCATTATCACATCGTCGTCATTATCACTATATTAATAATAAAATATGCATAAATAATGGAACAATCCCGAATTACAGCCGGGTCAGAAAAACATATGTGTCCTGGTTAGACTAAATCAATCGAACGGAACATACCTATGTCTCCTTTTTATCAGAGACCAAATCTGTTATCATATAACTTTTATCATCTGGATAATGTTTGATTGGAATTGCGCGGTTTTATTCGAAGAGTCAATGCAGGCCATATTAAATGACCAGCATTACAACAATCGAGCTATAGGCGTGTCCGGTAATTACCAGATCCTTATACAAAGCTAGGCATTGAAGGGCAGTAAATCTTATCAGGTCATTAAAAAAACACCGTTGCTGAATAACACGGCTGTTTCTTGGAAACACCTTATGCTATGACGACGTACTGTCGCAGCACTATCTGTGATTACGGTCCCAATCCAACCGAACATTGACATATGGTGGTCCACGCTCTTAATAATAATAATAATAATAATATTTTGTTTAGCGCCACATCCAATATTGTTCACAGCGCTTTACAACAATATACAAGTGTATGTTAAAAATAAGGCATTTGAATAAAAAACAATAGTTATTATATCATAGATAAAATGAACTAATAATAATAGCAATTAAAACAATAAATATAGTAGAAGTAGACAAGGAATGTGATGAAAAATATCATAAAATAAAATTGTTAAGATCATATTTTTTTCTTTATATAAATGAACTAAGATTAATGTAAACATCAATAAATTAGGCTAAAATGTATACGAAAAATAAATAAATAGATAAATAAATAATAAATAAACGTTAAACATCAATCAGCTATGGTAAAACAGTGTTGGTAAGGGTCCGAGTTACATATACGCTGCAGTGAACAGGTGAGTCTTCAAGCCAGATTTAAATGAGCAAATGTCCAGTCACGGCTCTGCTGTGTGTTCTCTGAACAACTAGTGCGTTGGAGTCAGCAGACCGAAGACGTCTGGCTGGCATGTAGACACGCACGAGTTTCTGCATGTAGACAGGCGAGAGATCTTCGTGCAGCGACTTGTACGTAAGAACAGCGATCTTGAATGCAATGCGCTGTTGAAAAGGTCGCCAGTGCAATTCGCGAAGAATAGGGGTCGCACTTTCACAACGAGCCTGTCGAATAATAAGGCGAGCGGCAGCATTCTGGAGTCGCTGCAATCAACCGATGTTATTCAACCGATGTTATTGGTTGAGGTACCGAACAGTAAAGAGTTGCAGTAGTCCAAACGGAATGTAATCACGGCATTGACTACCCGTTCCGCTGTCGGTTGAGTAAGGTAACGGTGAATCAACTCGATGTTGCGCAGGTGCAGCGAGCAAGTGCTGATAGTACGTGACACTTGCATAGTCATATCCAGGTGTCTATCAAGGTGGACGCCGAGATTTCTAACGTGATTAGTTGCACAGATTTCATCTGTCCTGACGCGCACACGGAGCCAACTTACGATGGCAGATGCTGATTTGGGGACAACCGGTAGAATTTATGTTTTCGTGTCATTCATGAGCAGATAATTCCAAGTCATCCACTCCTTTACGTCATCAATACATCGCTCGATTCGATACACAGCAGTCACCAGAGAAGTTGCATCCAGGTCGAAGTGACAGAACAGTTGTAAATCATCGGCGTAGTGGTGATATTTTAAGTCGTGTTTGTGAATGATATCACCGATCGGCTGCACGTATAGTGAAAATAATAGTGGTCCCAACACTGACCCTTGCGGCACCCCCGTTAACAAAATCGTCTCGCTGGATAACACGCGGTCGATGACGACACTCTGCTTGCGATTACTTAGATAAGACTCCAGCCAATGGAGAACCACTCCAGTGATGCCATGGCGTCGTTGTAGGCGAACCAGTAGTATTGCGTGATCTATCGTGTCAAATGCGGCGCTTAGATCGATGAGTACAACGATTGTACCTTGTCTACGGTCTAGCGCGGTCCTGATCTCGTTGACTACCCACAGTAGGGCTGTCTCGGTCGAGTGGTTTCGCGTGTATGCGGACTGAAATGTGTCCGTAAGTGATTCATTGGCTAGGTGACTGTTCAATCTGTTGGCCACAATCTTTTCAATCACTTTCGAAAGTTGGGACAGATTGCTGACTGGGCGGTAGTTACTTAAAATATTCTTACACAGTAACGGCTTCTTCAGAAGAGGATGCACACGTGCTCGCTTTAGTTCACTCGGCATTGTTCCTTCTGCCAAACACGCATTTGTTATATCGGCAACAATGATCGCAAGTGCGTCAGTGTTCTGATTTACATGATCGGATGGTAACGGATCAAGTGTACAAGACGTTATTTCACGTGTTGTTGTAGGTGTAAATGTGTCAATTGGTGTGACAAAGCGATGTGTTTCATGCGGCGGTGTCATGCGATGTCTGGCAGCATGTAAGCCGAGTCGAATTTCAGCTACCTTATTGTTGAAATAGTCCGAAAATGAATGGCAACAGGCAACGACGGAGTCTTATTCGGGATACGAACGTGATGGCTTCCCACTCAGTGATTTCACAATGTTGAACATGCTTTTGTTGTCAGCGTTCGGAAGTTTATCTCGATAGTAGTTGGTTTTCGAGAGAGCAATGAGCTGATTGCACTCTTCGCGTGCATCAACGTACATTTGTCGATGAATCTCCAGCTTTGTGCGTCTCCACAATGACTCGTTCTTTCGCCGTCGTCTCCTCGCGTCATCGATGTTGCTGTTGTACCACGAGTTTGGCACATTACCCCGCATGGCAGTCAGTCGCTCTGGTGCATGTTTGTCGATACATGTTCTTAGTGAACATTTGTAGCCAGCGGTTTGTCGCTGTTCTTTTTCAGCCACGTTTCCGTTATGGCTAAGATGTCAATGTTGTGGTCGGTCACGAATTCACTGATGGTTAGCGTTTTGTTTCTGACAGAACGAGCATTGAGGACAGCGACTGAGAGATTGCTCTTTGTCGGGCTCGTATTATCGCGTGTAGAAACATGAACTAAGTTGCACGGATCACTATGGCGAGGTGATTTGCACAATATTGTTCTGGGAATATGTGTCCTGGCAGTTACAATCACATATCTCGCTTGACCTGACGGTGAGGCCGATTGCACAACAGGTGCAGTGTGTACTGAAGTACGTTTGTGTCTACGGTTCTTGCCGCCTCGACACCCACGCGGTGGTACGGCTATCCCAAGTAGCTCGACACCCACGCGGTGGTACGGCTATCCCAAGTAGCTCGACACCCACGTGGTGGTACGGCTATCCCAAGTAGCTCGACACCCACGCGGTGGTACGGCTATCCCAAGTAGCTCGACACCCACGCGGTGGTACGGCTATCCCAAGTAGTTTCAATAAACAATACACCGGCTCGGAGAGTCTATTGTCTTTCGTTATTACCTTGCTGTGGCGCAGCAGATCGTGCCTGTCGTACCGAATGTGGGTCAACATAGGTAGAACAGTGTAGTCTTCGTTTACACAAACAGGTGTGATTGCAGGCTGTAGTGTCCAAATATCACAAATGTTCACGAATATAGTTCCAATCAGCATGAACCCAAGCATAGCGCGCAGTATCATAAAACGGTTGTACAATTATAACGATGATTGAATGGTTAGAAAACGCATTAAACTAATGAAATCCACGAGCTCATACAAAACACAGCTGCCACCAGGGGCGCTTATATCATAAAGTTGAATGAGAATGACCATGACCAGAATAAGCAGACATGGTCATTCTAGAAGCTATAATCGACACAGCCTACTGATTTTTATTACTATTATCAAATATGTTTAATGAACATATAAAGTCACGACCCAGGTACATACTGCGTACTGTCACGGCCAACATACACATTGCCACGGCTCACATGTATACAGTCATAGCCCACGTACACACTGCCACGGCTCACATGTATACAGTCACGGCCCACGTACACAATGCAACGGCTCACATGTATACAGTCACGGCCCACGTACACAATGCAACGGCTCACGTGTATACAGTCATGGCCCACGTACACACTGCAACGGCTCACATGTATACAGTCATAGCCCACGTACACACTGTCACGGCTCACATGTATACAGTCACGGCCCACGTACACACTGTCACGGTTCACGTGTATACAGTCTCGGCCCACGTACACACTGCCACGGCTCACATGTATACAGTCACGGCCCACGTACACACTGCCACGGCTCACGTGTATACAGTCACGGCCCACTTACACACTGCCACGGCTCACATGTATACAGTCACGGCCCACGTACACACTGCCACGGCTCACGTGTATACAGTCACGGTCCACGTACACACTGCCACGGCTCACATGTATACAGTCACGGCCCACGTACACACTGCCACGGCTCACGTGTATACAGTCACGGCCCACGTACACACTGCCACGGCTCACATGTATACAGTCACGGCCCACGTACACACTGCCACGACTCACATGTATACAGTCACGGCCCACGTACACACTGCCACGGCTCACATGTATACAGTCACGGCCCACGTACACACTGCCACGGCTCACATGCATACAGTCACGGCCCACGTACACACTGCCACGGCTCACATGTATACAGTCACGGCCCACGTACACACTGCCACGACTCACATGTATACAGTCACGGCCCACGTACACACTGCCACGGCTCACATGCATACAGTCACGGCCCACGTACACACTGCCACGGCTCACATGTATACAGTCACGGCCCACGTACACACTGCCACGACTCACATGTATACAGTCACGGCCCACGTACACACTGCCACGACTCACATGTATACAGTCACGGCCCACGTACACACTGCCACGGCTCACATGTATACAGTCACGGCCCACGTACACACTGCCACGACTCACATGTATACAGTCACGGCCCACGTACACACTGCCACGGCTCACATGCATACAGTTACGGCAGACGTACACACTGCCACGGCTCACATGTATACAGTCACGGCCCACGTACACACTGCCACGGCTCACGTGTATACAGTCACGGCCCACGTACACACTGCCACGGCTCACATGTATACAGTCACGGCCCACGTACACACAGCCACGGCTCACATATATACAGTCACGGCCCACGTACACTCTGTCACGGCTCACGTGTATACAGTCTCGGCCCACGTACACACTGCTACGGCTCACATGTATACAGTCACGGCCCACGTACACACTGTCACGGCTCACGTGTATACAGTCTCGGCCCACGTACACACTGCCACGGCTCACATGTATACAGTCACGGCCCACGTACACAATGTCACGGCTCACATGTATACAGTCACGGCCCACGTACACACTGCCACGGCTCACATGTATACAGTCACGGCCCACGTACACACTGCCACGGCTCACGTGTATACAGTCTCGGCCCACGTACACACTGCTACGGCTCACATGTATACAGTCACGGCCCACGTACACACAGCCACGACTCACATGTATACAGTCACGGCCCAAGTACACACTGCCACGACTCACATGTATACAGTCACGGCCCACGTACACACTGCCACGGCTCACATGTATACAGTCACGGCCCACGTACACACTGCCACGACTCACATGTATACAGTCACGGCCCACGTACACACTGCCACGGCTCACATGCATACAGTCACGGCCCACGTACACACTGCCACGGCTCACATGCATACAGTCACGGCCCACGTACACACTGCCACGGCTCACATGAGTAGTTAGTAGGATACACATGCCCCAAACCACGCCCCTTTTGTATCTAACTACGTGCATAAAAAACGTCGATTTCAAAATCGGGAACCTACTTATAAAAAAAAGATCAAAGGCTTTTTGGTAACCTGAGTGGAATCGGGAACCTACTTATAAAAAACGTGATTGATGGCCTGTCACTTTTTGTGAACGACAGGCGCCATCTAGCGATTAATAACAGCGTCCCTAGTTACGTGATAACGCCATCTAGCGATTAACCCAAGTCACACCTAGCGATCAACGTCCTAAGCGATCAACGACTAGCGATCGAAGTGCTCATAGAAGCCGGCGCCTGTCCCGGGAGCGTGACTATATAGGCGGTAGCGATTTTTATCGGTAGTAGTCATGTTGTCGTCGTCGGATCGTATAAAGTTTGGCGGTTCGCGCTCCTTCTTGTCGAATATGTACAGGTGCCGATTGACGGCGTACGGTCGGGTCTTCCGATCCGTCGAGCACGCCTATCAGTATAGGAAAGCGCTATTCAACGAAGACCTCGCTTGCGCCGCGTGTATCAAAAGAACGCGATCGCCCTACGCAGCGAAACGACTCAGTTACGGTATTCGAAAAAAGAGAACGGGAACCGACTGGAACGTCGTTAGGGTCGCCTGTATGAAGGGGCTGTTGATAAGTAAGTTCGGCGGGGAGTTGAAGGCCGAACTGTTGGCCACCGGGGAAGCCGACTTGGTGGAGTGGGTGCCGAGTAGGGAGGGTTTCTGGGGTACCCGGCTTGGTGACGTCGAGGGCGAGAACAAGCTCGGTAAACTGTTGATGGAGGTGCGCTCCTTTTATAAAGACGCGTAAAAAACATCAGCCAGTATCAGTCGTGAAAATGAGCGGACCGTTGTTGAAGCATCCGTTTACGTGTATAGTATCAGGGCCTACGGGATGCGGTAAGACGACGTTCGTCGACCGTCTGATACGAAGCGCTATGATCGATCCGGCGCCCGAAAAAGTCCTGTGGTGTTACGGACAGTGGCAGCCCGCCTACGCGTCTATGGCTCCGGAAATAGAGTTCGTAGACGGCCTGCCGACTACGACGTATTTAGACGGTAAAAAGAGGACGCTTTTAGTACTCGACGACCTCATGGAGGAAGCCGATAGTGGGGTGACGGCGCTATTTACTAAAAAAAGTCATCATTGTAATACGTCGGTCGTACAACTCCGACAGAACATGTTTCCGAAAGGGGGAGAAAACCGCACAATCAGCCTGAACGCCCAATACCTAGCACTATTTAAGAACCCCCGAGACGTTGGTCAAGTAGGTCACCTAGCGAAACAGATGTATCCGGGAGAGGTCAAGTACATGATAGAGTCTTTCAAAAACGCGACGTCGCCGGCGTACGGCTATCTCTTCGTCGACCTGAAACAGGAAACGGAAGAGTACATGCGCCTGCGTACGTGTATATTTCCGGACGACCCCCTTCAGTACGTCTACGTACGGAAGGGTGGTGGTGGTGGTGGTGGTCAACTATAAGTAGAGAGGGACGTCGCCGCGTACGCATTAGTCGGTATGCCGGGAAGACGCGCGGTGGTAGCGGCGAAGCGACGACCGAAGACTGACGACGTTTCGGCGCGACGTCTGAAGAGACACGTTTTCGCCCTGCAGTTGATGGATAGACATAAGCGGAACGTAGATCTGCGAAAAGCCGTGCTCGCCCACTCGGAGGTCGGTCTCATATGTAGTCTATGCGATTGCGCGTACAATATTCTGAGAGGGAACGTGAAGGTGTCGCCGAAGCAGAAACGCGTGTTGACAAAATACAGAGATCACCTGCGTGACTTGGTCAACAAACGAATTCCGGTGAAGCGGAAACGAGCCATCTTGCAAACGGGGGCGGGTGGTTTTCTGACGGCCCTGCTAGCGCCGTTAGCGAGCACTGTTTTCCTGCCACTACTCAAACAGTTCATCGGGGGTTAAGCGATGCAGTACGCGAAGAAGATGGCGTTGGTCGACCCGCGATTGGTGGAAAGTCTCCTTCAACCGCAGCAGCAGCAGTCGAGCAGCACCCCTCGATTACGTGTACTGAGTAGCCTGGACAGCGACATGAAAGATATTCTAGAGCGATCGGATTTATCCGAGCGCGATAAGGTGGTGTCGTACAATCAGCTGCTGAGTCGCTACAACACTATAGAGGCGGCTCGAACGGCGCAACCGGTACGCGTGTCGATGGTCAACGCCGACGGCGGCGAGCTACCACAGACCACGGCGCCACCACCATCATCGGAGGCCGTAGAGCGCGAAATCGTAGCCAGCATGCCGAAAACGCTGAAAGGGAAGGCGAGTCTACTTATCGCGAAAATGAAAGCCGATCCCTTGTGTCGATGGAACGAACGCGGCGAATTCGTGTACGACGGTAAAACGATCGCGGGGAGTAACATGGTCGATCTAGTGAACGATCTCATGCGAACGAGAACGAAGACGACGCAGCCCCTAGGATGGCGCGCTTTCGGGTTGAGTATGAAGGGTATGAACATTCCTATGGAGTTCGTCGGCAACCCGCGCTATCGGGAGTACATGGAGCGGCGGCGGCTGTCAAGAGAAGGAGAGGAGGCGACGGGATCGGTCAGTTCAGCGGGAAAGGCGGTGCGAAGACGACGTTCTAGAAAGAGAGCGTTGGACGATTGGGAATCGATGTGACGATGCCGTCAATACAACGAACGGTCGCCGTCGTTGGTCTCATCGTCATCGCGGTTATCGCTCTCTATATAATAGTCGTCGTTCGTCGATCGTCGTCGTCATCGTCATGGTGTCCGGGTGGAGTCGTCGTCCAAAACGAAACCTTCGAAAACGAAACGACGATGACGACGCTGAACTGAATGAACTCTACTTCGATCCGAAACGAGCGGGGAGTTACGGAGGTGTCGACGCGTTGCACCGCGCGTCAAAGGGGGGTCGACGACGCCCGGATGTCGAGAGGTGGCTAGCGGCGCAGGACGCTTATACTCTACACAAACCGGTTAAAAGACGTTTCAAACGACGTTGCGTTATCGTGGGCGGGCAAAACCAGCAGTGGCAAGCTGATCTGGTCGATCTGACTAGGTTAAAAAAACACAACGACGGTATAACATTTCTATTGACGGTAATCGACGTGTTTTCGAAGCGGGCGTGGTGCGTTCCGTTGAAGAATAAGTCCGGCGCGTCGCTCGTCGCGGCCTTCGAGCGTCTGCTGAACGACGCGCCGCCGCCGAACGCGCTGCAGACCGATAAGGGGACCGAGTTTCTGAATCGACCCCTGCAAACGTTCCTAAAGAGTCGCGGCGTTCATCATTTCGTGACGCATAACGAGGAGACTAAAGCGAGCGTCGTGGAACGTTTCAATAGGACTTTGAAAACGCGCATGTGGCGTTATTTTACGAAACACGAGACGCTGCGCTACGTAGAGGCGTTACCGGATTTCGTGCATTCGTACAACAACGCCTATCATCGAAGCATCGGTAGGACGCCGGCGAGCGTCGACGCGACGAATCAGGAGGAGGTATGGCAACGCCTGTACGGCGGCGGCGGCGGTGGTAGGGGAAAAAAACCGAAACTTCGCGAAGGCGATCGCGTGCGTATCAGTAAGACGAGGGGTCAATTCAAAAAAGGATACATGCCTAATTGGAGCGAGGAGCTCTTCACCGTCGTAGAGGTGCATCCGTCCGAACCCCCCGTTTATCGCCTGAAGGACGACGCGGGGACACCGGTAGAGGGCGCCTTCTACGAACAGGAAGTACAACGCGTAGTCGTTCCGAAGGACAAACTGTATCGAGTGGAGGCGGTTCTGCAGCGGCGGCGGCGTCGTCGCGGCGGCGGTTCGGAGGCGCTCGTGAAATGGAGCGGTTACCCGGCCTCCTTCAACAGTTGGATCGACGCCGCGACGCTCGTGGACCTATAGCATGCGTTGGACGCGTCACGAGGAATGCTGGCGACTGCACGAGTCGTGCTTATGCGGGGGAACGGCGCTCCTCCCGTATAAGGGGCCCTGCTGTACCCGCAGACCTCAGTGGCGCTATGGAGGCGAGGAACGAGCAGCCGACGAAGAAGACTACCAAAGAGGACTCCGTCGACGCCGCTACTGGTTTAGAGAGGCCGACGACGACTACCAACGAGGACTCCGTCGACGCCGTCGAGAACGCCGACGACTCCACCGTCCACGAACCCGATCCATGGCGGCTCTGCGGTAACGAATGCCCAAAGGCCGAAATCGTATTCCTCTGTCAGGTCATCGTCCTGTACTTCGTCATCGCCGTTAGTATATACAATTTAACGCGGGGTCAAGGCGACTCCAATCTGTGGACGGCGCTGTTGAGCAGCTGTCTCGGTTATCTTCTCCCGAGCCCGTCTATGAGCGGCGGCGGTCGACGACGACGACGAGACGATGGCGGTATCGTCTGACTTTTACCTGACGCTACCGAGCAACGCGTCTACGAAGCGGCACCCCGAAAATACGTTGACGCACTACATCACGACGCTGCCGCGACGGTTCGACCTGACCGGCGGGGAATGGGAATGCGGACTGGTGACGCTACAGTATCCGCACACGTGGTACAACGTGAGAGAGGCGGACGCTACCTTCTACCTGTCGGCGCGGCACGGTGAGGTGGGTCTTTTCACTACCATGGACGGTATCGGGATATACCGACAGGGTACGATTACTCACGGTTTCTACAACAACGTTTTCTTGCTACTGCGCGAGCTCAACGAGGCGATAAGGAAATTGTGCACCGATAAGGTGAGGGTGCAGCTAAAGTACAGCGGCGTCTCTAACCGAATAACGCTGCGTATGACGGCGGGTGTCGCCTTTACCCTACCCGATACGGGTCGTCTGAAGAACGTGCTAGGTTTCCACAAGAACGTCATCGTAAGTCCGCCGATGCTGGGGCCCGAACCGGAAGTCGTCATTATCGAGACGTCCCCCGCCTCGTACACGTACGCGTACGAAGGTCGAAATACGGTGGACATGAAGGCGGGTGTCGACACCCTGTACGTGTACACGGATCTCGTGGAATCGCGCGTCGTCGGCGACGTGTACGCACCGCTTCTTCGAAATATCGCCGTCTTCGGTACGAACGGTAGCGTTATTTCGGAAACGTTCGATCGCGTCCAATACGTGAAGCTGCTGCGGCATCAATTCGATACGATCGAGGTCGATATAAGAGACGATTGCGGTCAACCGATACCATTCGAGCGGGGAAAGCTAGTGGCGACGCTTCACATCAGACGCTGTAAATCGAGATTGTTTTAACCATGCCGAACCCGTACGAGGACTACTACGTTCGACAGGTAGGCGGTCAACTACCGGTATTCATCGGCAGTCGAGGTCAGCGCGGACACGGTCTGGGTAATATCTTCGGGAGCCTGTTTCGAAGCGTCATGCCGCTTTTTAAGAGAGGCGCCCTGGCGTTGGGAAAACGAGCGCTCAAAACCGGCGTGAACGTGGCGCGGGACGTCGTCGGCGGCGGCAATCTGAAAGCGTCGGTAAAACGACGCGCGAAGGAGGCCGGCGTCGATCTTCTCGACGGCCTATTGAAAGGGCCGGCGCCGAAGAAGAGACGGGTGAAAAAAAGACCGCCTATAAAGAAGCAGCGTCGAACGGCGACGACCGTCAGTAGACGGAAGCGGGGACGTCGACCGGTCGATATATTCGACGCGTAACGATGGCGTTCGTAAAGACAGCGTGCGAGGGCGTGAAGGCCGAACTGGACCTGTTCGCCGGACCGGTGACGCAGAAGAGCATCGAGAGCAGTTATCGGACCGCCTACCAACCGCTGACGGCTCTCGACGCCGGCGGTCCTATCGAGTTCCTCATTCCAGGGTCGGGTAACGACTATACGGACCTGGCGAGCCTTCAAATGTACGTCCGCTTCAAAGTGGTTCAGGGGGACGGTACCGATCTGGCGGCCGGCACCAATGTGGCGCCGGTCAACAATTTCCTTCATTCGCTGTTCAGTCAAATCGACGTGTCGCTGAACGGTACGCTCGTGACGCCGTCGACCAATACGTACGCGTACCGGGCCTACATCGAGACCCTGCTGAGTTACGGTAGCGACGCGAAACGATCGCATCTCACGGGGTCGTTGTGGTACAAAGATAGCGCCGGACACATGAACGCGCGCGGGGACGATAACACCGGGTTCGTAGCGCGACGCGATCTGACGGCGGCCAGTACCGAGGTGGACATGATGGGACGCCTGCACGTCGACGCGTTTATGCTAAACCTCCTCCTACCGAGCGGCGTCGACACGAAAATACGCATGATCCAGTCGAAGGACGCCTTCGCGCTCATGGGCGCGGCTGCCGCGCCGGGGTGGCATATCGTGATACGTTCGATTTACCTGGAAGTCCGAAAAGTGAAGTTGAACCCGGAAGTCCAGCTGGGTCATATCAAAGCGTGGCTTTTGGGAACGGCTAAGTTTCCGATGCGCCGCGTCGACTGCAAGTCGTTCTCGATAACCGCGGGTACGCTATCGCACACGCACGAGAACCTGTACATGGGCACGATTCCGAAACGCATAATCCTGATGATGATCGACAACGCCGCCTACAACGGAGACTACACTAGAAATCCGTTCAACGCGCATCACAACGACATAAACTTCCTCGCGCTCAACGTCGACGGACGTCAGGTGCCGAGCAAGCCGCTGCAACCGGACTTTCCGCACCACCGGTACATACGAAGCTACATGAATCTCTTCGAGGCCACCGGAAAGGCGGGCGAGGACGAGGGGAACGACATATCGCGATCGGACTTCGAAGCCGGCTACACCGTCTTCGCTTTCGACCTAACCCCCGACTGCTGCGACGGGGACCATTTCAACGTCGCGCGTCAGGGGAGCGTGGGCGCTAACATACAGTTCTCGATACCGCTACCCCGACCGGTGAACGTCATCGTGTACGCGGAATTCGAGACGGTGCTGGAAATCGATCGGACCCGGAACGTCCTGTACGACTGTACCTCGTAATGGATACGTTCCAACTGCTGCGTCGCCTCGAACTCGATGCGTACGCTAAATACACCGTCCGCGGCGTCGTACCTAAAGACGCGCTACTTTCTACCACCGCCACCACTTACCCGATGGGCTTCGTGTGCAATACCGACGACGGCGGCGAACCGGGGGAGCACTGGGTGGCCGTCTACGTCGACCCCCGAGGCGTCGGCGAGTACTTCGATTCGTACGGTCTTCCGCCGCTGCACGCCGACTTCCGCACCTTCCTGCACCGACACTGCGGCGACGCGTGGACGTACAACGACAAGAGACTGCAGAGCGTCGTCTCTAACGTGTGCGGCCAATATTGCGTCGCCTACCTACTCCTCCGATGTCGCGGCATGCCGTTGACGGCGTTCCAGAACATATTCGGCACCGATCGGGTGGCTAATGACTGTCTCGTATTCGATTGGCTAAAGCCATTGCATTAACGCTTCGCTTTTACGTGTATAGTAGTAATAAAAAACAACGACGATGAAATGTACGCACTTGTGTTTGTTTTATTATTATCCTACCCTACATACATACATACATACATACAGAACCCTACCCCTAGGCGGCCCCCCACCCCTAGGGTAGGTTTAGTTATACGAGTTAGACGAGTATCGGCGCCGTGGTGACGCCATCGTCGAGCACGCGGCGTTTAGCGTAGAAATAGCTCAACGCCGCGCGCTCTTGAACGTACGTCAACACGGACGAGTTTTTCACTTGGAAACCGTAGTTCCAACCGACGCCGCTGCGTCGGTCGCGCAGTACGGCGAGGAAGTCGTGCTCGTCGATATCGTTCTGACGTTTACTCAATCCCTTCGTGCTGTACTTCGCGCCGCCGTCGCCGCCGAAGCAGTAGTACGTCTTACTGCACAGCGCCACGATCCCGTCGCCGCGCCACTCTTCTTTGAAGAGACCCGGCGTTCGACGATCGAATAGAAGACGGCGCGCGCAGCAGTCACCACCCTCCCACGTCAGTCCGGCGACGCGGCACCGTACGTACGCGTCCACGTGCGCGTCGCAACACTCGGCCGGAAACCAGAGCGATCGCGTCCGGAAGTAGTGTTCGCGCATCGCTTCCGGTACGAGCGCGTCGATGTCGAGACCCGCGAGGGCTATGTACGCCGAATCGGTGTCCATAGCGCAGTACTGAAAGAGCGGGCGTGGAATGTAGGCGTCGACGAAGTCGTAATAAAACTCCAGCATTCGTAATTTCGCGTATTGATACACGAAATAACCGATTTGAATCGGCAGATCGTAGACGACGGTGCGCTTATTCAGCGCCACCTCGTACAGCTCGTCGTCGACGACGACGTCGAGTTGCCGGAAGCGACGGTTGTTGACGAGTCGCGAGGCGCCTACCGACGTAGCGTACTTGATATCCCGGTGCCGATCGACGCGCGTAATCGTCTTCCCGTACGAACTGTTGCCGAGTAGTTTGAAGGTGTCGGCGATGATCGCTTTATCGGGGTCGACGTCGCCCTCGCGTCGCGCCGTCGACACCGTATCGCCGAAACGACGAAAGCAGGCGATCGGCGTGTACTCGATCACCTGGTAGATGCGCGCGACGACGAGCCCGTGCTCCAGATACCAGCGTAGAAGGGGCGTGGCGAGTACGATCGCCGTGCCGAAGTAGCTACCAACGAGCGTCCGTTGAGGTCGGGTGAGTAGCTCGTGTGACTCGGCGTAGCGGCGCATGAACGGGCTGAGGTCGTCGCGTGCGATATCGACGTTCTTGAATACGGGCTGCATTTCGGCGAACTTAGCGCGCAGCGCTTCCGGCACGGCGATATCGCACTGCACGAGACCGAATAGAGAGCCGTCGCGTACACCCGCCAGTATCGTCGAGTGCGTTACGCGCCTCGCGTCGGGTCGCGTCACGGCGGGGGGTCTCACGGCTCGCCACTGGCACTCCCACATTTCGACGACGGCGTCAACGTGGCGGCGCAGGTAGGCCGTCACGGCGATCGTCGCGGCGTACAGAGTCGTCATCGGTTGACCGTTGACGGCGTTCGTCGTCACGTGCGTCTGGCATATCGGGCAGCCGTGAAAGAAACAACCGTGAAATTGATACGCCGTTCGCGTGGCGGCGCACCAACCGTCGACTCGGTACTTACCGATGCGCTTCTCGCGACCGTTCAACTGGTGTCGTATAGGGGCGTCTATTCGTTCCGCTTCGTACGTCAACCACTCTACGGCCATACGACCGTAGCGGTGCACGTGTTCCGCTCGAAAGTCGTTCTCCGCGCGTCGGCGCGTGTACCAACCCGTCGGCATTTCCCGCATCATCGCCGATAGATAGAGACCGTTCGCGTCGTAGCCCACTATCGAACGACACGGGTTGTCACCGCCTCGAATCGACGTCACGCCGGCTTCTTGATGACGCGAGAAGATGATCGATGGACCGCCGACGATCTGCGACTGCAGTAGGCGGTGCAGGTCTTTGTTCGGTTCGTTGAACAACGAGAAATGGATTGACGACGGTAGGTCGTTGAATAGGTACAACAACGTCAACCCCGGTACGCTGATGGCGTCCTTAAACATGTCGATGCGCTGACGGCGATAGAAGGCGAACTGCCGCTCGAGGGCCTCGAGAAACGGCGCCACATCTCGGTTATTATACCAGATTAGAAAATCGCGCATCGTCGTCATGCACTCGTCGCGCCATGCCGTCGCACAAATTTCGTAAGCCTCCGCGGAGATTCCCTCGCGTTTCAGGTGGCTGTAGAAAGTTTCGCGCGGCGGTAGGACGGTCTCGTCCAGGCGCGTCAACGCGTCGATATATTCGTACGGAAAGTACCCCTTGGTCGCCGCGCAGTCGTACGCTTTCAGATAGCGCTCGTAGCTGACACCGGGCGCGAGGTAATTAGTTATGTCCAGAAATTTCAACGTCGACGTCGTCAGGCACATGTAAGCGTTCTGTCGTTTAATCGTGAACGTCGACGATGTGTGCTGCGCGTCGTCCGTTATGAGCAGGGGGGTCAAGTACTTTTTGACGACATTCAAATCGTACTTACCGCTGTTGAAACCCAGTACGGGCATTTGACGAAGGTGCGTCCACAGGCGGTCGGCGAGTGCGGCGTACGGTGACGCGTCCTTGGCGTCGTCGTCACTTCGTTGCCGCCAGTCTTTATCGAGCGCTTCGATCGCCTCAAAGACCGCGTCGTAGCGGGGGCGTAGAAGCGCGCAAGCCGCAGCGCTCACGGCTTCCAGGTCATCGATGAGGCGACGCGCTAGGTCGGCCGAATCACCGGTCGTGACGTAACAGCGCGCCGCTTCGTGTCCTGGCACGTTCGACGCGACGCTCACGCTGAGCAGTTCGTGTCGCGCTAGCCACCGACATTTATCGGTATCCGGCGGTAGCTCGTTGGTGGCGAAATAACATTCAAAGTCGAAGGTCGCGCGGTACGGATAGTAGCGCAGATCGTCGTCGCCGACGTCGATACCTTCGTCGTCGAGTCGTTGAAATACGGACGGCTTCGGTCGGTAGACGCCACCGGGAAACACGTGACGAACACCGCCCTCGCACGTCGCTTCGTGACGTCGTAATAGTGACGGGTACCGCCAGAGGGAGTTGCCGCATTTCGAGCACTTGTACGTTTTCGCGTACGCGCGCAGATCGGTTATGTACGAAAAGTGATTCTCGTACAGGTTGACTTTCAGGGTTGTGGGGTGCGTTTCGAGCGATCGACGGACTAGTTCGGCGGCGCCAGTCGCCGTTAGTCGATAGACGACGATGTTGATACGAAAAAACGTCTCCACGCGTTCCAGTTCGTTCAGGCGCACGCCGATCGGCTTCGGGGCGTAGCGCGCGCTCAGTTGTTTAGCTACTCGCGTTAAACGGGTTGTATTTAGGTGCCTCCCACCACCACCACCTTGCCGATGGAGGGCGATGCATCGGAAGAGGCATAGAGGATCGTCGTAGGGCTTGCCTCCCCGAGTATTCGTCAACGCCACGAGGTGGATGTTGTTACGTACGTAGGCGGGGAGCGCGGTGCCAACGCACCCGATAGGATGGTTTAGGATGGCGTTCACGAAGTAGGTGGCGTTCGTTACGAGCTCGACCAACCACTCCGAATCGGGGCGCTGCGCGATGACGTACTGTAGTACGTCGGTCGTGCGCACGAGATCGAGGAATCGTTCGAAAGAACGGCTATCGGTTACGAGGGCGGGTGTTTCGAGAAGGCGACCGCAGCAGTTACAGGACGAATGAAAATAGCGGTAACGACCCGATACCTTGTGGCGTAACACGAAACCATAGCTTACGTTTATTTTAAACGCATTCTTTTGTTCGCTAAACATAACCCTCAGACGCGGTTCGAGCACCCGCGTACTCGTACAGGCGGTCATACGATAGTTGTAACGGGACTGTACGACACCGATCGCTACCGACGTCTCTATGCTACGTCGATGATCGTCCACGACGCGCTGAAGAGCGTCGGGTGGTGGTGGTGGTGGTGGATTATCATCGGGAGGTAACGACACCGCCGGCTGACCGCACCGTTCCCTCAGGTGTCGTAGCATCACGCCGCGCGTACTGTACGTTACGCCGCATTTCGGACACTCTCGTCGCTTTACGCATAGCGCATCATCGCCGCATCGTTTCGAACTCTTCGCGTGTCGCTCTAACGTCGACTGTTTCGAGAAATAAGCACCGCATTTCGGACATTGCCACCTAGTAGGTGGCATACTTTTCTTTGTGCTGCTACTTTTTCGAATACCTCTATTTATAACGAGGTACGGACATGCGCAGTGAGTGATGTAATGTGGGGGTGGTGGTTTTGTTAGGTAACGGGGTGGTGGATTTGTTAAGTAACGACTAATGATATGGTTTTGTTAAGTAACTCTGTGTGTGTGTGTGTGTGTGTGTGTGTGTGTGTGTGTGTGTGTGTGTGTGTGTGTGTGTGTGTGTGTGTGGTGTGTGTGTGTGGTGTGTGTGGTGTGTGTGTGGTGTGTGTGTGGTGTGTGTGGTGTGGTGTGTGTGGTGTGTGTGTGTGTGTGTGTGTGTGTGTGTGTGTGTGTGTGTGTGTGTGTGTGTGTGTGTGTGTGTGTGTGTGTGTGTGTGTGTGTGTGTGTGTGTGGTGTGTGTGGTGTGTGTGTGTGTGTGTGTGTGTGTGTGTGTGTGTGTGTGTGTGTGTGTGTGTGTGTGTGTGTGTGTGTGTGTGTGTGTGTGTGTGTGTGTGTGTCTTAACTCGGAAACGAGGAACGTACATTTTCAACGTTTTATTAAGCGTGTCGTACAACGAAAAGCGATATTAAGCAAAATCAGCAGAATAGGCAGTAATGTTCGTTTTTTAATTTAAAGACCGCTTCTGCACTGTACGTAGACGTGCACTGCCGACTCTAGTCGAGATCGATTGACGAATTCGCGCCAATTCGTACCGAGGAGCCAGTCGGATACGAACTGTACCAAATACAATTCCCCAGCTCGTCCCGGTTGCTGTCCGTGCGCCTTCGCGTGTAGTAACTCCACCAGACGTATGAAGGTTGGTATCAGTGAGTGCTGCAGACACGAGTCCAACACTACGTTGAAGTGTTGCGTGACGAGTTCGACTACGTTCTCGTAGCGCCGTGCGTACTCACGAGTAGGCCTACCCGCCCGATAGCCGATCATATGCACGTACGGGCATCCCTCGTTCACTTCGCAAGCACCGCATCGATCGCGCGCCGCCTCCAATATCAACTCACCGAGGTGCTCAGCGAGGAGGGCCAGCGCATGTCGCTCATAGCGACAGGCCACCTGACCACGCCCCGGTTCGACGACGCGTCGTTGCATCGCGTCCAACGGTACAAGCTGGTGTAAACTTTCGTAAGGCGGTGGTGTACCAAGCGCCTCCTCAATGATAGCATCCAAGGCGCTATCGACATCGCCCGCGCATCCCTACAGCACAAAAGCAGGTGCCTACAAACACACATTTCCCACGGCGAGCGTGCGCGCGTTCGGGCCGTCGCGCTCTCTACAAAACACATTATTATCATTAATCCACCTCTTTTGCTGCATTAACACGAGCCATCAACGAGGCGTCTTTCCTCTCACTATCCGTCACCGAACGATCGAGTAGTGTTCGTACGAACAGGGCAACTTCGGCGTATCTCGCACGCATCCGTTCATTATTGGCTAACATTTCCAGCAGAATTCGCCGCACCTCCTGTAGACATACAACAAATAAATGTCATGTTTTATATAGGCTGAGCGTCTTTCTAGTAGGCTCTCTTTGCTTCGTAAGCCGCACACCAGGCCATTACGTAATTTTCCGCTATCTCGGCTAGTAAGCGCGCCGCTTCATCACTAGTCGGTTTACTAGTTAGCAATGCCGTCAACAGCGGGGCCTCCTATAACACAAGAAACCCATTACCATCAACGACTCTCCTCAGTGTGCGCACCGTATACGACGGCTCACCTCCCCAGGTAGTCTTACGAACACTGATATCCACTTTAGTGCCGGCCAACTCAAGTACAGTATCGCGAAGTTCCTCCTCGTTTAACTCCACCAAGTAATCAGCCCGGTACTCAACCAGCTTTGCCATTTGCGTGTCAAACAAAGTCAGCCACATTTCATCTTCTTCGTCATCTCCATCTCGAATCATGACACGCAAAGCAAAGTAATTTTTTACCTTATCAGGTTCCCCGTGGGTTCGACATAACATCACGCCGTCTGTGTTTTCATACAGTTTGCGTCGACATTGGGAACAGCCCCTGTACGTGCATTTATCACGATAACTCACTGCCTCGATATATGCTGAAGTCTTAAGCTTGTAGACACCGTTCTTAGAACCGGCCAGTTCCCTTACACTCACCAAGGTAGCCTGTGATGGCGTTGCAGTGCTGCATTCTCGCTCAAGCGAGGCCCGTCTAGTCAGCGGTGCCGTCAACCCCGCTTCTTCTGCCCCTCGTTTACGACCAAACGAGGACGCAACCAACAAGGGTCTCTTAGCAGCTGGTGTGGTCACTTCCGCAGGCGGCTGTTGTTGACTACCGCTCGCCTTACACGCTTGCTTGCGCATCGCCTTCATCTTTTTCAACGGTGCAGTCATCTCGTCGCGCTCGGCCATTCTCGAGGTTGAAGAACTTCTACGGCTGTTGCTGCTGAAATCAGTCACACCACTTGCATTATACCTCATACAAAATTTTCCACCGCTTTATATAGGCAACATACGGCGCATGCGTACTTAACGCATACCCCCCTAATCGATGTTTCTATTACAACGCATAACCGCCTAGTATCCGATGACTTTTATTTCCGGAAAAAAATCAGACGGTCATGTAGTGCGTTCGTTGACAAACGTTTATTTACAGCCAATCTTTCTACAATAACCACACCACTTAATTCCCTACACGCCACTGATCCCACACAACGCTTAAATTCATACTTTTAACCCGTCGTTTACGGTTTGGAAAAAGCATTGTTCGCGCTTCACATTCCTTTCACGATAAGAAACCCCCATTAGCGTCACAGCTGTTTTGCGTCACCAGCCAGCGCCAAGAAAAAAATTACACGGTCACTTTAGTACGTCCTGCGTTAAATGTTACTTTCACATCGAATTTCTCTATTATTAACACTCCACAATATGCCTGATCCCTAACTAAGCGGCTGCAACGGTTCATTTTGGCATTTAAACGGTCACTTATTGATATTTTGATATCTTTCCTTTCACTGTTTTTACATAACTTTTGCGCATGCGCTCTTAACACATACCTAACGTTACACAACAACGCACCGGTTCGCTCATTCTTTGTCATGGCCACCTCCCGAGCGCTACCTACGTCAACAAATGCCGCTGCAATAGAACAAAGGTACTTCTTATTTTCATATAACTCTTACTTCTTCATTTACATATTAAACTATAAGTTTATTTTAGTGGTTATTTTGTTTTCCTATTACCCCGATTTATAATTTCTTCTTTAATTATTTCTTAGAGCTGTCAGTTTCAAATACATTTCGTTTTCAAAACTCCCCTTTTCATATATGACAGAGGTCATTTTCATATAACTCTTATTTCTTCATTTACATATTAAACTATAAGTTTATTTTAGTGGTTATTTTCTTTTCCTATTACCCCGATTTATAATTATTTCTTAGATCTGTCAGTTTTAAATACATTTCGTTTTCAAAACTTCCCTTTTCATATATGACAGAGGTTATTTCTATTCACAGTTATCATAACAACAACAACAAAATATTCATTATCTACTACATAGCAAACGTGCTATTTACTTTTCCGGTAACTTACTATTTTCATATTTTATTTACTGCTATTTAATGCTTTCGTTCTTTTATTTATTTTTCCTATACACTTCACTTATTTACCAAATGATTCATTCACAGAAACCACCTACGACGCGCCGTCATCCTGCCGACACGCGCCTACTTAGACATGACAGTTCCCCTATGTCGTGTCACCGGGGTGCCACGACCGCCAACAACACCCGAGGAGGAGGCTTCGTTGGACGCCACCGGGGCGGCGTTGACGGAGGTCGACCCGACCACAGTCGATCAACCCGACGGTCTCATGACATCTTTCACCGTACTCGGGGCGAATGGGTCCTGGTATACACCACCACCAGTCGATGAACTCTTTGAACGACATGGTTTTAATGAACTATCATTAACGCCGATAGATGCATCTACGGCATTGAAACGTCGGCGTATTGCCGCTCGTACGCGATCTGCTCAATTACGGCGCTTGGGACATTCGGACAGCGCACCGCCAATTTCAAACCACCGTCGTGCTGTCCCTCAATAAAATACACCGTTCACGTTCACTCGTTTTCTATTACCTATAAGTTACCGTTGCTTACAGCTTTTTTTTAAAATTATATATCCCACTCGTTTCGTTTTGCTAGCATAATAAACATACCGTCATTCCGCATCCATTTGTCCACCGCTTAACACGCCGCTACCTCGATAAAACAAGCCGCTGATTATCGCTTTAAACGCACGCATAAGCGCTGTTTCCATAAAGCCAACCAGTTTATTTCAGCATCATTACAAATCCGGCTAACAAAGTCCCAGCCGTAGATCTATTTTCAGCCGCCCATATCTAGGCCGACCGGCCGCGTCTCAACTTTCACCACGGCCGCCTATCCAGGGTACAGCGGCTAATCTCGGTCACACTGGGTTTAGTGCATTCGTACCCACGGTGATTTTATCGTAACCACGGTGGTTTTAACATAACCACATTGGTTTCTGCTATACCCCCGTATCGTAACTAGGGACGCCGTTATTATATTATTCGCTAGATGGCATTATCACGTAACTAGGGACGCTATTATTATTCGCTAGATGGCGTTACCCCGTAACTAGGGACGCCGTAACTAAGGACGCCGTAACTAGGACGTTGTTATTAACCACTAGAGGGCGCTTTTCAGTCACAAAAAGTGACAGGCCATCAATCACGTTTTTTATAAGTAGGTTCCCGATTCCACTCAGGTTACCAAAAAGCCTTTGATCTTTTTTTTATAAGTAGGTTCCCGATTTTGAAATCGACGTTTTTTATGCACGTAGTTAGATACAAAAGGGGCGTGGTTTGGGGCATGTGTATCCTACTAACTACTCACATGTATACAGTCACGGCCCACGTACACACTGCCACGGCTCACATGTATACAGTCACGGCCCACGTACACACAGCCACGGCTCACATGTATACAGTCACGGCCCACGTACACTCTGTCACGGCTCACGTCTCACGTGTATACAGTCTCGGCCCACGTACACACTGCTACGGCTCACATGTATACAGTCACGGCCCACGTACACACTGTCACGGCTCACGTGTATACAGTCTCGGCCCACGTACACACTGCTACGGCTCACATGTATACAGTCACGGTCCACATACACACTGTCACGGCACACCTGCACACTGTCACGGCCCACACGCACGCTGCTACGGCCCACGTACACATTCTCACGGCCAACGTACACACTGCCACTGCTCAAACACACACGATGCATCTCATGTACATATTGGTACGGTCCATGTACACATTGTCATAGTTCACGTACAAGCAGTCGCGGGCAGTGTACAAACTGTCACAGCACACACAGTGGCGGTCCGTGAATTCGCTGTTACAATCCAAATACACATTGTCACGGCCAACGTACAAACAATCCCGACCCACGTACCCACCGTCACGACACACATATTGTCACGACCAACGTACACGTGGTCATTACGTGACAGACAATACGACATCGTGCATCATATTTTGCCCTTGTCCTATCGGGGGAAATAGGCTTAATTTGGCGAACGAGTAGACACATTTTCTCAAAACAGCAGGCGTATTTGGACAAAGCAGTAAGCGTATTTTGGCGCGTAATATATCTGAAACGACGCTCCGTGTTCCGGATATGGCGGCGTATCGCTCTATCGCACAAACACTGCTGAATAACAACTCATGCGTGCAATTGTGTTGTTCTTTATTTGTATCGCTCTCCCGTACAAACAGACTGTTAGAAGCGTGGAACGGGCTAAAACAGTTGTACGACACATGTTGCGTTATCGCTATCGGTCGTTACAATTGTTAATTCACGCAATATAAATAGCGTTTGTCGTACCTATCTATCGATAGCGAGCAATTTTTTCACGCTTAAAAGGCTTCCCCCTCAGGCAAGTTTAGATCAGGACGATTTAGTTCCACCCGACACGTAACATATGGCACATTCACACCGCGTTGACGCATGGTGAACAGTGTTAATAATTCCAGGAACAACAATTATCCGTTCAAACGATTACTGTTGATTAAACCTTAATGTGAAACGCCCTATGAAATATTTACCGACGACAAATGTTGTTGGCGTCGGGTCGTGCTAATAAAGCTCCGTCAATTAACGGTAATTGAATAAATTAATCGCTACCCAATCGTACGCTTATTTCAGAGGCCGATTTGTTGTAAGTGTAATAGCAATTAAGAATTACTAGTTTTATTCAATATTAATTACGCTACGATAATGTATTGTATTCCATTAGCTGCAAAATCCAACCTATGTGATTATGTGGGTTTCACAATTAATTTCAGCGGTTTTGTTGAACATTGGGGGTGGGTGAACAACCTTTTTGGAAAAATTTATTCCAGCATTTGTTATTAATTTATATGTATTGTGCCTTGAATAGTATTCATCTAGATTTGGGGCTATGTGATGATATTTATTTAGTGTATTTTTAATATAATGCTGTGAAATCATGAATGTGTTTGAATTTGAATTCCTCGCGATAGTACATAGCATTTTATTAACCATCATGCTTAGACATATAGGTGTAACGAGGGAGACAGGGCGATGTAGACAGGCAGAATGAGTGATGTGTGGAGGGGGGTAATTGGAGAGGCAGACTGATATAGCTGGGATGTAGGAAGTAAGGGGAGAAAATATGAGATATGTATATATATAGAGTTGGGAGGGGAAGTTTAGGAGTTCGGACGTGTGGTCGAAGATAGAAAAAGAAAGGTACACAGGGAGAGAGGATGAGAGGAAGGGGTGGAAAAGAGAGGGAGGGAGGAATGGAGGATTGAAGGAAGGGAGGGATGGAGGCGAGAAGGGAGGGGACAAGAGAGAGGGAGGGAGGATGGGAGGGAGGGGAGGAGGCACGAAAGGAGAGAGTGAGGGGTGACCATTAGGGAAAAGGTAAACGACATGGGGTAGAAATGAGTCCTTAGCTGAGGGCGAGTAGTAGGCTTGGAATCCATTCTTAGACTTAGCGGCTCCCGCGACTATAGACGCATGAAGCAGTCAAAGCACGCCATCCAGATCTGTCGCTTGTTAGTGTTCTGACGTTGCTCCAACTTTTGTTGACAGCTGTAGGCCGCGGTCGATTGTTTGGCGCCGGTTCATTCTTGGTCGTCCCCCCTTTCTCTGGCCAGCTGGTATCCGCCTTAGCGCTTGTTGGATCTAGTAGATGAGAGCCTTGTGGCTTGGCCGAGCTAGCTCGTTCGTCTTTTGCAGATAGTAGATGATGCCAGAGGCTGTCCCGATCGTATCCGGATATCTATATTCGTTACATGGTCGCTCCAGTGTATGCCCAAGATCTTTCGCAGGTATTTAGTGTCGAATGCATCAACATTTTTTCTTGGTTTGTTTTTAGCCATGTTTCACATCCACATAGGAGGGTTGGTATAACGTTTGAGCTATAAAAGCGGAGTTTAGATTCCAAGGTAAATTTCTTGTTGTTCCAAATTTGTCTCAGCTGGTTGAAGGCTGCTGACGCTTTCCCCACTCTGCAGTTTAGTTCATGATCGATGATTCCTTGGTTGTTGATGGAGCTGCTAAGGTAGGTGAAGTTTCCGACTGTTTCTACTTGTTTCTGGTTGATAAAACCATATGTGGGTGATTGGTGCTCCCCGTCAGCATGTTTGTGTCTTCTTTGTTCTGATGACAAGTCCCAGGCCACCAGCGTATCTGCTGACTGATTCCACGAGACGTTGTAGGCGCAAGAGGGCAGCAATGTCATCAGCAAAGTCCAGGTCTGATAAACAGAGAGAGGAAGAGAGAGAGAGAGAGAGAGAGAGAGAGAGAGAGAGAGAGAGAGAGAGAGAGAGAGAGAGAGAGAGAGAGAGAGAGAGAGAGAGAGAGAGAGAGAGAGAGAGAGAGAGAGAGAGAGAGAGAGAGAGAGAGAGAGAGAGAGAGAGAGAGAGAGAGAGAGACAACGAGTAGTTTACGAGTGTCTGTGATTAATACTTCCCTACAAGTGCTCGCGTAAAGCGACGCGGGGACAACTTGACTCGCTTACAGAAAGATAAACGACGACTCGACCTTCGCGGCCTGGCTCAGGTGTCTCGCTCCAGTCGACGATGGCGCTACATCTAATTGCCATTTAGTTTTGAAGTCGGCTCTGCTGTCGATAAAACAGCGCCTTAGTGATATTGTCGGGACCTTTGCGTGTTCGGTAATCGGCTGCTGCGATGAATTTAATCAAGTTTCATTAAATAATGTCCCGTCACTCGGGGCTCGCCGAGCCACAGTTGACGAGGCAAATGTCACGCGCCAGTCTCGGTCAATTCCCGGCTGACCAGTCGTCAGCACGCGCTGGACACATTGGAGGCCAGAGGCCGGACATGTTAATCAACTTTCTTTCTTTCTTTCCCTGCAAAGCATAATTAACTGTACTCACTATTTGTAAGTATAAGGTGATCGTTGATGTTGATCTGTTGATGTAATTTGTATTTGCTCTTTAGCATCGCATGTAAACACGATATTCGGGTTGAAACGTTACGATGGTTTAAGATTAAACAGGTAGTCATCAGGTTATAAGACGCAATTGTGTTTAATTAGATACATTTTGTGGTCAATTGGTTAAAGTTGGTTAATATTATATATATATATATAATTTGTTAAAGTTGGTGAATATTATATATATATATATATAATATTCACCAACTATATATATATATATATAATATTCACAAACTATATATATATATATATACATATATATATATAATTGGTTACAGTTGGTGAATATTATATATATATATATATATATATATAATATTCACCAACTGTAACCAATTATATATATATATATATAATATTATCCAAACTGACCACACAATGTATCTAATTAAGCACAAGTGGATCTTATAAACCCATACGCACACACACACGCACGTACACACACACACACACACACACACACACACACACACACACACACACACACACACACACACACACACACACCGAATATTGGATTAATAATCCTAATAATCTGTCATCATATGAAGCAACAGCAACAGCAACAGCAACAGCGGCGGCGGCAGTAGTAGCAGCGGCAGCAGCGGCAGCAGCAGTAGTAATAAAAACTGTAGGGTTTATTTCACAATATTGACAATGTAAAGTTTACATAGTGATTTTTTTCAAATCAAAATACATACACTCCTACATACATGTACATACAATAATACCTACATAGTATATGATTTCAATTACAATTGATTCTAAGACAATTCTAAAACTTTGTAAAGCGTATTGACTGTCGTTACAAAAGTGACGCAGCATGCCACCACGTGACCACGCTGCTGTGACGTAGTGCATCTCTTTTACAAGTCCAACTAACCTCACACTACAAAGCGACCCTTGAAACAAATGATTTTACGAGTGTTTTATTTTGATGCATAACCGCCGCCATTTTCTTTTCAAGTCGTTGATCCCTTTACGCGGCGCAGACAGCGACCTATTTTATTTATTCGACAAGTCTGAATCATTCCACTGATCACATTAAGCGCACCAGTAGTTTCAGGGGCGAGGTGTAAGGAGCCGCAACACAGCTCTATTGTCCGCGCTCCCAGACACCTCGCCACAGGGGAATAATTAATGTCTGGCATATGCTTCGACGCCCGGTTTTTTTTGTCGGAACATATGGCGTCTGTGACAACGTCCGTAGGAGGAGTGCGCATGCCCACCGAATGGGGGGAGGCAATGACACCTGAAGCCCGCAGTGACTCCTCTTACCCGATACGGTAATTTATAGGATAATTTGCGTAATAGCCTGAAAGTTAACTGAACGAGCTCGGTGCTGACAAAAATAAATAAATTTTCTAATGGGCGATCGTAAATGGATAACGTTAAAAGCCGAGGTCTAAATAGGAAGAATTACTGCGTGGCCTGTTGTGATAGAAATAACGCTTTGCCATTCACGGTGCCGTTGTTCTGGTGTTGTCGTTTTGTCAGTGTTACGTCAGAAATAGCAGGTGTAATCTCACAAGGCAGTCAGTATTGTAAAGATGAAGTAGCTGCCATTGCTAGGTGGCACTACTGTCTTCGAGGTGTGTGCGTGTGCGTGTGCGTGTGCGTGTGCGTGTGCGTGTGCGTGTGCGTGTGCGTGTGCGTGTGCGTGTGACTGGTGTGGGTGCATGCGTGCGTGCGTTCGTGCGTGCGAATGTGTAAGTGTGTGTACATGTGAATGTATATATGTGTGGTGTGTGTGTATGCGTGTAACACACACTACATACTACACACCACGCACCACACCACACACACACCACGCACCACGCACCACGCACCACGCACCACGCACCACGCACCACGCACCACGCACCACGCACCACGCACCGAGCACCGAGCACCGAGCACCGAGCACCGAGCACCGAGCACCGAGCACCGAGCACCGAGCACCACGCACCACGCACCACGCACCACGCACCACGCACCACGCACCACGCACCACGCACCACGCACCATGCACCACTCACCACACACCACACACCACACACCACACGCACATGCACACACATTTAACAGTACTCATAAAGACGGAACATAGAAAGCAAACATGCACCCGGAAACTCTTACAAAGAGCCTACACCCTCACAGGCATACGTGCGCACGCAAGCAAACACGCGTGCATACGTGCACACACACACGCGCACGCACACAAACACTCACTCACCACACACAAACACACTCGTACGCACGCACGTACGCGCGCGCGCACACACACATACACACTCGCTGTGTCGTTATTAATGTCCGATGATATTGGTGCACCATATTTATATTGAAGGTCAACTTACCAGAATCTCATTTAAATTGTATGTACATATATGTACATTCTCCATACATATTCCGGTAACATTTAAATTAGTTTGAATAGCTATGAAACCTTCGCATTCTCCCAACACCTCCCAGCACGAGACATTCGGTAGATGAAAAACAAGAACATATTCAATATTTACCTCTTTGGGGCGCGATGGTCGCGCGGTAGAGCGCCGGACTGTCGATCGAGGGGACGGTGGTTCGATTCCACCTGCCACCGTTTAGAAACTTAGCTAATTTCATTCACCTCACGTTGCCTGTGTCTTTCGGAAGATACACTAAAAGCCGTTGATTCCTCCTATTTGGTGTCTGTGTCAGGGGAAGTAAAATATCCCACGCAGGGGGTAAATGTGTAACGTGTCACTGAGTGGTGGTCTCTATCTCTAACCCGCTGGATCTTGCTCCCAGAGGCCGGTGTTCCTTCCCGGTTGAGCGTGTGAGAGACGCCGAGCAGGCAGTGTAGACACTCCAATACACTGTATCACTGGACCCACTGGGTCCTATATGAATGTACACATATACATACATACCGCATTGGGAAATTCTCCCGTCATAAAACCCTGCTATTTGAAGTAGCATGTATTCGTCTTGTGCCAACTTGAAATATCTCAATTATGTGTTCCGTCAATTTCCATGTTTCGTTCTCTCCCCGCCACGACTACGTGTAGACTCTGTAGACGCTGCCATATGGGCCTAGCCTTGTTACAATTGGACACGTAAAGACATTTTTTTCTTTTTAAAATCAACCGCCAATCACGATGGCACGATTAAAAAAGTCCCATTATCAGTATTTCCCAAAGTACTTTGCGATACAATCGAGCTTATCTATCTTTCTTTCATGATGTGACCGTGGATGTGGATTTGGCGACACGAGCCTCGCGCTCCAGTCGCCAGTGGGAACGTGTACAAAAAGGGAACTATTCCATGGCGAATATTTTCCAAATTTTAGTGTAGATCTATATTTACATTTACTTAATTTGGTGCATTTTCTACGTGAAATGTTAGTTAGGCAGTGTAGGTGAACTCGAGTAATTATTTTCAACCTTGAAATTTACCCGCGTTAGACCTATGTATATTCTAAATCGGTAAGAAATGCAGGCCTGTGTGAGGTATCGGAGTAGCGGTAGATTTCGACACTGAAGCGGCAGACCGTGCGATTCTCCCAGAAATGGAAGAAGCGCAAGTTTTACCGTCAAAACAATAAACGTAGCACGTCTGCACTTGTGTGAATATATTATTTAGTTTCTACGAAATCATTAGACAAATATAAAAATTATGTTCGACTGGCTTGCCAAAAAGGTAAAAGTGAAACCGCTTGTATAATAATCACTGCGTTTTATACAAAGATCGAAATAAAATGGCTGGATACAGACGTGAACAATAAAGAACCAGATTCAAGGTTCAATGTGGGACGGAAACGATACACTAAGCCAAGATACGATACTATGTTTGTGAGTCACGATACGATCGATACATAGGGCCTGCTGCGATACACACCGATTAGGGGCCTATATTGTTTTAGAGAAACTATTGATTTGCTTCTCGCATTGTCGTTTACAAATGTAAAATCTGGTTTACTTTACTGAGAACACAATGTTCACGAAAAATGGTATTAACTAAAACCATAAAACACATTAGATAAAATATCCGTGGAATTTGTTTAATGTCTCATCAACGATGTATCGCACAGGTACCACTGACGAGTTGAACTCGAAATGATAGTAATGTTACTGATCGTATCCATATTAATACAGCTTTGTAGCTATGATTTTGCGCCCCTCACATCTTTCTGTGGAATAACATGACTTTAAAATGCGGGTAAATATGGTGTAAGACCACATTAAGGATTCGTCCGCCATTATCGAGTTAAAGAGTGCCTTTGAAAATAGCTTTTTGGTGTGATGTGTGATTTTTCGAGCACTTTGACATGTGACATGTTGATCCAGTGAATACTGAATGTACTACTGCATTATATCTTTTACGGGGTAACATTAAATAAGCGCTATAGTCACTCGCGTATTCGCACAGTGGCTATTTTGCAGAACGCACCAACATTTCAAAATCCGTCACCAGATTGTGGCAAAATTTAGGGTTATCAGGTTTGGGTGATTTTTCTGAAAAACGGTGCACGAGAATTTCACGAATTTCACACAGCATTTGTGTCAATGGAGGTTAATGTGCTGTGACAAGAAGATTGTTAGACAAACTTTGTAGGAAATGAAGGAAACGTTATAATGGCCGCCTAAGTAAAATGTAATGTGGTCACTGGCTCGCCAAGGATTAAATACGAGTAAACGTTTATCAGTTAATACAATGATTAAGCAAGATTATATTGAATCGACGTAGATCGACCGTTACTTTAATACAATCCCTAAATGGATCGAAGAAGGATTGATGCGTACGCGACTACAAACCAAACCGACAGTGCAGCCATCTAGCGAATGACAAGTAATGAACACAAAACGGCCGTGTTGTGGTTAAGTTTAGCGTCCATTGGCGCTACTGTGCATATTGGGATTGTCCCACTTTTCTCCGAAACAGCTGTAACACAGAAGTTGTTTCAAGCTCAGTAAAGGGCTGCACACACTTTGTCTTCGGCTTTGTCTTAAATGCTTAACGATTGCCTTATTGCAAGTGCCATCTTCGGTATGTCGTCTGCAACCCTATGGATTCCACGGGGCGTCAAGTTTTCCCAAGCATGTGAAACCGTCTTCTACAACTCATTTTAGGTTGATAGGCTTTTAACTAAATGAAAATGACACTTGACGCCCCTTGGCATTCATAGGGTTGCAGACGATAGAATAGAAAGGCACATACACTCATTCGAAGGGGGGTACAACTCCCCAATGAGCCCCGGGGGGGGGGGGGGGCTGCTAAAAATGTTTCGCCGCAGCGCCGCCTATTACTGTGAGGGGGGATTTAGAAACTATGTATGTCCTCGAATCGCACCCACCTATCACGATCGCAAAAAAATACCTTAATCCTCTCAAAAAATACGCCTTAATCCTCTAAAAAAATACACCTTAACCCTCTAAAAAAATACACCTTGATCCTCTCATAAAACCTCAATTTCCACCCGTCATTGATATTCGCCACAAAAACAAACATTCACACTCACATTTACTGGGGGGGGGCAGAACCGTAGGTCTGCCCCCAGCGAAATTCCAGGGGGCAGCTGCCTCTCCTGCCATCCTGTTCCCCCGCCTAGCCTATACACCTTTGGAATTTGGCCGCGCCATGCCTGCGCTGGAGAGGCGTGCCCCGAGACCCTTTGAATGTGCCCCTGTCACGTGTCCCCCTAGACCTTCTGTGTGTGGGGGGGCGTGCGTGCGTGCGTGCGTGCGTGCGTGCGTGCGTGTGTTTGCATGCGTGCTTCGTGCTTGTGTGCGCGTATGTCCTTCCACATTCCACATTGTACATCCAACTTTTTGGGTGTAATAAAAGCTTTATAAGGTGATTTATGAAGATAAGCCCTACATATAATCCTAAAGCTTAGATGTTCCTCAACATGTGTGGGTGCACGCTGCTACTGATTCCCATGCTGAGTCCTCGGTTCTTTAATTACACTCTGTATCTTACGAGACATTACACGCCACTAGTGCTTGACGACTAAAACCGCGCGCATCCCCAGCACGTTGAAGCTAGGCCGTGGGTGAAGGTGAATTCTAGAAGACGGTTCGATCTCACTGTAAACCTGCACACTTGCCAACTTCCGTTTGAGTTTCGGGAGATTCATAAGCGGTTCAGCAAGATTCCACAGTCGCGTTGTCTCGTCGCGCTGTCTCGGATCCTGACATCGGAAGACGGGGGGAGGGCTGCTGGAGATTTCTTGCAGGAATCTCAGCGGTTCAACATGTCACAGTACGTCTCCCGTAGTGTCGCGCTGTCACGGATAATGACATCGGAAGGAGGGGTGTGGGGGTGCTTTTGACCTGGAGAGGGTGTTGGAGGGTGTCAGATATTCAGGGAGGGAGTGGGAGGATGTCATATCCTCAGGGAGAGGGTGTGGGTGGATTCAATTCATCGGGGAGAAGGTGTGGTAGGGTGTCAGATCCCCTGGAGAGGGAGTGGGAGGGTGTCAGATTCTCAGGGTGAGAGTGGGAGGATGTCATATCCTCAGGGAGAGGGTGTGGGAGGGTGTCAGATCCTTAGGGAGAGGTTATGAGAGGGTGTCAGATCCTCAGGGAGAGGGTGTGGGAGGGTGTCAGATCCTTAGGGAGAGGGTGTGGGAGGGTGTCAGATCCTCAGGGAGAAGGTGTGGGAGGGTGTCAGATCCCCAGGGAGAGGGTGTGGAAGGTGTCAGATCCCCAGTTAGAGGGTGTGGGAGTGTGTCAGATCCCCAGGGAGAGGGTGTGGGAGGGTGTCAGATCCCCAGGGAGAGGGTGTGGAAGGTGTCAGATCCTTGGGGAGAGGGTGTGGGAGGGTGTCAGATCCCCAGGGAGAGGGTGTCAGATCCCCAGGGAGAGGGTGTGGAAGGGTGTCAGATCCCCAGGGAGAGGGTGTCAGATCCCCAGGGAGAGGGTGTGGGAGGGTGTCAGATCCTTGGGGAGAGGGTGTGGGAGGGTGTCAGATCCCCAGTTAGAGGGTGTGGGAGTGTGTCAGATCCCCAGGGAGAGGGTGTGGGAGGGTGTCAGATCCCCAAGGAGAGGGTGTGGAAGGGTGTCAGATCCCCAGGGAGAAGGTGTGGGAAGGTGTCAAATCAACTCGAGGAAGCCCTTTGAAGGAACTAGTGTGGATGTATTAGCCTGGTCACCGCTCTGCTGTGACAATGTTATTTTCCTGACTCCTGTTCTACATACGCGCAATGGCATCGGCGACATTGCCTCCCACCTTTCATGCCGTGAAAGGATCTACAGTGCAGGCGACTACTCGATTGTATGGCACCGCTGCTGATAAGATCTGGACATGTGTCATCGAGGTAATGTTGCTGTCAGTGAGAATGGAAGGCGGCCCGACACCGTCAGAAAATGGATGTTAATTGACTGCCGTAAGATCAGGTCTCAAGGCGCAGCGGTGCAAGATCCAACACGTCTTCTGAATAACTTAGACGACCTACGACGGACTGTGGCTCCCTCTGACGGTTCCTTGGCAAGTTGTCGAATATTAACGTGCAGGTAACGGTGGTTTGAATTATTTCACGACCCAGCTAATTTTTTTTGTGGATTCCTCACTTGGCTTAGCACGTGTCCCCCGTGGGAAAGGCGCTGACCTTGGTTTGACATGAAGTCGATTGCTACTGATGATGCAAGACATTAAGATACGTTCAATGCATCGTCTTTTGTTGACTCTTAAACATGCGTGCGTGCGTTTCATCTATCGCGCCATTACAATAACTGGAAATACACATCGCAGTAGGCAGACGCCAATGTGATAGGGGGCAGTACTCTCAGAATGTTTGTTTCAACTACTGCACTGGTACCCAGAGCGGGAACAAAATGAATATTGGGGATGAGATTGGCCTCGATTCCGATCCTCGATTTCTGTTTTATCTTTTCTCTCACTGATTTTGCACTGCTCTCTCTCTCTCTCTCTCTCTCTCTCTCTCTCTCTCTCTCTCTCTCTCTCTCTCTCTCTCTCTCTCTCTCTCTCTCTCTCTCTCTCTCTCTCTCTCTCTCTCTCTCTCTCTCTCTCTCTCTCTCTCTCTCTCTCTTCTCTCTCTCTCTCTCTCTCTCTCTCTCTCTCTCTCTCTCTCTCTCTCTCTCTCTCTCTCTCTCTCTTTCTCACTCTCTCTTTCTCTCTCTTTCCCCTCTCTATCTCTCTTTCATTAATACAATAGTATAAGAAACATAAAACTAAAGGTAATTATGTTGATAATTGAATCAAAAATATATAATATGTATATTGTATCATGTCTAAATGGTGTTCATCGTTAAATCGACGTCTGTGCGAATCACGGCCGGGTACGTGTTGGTGATGCTGCAAAATGACATTTTAATTCGATCTCCCCCTCTCTCTCTCTATTCAGGAAGTTTTCGTTGAGTACAATGTCTTGCTAGATTCTGTTGCGGACGTCTTCGTTGGCGACATGGTCTTTGTATGAGATGCAGGACTTTGCGGTCACATCTTACCTGCGTTGCCTGGATTCTTCTTTGCAGGTCTGTTGTAATGGGCCACGTCTCGCAAGGGTAGACCCTACAGGAAGACTGACATCACAAGGGAGCCCATCGGTTTTGGAGCTGAGTAAGATGTTGCATGGTGTGCGCACAGCTTCGATTACCTGGATGCCGTGAGATGGCATCACCGAAGGTCGATCTCTCGCTCTCTCGCTCTCTCGCTCTCTCGTTCTCTCGCTCTCTCTCTCGCTCTCTCGCTCTCTCGCTCTCTCGCTCTCTCTCCCTCCCTTTCTCTCTCCCCCTCTCTCCCTCTCTCTCTCTCCCCCTTTCTCTCTCTCTTCCTCTCTCCCCCCTCTCTCTCTCTCACTCTCTCTCTCTCTTCCTCTCTCTCTCACTCTCTCCCCCTCTCTCTCCCCCTCTCTCTCCCCCTCTCTCTCTCCCCTCTCTCTCCCCCTCTCTCTCTCCCCCTTTCTCTCCCCCCTCTCCCACTTTCCCATGGGTGCAACACGTGCAGATTTGCATATGCACACATCAATATTACAATGAATACAATAGAGAATACAGCGTTTTTCATGTACCCATCATCTTATGTAATGCACCGTCTTGGTGAAAAGCACGCACGAGAACGCACACGCACACGCACACCTACATACACGCACGCACACGCTTCCTCACGCGCACGCACACACACGCGCACACACACATATACACACACACATACACACACACACACACACACATACACGCACGCGCATCTGCACGCGCACGCACACACACACGCTCACGCACACATACACATACACACACACATACATACACACACACACACACACACATACACACGCACGCACGCACACGCACACACACACACACAAACGGTGTGTGATGACTGTGACATTATAAAAGTTAAGTACACGATTGTAACAAGAATTGATCCGGAGTATGTATCATAGGCAGGCATTCGCCGTCGTCGTTACGACCGGAAATCCCCGCCGCCGCAGCCTTCACAGTAATACCTATACCACTGGTTCAAAATAAGGCCGAACTACCACAGTGCATGTATCAAGAAATCTCAGACAATGACCCGAGCGTTGGATAGCCGTATTTATAACCGAATGACAAATATATTCATACACCTATTCAGTACATTGTATATAGCTATGTGTGCATTGACGCCTTTGTCAACTTCCCATACACTGACAGTAGGCAAACACTCAGTGCATTTCTAGTCAGGCTTTTGTCAACTTGCAATGGCCCGATACGTTGGTTCACATTTTGAATATTTGTGCATTGTGTACAATACGTGTACGACGGAGTCAATGACTATACTAATCCGCACGAGTTGGTCCGTTCGTGCGATGCTTTAATTCAGTTATCAGCTGCGGGGTATCTTTGTTCAGACTAAATCGACGCGCTTTGTTTTGTTTATCCAATCGATCGTTACAACCACCGTCCATAATGTAAGGCGACGTATAGCCGAATAATCTCATGCGTGTCTTCATCAGTAATCACATTAGCGCTGCCTTTTTAAAAAATTTCAACATTCGTTTATGTTCATTTATTTTTACATAACGTAATTCAGGTTGTACTCGGTTATAATAAACACGCTCATATATGTTGTGTAAACTTTTCTGACCCATTGCTTTCTACATTCATAACTTATTTTTGTTTGTAGTGGATTTCTTTATCGTTATTTCTGTCAGGTCACTTATTCTTGAAGTGTATGTCTGTTAGTATAAAATGGTTAACTTATTTAAATGTTTTTGACCTTTTTGAGAATATCACAGGAAGATGGTATTCGATTGTACAGGTCTGCCAGAGAATAAAGTATAAAACGCTTTGAGAAGCCCTGAGGACTGGATACTGCGCTATATAAGAACTTACCTTTAAGGTGAACTTTGAAGGGGGCTACTGATATGAAGAAGAAGAAGAGCTGTACAAGTATACAGGACATCAACTCCATTCTCTACAATGGGGAACATGATGGGATAACAACAACTGGATGGGGAAATATTGGATATAAATTTGTCGTCTTGAATTTACCTAATTGGGTTTACCTGACACTGGCGCTTGGGTGGTGTCAAAGAAGGACAGGTAATAATTGATACAACAGTTAGGATTAGCACTGCTAGTTGTAATTCGATTAGCCTTCTGTGTGCCTGCGAGTAAGTGTTTAGTTGAGAGTTAATCAACCGTGTGTTTGGTTGTACGGCGAATTACCGTGCTGGTGCTACGCCGCTAAGCTTGACTGATAGGTTGTCAATAGACCAGTCTATGAAACGCATTATATGCCTAATCTTTGTGACATTTGTCAGGTTTGCGAAACAGTTCACGTAGTAATGTATCAGGTCAAGGCAGACATCTCAATGAGATTTTAATATACTCAGTACGATGGCCGATTACAATAAGAAATACCACAAAGAACAGCTGATTCAATGTGACAGCTGACGTCAATTAGGCCTAATCTAAAGTCCTGGTAAGGTCGTAGGGCCAACCTACTTTCGCACTTCCCACACACGCACGCACGCACACACCAAATATACACACACGCACACACACGCGCGCACACACTCACACATACACGTACGCATACATACAAACTTACATACATACATGCATACTTACATACATACATACATACGTACGTACATACATACGTACATACGTACATACATACATACGTACATACATACATACGTACATACATACACATGTACATACATACTTACATACATACATACATACATTATTATTATTATTACTAGCATTTCTATAGCGCCATATCTCCGGGACCAGCCCGTTCATAGGCGCGTACACACATTGTAAGACGTACATGGAAACAAATGTAAAAAATATATATGTATAAAGATGCCGGTAAATGTAATAATTATTAAGATTTACAAGATTGTGTATATATAATGTGACCAGCATACATGACATATTTGCACAAATATTAATATAATTAAGTAAGAGAATATACATTATGATATATAAAATTGTATTAAAAGATAAATAATAAAAAAATAATTTTAATACATGATATAATATAAATTAATTAATTGATTAAATACATATTCATAAAAAAGTGTCCTACAGCACAGTTCCTCAGTCGATATACGCTTGCTTAAATAGATACGTTTTAAGGCAAGTTTTTAATTTATCCAAAGTCTCTATTTGACGAACGTTTATTGGTAGAGCGTTCCAGAGCGTAGACACGGAGAAAGCTCGTCTGCCGTAGCCCTCTAAGTTGTAGCGCGGGACTACAAGCAGATGTAGATCAGCAGATCGGAGGTTGCGGGTGGGCGTATACGGTATTATGAGATCTTTGATATACGCTGGAGCAAGACCACGTAAAGCCGTGAAAACAAGGACCAGCAGTTTGTACTGGATACGCCAGCGAACTGGAAGTCAGTGCAGTTCGACCAGCACAGGTGTTATATGCTGGTGCTTTCGGTGTGTTCTGTACCATCTGCAACTTATTCATAAGTGCCTCGGTGATGCCGTACCGGACCGCGTTACTGTAGTCCAGCCGCGATGTCACCAGGGCGTGGACTAGTGTCTTACATGCATCAGTAGTAAGACAATGTCTTATTTTTGAAATTGCGTAGAGATGGTAGTATGCTGACTTGGACATATGTGACACGTGTGACGACATTGTTAGTCCAGAGTCGATTGTAATCCTGATGTTGCGGATGGTCGGTGACGGAACAATGTTACACTAACACACGAAACGTCATGCAGGTGTTTACGATTTGGTGCCGAAATGATAACAGCCTCGGTCTTGTTTTCGTACAGCAGTAGATTGTGGTCTGACATCCACTGCTTCGCTTCTTCGATGCATCGCTCGATGCGGTCAACCGCAACAACGGCTTCTCCATCCCGCGTTCCACTCAAGTCAACATACATTTGGGCGTCATCTGCATAAATATGGTATTGCAGCTTGTGCCTTCTGAAGATAGCACCCAATGGCAGAGTGTATATGGAGAAGAGAATTGGGCCCAACACAGACCCCTGTGGGATGCCAGATTCGAGCAATGTTCTATTTGAGTTGTGGCCACTGATGCATACTGACTGAGTCCGGTTCGACAGGTATGACTCCACCCATTTCAGTGCGATGGCTTCAATGCCTATGCTGCGCAGCTGGTTGATTAATATCGAGTGGTCAACAATATCAAACGCCGCACTCATATCGAGAAGCACTGCCAGCACACCTTTCCTTTTGTCAAGGGAATGGAGATGGTCATTCTGAATGCGCACCAGTGCTGTCTCAGTGCTGTGATGTTGTCTGTACGCACTTTGGAAAATGTCCATCAAATTGTTGTCGTCTAGATGCTGGCGAAGTTGGACTGCTACGTGGCGCTCCAGTAACTTTGAAACAAATGACAAGTTCGATATAGGCCGGTAGCATGTTTGAAGTTGGCCGGCACGGACCCCGACTCGAGCGACATGTTGATGATTGTAGCTAATGTCGGCGCAAGAATGTCAATGTTGGTGTTCACGAGTGAGGTAGGAAGTGGATCGAGCGCGCTTGATTTTGTTGGACACTTCCTTACCAAAGAGAGAACGCCGTCTGTGGTGATGCCGTAAAACACATTGACTGTGCAAGACTGTTCACAATGCACGTACTCAGCGTTGACAGTTTGCAGGCGTCTACTCGCTAACTGGCTTCGAATGTCTAACACTTTGCGTGTGAAATGCACGAGAAAGTCATCTGCCAGTTGTGCTATACCAGACACAAGACTGGGCTGTTTTGGAGTAGTTTTTCTCTTCATCAAGTCATCCATGATCCTGAACAGTGCTTTGTTGTTACGTGCACATTCATCAATTTTTGTTGTGTAGAATTTGGCTTTCACAGACTGTATTTGCTGTTTGTAAGTTTCACGCTGTCCAGTGTAGATGTCTCGGTGATTATGCAGCTTTGTCAGTCTCCATTTCCGCTCTGCTTGTCGGAGCTTTCGCTTAGCAAGCGATAATTCCACTGTGTGCCAAGGCGTGTTGGGGCGCACAATAATTGACCGTGTGATCAACGGAGCGTGGCTGTCTAGCAGTTCTTGCAAGGAAGTGTCATACTGTTGCGACTAGTATGCAATGTTGTTACACGGGCGTGTTGCCAGGTGTGAAAGTTCGAAATCTGATCTGAAATACGTGGGATTAATCGCAGCATATTTTCGATAAGAAACCCGCTTCTTTGTTCGGTTCGGCTTTGGTGCTTGGAGCAGGCAGTGTACAGCGTTGTGATCGGTGAGGTGATCATACATACACACACATACATACATACATACATACATACATACAAACTTACATACATACATGCAAACTTACATCCATACATGCATACATACATACATACATACATACAAACTTACATACATACATGCAAACTTACATCCATACATGCATACTTATATGCATACATGCACGCATACATGCACACATGCATACACACATACACACATACACACATACACACATACACACACACACACACACACACACACACACACACACACACACACACACACACACACACACACATACATACATACATACATACAAACTTACATACATGCATACTTACATACACACACACACACACACACACACACACACACACACACACACACACACACACACACACACACACACACACACACACACACACACACACACACACACACACACACACACACACATATATATATACATACATACATATATATATACATACATACATACATACATACATGCAACCATACATACATACATGCATACATGCACGCATACATGCATACATACATACATACATGCAAACATACATACATACATACATACATACATACACACATACATACATACATACATACATACACACACACATACACACACACACACACACACACACACACACACATACATACATACATATATGCATGCTTATTGTCAAGTAACTTCATCTTCAATACTGTACATATAACGATTATTTCATAAATGAAACACTGGTTTAATGCGTGTACTAATTGCATGTTAATATCATTCCAAATACCCTCACAAAGTGCAGCTCTGTATATGCTCTGCCTGCTGTCATCGTCTGTACTATGGTTAGTTAGATCCCTGCCTAAAAATCTTACCAACAAGCTTGTTGGGGTGATTTTGCTGGACACGTGTTCACATCCTTAGAACAATGCGGCCAACTGTTCCTAGTTACTACAGTGGCGGAGACACAGATCAAAACCGAGATGTCTTGTGAGAGTGGAGTCGCATGCAATGGTCCTAGTTCTGGCAGAGGCTCTCCAGCCTCGCAGGTGAACATTTCCGTAGTGAATTTAAGCGTAATAGCACTGGTTCTTATTTGTGATTCCGTTGCGAACGAAGTCTGTTGGTGTCTGGCCCGGCAGTTTGGTCTGTCCGTGACAACAGTAGTTCATTGTTCAGGAGGAATGGCAAATTATTTCAGATCTCACGTGAGAACACCTTTAAGTGAATATGTTGTCAGCCTTCTGGTGTTCTCGCGCCATGAAACTCCTAAAATAAAACAATCGAATGTCTGAATACAAGTGTGGTCATCTACATGTAGGCGAACATGTAGGTATTAGGCAGGCTAGTCAGCCAGCCAGCCAGACAGACACAGATAGATAAACAGACAGACGGATAGATAGACAGACGGACAAATATATATATATACTATATATATATATATATATACGTATATATATATACTATATATATATATAGTATATATATATATACATATATATATATATACTATATATATTATATATAGTATATATGTGTATAATACTTATATATATATAATATATATTTATATGTATAATATATATATATATAATTATGTTTGTGTGTATATCTTGAAATAATCATAATTAATAATAATATACTTCCAACAAAACTGAAATCCTGAGATGTTGCCCAGTTATTATTGCATGACTGTCCCCTCCCCAGACAATACCCAAGTTGGTTGCCGCCAGTATGCTTAGAAGGACGTTTTCCTTCCTTGTTGTCTCCTGTTCTGGGCCTATGTTTTGATTGCAGGGGATTGTTTGTTTCCTTAAAGGGAAACAGAATGTAAAAGTTTTGGGGTTATGCACCTAAGGGAGTTAATAGCGAGACTAGGAGTCAGTTAATGGGACCTCAAGTATTTAACATTCCAAAAGAAGAACAACTACGTTGTAATAAAGGTTCAGATGTGTCATGTCGTTGAATTTGTTCTTTTAGTAATACCGAATGTACTTATAATCGAGCTTGAAAACGGCCCTGCGTTAAAGACTTGGCAACATGGCGTAAACGCTGACACATTAATGCTTATGTCTACCTTTATGCCAGTAGCATAACAATACGAATATTATTTGATAATTCTACACTATCACAACTATCTCTATGGACGTGAACTTCACATTCTCTCCGACCGTCGTCACTTTGAACAAACAACGAGTGCCTGCGAGCGCGTTATGGTGTTTATTTTACGATGTTGTCTATTTTCTAACATTTGGTAACTATTACAACCACGACTGTCTTCTACCAA